>CAXKVI010000005.1:28283359-28940860 GCA_964058755.1 Campiglossa producta | reverse complement strand
AGGGCACGACCAAGCAGGTTCTTCAGGATAAAGAACGCTTAGGTATGCCCTTTGCCACATGCAAGCTAATGCTGAAGGAGCATACACTCCGACAAGCCAATGAAAGATGGCTTTTATCGCCAGGGTGCCGAGTATCCAAACAATCCTGGCCAAAATGGGATATTAAAAGATCTAAATATATTTACACCCTAAGAAGAAGGGATATATCTATATTAATAGGGGTTTTAACCGGGCACTGCCTTATTGGAAGGCACGCAGCAAGGTTGGGTGTACCCTATCGACGATGCTGTAGGAGTTGCAAAGATGATGAGGAGGAGGAAACGGTGGAGCATCTCATCTGCAACTGCCCGGCTTTAAGCGGCGCGAGAAGGCGCTTTTTTGGAGTTCCCTTCCTGGATAGCCTACGCCAGGTAGCGGAGCTGGACATAAAGGACTTGATGGCTTTCATCAAGTCATCTAAATGGTTCGAGGAGGTGTAACCGTGTCGGTTTTAGTAGTGTCTTTTCACATATATCATAGAACTTCTATCTATGATAGAAGACCCCCTTAGAGAAGTATCGGGTATTTTTATACTTCGCCGCATGTCAAAAACTACAGCCAGACACATCAAAACTGAGGAATTTTCATAATTCTTACTGCGTTTTCAAAGGTTTAAGCGAGTTGGTCCAACTTTTGCTGTTCGTAAAGGGCATATCTACACACATGTGTCATAGAAGACCACCTTAAAGAAGTATCGGGTATTTTTATACTTCACCCCATGTCAAAAACTACAGCCAGACACCTCAAAACTGAGGAATTTTCATAATTCTTACTGCGATTTCAAAGGTTTAAGCGAGTTGGTCCAACTTCGGCTGCTTTTAAAGAGCAGATCTTTTCACATATGTCATAGAAGACCCTCTTAAAGAAGGATCGGCTATTTTTATACTTCGCCCCATGTCAAATATTCATATTCATACTAGTATACAACTATAACTTTCTGGTAGAACTTATACTAGTCAGGGAATATCCATTTCATGCCAGCATACAACTAGAATTTTCTGGCTGAATTCGTACTAGTCAGGAAATATCCATTTCATACCAGTATACAACTAGAATTTTTTGTATGAATTCATACTAGTCAGGAAATATCCATTTCATACCAGTATACAACTATAACTTTATGGCTGAACCCATACTAGGCAGGAAATATCCATTCCATACTAGTATACAACTAGATTTTGCTGGACGAAACTATACCAGTTAAAAAATTCAAAATTCATTCGTTTCGTTTTCTCTTATAATTCATAGATGCTTTTTCGTGATAGGGTAAATACAAATAGCCGCTGCTTTCTTAAGAATAAATATGAAAATAAAGTCAAATGAAAAATTCTGGTTGAAATCATACTAGTCCAGGCTAAAAGCCTATTTGACTAGTATGGGACTAGTATATTTCATACTAGTCCTTTTTGGACTAGTTAATTTTTTGGAAATTATACTAGTCCAGGATGAACTAGTATGGAACTGGTATGGAAATAAAAAGCTGATAAAAAAAATTTTAAAGAAAACCTTTATATGAATGCTGCCAAAAAGCAGCAGCAAATTTCTCGTTAAAGAAAGGCATGGTGTCTTTGGTTTCGAAATTTTAGTCATGCCAATTGTAATAAATTTTTTAAATTTGAAAATATAAAGGTGGAGTGCACGTTCGCAAAATAATTAATGAGTTGCGCACGCAATCGACGATAGTCCTCAGCGAAATTGTTGTGCCCGCGACAACCAGCTAAATTTTAAGTCCCTAGGTTGCCAGAAAATTAGTTAAAGACGATAGTCGATTTCCATTTCGGCTCTAAGACTACGTTCACGCTGGGCCATAAAGTCAAGTTTATGGGACATTTTTTGAGTTAATTCATATTGTTGTTGTCAATAAACTCGAGTTTGTGGCTCAACGTGAACGTCATATAAGAAATTGTTTGCCTTAGTTTGCAAACATGCACTCCACCTTTATATTTTCAAATTTCAAAAATTTATTACAATTGGTATGACTAAAATTTCAAAACCAAAGACACCGACACCATGTCTTTGTTTAACGAGAAATTTGCTGCTGCTTTTTGACAGCATTCATATAAAGGTTTTCTTACAAATTTTTTTTATCATCATTTTATTATCTATTTTTTAGTATTGCCTACAATCAAGAAGGTTCGAAGAAATTGAATGCCTTGTTAGTTAAAAGTCTATCGCAAAATTTCTGATTGAAAACGAATTTTCCAAATATCTCGATCCGTGCACCACCTACTGGAATTTTTTTGATGAGGGATTGCATTGTCACCGGGTTCTGATAAATGTGTCAAGTTTCAAGTCTATAGCTTACCGGGAAGTTACTCATAAGCCGATCGCAAGATTTCCCGTGTGTTTCAGAGATTTTCAATTATAGCGACCAGCGCGCCACCTTTCGGAATTTTAATTTTTTTAAATTGTATTGTCCCCGAGCCCGCAACTTCGTGCTAAATTTCAACTCCCTAGGTTGCCAGTAAGTTAGTTAAAAGTCGATCGCAAGATTTCTGATTGAAATCTAATTTTCCAAATATCTGGATCAGTGCTCCACCTACAGGAAATTTTTTGATGAGGGATTGCATTGTCACCGGGTTCTGATAAATGTGTCAAGTTTCAAGTCTATAGCTTACCGGGAAGTTACTCAAAAATCGATCGCAAGATTTCCCGTGTGTTTCAGAGATTTTCACCTAGTGGACACTTTTTTCGTTCACATTGCATTGTCACGGAGCTCTGAACTATGTTCCAAGTTTCAAGTCTCTAGGTCAACGGGAAGGTACCTAAAAACTATTTGAAAGATTCCACAAAATCGTATGAAAAAGGTGGTGCAAACAAGCAAGCAACTTAATATAAAGGTTTTAAAAAGACAGAACACTGACTAGTTGGGCCTGGGGCACCAACTAGTCAGTGTTCTGTCTTTGTTCCATATAATCCCGGTGCACCAACTAGTTGTAAAGTAGTTTTCGACTAGTTGCTTTCGCTGCAGCGTAGCGACATAAGAGTGACACTCTCTGAAATGCAACAAATGCCACATCTGAACACTTTGTATGGGCTGAACTGTTCTAATTTGCTTGATCATGTCCTATGGAGAGATCAATTGCGAAAAAAACTCGAGCTTTGAGGTGTTTGGATGTAGTTTTTGTCATGGGAAGATCTCCAAAAATGCCTGATACCACTTAAGAGTTGCGTTCTTCGACACATGTGTAAATATAGTCAAAGTTGGAAAAACCTGCTTAAACAATCGAAAGCACAGTAAGAATTATGAAAACTACCCAGATTTAAGGTATCTGGTGAAAGTGTTTGTCATAAGGCGAAGTCTAAAAGTACCTGGTACCACGTAAGGTTGGTCCTCTATGACACATTTTAAATATCTGCCCTTTAAAAGCAGCCAGAGTTAGACCAACCATCTCAAACATGTGAAAACGCAGTAAGAATTATAAAAATTTCTCAGTTTTGAGGTGTCTGGATGAAGTTTTTGACATGAGGCGAAATCTAAAAGTAACTGATACCGCTTAAGGGTGGTCTTTTATGACACATGTGAAAAGATCCGCTCTTTAAGAGCAGCCAAAGTTGGACCAACCCGATTAAACATGTGAAAGCGTAGTAAGAACTATGAAAATTCCTCAGCCTTGAGGTGTCTGGCTGAAGTTTTTTCCATGGGATGAAGTCTAAAAATGCCTGATACTACTTGGAGATAGTGTTCCACGACACATGTGTAAAGATCTGCCTTTCAAAAACAGCCAAAGTTGGACAAACTCGCTTAAACATGTGAAAGTGCAGTAAGAATTATAAAAATTCCTCAGTTTTGTGGTGTCAGGCTGAAGTTTTTGACCTGATACCACTTAAGGGTGGTCTTCTATGACACATGAGAAATTATCTGCCCTTTAAAAGCAGCCAAAGTTAGACCAACGCGGTTAAACATGTGAATTCGCAGCAAGAATTATGAAATTTCCTCAGCTTTGAGGTGTCTGGCTGAAGTTTTTGTCATGGGGCGAAGTCTAAAAATGCCTGATATTAGTTAATAGTAGTGTTATACGATACATTTGTAACGATCCGCCATTTAAAAGCAGCCAAAGTTGGGTAAGCCCATTTGACCATGTGAAAGCACATTAAAAATTATGAAAAGTCCCCCTGCTTTGGTTGTCTGGCTTAAGTTTTTTTCATGGAATGAAGTCCGGAAATGCCTGATACTGTTTAAGGGTAGTTTTATACAACACATGTGTAAATTTCCGCGGTTTAAACGTGTTGGAGAAACCTGCTGAAACAAGTGAAATCTCTGTAACAATGAGTGAAAATCCCGAGCTTTGAGGTGTCTGGCTGAAGTTTTTGCCATGGGGCGAGGTCTAAAAATTACTGAAAATACTTGAGGGTAGTGTTCTACGAAACATCTGAAAAGATCCGTCGTTTAGAAGTTGTAAAAGTGGGACAAACAAGAGAAAGCAAATTAATAGGAAAATAAAAGTTCCCGAACTTTGAGCTGTCTGGCTGAAGTTTTTGCCATGGGATGATCTCTGGAAATGCTTGATTCTAATTAAGGATAGCATTCTACGACACATGTGTGAAGATCTGCTATTTAAAAGTAGTCAAAGTTTGTCAAATCCACTTAAACATGGGAAAGCCCATTAAAAATTAGTGAAATTTCCCGAGTTTTGAGGTGTCTGGCTGAAGTTTTTGCCATGGGACGAGGTCTAAAAATTACTGAAAATACTTAAGTGTAGTGTCCTACGACACATGTGAAAAGATCTATCATTTAAAATTAGTAAAAGTGGGACAAACAAGATAAAGCAAATTAATAGGAAAATAAAAGTTCTCGAACTTTGAAGTGTCTGGCTGAAGTTTTTTCCATGGGAATGCTTTTTTTTGGAAATGCTTGATTCTACTTAAGGGTAGCATTTTACGACACATGTGTGAAGATCTGTTATTTAAAAGAGGCCAAAGTTGGTCAAATCCGCTTAAACATGTGAAAGCGCAGTAAAAATTAGTGAAATTTCCCGAGTTTTGAGGTGTCTGGCTGAAGTTTTTGCCATGGGACGAAGTCTAAAAATTCCTAATACTACTTGAGGGTAGTGTTCTACAAAAAATGGGAAAATATTGGGTAGTTAAAAGCAGCCAAAGTGGTCCAAATGCGTGAAATTAGTAAAACAGAATAAATTTACATAGGAAAATCCGCGAACTGGGGGTGTCTGGCTGGAGCCTTGTCACTGGTACGGGTCTAACAACACTTGATACTGTCGCGGGGTGGTAATCTACGTCAAATATGTGAAAATCATCCATTATAAAATAAGTGAAGTTAGGGTCATTTTTTGGCGACTTGGCCTCCGATTCCTAGGCCCTTGTCATAGGTACAGCTTCAAAATATTCACATTCTTTCTAGATTCGGGGAGGACTATCGATCGCTATTGGTTTCATCCATTATAAAATAAGTGACGCTTTTAGGCTCTGGGATCTTGGTCTATAAACAGGGAAATTGAAGAAGTGGTAATGTCAGACAACATAAGTTGCACAACCAGTACAAGTATGAAATTCAAAGAAATATACGTCGATGATGTGGTTAAAGTAGTCAAGGGATTTAAAAATAAACCTGGCGGTAAAAACCTACTCGCGGAAGGTGTAATAAAAGACTCGATTTCGTACATGAGCCATCATTATGCGGTAATTATAAATGAATCCATTAAAACTGGTACAGTACCTGACCGATGGAAAATATCAACAATAGTACCAATAAGAAAGGGGAAGAATTCAGTTCAAAGTGAGGAATTTAGACCGATTAACACTTTGCCAAATATTGAAAAAATTCTGGAAATAGTGGTAAAAACCAACTTGTTGATTACATTGAAACCAACAAAGTATTTATAAAAGAACAATCCGGATTCAGGAAAGGGTATTCTTGTGAAACTGCGCTTAATTATGTAATCTCGAGCTGGAAAGAAGAACTTAATGCGAAAAAAGTATGGTAGTAGTGAAACAATATATAGAAATCTGATGTTTGCCAAATTGCAGAATATAGGCATTAAGGATATGGAGCTGCAGTGGTTTGAGAGCTTTCTCACAAATCGCAAACAAAAAACAGCTATAGGATCCGTGGTTTCCGAAGAGACAGCGATAAAAATAGGACTGCCACAAGGGTCAGTGTTAGCGCCAGTCCTATTTAACATCTATATAAATGACATAACCTCGTCATTGAGAGATAGCAAAATTAGACTGTCAAACCAGTATTGCGTTCGCTCTCACTAGAAACTGTGCCAAGAGGCGTATTAGCATCAGCAGTAGTAGCACCAACATTGTTATTATTGTTATTTTTTCGCACATTTGAGTTTTTTTGCACATTATTTGATTTGTTAGTGGTAGCGCGGGTGGACCTTTGTACTTTATTTTGCTGAGCAACAACACTGTCACCGGCTTGAGCTTTTGTTGTAAGCCGTGTTACTAGCTTATTTTCATTAGTACAAGGAGCCGATGTAATAGATGCGCCACTAAGAGAGTCAACAAATTCTAATAAAACACTTTTTTTTGTCTATATCAGCAATCGCGATCAAAACTTTATCTTTAAGTGCACGGGTGACTTTACAATTATCACAATTAGACATTTTGCACTCAAATAAAGCAATAAAAAGCAGTTAAAATCCAATTTGCAAGGAGCGGAGAAAAAACACGACTGAAGACTATACTATATGATCATATCTAGAACAAATAAAAAAGAGTCGAATAGCATTGATCTTCAAATTATGAATACAAAAAGATGATAAAAAAAAATTTTTAAGAAAACCTTTATATGAATGCTGTCAAAAAGCAGCTGCAAATTTCTCGTTAAACAAAGACATGGTGTTGTTGTTGTTGCTTTAGCGAGGTGTAGCCCTGCCGAAATGTCAGACAGGGTCACCCCGAGTGTATTGCTCTTGGCCGGGTCGATATAAGAAAACGGCCCGGGTCGTTTCGGCACGATGGGTACAGCACAAGTACTGGTACCGTTCGAACTTTGAACTTTTACAGAGCGCCACCTTTCGGAATTTTCATTTTTAAAACCTTTATATTAAGTTGCTTTCTTGTTTGCACCACCTTTTTCATACGATTTTGTGGAATCTTTTAAATAGTTTTTAGGTACCTTCCCGTTGATCTAGAGACTTGAAACTTGGAACATAGTTCAGAGCTCCGTGACAATGCAATGTGAACGAAAAAAGCGTCCACTAGGTGGCGCATGGATCGAGATATTTCGAAAATTCGTTTTAAATTGAGATTCTTGCGATCGACTTTTGACTAACTTCCCGGTAACCTAGAAACTTGAAATTTAGCACGAAGTTGCGTGAAAGGTCACAACACAATTCTCGAAAATAAAAATTTCGATAAGTGGCGCGTTGGTCGATATAATTGAAAATCTCTGAAACACACGGGAAATCTTGCGATCGATTTTTGAGTAACTTCCCGGTAAGCTATAGACTTGAAACTTAACACATTTATCAGAACCCGGTGACAATGCAATCCCTCATCAAAAAATTTCCAGTAGGTGGAGCACGGATCGAGATATTTGGAAAATTAGATTTCAATCAGAAATCTTGCGATCGACTTTTAACTAACTTACTGGCAACCTAGGGAGTTGAAATTTAGCACGAAGTTGCGGGCTCGGTGACAACAATTTGAAAAAATTAAAATTCCGAAAGGTGGCGCGCCGGTCGAAATAATTGAAAATCTCTGAAACACACGGGAAATCTTGCGATCGATTTTTGAGTAACTTCCCGGTAAGCTATAGACTTGAAACTTGACACATTTATCAGAACCCGGTGACAATGCAATCCCTCATCAAAAAAATTTCTCACGGATCGAGGTATTTGGAAAATTAGATTTCAATCAGAAATCTTGCGATCGACTTTTAACTAACTTACTGGCAACCTAGGGAGTTGAAATTTAGCACGAAGTTGCGGGCTCGGTGACAATACAATTTAAAAAAATTAAAATTCCGAAAGGTGGCGCGCTGGTCGCTATAATTGAAAATCTCTGAAACACACGGGAAATCTTGCAATCGACTTTTGAGTAACTTCTCGGTAATCTATAGACTTGAAACTTGACACATTTATCAGAACCCGGTGACAACGCAATCCCTCATCAAAAAATTTCCTGTAGGTGGCGCACTGATCGAGATATTTGGAAAATTCGATTTCAATCAGAAATTTTGCGATCTAATTTTAACTAACTTACTGGCAACCTAGGGAGTTGAAATTTAGCACGAAATTGCGGGCTCGGTGACAATACAATTTAAAAAAATTAAAATTCCGAAAGGTGGCGCGCTGGTCGAAATAATTGAAAATCTCTGAAACACACGGGAAATCTTGCGATCGATTTTTGAGTAACTTCCCGGTAAGCTATAGACTTGAAGCTTGGAAATCTTGCAATCGACTTTTGAGTAACTTCTCGGTAATCTATAGACTTGAAACTTGACACATTTATCAGAACCCGGTGACAATGCAATCCCTCATCAGCATCCTGTAGGTGACGCACTGATCGAGATATTTGGAAAAAAATTAAAATTCCGAAAGGTGGCGCGCTGGTCGAAATAATTGAAAATCTCTGAAACACACGGGAAATCTTGCGATCGATTTTTGAGTAACTTCCCGGTAAGCTATAGACTTGAAGCTTGGAAATCTTGCAATCGACTTTTGAGTAACTTCTCGGTAATCTATAGACTTGAAACTTGACACATTTATCAGAAGCCGGTGACAACGCAATCCCTCATCAAAAAATTTCCTGTAGGTGGCGCACTGATCGAGATATTTGGAAAATTCGTTTTCAATCAGAAATTTTGCGATCTAATTTTAACTAACTTACTGGCAACCTAGGGAGTTGAAATTTAGCACGAAGTTGCGGGCACGGGACAATACATTTGGAAAAAATTAAAATTCCGAAAGGTGGCGCTCTGGCCGATATAATTGAAAATCTCTGAAACACACGGGAAATCTTGCGATCGGCTTTTGAGTAGCTTCCCGGTAAGCTATAGACTTGAAACTTGACACATTTATCAGAACCCGATGACAATGCAATCCCTCATCAAAAAAATTCCAGTAGGTGGTGCACGGATCGAGATATTTGGAAAATTCCTTTTCAATCAAAAATTTTGCGATAGACTTTTAACTAACAATGCATTCAATTTCTTCGAACCTTCTTGATTGTAGGCAATACTAAAAAATAGATAATAAAAAGATGATAAAAACAATTTTAAAGAAAACAAAGACATGGTGTCGGTGTCTTTGGTTATGTAATTTTAGTCATTCCAATTGTAATAAATTTTTGAAATTTGAAAATATAAAGGTGGAGTGCATGTTTGCAAACTAAGGCAAACAATTTCTTATATGACGTTCACATTCAGCCACAAACTCGAGTTTATTGACAACAACAATATGAATTAACTCAAAAAATGTCCCATAAACTTGACTTTATGGCCCAGCGTGAACGTAGTCTTAGAGCCGAAATGGAAGTTCGGAAATCGACTATCGTCTTTAACTAATTTTCTGGCAACCTAGGGACTTGAAATTTAACTGGTTGTCGCGGGCACAACAATTTCGTTGAGGACTATCGTCGATTGCGTGGGCAACTCATTAATTAGTTTGCGAACGTGCACTCCACCTTTATATTTTCAAATTTCAAAAATTTATTACAATTGGTATGACTAAAATTTCAAAACCAAAGACACCGACACCATGTCTTTGTTTAACGAGAAATTTGCTGCTGCTTTTTGACAGCATTCATATAAAGGTTTTCTTTAAAAAAATTTTTATCATCTTTTTATTTCAAATTGTATTGCCATTGGTTGCCAGTAAGTTAGTTAAAATTCGATGGCAATATTTCTGATTGAAATCGAAAATTCCAAATATCTCGATCAGTGCGCCACCTACAGGAAATTTTTTGATGAGGGATTGCACCGGGTTCTGATAAATGTGTTAAGTTTCAAGTCTATAGAATACCGAGAAGTTACTCAAAAGTCGATTGCAAGATTTCCCGTGTGTTTCAGAGATTTTCAATTATATCGACCAGAGCGCCACCTTTCGGAATTTTCATTTTTTCAAATTGTATTGCCACCGTGCCCGCAACTACGTGCTAAATTTCAACTCCCTAGGTTGCCAGTAAGTTAGTTAAAATTCGATCGCAAGATTTCTGATTGAAATCGAATTTTCCAAATATCTCGATCAGTGCGCCACCTACAGGATATTTTTTGATGAGGGATTGCATTGTCACCGGGTTCTGATAAATGTGTCAAGTTTCAAGTCTATAGCTTATCGGGAAGTTACTCAAAAATCGATCGCAAGATTTCCCGTGTGTTTCAGAGATTTTCAATTATTTCGACCAGCGCGCCACCTTTCCGAATTGACAAGATGGCAACTCCAGCCCATGCAACCCTGTCTGATAGTGAAACGACAGAGACTAATGAAAACGAAACATAGAAGACGGACATTACATTTTCTACAACCAAACCGTGCTGACGACCGCCACCAAGCGAAAAGTTAAAATTAAACTAAATAAACTTGTATTAATTATTGTTAACCGAACTCTTTTATTTCACTCGGAAAAGTAAATCTAACAAAGTGGTGTCAGAGTGCGATTCAAATCCACCAAAATCGCGTTTGCTAAATTTAATTTCAATTGTTGAGTGTGGCGCCGTCAGCGAAAAAACGGTTCTTTTAAAATTGCACTGCTGCAACAGCTAAGAAGCAGCGACCGACGAAGTGCGCAGCAACAGAGCTTTAGCGCAACAAAGCATTGGAAGACGAAGTGGGTGAAGCGCTAAAAGAAAAGTGCGCCGTCTGCAAATACTTCATCAAAAGCAGCAATCTACCACCAGCATCAGCTTTCCAGGTTTGAGGTACAGGCGTACTGAATAGCGGCAGAGGTGCGTAAGTATAGTGGTACTTTTTTTGCAGTGAAAAGTGCATCGGCAACGAGGTTGTTCAGCGTGCGCACAAAGATTCGCCATTTAACATAGGCCTTGCTACTACAAAAATACTTGGCCAAAAATAATTACGAACATTTGCACAAAGAAAACGTCGAACGGGAATTTACGGCAGTAAAGCTTAACCTCAAAGCAGAGAAGCGCCACTCTAAAACAGCGAAGCGCTACTGCAAAGCATAGAATCCACACACTAAAGCAGCGAAGCACAAATTCACGGCAGCGAACGGTATAGCCAACGGTAACTCCGTGCACAGGACATATAAATCAAGTACAAATCAAGGTTACAAAACAGCAACGGGCAGCAATATAGCGACGCGGATGAGTACAAATGAAATTTTGATTTTAATGTTGATGATTTTCTAGTATGTATTAACTTGTGTATGTATAATCATATCATTTAAACACTGCCTAATTCATTTAATTATCACCAGTTTGTAACCAGGCTTCATCCATATAATTTTATTGTCAATTCAAAGCGTAAATTCTGTTTGTAATTTTTAACTCCTTTTTGTAATCGGACGGCACAATGGACCGTGAAGACATACTGTCAATGACGGTTGCTGAGCTTAAAGAAAAACTGGTAGCTCTGGAGTTGTCAACTGTGGGGCGAAAGGTGACCCTGCAAGATAGGCTCATCGAACACTTCGGTCTGACTGCGGGCGACATTGAGTCCGACGACGACGATGATGGGGCTAGTAGGCAAAGCGTGGTTTCAGTCAGTCCATAGAGTAGAGCGGTCGGTTTTTACCCTTCGCGACATCAAGGACTCGATGACAAAATTTTCAGGTTCGGGTCAACCCAGTGTGGAGCAGTGGCTTGAAGAGTTTGAGCAGAACGCTACGGCCGTTGACTGGAACCCCTTACAAAAATTCATCTACGGCAAACAGTTGCTGAAGAGGCCGCAAAAATGTTCGTTCGCGGCCAAAACGGAGTGATGAGTTGGGACGAGCTTAAGCGTGTACTGCGGAAAGAGTTCGGCACGGCACCATCATCGATCGAGGTCCATCGACTATTAAAGAACCGTCACAAACAACAGAGCGAGGATTACCTAGAATACCTATACAGAGAGGGCATTCCGGACTCGAAATCTAACAAGCCCAACCTATACCAGGGGAAAACGGTCAGTGAACTTAAAGACCAAATCCAGATCTACGAAAAAATCAGAACGACCCGACCAAACTTCCAAAACCAGACACAAACAAGACCATCAAGTCAGGATGCGGTTAAGAAGCAGGGTCAAGAAGCAAAGAAGTGCTACGGTTGCGGCGATTCGGGTCATCTCGCCAGGAATTGCCCAAAGCGGTCGAAATGTTCCAGTTGTGGTCTGCTTGGTCATAAAGCAGCAGAATGCAAAAGTAAGCCTGTTAACGTGAAGCCAGAAGCAGGCAATGTCAGCGCAATGCGTAATGAACACAGCGTCGTTAAGAAGGGTGGGCTAATTTTCAAAGATTTTATGCTGAACGGTTCGAAGGTTTCAGCGCTAGTAGATACCGGCTCTGATTTAAGTTTGATGCGATACGATACGTTGATGATGCTACAGTTAGATGTCAAACTTAATCGTAAAAAGAGTAAGTTGTTGGGCATAGGAACAAGTCAATCAACCAACATAGGTAGTTTCACTACAGAGTTGATAGTAGATGACGTGACACTTGCGTTAACATTCCACGTCACTAGAGAACGAGATTTGCGCAGCAGTGTTGGGCAATGATGTCTAACAGCAGGTTAATCTGGTAATCTCGAAAGACAAAGCGCAATTTAGGAAAAGGGGTATGGAGATTAAGGGTCAATTTGCCACTAACCTACAGATCCTGGAAAAGGCAAATTCAGTGCAAATTCGGAAAATGTTCAGCTCCAGGGTGGTACAGGAAGCATTGGTGCTAATCCAGACAAGGTACAGCAAACGGTTGAGAACAGAAATCATTCGGCGGAGGCAAGTACGTCCCGTAATCCGTCGAAGGACGCACAAGATTGTGAGCAAGCGATTGCATCAAAAGATAGAGTGGAGGTTAGTATTGCCCGCAATCCACTGAAAGACATAAAAGGGTCTACTAGTAGCGATGTAGACGACGAGTTTGCGAAGATGTGCGTGATCAGCCATGCCACGAAGGAAGAGTTGGATCTGTCACACTTGAGACGCGCGGATGCCGAGAAGGTCCAAGACCTGGTTACTTCATACACGCCTCAAAAGAATACGGAATCACCAGTCGAAATGAAAATCCTGTTGACCGATGACATCCCAGTATATCAACAGCCAAGAAGACTATCACCTGCCGACAAGCTTGTGGTGGATAATCAAGCGGCTCAATTGCTCGAGGAGGGCATCGTTCGACCAATGGATTTTTCCATGTGCCTGTTGAAGTTAACTCCCGTAAGTTTATTTCGTTCGTAACACCTAGCGGTCAGTACGAGTTCCTATACGTTCCCTTTGGCATATCCAATTCCCCAGCCGTGTTTACCAGATATATTTCTGCTGAGAGAGTTAATACAAGACGGAACCGTAGTGGCTTATATGGACGATCTCATTGTTCCCGCTAAGGATAATAGAGATGGCTTACAAAAATTGGAGCGTGTTTTGTCGCTAGCATCAGCTAAAGGCCTACGGATCAAGTGGAACAAATGCCAGTTTCTCGAGAAACGGGTAGATTTTCTCGGATACGTCGTTGAGGGCGGCACGATAAAGCCATCGGAAACTAAAATAACCGCTATCAAGAATTTTCCGATCCCTAATGATCGTAAAGCCTTGCAACAATTTCTTGGTCTGACCTTGTATTTCAGGCGCTTTGTAGAAAGTTACGCAGTAATAGCTAAACCCCTATCCGACCTGCTCAGGCGAAGTTCGTACTAGGAGACGATTAGTTGGTGGCGTTCCAACAGCTAAAAGAGGCCCTGACGCATGCGCCGGTGCTGAAATTATACAATCCGAGGGCGGTGACGGAGGTTCATACGGACGCCAGTATGATGGGTTATGGAGCAATTCTTCTGCAAAAGGACGTCGACGACCAAGCGTTCCATCCAGTCCAGTACTTGAGCCGTAAGACGAAGCCGGTGGAGGAGAGATACCCTTCGTACAAATTGGAAGTGTTGGCGATAGTCGAAGCGTTGAAGAAAAGGAGAGTGTACCTGCTGGGTATTCATTTTAAAATCGTCACCGATTGTAATGCCTTCACGATGACCATGCAAAAGCAGGACGTTCCCGTTAGGGTTTCCAGATGGGCGATGCTTCTCCAAGATTTCGACTACGAGGTAGAACACCGATCCGGTACGAAAATGAAGCACGTCGACACTTTTAGTAGAGTGTCTTGTCTTATCTTGGAGGATAGCTTGATTCATCGTTTACGACAAGCCCAGGAGAGCGACGAGTGGATAAAGGCGGTGAGTACGAAGACTTCTACGTGAAGCATGGTATACTGCATAAAGATCCCGTCAAGGAACTTGTTGTCGTTCCTTCGCTAATGGAAGGCGAGATCATTAAAATCGCTCACAACCAGGGACATTTTTCCGCTAAGAAAACGCAAGAGGCTGTAGAAAAGAACTTCTTTATCCCGGAGTTGAGTTCGAAGGCGGCGAAGGTAGTAAAGAGCTGTATTCGTTGTATCGTCACTGAAAGCAAGCGTGGTAAGCAGAAAGGATTTCTGAACCCGATCAACAAAGAGGATCGCCCGCTGGGAACGTACCACATCGATCACGTAGGGCCTATGGAGTTGTCCAAAAAAGCATACAACTACATCCTAGTCGTGGTGGACGCGTTTTCGAAGTTCGTGTGGATGTATCCAACCAAGAGCACTGGTGCGGAAGAGGTGGTGGACCGCTTGAAGAAGCAAGCAGCCATATTCGGTAATCCAGCAAGAATCGTGACAGAGAGAGGTACGACCTTTACATCACACCTTTTTAAAGATTACACAGGCCGACAAAATGAGACCAAAATTTTTGACCATAATATAATTATTGTTCGCAGCAGGGGGTAAGGCATATGGTAACGGCGACCGGTGTTCCGCGAGGAAATGGTCAGGTTGAAAGGATGCACAAGGTGGTTGTGCCTATGATCTCGAAATTGTGTCAGGAAAATCCAAGCCATTGGTATCGTCACGTAGAAAGAGTGCAGCAGTACATTAACCCTAGTTCGGTCGACGATTTTTATAACTCATTTGGGCCAACGCAGTCACCCGGGTGACTTTATTTAATAAAATGCAAAGTCAGATGTAAATGAACAACAGATAAAAACAAGTATGCGGAAATAGTGCGGTTGAGTATATTGTAACATTATCAGCATCTGGTAACCTTATCAGCTGTTATATATTCGCATATATATATTCATATCTGTATAGCTTCTGATTTGGTCACCCAGGTGACTACGTCGGCCAGAACAAGAAAAAAAATTTTCAACTTCTAATATTTGGCTATAAATAAATAGTGCAGTTGAGTATATTGCAGAAATAGTGCAGTTGAGTATATTGTAACATTATCAGCATCTGGTAACCTTATCAGCTGTTATATATGCGCATATATATATTCATATCTGTATAGCTTCTGATTTGGTCACCCTTACTATCTGAACAGTCTATAAGGTAAAAAAATATCAATTTATTTCAGTAGCTTTTTTTAAAATTCATTTTTTACTTAATATCCAAATTTCTTAGAATCTAATAAATATAAGTAAACAAAATATCACTTCATTGTCATATATAGTTCTAAATTCATTTTTTACTTAATATCTAAAAAGTCGTAAAATCTAATACATATACAGTGACTCACAGTGAATTCGGTCCACTAACATTTTTTGAATTTCTTTAGACAGGGTACTAAGATGGTATTTCTAAAATTTTTTAAAGTAAAATATAGCCAATTATATAACAGAAACCAAAAAAAAAATTCCTTAAAAATTTGCACAAACTTCAGGGGAATTTTTTAAAATTTCATCAAAATTTTAAACTTTTTTGACAGAATTTCTGAGTACGCAGTTTTGTAGGCCAGTCAATTTCACTATAATAATGTGCAAACTAGAAGTAGCTCAAAATTTTCCGCTTCATATCGCTTCAGTTTCACTTGTCTTAAGAACTTGACATTATGCAGGTTAATTATTCATTAAAAAAGTAATTCTATTTTTGCAACTGGCTTTTATACAACTCTAACTTCTCGCATTTTAGTTTTACAAGTTCTCTGTTTCCGTAGTACTTTATGTTGTACATTCGCTCTGCAAACCTTGCAATCTCGGCCACACTTTCCTTTATTGCTACCATATTTTTTTAGAATTTCTGCTTGGAATTGTTTTTGGTCTTTCGTCTGCTCTTCTAGTAACCTAAGCCTATCAGCCTTGATGTTCCTTTTACGCTTCTCGACCCGTGGTCTTTCTTCGGGAGCATCATCACTCATCGCTTTCAATGTTCTCTTCCACAATTTCTATCGATACCTGTTCATCCTCAGAAACATCTTGGCACTCGCCAGACCCACTTGCATTTATTATTTCCTCGGTATGTGCTAATATATCTAACCTGTTCGGTCCACCACCAGTGGCACGAAATTATCCCTTGTTCTCCATATTCGGTATTTGTTTCCTTTAGGGGAAAAATGCTAATAAATTAGCTATATAGCTCAAAAGACGGGGTTTGGCCTCAGGATCACGAATCCGGAAGCGCTTTTTTAATATTTTGCTTCTCTGAAGAGATATTTGCAATCAAAGTTGCAAGTTTTCATGTGGTTGTTGTAATTTTATTAGGCTGTACCTAAAAACGTGCGAGAGAATGCGTACCGTGGCATGTTGCCACGGTTCAGGCAACCACCCGGAATTGGGATGATGTAGCCCAGGGTGATTTTTTATAAGGCCGCCAACTCAGAAAGGTCTTTCGCACATAATTAAAATGGATTCCGCCCCAATTTTGGTATCGGACCCCGGTCATTTTTCGGTTTTTTGACATAACTTTTCTCTAAAACAAAAAATTAAAATGCGCTTCCGGATTCGTGATCCTGAGGCCAAAACCCGTCTTTTGAGCTCATCATCATCATTTATTGGCGCTTAACCGCCTAAGCGATTTTGGCCGTCGCCTATCAAAGCACGCCAGTCATTCCTTTTTAGCGATAACTGACGCCAATTGGAAACCCCAAGGGAGTTCAAGTCATCCTCCACCTGTTGTTTCCATCTCAGTCGAGGCCTCCCCCTTCCTCTGCTGCCGAATTCGGGAGACGATTGGAAAACCTTCTGGGCTGGGGCTTCTTTGTCCATTCGCATGACGTGACCCAGCCAGCGGAGCCTTTGGGCTTTAATTCGCTGGACTATGGTCAGATCTGCGTAAAGCTCGTACAGCTCATCGTTAAATCTCCTTCGATACTCGCCGTCGGCATCACGGGAAGGACCATAAATCTTCCGGAGAACTTTTCTCTCAAATACTCCAAGGGCCATCTCATCTTCTCTTGACATTGTCCATGAATCTGAGCCATACATCAGGACAGGTATGATGAGAGACTTATAGAGCGTGATCTTTGTTCTTCGAGAGAGGACTTTACTTCTCAATTGCCTACTCAGTCCAAAGTAGTACTTGTTCGCAAGAGTGATTCTCCGTTGGATTTCTAGACTGATATTATTTTCGGTGTTGATACTGGTTCCCAAATAGACGAAGTCCCTCACAGTTTCAAATTTGTAACTATCAACAGTGACGTGGCTGCCAAGGCGCAGGTGCGCCGATTCTTTCTTTGATGACAGCAAATACTTCGTCTTGTCCTCGTTGACCGCAAGACCCACTTTTTTCGCTTCTTTATCCAGTCCAGAGAAGGCAGCGCTTACGGCGCGGTTGTTAAGGCCAATGATATCAATATCAATATCAAGTTCCTGTAAGGACAATAATGGCGACCTGGTAACCGACGTACAGAGTGTACTTAAATTATGGAGGGAGCACTTCTCCTCACTGCTAAATTGCGAGGGAGACGTCGAACCCGATACCCCAATCCCTGACGATGGAAAAGTCGTCCCACCACCTGACTATGATGAAGTGAGGATAGCTATATCCCGGCTCAAAAACAACAAAGCGCCTGGAAAAGGCGGACTACCCGCCGAGCTGTTCAAACACGGAGGCGAAGAGCTGGTAAAAAGCATGCATCAGCTCTTATGCAGAATATGGTCAGACGAGTGCATGCCTCCAGATTGGAATTTAAGTGTGCTCTGCCCAATCCACAAGAAAGGCGATCCCGCTAACCGCACCAACTACCGCGGAATCAGCCTTCTTAATATCGCATATAAGGTTCTTTCTAGCGTATTGTGTGAAAGACTGAAGCCCATCGTAGACAAGCTGATTGGACCTTATCAGTGTGGCTTTAGACCTGGTAAGTCTACCATCGACCAGATTTTCACGATACGCCAAATCCTGGAGAAGACCCATGATAAAAGAATCGACACACACCATCTCTTTGTCGATTTCAAAGCCGCTTTTGACAGCGCAAAAAGGAGTTGCCTGTATGCCGCCATGTCTGAATTTGACTTCCCTGCAAAGCTTATACGGCTTTGCCAAATGACGTTGAGCAATACTAACAGCTCCGTCAGAGTCGGGAAGGACCTCTCTGAGCCATTTGAAACCAAACGAGGCTTCAGACAGGGCGACTCCCTTTCGTGCGATTTCTTCAACCTGATGCTGGAGAAGATAATTCGAGCAGCAGAGCTAAACCGCAATGGTACAATCTTTTACAAGAGCGTGCAATTGCTGGCGTATGCCGATGATATTGATATCATTGGTCTTTTGAGCTATCTCCCATAATTTTAGCTAATTTATTAGCAGTTGACCCTTAAAGGCAACAAATACCCATATTTTTGATTTCATGTCAGCCCACGCCTAAAAACAAACATGTAGGTACATATGCACTTATTTTTACTGCCTAATTAGCATATGTATAGTGTTGCTGGCACATTAGCAACTTTAGGTTATTTGAAAGTGTCATACGAGTGGTGGCAGCGGTCACACGAACATCTGCTAATTCCAAGGAATGAAAACCACGGATATATTAAGAACACTTCAATTAGCTTTTAATAGCAACAAATTGTACAATGTAACATTAAATACAGTAGTAGTACCAAGTGAGGTTTTAATATCTGTAAATTAATAATAAAATTAGAGAAATATTTAAGAGCAAAAAAATGGCGGCTTACTTATCCGTGTCCTCGTATGTCTTTCAAATTGCACGCGGTAAAATTCATACCACTTCGGCTAAATCAAAGACATATACACGAGCGAGGCACGGTTGCATTTTAGTGTACAAAAATTTTCTTTATGTTACAGGGTTTCATTTTAGCAAATTATGAATAGAAAAGATTAAGCAGCAACATTCTCTCCCCCGTGATTCGAATCGCGCTCGAGAGAATCACCAATAACGTCCAGGACTGCAATCTTCGATGCTGGTCGCGGTACATTTCCTGTCGTAGTCTTTACCAGAACTGATCGGACTTGACCGTCTGCAGCTGGCTTGGCTTGTTGTTGTTGTTGTTGTTAACAACAAAACACTCCCCGAAGGTTTTGGGGAGTGATGCCGAAGTTGACAGTCCTTGGCCGGATATGACCCCGGTACGCTGCGGTACTCCCTTGCGGTACTGCCCGACTGTCGTGGTAGCGATTTGGTATGACCAGTGGAACCTTCTAGGTCATGGCATCCCTCCATCCATGAGGAAGGAGAAGATGGGTAATGAGAGGTGAGAGGCATCATATCCGTAGATCAACCATCGAGTAGCACGTCAATTACCTATGTGCATATTAGTCGCCTCTTACGACCGGTATGCCTACCTCGGGCATATTCTAAACCCCTAACCCGCAGGGGGTGCTGGCTTGGCTTCGATTACGATACCTCGTTTCCACATGCCACGGCTCTCTTTGTCGTCACAAATGACAACCACATCTCCCGCATTTATCGGTTTTACCCTCTTATGCCACTTTGTGCGCCTAGTTAAACTCGGAAGATACTCCAACATCCACCGTTTCCAGAACGTTTGCTTTAGTTGCTGGGCTATTTTCCATTGCTTCCTAAGACATACTTTCTCTGGTACCGGCTCAGTTGGTACGAAGTTGGGTCCACCCAAAAGAAAGTGGTTTGGGGTGAGCGGCTCAGCATCTGCGCTCTCGATAGGTACATGGGTCAATGGCCGCGAATTTACCAAATTCTCAGCCTCTATTAATAAACTCTGCAGTGTTTCGATCTGTGGCGCAACTTCTTTCAAGGTAAACGATAAGACTCTTTTAACAGCGCGTACCATTCTTTCCCATATTCCGCCTGCTGAGGGGTTTGCAGGAGTGTTGAAGATCCACTCCACTCCTCGATGATTACACTCGGACGATAGACCATGTTGGACTTGTACCCATTCTTCTTTGCTGGCGCCGATAAAGTTGGTACCCCTATCGCTTCTCATCCGAATCGGTGCACCACGTCGATTAATAAAATTCCGACAAACGAGAATAGTAGCGTCCGTCGAGAGATCCCTCGCCAGCTCCAGGTGAATCGCCCTTGTTGTGAGGCATGTGAATATTGCAACCCACCGTTTCTCTCGACGACGTCCTATTGTGACTAATAGTGGCCCGAAGTAATCGACACCCGTGTATGAGAATGGTCGTACGAATGGTGTGAGCCTATCGACTGGCAATTGTCCCATTAGTGGCGTTTCTGGGACCGCTGACGCGTTTTTACAATACTTTGACTGACTTAAGTAAGCGTCGTACGCCGGGAATCCAAAACTTGTAACGAATGGCGCAGATCGTAGCCTCAAAGTTTTGATGGTAATACAATTCATGAAAGTGTCTCACAATTATTCGCGAAAGGGGATGGTTCTTAGGCAGGATTATGGGTCGTCTCGCCGATGATGGGACGCATTCAGCATAATCGATGCGCCCAGAGAGTCGTATGACACCTTCATCATCTAAGATCGGGCTCAGTTTGTACAACGGGCTGGACTTATCAACGGGCAGTCCATTTTGTAAAGCGTTTAATTCTTCGGGGAACTCTTTCTCCTGCACTAGTCGACAGACTAAAATTTCGCTTGCTTTTATATACGGCGCACTCAATTGTTTTGGGACGGCGTGGTCTTTATTAGCAAATCTTCTTATAGCGAATGTGACCCAACTCATGACTTTGAGGAATTTGTAGTAGTTAGAAAATTTGTGAAACGGGACGGCCTCATCGTTATTGAGCGTCGAATATAAGCTCTTAGAACGCTCCTCTTGTTTGCACATATCTGAGCTAAGATAGCTGGGCATGACAGGCCACTGCTCTTTTCCCGCCTTTAAAAAACTTGGACCATTAAGCCACTTGCCTTTCAAGTTGAAAGCTTTGATACGGGTCGCGTCGTCGGCGGGATTCTCTTTGCCGGGCACCCATCTCCACTGAGATTCGTTAGACGACGGTAGGATTGCTGTAACTCGATGTGCGACGAACTGCTTGTAGCGCCTGGCGTCCGACCTCAGCCACTGAATTACAGTTTTGGAATCGGACCAGAAAGTCACTGAACTTGGTTTAATATCGTGGCCGTTGAGGACTGCTTCCTTCAATCGTATTCCAAGTGTAGCTGATTGGAGTTCTAACCTTGGGATGGAGATCGGCTTCAAGGGGCTACACCTTGACCTCCCAGCAATAAAAGATACTTCGACTGAACCTCTATAATCGATACGCCAAAAGGCGACAGCTGCGAATGCAAGCTCACTCGCATCGACAAATACGTGCAATTGTATTTCTGCTTCATGCTCAAGAAACCTTGGACTGTAGCACCTCGGCATCTGGAAACCTTCTATTCGATTTTCGGTACCACTCCACCCACTTCTCGTACACGTCGTCCGGCACAGGATCATGCCAATCAACCTAGCGCCTCCATAACCTTTGCATTAGCACTTTGGCGCACAACACAACGTTACACAGAAATCCGATCGGGTCGAAGATCGACATCACGACGCTCAGCAATTCGCCCTTTGTTGGTCGCCTGGATCCGTCGAGCACTGATGTAGGCACTTTAGCAAAAGTTAACTTGAAGAAAAGGTAGTCGTCGGCTGGTTTCCAGTGCATTCCCAGCACCTTCTCGGACACGCATTCATTGCTGCAGGGGTTGTGGGTTGTTGGCATGATAGCGGCATTCTCTGCTACAGCTTCCATTAACTCACCTGAGTTTGAGACTATACCCCTTAACTCGAAACCGGCGCCGCTATGTATCTCTATCACGCTCTTTGTAACGCTTATACCCTCCGCTATAGTGAGAAAGCTGTCCATGTAGTCGTCCACATAATGCCGCTCAACAATGGCGTCCACTGCCCTAGGTGAATTTTCTCTGAATTTTTCCGCATGTAAATTTTTGATAAATTGCGCGGAGCATGGCGAGCTGACCGATCCGAAGATCATAGCGCACATCACGTACACATCTGGTATTTTTTGGTCATCGCCCCCTCTCCATAGGAAGCGCTGTGAGTTCTGATCCTCTGGCCGTATGTGAACACGATGAAACATCTCGCGGATGTCTCCACATACACCAACTTGACCTTGTCTGAACTTAAATAAAATAGAAATTAGCAATTTCGGTTGGTATTCGTCTGGCCCTTTCATAAGCGCGCTATTTAAACTCATACCATTGATTTTCGCGGCCGCATCAAAAACTAATCTACGCTTATTTTCTTTATTCGGATTGCTTATGACAAAATGCGGCAAATACCATATACGAGGGTCGTCATGGTTTACTTCGTGTGGCAAAAGTTTTCTTGCATATCCCTTTGATTCATACTCTTTAATTTTGTTGTCGTACCAATCTGCATACTCGGAACTTCGTGCCATTTTAGCTTCGACTTGTTCAAGGCGTTTAAGTGCAGTGAAAAAACTTTCAGGAAACTCAACTTTATCGCTACACCACAACAGACCTGTTTCGTATCTACCATCGTTATATTTAGTCGTTTCCTCTAATAACTTTTGTGCCCTTTTATCTGCTTCAGATTTGATAATCGGTAAATCTTTAGCCTCAAAATTCTCCGCAGCAAAATATTCAGCTATTTGTTTATTTGCCTCAAAAAGCTTGACCATATCTACGTGCGAAACAGTATGCTCGCTTACGTATTCCTCGTTCGACCCAAACACAGTCCAACCTAAATTTGTTTTGTGGACTGCAAAGCCGTCGTCGAAGTTTATTGCTTTAATTGTACGTGTTAAATTCGAATGTGGCATTCCAATAAGAATTTTCGGTACCGCATTATTGTACTCGCAAATGCAAACGTCTTTTAATTGCTTGTGTTGTTGCGTCAACTCGCACAACTTTAAAGTTTGCGGCGGCAGATACAGCTGCTTCGTTGTGCGTACGCCCCTCATATGATAGCGTTCTGCTGCTTCGAAATCGCCACCAATTTCCAATGCTACTTGCCGCGATTGTTCGCTTGTTGTGTGGTTGCCGATCCATTTAAGACAAAGTGTGTCTACTTTGCCCTTCAAACCGATTGCGTTTGCTACGCTCTCCTCTAACAGCGATACTTTCGCCCCTTCGTCAATAAAAGCGATCACACTTATCTCCCCTTTCGGGCCCTTTATTTTCACTGGCAAGTATTTCAGTAACGTCTGACTGCGCTGCTTAGATTCTGCGGTAGCGAAATTTTTAACAGTTTGACAGTCACTGACTGTGGCCACAGCTGTGGTATCGGTGTTGCTTTTCTTTTCTGCACTTGCTTTATGTAGTAATCGATTATGGAATTTGTTGCACGATGAAATATTACAGGCACGACGCTTATTACATTTTTGTACATTATGCCCGCGCTCTAGGCAACAAAAGCACAATCGATTTGTTTTTACAAAATTCCATCGATTGGAATAATCGATGTCTTTAAATTGTTGGCACTGATACAGGTGATGGTTTTGTTTACACATTGAACATTCTTTGTCAATACTTATTGCGGTCATCACCGAGTTGGATGTATTTCTAATTTTGCGACTGGCCTGATCGTTTCCTGCACTTCTCGGAGGCATTACTTCTGTGGACATAGATACATAAGCGGCAATTTGTTGCAACCAATCGGAAAAATCCCGAACTGTGGGATATGGCTTTTGTATGTTATATGTATGACGATACCATTCTTCTCTTTTGCTTATAGGCAATTTACAAACAAGTTCATCAAGAAGCGTTGGGTTGTTGAGATGCGGAAATGCACCGGAATTTTCCAAGAATGATGTCAAATTTGTAACGCCAGCCTTTCCCTATCTGCGCTGGTCATTAGATGTTTGTATATCTGTGTGTGTGAAGGTTTGTGAAAGTAGATATAAAAAGGAGCCAAAAGAAATGACATTGGGGGGAAACTTGGCTAACCCTGTAGGGCGGTAATGCAGTGCAGAATGCATCCGTGTGTGAGGATCGGTTGTTAGGCGAAAGTAGAAGAAAATTCAGCGGTTAAGGACAAAAACAACAAGGAGATCAGTTATGCCAACAGAACAGATCCGAGGGTATAAAAGGGTGCTGATGGGTATAAACCGGTCATTGTAAAAGTTTCAATAAGTGCGGTCGGTGATTTCTATCGTTTCCTTCGAAAAAGAAAAAGACGCGGTGAAAGTGAAGTACAGTAATAGTTTTAAACGAAATAAATAATTGGTTAATAATTATTTTAAACCGCGAGCGCCTAAATATCGAAAGCGTAAACCCACAACAGCTGAACGATTTCATCTGAGGTAAGTGAAAAGAAAGTGTAGTGTCTTAATTGTCCCTTTGTGTATATATGTGTGTAAGTAAATGGCCGTGCTAACGCTAACCCAAAATTTCGATATTTTTTTCCAACAGTCGTCCGGAAGAATCATCAGAAAAAAAAAACTAAGAAAAATCGCCCAGAGAAGGAAGCAGCATTGTTGAAAGGTAAGTGTAAGCATACTGACACCACGAGCGTATATCGGTCTAAAGTGTTTGTAGTTGTGTTTATACGTAACCATATTTAGAATCCCACTAACATAGGTATATATCTACTTTCACAGGAAGTAAGCAACACCGCCACCAAATTCTGGGCACAAGCCGACCGTACAGCCTGTGGGTGCCTAACTGCAGCAACAACACCTCGCTAGAAGCTGAAACAACAACAAAGATACCAAAGGTAGATTCGGTGAGCGCGCCCGCGCAGATACTTTTTTTGCTACGTGTTCCAGCGCAGATACTTTTGTTACTACGATACCCACCAACCGACACTGGCCTAACACACTATCAAGGAGAACAGCTGATTTCACTGGAAAGGAAGACGAGGGTCAATGAACGGTGCGAGCGTAGTGGAAGTGGAATAAGAGGCATATTTTGAGTATACGCGGCGAATACGCTCCCGGAGAGTTGGAAGCCACTCAGCGTAGCGAGCAGAAACGCAGCGAGCAGAGAAGCAGAGTCCCAGCGATCATTTTTTTTTTATCCCATTATTTATTTATATATTGTATTTGGATTCTTACTGTAAGTTTGCTTTTGATCTTATTTAGTCTCAAATTTTTTTTAAATTTCTTTTGCGCTTTAAATTCCTTTTTTTATCTCATTATTTATTTATATACTTATTTGTATTCTTATTTTAAGTTCGATTTTGATCTTATTTATTCGTAATCCTTTTTTTTTATAATTTCTTTTGCTCTTTAAATTCATTTTTTTGTTTTTGCCATTATTTATGTATAGACTTATTTGTATGGTAATTTTAAGTCCGCTTTTGATCTTAGGTATTCTTAATTTTTCATAATTTCTTTTGTACTTTAAATTCCCTATTTTTTTTTTTGGTTTTTCCTAATAATTAGTTTTGATATTGATTTTGCACTTCATTTCGCATTAAAAATTAGTTGTCCGTATAGTAAAAAAGGTTATATTCCTATTTTTTTTAATACTCTATATTTATTAAAACTAAGTTTCATAATATCCCTTTGTTTTGATCCGCACAAAAATTATCATTTTTCTTCCTTAGTTAAGCAATTTTCTTTGTTTAGTTATTTCTAATTCTGCTTACCTTTTTTTTATTTGCATTTTTGCCTCCCTTTCACCTCAGTTTTTTTATATTTTTTTCGGATTTTTTGGTCTTTCCCCTTCCTTCCAAGACCCTATCTTTTGTTACCGTTGCGAGTCGAAATTTAGACATATTAATATTTACTTTTTTTCTTATTTTTCACTGGGTTTTTTTCATTCAATAGTTCCTTTTTTTATTCAATAGTATCCTTGTATTTAGCTCGTTGGTCCTTTTTTTTTTTTTACTATTGAACCTTTTGCATGTCATATTTAAACCTTCCTTACATTCGTGACATCCTAATCCGCCTAACTTTATCCATTTTTCTTTCCACCTTTTGTTTTTCACTTTCCCACTCTCCCCTCTTACATCCCTTGTTTCCTTTTTTTCATGCAAAAGAGTCAATAGTTAAACACTTTAATTTCTTTTTATACGTTTTCTATTTTTGTCAATTATTATTTAACGCTAGCTTATTTAAAGATTTTCGAACTAGATTTGGTTCATTTTTATTTCCTTTTTTTTGTTGACCGCAAGTAATTGGTTCTTAATATTTTTTTGTATTTGTTGCGCATGAATAGGTTTGCATAAAAGTGAAGTGCGAATATCCGAGGTGTGACCCGCTCGCTGCCCCTAAACACGAGCGAGTGATCTAAGAAAAATCAGAATAGCATAAGTGAGTAGGTATTCGTGGGCGCAAGTATTTATGTATGTAAACGTATGTTGGTTTCTTTTCTCTCCCACCCTTTGCAGAATCCGCGCGCTGGTACCAAAACGCTGGAAGGCTGAAGGTGAGTACAACTTTGCATACTTATTTACATACATATGTATACTCTTACTCTGACCCACTGAAGTGAGGGTTTTTTGATTTATTTTTGCTATATAGAAATTTTTTTGTAAAAAAACCGGTTTACTAGTATTCTCTTTTTTTATTAAATCAAAATTTTGTTTTCACGAGAAAAAAACTATTGGCACGAGGGTCGTCCGATAGGCCGGAGTTTTAGGGTCATTTTATCTATTTAATATTTTTGGTTCTAAAATTAAGATTTTTTTATCCATATAAATTTACACCTATATTTTAGTTGTAAGTTTGAATTGTGAGTTTTGATAGTTTTTTTGAATTCATGTTGACTAAGTTTAGGTGTTTAATTTTTACCTTTATCTTTTTTTTTTTTTTTTCCTTCGTATTTGCTTTACTTTTTTTGTATAAGATATATTCTCTAATAAACTAAGATTGTATAAATTTGAATTGAAATTACATTCGCTTCATTAATTTCTCATTTTTTTTTGTTTTACATGGGGTGATATATATAAATCATGTCCGGCTAGAGTACTAAGAGATTGGTGTGGGTGTTGCACTGGAGCCTTGAAGAGGGGACGTGAATGTGGGGAGACGAGGACTGACTGGACAGGATAGGACAGTAACGGACTGACTAGTGTCAGGCTAAGGGGACTCCACTCGGTGAGCGGAGTCAAAGTGGAGTCCAAGGTCGTTCATGATCTATGAACGAGAGGGGCGGGATGACTCCACCTGACATGGACAGGCCTTTCTCTTTTTCTTTCCCATTCTCCTATGTAGATGTCACCAGGCATGAACCTCCTTTTTTTTGTTTGTGTAGCTGTAGGTAGGGCTGGTGAGCAAAAACCTACCCCATCCGACGAGCTAGCGGGATTGCCACCATGCCACCTGCCACCCTAGCCTTACCCTAACAGCCAGCTACATTACAATGGCGCCCAACGAAATAGCCCAAACTTCAATTTCGATTTCCAGTTCTTAATTTCAGTTTCATCACAATTTTTTTTTTGATAATTCCCTACATTTAGCATATCTTCTATTTTTTTTTTTGATAACCCTTTCTTTCATAATTCTCTTTCTTTCTACACTTATTGCTTTTATCTCTATTTAAATTTTCGTTCTTAATTCTTCTCCTATGACAGGACCGACGACCGTTGTAGTGGCAACATCACTTGGATCAGTCCGACGTGATATGTGCCACTACGACAAACACAAGGGGGGGGGGATACTCGTCATACCGTAGAAGTACCTTGTGAAAGCTGCAACGCTTGAACAAGTGGTATTCTGCGGTAAGGCCAGTATATTAGAAGGGAGACGTTGTACCGTGTAGGTGACTGCTCAAGCTACCACGCATACAGTCCAGCACTGCGTGCATGTGAGGTTTGCAGTCTGCCCACCCGAAGGAGGAGTCAGTGTGGCAACCAAGTTTTAGGCCCTGCGCTGAGACGCTTGTTGTGCCACACTGAATATACGGACGAATTAGAGAGACTGATATGACTTGGACTTAGACTAGTACCAGACGGACCACTCAAATTCATTATGACCTTGCCTAGGTGCAACACCAACACACCAATGAAGTAAAGTAACATTTTTTTAAACCAAAAAATAAAATACCAATTACTATAACATCATTACCTTTTGCTTTTATTCCCTATTCTTGCACACGTTTATTCACATATACACGCATATATACATGCCTATTTTTATACAAATTTATTTGAATTTTTTTTTACCACTATAATAATTTTTTTTTTTCCCAAATACACCTATTTATTCAAATTTTAAATCAAGCCTCTTGTTTTAGTGGGGGTATACCATAACATCTTTTTACTAAGTTTAGAATTTATTTGTCTATATAAAATTACGAACAATTTTAGCGGGTGTGAAATTCGTAAAAAAATTTTTTTGTGTTGATTTTACACCATTGAAATTTTTGTTGTTGAATCGGTTAATTGCTGAATAAGAGTTTTTGAATTTTTTTACGTTAACCCTAGGTGGGATTACGATCTATTTAAAGTTTTTTTATATTTTTGCATTAAACCTTTTTTTTTTATTTTTTACATTATATCTCAATCTATCCGCGTATTATTTAATCTTTGGGTCCCTGAATTTTTGCCCTTTTAGTCTAAGTGCGGTTTATAATTGAATATTCGACGACGGGGTTCTTCTTTTGTGGCCGTGGCTCAGACACCGCGGTCGAATTTATGGTTTTTTTTGCAATGAAATGAAAGTGGAAAACGAGAATTCCTCGATTAATACACTGGCCGTTTATTGTATATAAAGAGTGGCAACAAAGTTATTTTTATTACCTTAATTATGGCGTTGTAGAAATCCTGGGGTGGCTGCGATGTCGATCCTGGCTCGGTTGCTGAAAGAATAGACGGTTGTCAAGTCGTTGACAACCGTTGAACCCAAAATCATCCTCCGGTTTTAAGGGGAGGTGAACCAACACATGCACACCCACTTGCATGTATATGTGCTGACAAAACATGAATAATCATGCATACGTACAGGTGGGTGTGTGGGTGCTTGGAAAGTGACATTAGGGTGTCACTATTTTTAAGATTTTAGGCATCGGGCCTAAACATGCCGGCCCCTTGCGATACGCAACATTCTGACCAGCCCCGGGATTTCCATCACGCCTTCTCTTATTCTAGGCTCTTAAATCTATCGTGGGCTGCTGAGTAGCACTGTGCCCGCTTTCCTCCTTCGAGCCACCTCCTGAGGTTGAGGTCTGTCACCACTGGTACTATGGCCGTATCGTACCTAGCTATGAGAAGAGAGGGAAGAAACTTGAAAATAGAAAAGTGGTATATTTCTTGCCATAATTGAGAAAAAAAAGAAAAAAAGAAAATTTTTTTTTTTTTTTTTTATTAAAAGTTAGACTTAGAACTAGACTTACACCTAAACTTACATGCTAGTAGCCCCCGAGAGCACCCACCCAAAAATGGTGCTCTGGGCCACAAACGAGCCGAACGACGGTGGCAGTGTGCTCGGTAGGACGACGTCGGCGTAGACATCGCCGCCGAGTACGAGCTGGATTGGCGCAGATATGTAAAAGTGCGGATCAGCCAGTCGGATATGCTCGTAGGGAGCCGCCACTCTTGCGTCGATGGTCATGGCTGGGCTGATCCGCTGCAGGTTGTCGACACATACGGCGTGCGTAGTCACCGTCGTGTGGTTTCCGTGTTTCCCTCGGACTCTGAGAAAGCAACCGTGCTCGCCGCCAGAGTGGGTGGTGGGCAGCCCTAACGCTTCCGCCAGGCCCCGGTCGATAACTGTGCGGGGGGAGCATGCATCGATTAGCGCACGCAGGTAAGTAAACCCGCCCCCGACCTCCAGTTTCACGAGCGCGGTCGGCGAAAACGTAGTCATGGGGCGCAACGACGGGGCCACCCCGGCGAGAGCCCGGTTCAGTCCGTCGCGGAACCCGCTAACGGCTGGCAGCTGGCGCGGCTGAGTGGCCAGTCTGCCCTCTCGGTTGGTGTTTCGACGGCTGGTGCGTAGCTGGCGCGGCTGAATGGCCAGTCTATCCTCTGGGCGGCTCATAGAGCTAATGGTGCGTAGCTGGCGCGGCTGAGTGGCCAGTCTACGCTCGTCTCGGCGACTTTGATGGTTGTGTAGTAGCTGGCGCGGCTGAGTGGCCAGTCTACGAGGTTCCGCGTCGGTGCTTGTGGGGCGAATGCGAAGCTGGCGCGGCTGGGGGGCCAGTCTTCGCTTGCGGCTGTTACGATGCGCGCGGCGAGATGGAGGGCTGTTGTCGCGTTGTGTTTGGTGTCGCCGCTCGTGGGCTAACAGGGGTCGGAACCGCCGCGGGCCCGATATCCCTTGTGCCGGTCGGAACGGCCGTGGTTCCGATGCCGGCTCCATGATTTCGCCGTCTTCCGGTGACAGCGCTGACTCCGATGCTTCGATGGACAGCACCTCCTCGTGGTAATCTACCTCTCTCCTTTCCCTTGATTGTTCGGCTCGCCACGCGGTTTCTTCCATCTCTGCTTCTTCGACTTGCTGCGCCCAACTCTTTTCGACGATCGGTTGGCACGACTGGTCGTCCGTTGGAAGGTGAAGTGTAGTGTGGTGGTTGCCACCACATCGTCGGCACCTGGCGTCGCTGGTACAATCCTTCGTCCTATGCACCATTGACAAACAATTGCCACAGTATCCCGCCCGGATAACCTCCTGTAGCCGGTCTAAGGGTGCCATCCCGTGATACCGGTCACATGCCCGGAGGGGGTGGCTTTCACCGCAGAGGGGGCATGGTTTTGGGTACCGGGCGGCCATACGTGCGGCGCGGAGACGAAGGGATGCATGGCGAGTCATGCTGCAGAAGACCGAAGAAAAAGAGAAAGAAAAAAAATTGGTTTGAATAATGTATACGGTTGCCCATATACATACGTGGGAGGGAAGTGGCGAGTAGCCGAAGTGACAAAAGGGGAACTTGAAATGACGTATCAAGTACTTCCAAGCGGAACATGCTATTTCCTAATATTTGGGCCTATGTGTAACGTTATCTGAACGTTTTTCCGTCTCTTGTGGCAATTACGTGCGGCGACACGTTGCTGCCTTCCCTTGTGGCAATTAAGTCCGGCAACGCGTTGCTACCGACTGGTTGCCGCTTTAGATAACTAAACCTCATCTGAGGCACCCTGTGTGTTCCATTTCCTTTTTTTGTATTGTTTATGTCGATCACTTGTCCGCTAGCCGGCGCTAGTGACACTAGTGCTGCGCAGAGGCAAGCCTTTTTGCTAGTGTTGCGCGGAAGCAACATTTTCGGTACCCGATTTGATACCGATCCCGGTAGAGAGTGGTTGAGTGGCGGTTTAACTTTTGTTGTTTTGTGGGCAAAACAGTCCTGCCCCCACAAAAAAAAAACAAAAATTAAATAAATTAAAGGAAGAAAAAAAACGCAAAAGGTTTTTTATTTTTTTTTTTTTTCAAAAAAATTTCTATTTATTTATTTTTTTTGCAAAGGTAATTACAAAAAATTATTTATACTCTTTATGGTTTATTTCTCGGTTAATTTTGGCCGACCGAGTGTACAAATTAAACTCTACCCCATAAATCCCGATTCGGTATGCGGTACCGACTTTTGGCATATCGGGTTTTCGGTACCCGTTTAGGATGCACAAACTGCATCACTAATGGTTGATTTTGTACAAATTTTTTATATGTACATACATATGTACACTCGCAATTTTGCAAGTGAATGAAAAACGGTAAAAAAATTCATTGTTCATTTTTCTCTACCGTAGTAGAGAAAAATATCATTTCATCATTCACTTCCGGACCGTATGCAGCAGTATGCAGCCTTTGATCGACTTCTGGTAAGATTTTATTTTTTCCTAAACCCATGTGCCTTACTATTTTTCCTTTTTAATTTCAGATCCGCAGAAATTTGTGTGCTCCCACGCACAATACGCTATGTTCCACGATATGAACGCGCCTTAGCTGGTCAGCTTATAAAGCTTGCTCCAATGGCGCCCCATTTTGACCCAGAATTATGCACAAATTCAGTAGCAGCGACAAATCACTTAAATACTGCATCAACCGAAAGAGAGGAAGTGCCTCAACGATTTGAAGTAACTGCATTTCGTGGAAACTGTGGGCTGTTTGTGAAAAATTTATTGAAAATCCGCACTACGACCCACGCCATAACAGCCATCTGCGCAAAGTACCTAGCCTGGACCGTCCGCTCCGGCAACCAAAAATACTCAACAGATTGAATGCAACCTTCGTCTAGAACGCTGGGTATATCAATTGCTACTGACCCAATATACCATCTCCACTACCTTAATGACGGATGCCGCATCACCACCAGACGAACCTGCTACTTAGGCATCCACTTCACCCACAAAGCCAGCAATGCTGGAGCAATTAGCAAGTACGTCGTCTACTTGTGTCACAAAAGGATGTATAATCGGCTGGATTATCATCAGGCAGGTAGGTGGGTTTGAATGAGGCAAAGTCGGAGAGTAGCACCCAATTCCATGATCCAACTTTATGTCGCCATGACACATTTTTTTCTTATGACATTGGTTTAATGCGCACAATATTTGAAAAGTTATCCACTTCTTCTCAAGTGTTGTACGAAAGGGGCAGGGCCGGATTAATACCTTCGAGGCCCGTAGGCGAAAATCCTGTCGGGGCCTCTAGATTGCATTTTTTTTATGAGAAAAAAAACCAAATGAATGAAAATGGCAGTTAAATAACATTTTGGCATTTAAGTATTGTGGTGAATACATGTGTATTTAAAAGTTTTAGCCAAATCAAGGCGAAGTCAAGGGAAAATCTAAATTAAAACATTCAAAAATCCAAAAGTAAAAATTAAATAAAAGAAAATAATGACAGCTAATTTTTTACTGAGCAAAATGTTTATGATCAGCACATATCCTGAAAGTAGGATTGAAGCGTTCCGCATACGCACTGGTCGAGTAATGGCTAATTAACACTGGTCGGTTTTTCATAATCTACGCCGCCTTATTGGTGGTTATTTATGTCATGCTTACTTTCGTCAACTGTTATCCACTTATCGAAGTAGTCGAGAAAAGGCACCCAACGGGCGAACTCCCGAGCCTTTTGCGAAACGCTTACAAAGTGCTCAATAACGGGGTCGCATAAAATCATAATGGCTCACAACCAGCAATAGGCTCGTTGAATCTTTAAAATCAAGCTAGCGTGTAATCAAAAAAAAATATATTTAACCGTATTAAATCCCTATCGCCTGAGTTAACTAATATGATTTTGATTTTTAAGTGAAACAAACCGTTTTTGTCCTGGGGTCTGTTCGATAATTCCCCAACATAAGCAAAGCGCGTACATGTACACCTAGCAGCGATACAGGACACGCCGATATGATGCTGTCACCAGGTATACGATGCTCCATAAGGATACATGAAAAGAATACTTTGTCGTGTAGTGTAGTGCTGCTCGCCTTTAACATTTGGATACCTACAATAGGTCGCCAAATAGAGCTAGTATTAGTTCTACTACTCGATACTTAATAGATGGCTCTCCATTTATGAAGCAATTCATCATTTATTCCAGCGTATTGACAGCGTTGTCCCTCTTGTAGTCTCTTCTTGTTGTGTGCATTTTGATTGAATTTGTCGACTCATGTGCAATTAATCGTGAATTGCTTCAACATTGTTGTTAGAAAATTGCATACTAATTTTCAAATAAAGTTTTCGTTCATTACAATATGTATTATTTTTTTTTTTTTGTGGGTTGACGGGCCTCGGGTCGATGCGGGGCCTATAGGCAGTTGCCTATTCTGCCTTAGGGTTAATCCGGTACTGGAAAGGGGCGTGTAGATACACGATCGTAGAGGCTATGGTTAACATACTCACGCATAATATAGGCTGCCGTATCAGTTAAATCCATTTTTGAAAAGGCAAACAATTAATTGAATTGGCCAGCGCCTTTTTTATATATTCCAGACGTTCTTTATGATTCTCCAATGGTAAGGTGGGATCCTGCCATGAATAAACTCAACTTCCTCCATGTGTGAAGCATCTTCGGTATCATCGACCAATGGTGGCGCATCACCGCCGCTTTGCGTATCCTCTGTTGCCATTGGCTCCCCCTCATCAATGCCAAGACCCAATTTGATCATACGATAAATGCGGCCTGCATGCACTTGCGGGCTATCCAATGAGAAACCAGACGACAAGAGCGCAGTCTCGAACAACAAAATCTTTAACAGCCTTGTCGTTTTTGTCGGCATCAGCCTTTTGACGTAATGTCTCAATGATTGGATGTTCGGGATTGATTTCCAAGTGCTTTTTGCCGGCCATGTAACCCATGGTGGAGGTGTCGCGCAACGCCTGCGCCTTCATGATACGCTCCATATTCGCTGACCAACCAAATTGTGACGTGACAATGCAACAGGGTGACTCAACCAAACGATTTGAGACGACCACCTTTTCCACTTTGTTGTCCAAGATGGATTTCATCAACTTGCACAAGCTCTCAAACTCTGCTTCATCTTCGGGCAGCTCCTAACCTTCCTTAGTCACTGAGGTCAATTGCTTGTCCTTGTATTCCTTCAAATGTTGAATGATGTATTCGTCAATGGGTTCCGTCATGTAGATGACCTCGAAACCACGCGCTTTAACGCGCTCAACGAAAGCAGAGTTGCTCACTTGCTCCTTGGATTCTGTGATGAGGTAGATGTGTTTTTGGTTCTCCTTCATGCACGAGACGTACTCAGCCAGCGAGCAGGCATCATCTCCCGATGCAGAGGTGGGATATCGCAGGAAATCGGCAAGTTTGGCACGGTTATTGCTGTCCTCATGCACACCCAATTTCAAGTTCTTGGCAAATTGATCGTAGAACTTCTTGTACATCTCCTTGTCTTCGGTGAGTTCTTCAATCAGCTCCATAAAAAGTAAAAATATTTGTCAGATATGATCCCACAGCTAATCCTTTCTCAGATTTAGCCTTAGCCACTTTGAAAAAGCGTGTGCTACCCATATTGCTTCGAAAAGTATTTCGGTACCACTAAAATAATGATCCATCGGATATATTTGTGAAGGCGCAATGCCCACCCGCTGGTTCCCCATTTTGGCAATGTATATGTAACTAACTTTCACTGCGTATGTTCCTTCGAGTGCGCGGAAACTGGTGGATTGGTTTTTTTTTTTTTTTTTTTTTTGGAAACTGGGGCCATTATGAAATAACTACCAAATATTGGGACTTATTTCATGGGACTTTTTTCCATTTGGGATTTATTTCGTGGTACCTTATCTAAATACCTAACCCGCAGGGGCATGATCGATTTTAATCGCTTACAGTTTCGTTTTCGGTCTAAGATCCAATTGAAAAAGATTAGACCATTCATCTTAGCTAGTCTGAACTCTAAACTCTATTTAAACGTGCAAGGAACTGAGGCAAGCGGTATTGTATTTATATGAAACAATTTGCTATTTCTGCACACTAGTGAAAAAATTTAAAAATCTTAAGCAGAACGGGTTACTATATTTTTTTTCATTTGACGGGAAAACTCCTACAGAAAAGAGAGAGCTGTCAAGTTCACTATTACTTTGTTTAATATACTTTGCTAGCCAAAGCAAACGTTACTTTAAAAAAAAAATTTTGCTTATTTTTGTTGTGCAGCCTCGTTTACATTGCTTGATTTTTTTTCTTCAATTTCACGTTGATTTTGAAAGTTGCTTGCAAAGTTGCATGCAACAAAGTTGGTAGCCAACCGACTTTGATCAACTCAACCTTCCACTTGACATTGTGGTTTAAAATCTATCAATGTAAACGGGTAGTCAATGCATATTTGGATCAACGGCAGATGCGACTAAAATTGATTCCAAAATTGACCACTCTGGACAGGTCAAGGGTCGAATCAGTGTCAACCTTATACGCACACATTACCTCTTGTTCACACCTTTGGTGCCTGGGTGTTTATCTGAGGGGGTATCTGCGTTGTCGCAGATCTCTTTTAAGATTCGGTGGCAGATTGGTTCGCCTGTCTGCGTTAGGATTTCTCTGGCCTCCTTGTGGAGTGCAGCTTATTGTCTGTTGCAGGTCGGGCTCGCCCGTCTGCGTTAGGGTTTCTCTGGCCTCTTTGTGGAGAGCGGATGATTTTCTGTTGCAGATCGGGTTCGCCCATCTGCGCTAGGCTTTCTGGTGTCCTCGTTGGGGTTAACGGGTGAGTGGGGAATTTTGGGAGATGGGTTTGGAAAGGTGGGGATTAAACGAAGTGGGGGGCGAGTAGATGGTTAGGAGGAGGCATCGGGCCTCGCACCATCCATTCCATCTGTCGGGAGCAGGATCAGTTTGACCAACGGTCTTCTGGTCTGTCCCTTCTCGGTCATTAGGTCTACGACACGTACTCGGTTATCTTCGCCGGGGTGTACGTTGGTGACTCGACCGAGCCTCCATTCGTTTGGAGATAAGTTGTCTTCTTTGATGACAACGAGATCCCCTACCTTAATGTTCTGCTTTGACTGCTTCCACTTCACTCGTTTTTGAAGTTCGGACAAATATTCCACCTTCCATCGCTTGCAGAAGGTATGATGAAGGGCCTTGAGTTTCTGCCATCTGTTAATCATGGATGCAGAGCTTTCACTGACGTTGGGTTCAGGTGGGGCCATAAGATGACTTCCAGTGAGGAAGTGCCCCGGGGTCAGGGGTTCTAAGTCGGAAGGGTCGTTGGACGCGGGACTTAATGGTCGCGAATTGAGACAGGCTTCGATCCTACAGAGTAACGTATGGAACTCTTCATGCGTGAACTTGTGAGGTGAGGCTACTTTTTTGAAATGGCTTTTGAAGCTCTTAACTCCTGCCTCCCAGAGTCCCCCCATGTGTGGAGCCCCTGCTGGAATGAAATGCCATGTCATTAATTGATGACTGTATTTGGAAATGGTTTGATCTCGGGCGTGCGAGATAAATGCCTTAAATTCGGATCGTAAAGATCGTGAGGCTCCGACAAAGTTAGTACCATTGTCGGAGTAAATGTTTTTCGGACATCCTCGTCTAGCGATAAAACGCGAAAGGGCTGCTAGAAAGGATGGGGTACTAAGATCACTGGTCGCTTCCAGATGGATCGCTTTGGTGGCAAAACAGATGAAAAGGCAAACGTAGCCTTTTGATAGTCGACACCCTCTCCCTCGGAAACTTTTAATATCGAATGGGCCTGCAAAGTCGACCCCAGTATTGGTAAAAGCGCGCGAAAACGTGGTCCGCTCGCGGGGTAGGGTACCCATAAGTTGGGTTTGCGCCCGTTTCTTGTAAATGGTGCAAATCTTACAATTGTGGATGATGGCTCTAATCATGTTCTTGACATTCGGAATCCAGTATTGGGTGCGGATGAGACGGAGCATTAGTTGATTTTCCCCATGGAGGGAGATTTTGTGTATCATTTGCACAACTAGCCGCGTTAACCTACAATTATAAGGGAGTATGATTGGATGACGTTCGTTGTAAGCGAGGTCTTCCGATGCCCCTAGACGACCCCCGGCCCTGATAATATCGTCCTTATCGAGGAACGGGTTAAGTGCCAATATCTCGCTTTTCCTATCGATGACTGTTCCCTTCTTCAAATTTACGTACTCCTCAAAATAATGTTGCTTCTGATATAGTTTAATCAAGATCTGAGTCGTTGTCTTTATCTCATCGGATGAGATTAGGCACGACTTTTCTTGAAAGGAAGCTTTTGTTGTGGGATGTGTTCTTCGAAAGAATCTCATAATGTATGATAGTACCCTCAAAGCCCTAGGTAAATCCGAAAACCGATCTAGAGTCTCGATTTCTTTTCGCTTCGATATTGCGTAGGTTTGCGCTCTCTTTTCCTCCACGGATGTGTGAAACTCGGTTTCTTGTGGTGGCCACCCTGACTTGTCTTCTTGTAACCAAGAAGGTCCCTGCCACCACAAAGAATTGTTGACCAAATCCGTTGCCGGTATTCCTCTGCTTCCTAAATCTGCCGGATTCGATTCCGAGTTGACATGATGCCAGTCCTTACTTCCGACCAAGTCGATGATCTTGGTTATCCTGTGTGCGACGAATGTTTACCAGGAACATGGTGGTTTCCGTATCCATGCTAAGACGATTGTGGAATCCGTCCACAAATGTTGTTTGACCTGCCCTAATTTTATGTTCCGAAAAATAGATTCCAGTATCTCCGCCAAGAGTACAGCGCCGCAGAGTTCCAAGCGCGGCAGTGAAATTGTTTTCACCGGCGCTACTCTGGTTTTGGCTAGAAGAAGATTGACGAATATCTGGTCGTCTCTTTTTACGCGCATGTAGACGGCTGCAGCGTATGCTTTTTCAGACGTGTCACAAAATCCATGAATTTCGACCTCATCTTCTGGTGAAAAATTTACCCATCGGGGTATCCTGATGTTATCGATTTCCTTGTAGTCCCTTTTAAAATTCTCCCATCGTTCGAAAGTGTTGGACGAGACTGGCTCATCCCAACCAGTACCCTCCAACCAGATATTCTGCATGAGTATCTTGGCCACAATGACCATTGGTGCAAGCCATCCTAATGGGTCGAAGAGCTTGGCGATGGCGGATAATATTGCTCGTTTCGTGAGCTGTTCACATTCGTCCAGTGACCCTGCCTTAAAATAAAAGAGGTCAGAATGAGCATTCCATCTAATGCCCAAAGCCTTAACGGTGCTGGTGTCTTCGAACGCCAAGAAGTCCTCGGTCAGCCGATCCGATTTTGGGATGTCGTTGAGAATCCAGCGGAGTGTAAGACCTGTCGAATTTCATCTCTCGCATGAATGGCCGATGCGAGAGTATGCCCCCCCGCTAATACATCATCCACGTACATCCCCTCCCTTAGTATATTCGATGCTGTTGGGAATGATGTTTCTACGTCATCAGCTAGTTGCAAAAGAGTTCGTATTGCAAGATACGGTGCGCAATTAACCCCAAACGTGACCGTCTTCAACTCATAAAGACCTATTGGTTCTTGTGGTGATGTGCGGTAAACTATCCTTTGAAATTTGGAATGATTTTCGCTCATCCAAATTTGTCTATACATCTTCTCGATGTCACTGTTGAAAACATATCGATATAATCTCCAACGCAAAATTAGGACTGGGAGATCTGCTTGAAGCACTGGGCCTGGCAGGAGAATGTCGTTTAGACTTGTACCGTTTGCCGTCGGGCTTGAGGCATTAAAAACGACCCGCACCTTTGTGGTGGTAGACTCCGCCTTTACTACGGCGTGATGAGGCAAAAAATAGTTATCAGACGACTCAGCTGATACCATGGCAGTAATTTTTTGCATATGCCCTAATGTCTTGTATTCAGATAGGACCCTGGTATACTCTTTTCCTAAATCTGGGTCCTTTGCTAACCGTGTCTCATTCCTAAAGAATTGCGAACACGCCCTCCTAAGAGACCCACCTATATTTAGCTTATCCGGGTACTCCTGTCTGAATGGTAGCGAGACTACATATCTCCCATCCTCGTTCCTATGCGTAGTTTCCTTATATAACTTTTCGCAATATTTGTCATCTGCGTTTGGGCATTTATGTCTAGGCAGATTTTCCAACTCCCAGAACGCTGTGAGTTGTTTGTCCAAAGCGACTTCGCTGTAAAAGGACACTATGTTGGTTGTTGGACTCGATGACTCTAAGTGGCCGGTGAGTATCCAACCGAATACCGTTTCTTGGGCCAATAGTGTATTGAAGACATTCTTCTTCAGCCCACTTAGTATTATTTGCGGATATACATCTCCGCCGAGTATAATGTCAACTTCCTCGTTGACATAGAAACGTTTGTCTGCCAAAACTAAATCTGGGAAAGCCTGCATAGTCGTATCGTCGACATGGCAGGATGGCAGATTTCCAGTTAGTTTCGCAAGAATTAACACTGAAGTTGTCAAGCTGAAGTCCGGGTCCACTGTTGAACGCAGTTCAATGTTGGATGCCTCCTTGACTTGGGCCGACACGGCGTTCGTTATACCCGATACACGGGCATTCATTTTCTTTGCCGGTAAATTTATTCTGCGTTTCAGTCGTTCTGTCATAAAGGAACATTCTGAACCAGAATCTATCAGTGCTCTTGCTGGGAAGTCAGTACCATTATGACGAATGGTTACTCTCGCTGTCCCTAGCAGAACACCTGCGCTTGAATGAACATGGCAGGAATTAACGTTTCGATCATTTGCCTCCCGTCTCCCTTGTGCTTGCGTAGAAGTGGAAGCACCATGAACCATATTGAACTGGGTGGCGTTTGTTTCCTGGTTTTGACGCTTTTCCAAATGTAGGAGTGTATTGTGACGAGAGTGGCACTTGCTGCAGTCGTATGAGCTTGGGCACTTCGTCACGGTATGTGCTGGGGATAGGCAGTTCAGACACCCCTGGTTGGTTTTTATATAATTAACTCGCTCTTCCGGTGTTAATTTCAAAAAACTGGGGCATGATCGTAATCTATGGCGATTAGATCTACATTTGGTACACAGCACTTTTGTGACCTTTGCTTGGTACGTTCCAAGCCTTTTTGTAGGGGTTTCGTTCGCCTTTTTCGCCGCTTGCGGTTTTTGGCCTTGCGAACTTGCACTCCCCACAAACCCAGACACTGTTTCGAGTGTCTGGAACCGATTCGACAAGAATTTGTCCATGAGTACACTTTAAATCCATGAGTACACTTTAAATCCTTTAACAAGGACCTATTGGAGGGCAAGTCTGGTGCCAGCAGCCGCGGTAATTCCAGCTCCAATAGCGTATATTAAAGTTGTTGCGGTTAAAACGTTCGTAGTTGAATTTGTGCTTCATACGGGTAGTACAACTATAATTGTGGTATGTACATTACCTTATGTATGTAAGCGTATTACCGGTGGAGTTCTTATATATATTGGATACAATGTATTCTTTATATATTCCTCCTATTTAAACCTGCTTCAGTGCTCTTCATCGAGTGTTGTTGTGGGCCGGTACATTTACTTTGAACAAATTAGAGTGCTTAAAGCAGGCTCCAAATGCCTGAATATTTTGTGCATGGGATAATGAAATAAGACCTCTGTTCTACTTTCATTGGTTTTTAGATCAAGAGGTAATGATTAATAGAAGCAGTTTGGGAGCAATTCATCCACACAAGTGATGTTGCTACCCGGACTGTAAATACGCCTCTCTCTCAATATGAAGTGGACTGTATGTATACCTCTCTGCTAGTGATCCGGCTCGAAGGACCATGAATATTCGACGACGGGGTTCTTCTTTTGTGGCCGTGGCTCAGACACCGTGGTCGAATTTATGGTTTTTTTTGCAATGAAATGAAAGTGGAAAACGAGAATTCCTCGATTAATACACTGGCCGTTTATTGTATATAAAGAGTGGCAACAAAGTTATTTTTATTACCTTAATTATGGCGTTGTAGAAATCCTGGGGTCGCTGCGATGTCGATCCTGGCTCGGTTGCTGAAAGAATAGACGGTTGTCAAGTCGTTGACAACCGTTGAACCCAAAATCATCCTCCGGTTTTAAGGGGAGGTGAACCAACACATGCACACCCACTTGCATGTATATGTGCTGACAAAACATGAATAATCATGCATACGTACAGGTGGGTGTGTGGGTGCTTGGAAAGTGACATTAGGGTGTCACTATTTTTAAGATTTTAGGCATCGGGCCTAAACAATAATAGCTTTCGTTGTAAACTGCCAGCCTTTTTTTCAGTTGTTGGATAGATTCAACCTCAAATAAATTCCTTCCAACTTTTGGCACTTGGAGAATTTTCATCCCTCTTATATTTTTTATATTTTATATTTTTATTTTTGTTTTTTTTTTTTTGCTCTTAAACCTTTCAGAGTTCAATTTCTGTGGTTTAACAATTGTTTTGGTTTTTGATAAAACCTTTTTACCGTTTAAACCGCGTTGAATTGTATTTTTTATTTATTTATTATCTTTTTTTATATTTCCTTTAACAGTTGAATTTTTACTTGTTATACAAATCAAGTTGAATTGTATTTTTTATTTATTTATTATTTTTTTTTATATTTCCTCTAACAGTCGATATTTTACTTTTTTATACAAATCAAACACTCTATAATTTTTTTAATCACCTTGAATTTGGAATTTTGGGTTAGTTATAAGTGGTTTTGTCTTATTCGAAAAGGTTTTTTTTTATTTTTATCAGTTATACATAGTCTGATTTTATTCGATTTTTTGCCTTGGCAGTGACCTTTTCGCTTGTCGTTGGTTCCTGTTCTCAACTAGATTTTTGGTAGTTGCCCTAAGACCTGGTTGTTTTTGTCCTTTCTTCTTCTTCTCTTTTCGCTTTTTCTGTGTATGGAGGAAAAGGAAGAGCAGGAGAGAATTGTTGGTGGTCCCTGGTTGCTGAACCCTGATAGGATAGTCACCCGAAGTATAACCAGATCACTGCAAAACCAAGTCGTCGGATCCATCTTCACCCAAATTGATACGGGCAGACCTTATCCCGTAGACTTCATACCAACGGACCTTTTTAATAGGTGTGCTTCGCGGGTTTTCAGTTCGGCTAGGGAACAGGAGCGTGCGGGAGCTGTTAGGGTGAGCGACACAATTTCCGTCTGCGAGGGAGATACTAGCCTAACGTTTTCGCGGAAACTGGACCAACTCTTTGAGATGTCAGACACGGATGCTGGAGCAGTTGGTGGAGAAGGACCTGGAGCGATTGGTAGAGTCAGTACCGGTGCAGTCCCTAAAACTACGGTGTCGTCTGCAGACCAGGCTGCTGAGATTGCGGGATCCCGGCAAAACGGAGGGAGTTCAACTGCCATAAACCTCAACCAGCTGAGCCATATGATGGCAATGATGGCACAACAAAACGAGGTGATGGTTCAGTATATGAACGAGGTCCGCGAAATCCGGGATAATATTGCGAACCTCAGCAACCGAGTCGCTGGAATAGAAACTTCGGCTCACGGTTTAGGGAATCGGCCGACTCGATCATCCACCCCAGAGGCTAGGAATAGTAGAGAAGAAGCCACCAACCAACGTGTCGAGTCCAACTGTACGCGTGGGGGTTCAGGTTCCACAGGAAATACCCAGGACCCACCGAGATGGAAGAAGTTGGACCTGGAAAATGGCATGTTAAGTTCGACGGTACGAGCAAGGGAATTACGGTGGAGAGCTTCGTCTTCCGAATAGAAAAGTTGCGCCAGCAACATAATATCTCACATTACCAGCTCTTCACCGATTTCCATTGCCTTGTAACGGGCTCCGCCTTGAAGTGGTACTGGCAGGTCCTTGAAGACCATGCGGATGAAACAGCTGCTGGCCCACTTCAAGACCGCGGAGTCCGACTACGAAATTATAAGGGAAATAATGGAACGAAAACAACAGCCACAAGAAGGGTTCGACGACTTCTACGGTGAGGTCCATAACCTAACTTTCCGCTTGCGAAAGAGCATACCCGAGAAGGAGCTAGTCGGTATTATCCGGGGGAACCTGAAGCCTTACCTGGCGAACTTAACGTTTGCATCAAGGATCGACACGCTGGCTGAACTTAAGGCAGAATGTAGACGTGCAGAGAGGCTGAACAAAGAAAACAAGAGTAGGTCAAAGGCGGTTAGTGAACTGGAATATCCCGAAGCAACATCTTGGGATGAGGCGAATAATCGTACTCCCGTAGACGCGATGAACAATCCGGTCCAGCGGAAAGCACAGATGCAGCAGCAAACGCCCCAAGGAAATCTAGGAACTTCGGCACAGCCGCAGCCGTCATTCAACCCCAAACCCACCCTCAATTCTTTTTGTGCGTCCCCTTATCATCTTATGTTATGTTACTCGTGTGGAATGCCTGTTGATTTCTTCGTTAAGAATCCGTCCGAGTTAGCTAAAGAAAACCATTGTAAGTCACAGTTTCACAATATGATATGTTTTGCGTGTGGTCGTGATACGTCTTTCTGTGTGTACAAAGCAGGGAAGGGAAACGCTCAACTGGCGGAGATCACCGGGAGCTCTCGCCAGGGGACAGACTTCCCGGAGTCCAGCCCAGCTACCACATTCTAAAGAGGGAAGATGATCTTGCAGATGGGGAAATCGCTCGGATAGGGAAACATAAGATAGAGAAAGCCGAGCCAAAAAGTCTACACCAAAGAAAGGTAGAGTACGAAGAAGCGAGGCACCGAATCTTTTGCGAGGAGATGTTAATGAACAGACGGAGTAGGAATTTTATAAAAATAAGGAAAATGCGCGAAAAGAAAAAGACCATGAAAAGAATATATAACAAAATCATTTCTACCATTGTAACAATAAAGGGTGATAATCGGTTCTTTGCCCAAACAAAGATTGGGGGTAAAGACGTCTTGGCATTGTTGGATTCGGGTGCCGGCGCATGCTCCTTAGGAAAGGGATATGAGAGGTTGATAGAGGGTAGAGAGGATAGCATAGTCCAGTTACGAAACCAATACATTCGCACGGCAAATGGTGACGAAACGCTCGTCGGAGGCGCTATCACTCTATCTGTGCTATGGGAAGGAGTTAGCAAAGATCTGGAGTTTTTGATTGTGCCAGGTCTCCAACAAGAAGTGTACCTAGGGATAGACTTTTGGCAGGCTTTCGACTTAGAAGTTGTAAGTAGGAGAGCTGCAACGCGTGCAACTCACCATGGCGTTGCAGAACTCGTACCCGCTGAGGGCGACTTATCTTTTGACGCCGTGCAACATGCACTAACGAACGAGCAAAGCGCAGCGTTAGAAAGGGTTAAAGCGCAGTTTCCGTCGTTCGCAGTGTTAGGATTAGGTAAAACAAACGTAGAGGAGCATGTAATTGAAGTTGTAAATGAGAACCTTCCGGTCAAACAGAGGCATTACCCAATATCACCAGCGATTCAGAAGTTAGTGTTTGAAGAGCTAGACAGAATGCTCGGCCTAGGGGTGATAGAGGAGAGCAACAGTAGCTGGAGCTCACCTGTGTCGCTGGTGATAAAGGGAGAAAAAAAACGTTTATGCCTCGACGCAAGAAAAGTCAACGAGAGGACTATTAAAGATGCTTACCCACTTCCAAATATAGACGGAATTCTTAGTCGCCTACAGAAAACTAGGTTCATCTCAGCGATAGATCTGAAAGATGCATTTTGGCAAATTCCGCTTGAACAAAAATCTAGGGAAAAAACCGCGTTTACTGTGCCGGGGCGTCCCCTATACCATTACACAGTCATGCCGTTCGGGCTGTGTAATGCTGCACAAAGAATGTGCAGATTAATGGACAAGGTTATACCCGCTTCTTTACGTGATTGTGTTTTCGTGTATTTAGATGACTTGTTGGTATGTTCTGTTGATTTTCCGTCACATTTGTTGTTGTTGGAAAAGGTCGCTAGGTGTTTGCGTGAAGCCAACCTTACTATTAACGTTGAAAAGAGTAAATTTTGCTTCAAAGAGGTTAGATACCTAGGCTACGTAGTGGGCGATGGATGCATCCGTACCGATGCTAACAAGGTCGCAGCTGTGAGGGATTTTCCTGAGCCAAAAACGCCAAAGCAGCTTCGACGGTTCCTGGGGATGTCAGGCTGGTACCGTCGTTTTATTCAGGACTACGCAAAAATTGCAGCGCCGCTGCACGACTGCCTCACTAAGGATAAGGTTAAAAGGTTCACAATGACAGACGAAGCTAGGGAGTCCTTTGAGCGACTAAAGCAGAGCCTAAGTTCTGCTCCCGTACTGGTCCATCCCGACTTTGACAGACGCTTCTACATCCCGTGCGATGCTTCGACCGACGGAGTGGGTGGGGTACTCTTTCAGTTGGACGACGACAACAACGAACGACCGATAGCCTACATTTCCGCCAAATTAAACAAAGCTCAGCGAAATTATAGCATCACAGAGTTAGAGTGCTATGCAGCGGTAATAAGCATTAAGAGATTTAGGCCGTACGTTGAGGGGTTGCCGTTCACGATCATAACTGATCACGCGAGCCTAAAGTGGTTGATGAACCAGAAGGATCTCTCTGGTAGACTCGCGCGATGGAGTTTGAAACTGCAGGCCTTTGATTTCCAAATTGAACACCGAAAAGGCGCCCTCAACGTCGTCCCAGATACTCTTTCGCGTGCCCATATGGAGGAAATGCAGCTAGCAGACAGACGCATGGACATTTACCTGGACTCACCTTACTTTAAAACTGAAGAGTACGAAGAACTCAAGAGCAAATTGAGGTCCGCGCGGACAGACTACAGATGATAAGGGACAAGATCATGAAAGAACTTAAACTTGCACATGAGAGAAGTCAAAAGGTATATAACACGAGGAGCAAAGATGTGAAGTTCCAAGTTGGACAAATGGTATACCGCCGAAATTTCAAGCAAAGTTCGCAGATTGATAACTACAACGCTAAACTTGCCCCTAAGCAAGTTAAGTGTGTAGTCCTGAAAGTTATTGGAAATTCAATGTACGAACTCGGCGATACCAGTGGGAAGAAAATCGGCGTATACCACGCGAAAGACATTTTTCTTGCATAAACATGTTGCATGTAGTGTGTGTAGATGTATGGGTTTTAAGTGTTTGAGTCCGTGTTGTCCAAAACTGACGGAGCATAGATATACTGACAATTATTTATTGACAGTTATTTATTTTATTATTGTATTTATTTATTTTATTTTTTTATGTATGTAGCTAGTTGCCCTTTATTGATTTATTTATTTATTTATGGATTTATTTAGATATCTAGATACTTACCTGTGATATAGACTTAGATACCTACCAGTGATATACCTTAAGTTTAACCTACTTGACCTAACGTTTATTTATCTACATATACGTACCTGTGATATAGATTTGTAATATAATGTGAAATAGTGGTTAGCATGTGAGATAGTGGTTAGCATGGTAGATAGTGGTTAGCAAAAAAAAAGGTATTAAAGAATGTGATAGGGGATAGCCCGGCATTAGGTCGTGGGTCGAAGCCACACGTTGGGCTAATAGAAAGCAAAGACGTCAGGCTGCATTACAAATTCTTTTACGCACACGCTCCATGTTGCATGCAACATCGGCGGTTGCGAGCCTGTAACGCCAGCCTTTCCCTATCTGCGCTGGTCATTAGATGTTTGTATATCTGTGTGTGTGAAGGTTTGTGAAAGTAGATATAAAAAGGAGCCAAAAGAAATGACATTGGGGGGAAACTTGGCTAACCCTGTAGGGCGGTAATGCAGTGCAGAATGCATCCGTGTGTGAGGATCGGTTGTTAGGCGAAAGTAGAAGAAAATTCAGCGGTTAAGGACAAAAACAACAAGGAGATCAGTTATGCCAACAGAACAGATCCGAGGGTATAAAAGGGTGCTGATGGGTATAAACCGGTCATTGTAAAAGTTTCAATAAGTGCGGTCGGTGATTTCTATCGTTTCCTTCGAAAAAGAAAAAGACACGGTGAAAGTGAAGTACAGTAATAGTTTTAAACGAAATAAATAATTGGTTAATAATTATTTTAAACCGCGAGCGCCTAAATATCGAAAGCGTAAACCCACAACAGCTGAACGATTTCATCTGAGGTAAGTGAAAAGAAAGTGTAGTGTCTTAATTGTCCCTTTGTGTATATATGTGTGTAAGTAAATGGCCGTGCTAACGCTAACCCAAAATTTCGATATTTTTTTCCAACAGTCGTCCGGAAGAATCATCAGAAAAAAAAAACTAAGAAAAATCGCCCAGAGAAGGAAGCAGCATTGTTGAAAGGTAAGTGTAAGCATACTGACACCACGAGCGTATATCGGTCTAAAGTGTTTGTAGTTGTGTTTATACGTAACCATATTTAGAATCCCACTAACATAGGTATATATCTACTTTCACAGGAAGTAAGCAACACCGCCACCAAATTCTGGGCACAAGCCGACCGTACAGCCTGTGGGTGCCTAACTGCAGCAACAACACCTCGCTAGAAGCTGAAACAACAACAAAGATACCAAAGGTAGATTCGGTGAGCGCGCCCGCGCAGATACTGTTTTTGCTACGTGTTCCAGCGCAGATACTTTTGTTACTACGATACCCACCAACCGACACTGGCCTAACACACTATCAAGGAGAACAGCTGATTTCACTGGAAAGGAAGACGAGGGTCAATGAACGGTGCGAGCGTAGTGGAAGTGGAATAAGAGGCATATTTTGAGTATACGCGGCGAATACGCTCCCGGAGAGTTGGAAGCCACTCAGCGTAGCGAGCAGAAACGCAGCGAGCAGAGAAGCAGAGTCCCAGCGATCATTTTTTTTTATCCCATTATTTATTTATATATTGTATTTGGATTCTTACTGTAAGTTTGCTTTTGATCTTATTTAGTCTCAAATTTTTTTTAAATTTCTTTTGCGCTTTAAATTCCTTTTTTTTATCTCATTATTTATTTATATACTTATTTGTATTCTTATTTTAAGTTCGATTTTGATCTTATTTATTCGTAATCCTTTTTTTTATAATTTCTTTTGCTCTTTAAATTCATTTTTTTGTTTTTGCCATTATTTATGTATAGACTTATTTGTATGCTAATTTTAAGTCCGCTTTTGATCTTAGGTATTTTTAATTTTTCATAATTTCTTTTGTACTTTAAATTCCCTATTTTTTTTTGGTTTTTCCTAATAATTAGTATTGATATTGATTTTGCACTTCATTTCGCATTAAAAATTAGTTGTCCGTATAGTAAAAAAGGTTATATTCCTATTTTTTTTAATACTCTATATTTATTAAAACTAAGTTTCATAATATCCCTTTGTTTTGATCCGCACAAAAATTATCATTTTTCTTCCTTAGTTAAGCAATTTTCTTTGTTTAGTTATTTCTAATTCTGCTTACCTTTTTTTTATTTGCATTTTTGCCTCCCTTTCACTCAGTTTTTTTATATTTTTTTCGGATTTTTTGGTCTTTCCCCTTCCTTCCAAGACCCTATCTTTTGTTACCGTTGCGAGTCGAAATTTAGACATATTAATTTTTACTTTTTTTCTTATTTTTCACTGGGTTTTTTTCATTCAATAGTTCCTTTTTTTATTCAATAGTTTCCTTGTATTTAGCTCGTTGGTCCTTTTTTTTTTTACTATTGAACCTTTTGCATGTCATATTTAAACCTTCCTTACATTCGTGACATCCTAATCCGCCTAACTTTATCCATTTTTCTTTCCACCTTTTGTTTTTCACTTTCCCACTCTCCCCTCTTACATCCTTTGTTTCCTTTTTTTCATGCAAAAGAGTCAATAGTTAAACACTTTAATTTCTTTTTATACGTTTTCTATTTTTGTCAATTATTATTTAACGCTAGCTTATTTAAAGATTTTCGAACTAGATTTGGTTCATTTTTATTTCCTTTTTCTTGTTGACCGCAAGTAATTGGTTCTTAATATTTTTTTGTATTTGTTGCGCATGAATAGGTTTGCATAAAAGTGAAGTGCGAATATCCGAGGTGTGACCCGCTCGCTGCCCCTAAACACGAGCGAGTGATCTAAGAAAAATCAGAATAGCATAAGTGAGTAGGTATTCGTGGGCGCAAGTATTTATGTATGTAAACGTATGTTGGTTTCTTTTCTCTCCCACCCTTTGCAGAATCCGCGCGCTGGTACCAAAACGCTGGAAGGCTGAAGGTGAGTACAACTTTGCATACTTATTTACATACATATGTATACTCTTACTCTGACCCACTGAAGTGAGGGTTTTTTGATTTATTTTTGCAAAATTTTGTTTTCACGAGAAAAAAACTATTGGCACGAGGGTCGTCCGATAGGCCGGAGTTTTAGGGTCATTTTATCTATTTAATATTTTTGGTTCTAAAATTAAGATTTTTTTATCCATATAAATTTACACCTATATTTTAGTTGTAAGTTTGAATTGTGAGTTTTGATAGTTTTTTTGAATTCATGTAGACTAAGTTTAGGTGTTTAATTTTTACCTTTATCTTTTTTTTTTTTTTTCCTTCGTATTTGCTTTACTTTTTTTGTATAAGATATATTCTCTAATAAACTAAGATTGTATAAATTTGAATTGAAATTACATTCGCTTCATTAATTTCTCATTTTTTTTGTTTTACATGGGGTGATATATATAAATCATGTCCGGCTAGAATACTAAGAGATTGGTGTGGGTGTTGCACTGGAGCCTTGAAGAGGGGACGTGAATGTGGGGAGACGAGGACTGACTGGACAGGATAGGACAGTAACGGACTGACTAGTGTCAGGCTAAGGGGACTCCACTCGGTGAGCGGAGTCAAAGTGGAGTCCAAGGTCGTTCATGATCTATGAACGAGAGGGGCGGGATGACTCCACCTGACATGGACAGGCCTTTCTCTTTTTCTTTCCCTTTCTCCTATGTAGATGTCACCAGGCATGAACCTCCTTTTTTTTGTTTGTGTAGCTGTAGGTAGGGCTGGTGAGCAAAAACCTACCCCATCCGACGAGCTAGCGGGATTGCCACCATGCCACCTGCCACCCTAGCCTTACCCTAACAGCCAGCTACATTACAAATTTGAAACTAAAGCGCTGAAGTTAAGAATTTCTGAAATTCTTCCTCCGACGACTGCAGGAAACAAACGAGCCTTTGATATTTGACTACGCATCAATAAATCTGGCCTACCATAGTGAAATTCGAGCGTTTTCATTACGGCACTTACACTGCTTGGGTGGATGAGCAACGATTCCACCTGTTGACGAGCTTTATCTTTTAGCGCCTTCTGTAGGCGTAGCAGGTTCTCTAAATTTGTTTACAAATATCTATCTGTCGTTTCTCTATAGGCGACGGAAAACATAGGCCACTCCTCGGGCGATCCGTGGAACTCGGGTAAATCTAAAACCTTTCGTGGTGCGTGTATCTGCGTATAGTACCCTGGCGACGAAGTTTGTGGTGCGGCGGTGACCACAGGTGGCAAAAACGTATTTGGCGTGTAAACGTTGGGCACGTTAGTGTTAATTGATGACGTTGTGGCGTTGGCATAGGTTGATGGCACACCCGTACCCGGGCGAGCGTCTACGAAGCTTTGGCTAGGTTGTATAGAAAAATAATAATTAGGAACAAAATTACCGTGAGTGGAGGGAACTACATAGCTTGTCCCGGCTGAGGTTACTATTGCGTTTGCGCTGGCGGGCATAGCGCTGATTTGGTTGCTGGCAGCATCCTGATTCGAAGCGACTCCTGTTGAGTGGCTGGTAAGACTGTTGGTGGAGTTTCCGGCACTTTTGAAGGTGGCAGGTGTGCCTCCGGCGGCGTCGACCTCTGTGGCTTGACGATACATTTCGTTTCTCAGTTGGAGTCTTTCTTGTTCCGATGCAGCAAGTGACTCTTGTAGGATTTTCAGTTGTTCTCGCAATTCTTCAACGGTGTTGTCCTGTTGTACAGGTGTGCTGTTATTTTCATCACCGCCGTTAGAGCTGCCCTCGCCATTGGCGTCGGCCATATTGGATTCCCGAATATTCGATGTCACTGTTCTGTTGCGAAGGCGGTAGCGCGTTTCTTCTCCTGGAATCGTTGGCTTGACTTGTTGCAAGTCCGATGATTTCATAGATAGTCGCAATATTGGTCTGCTAAATTTGCAGGATAAATATTAAAATAAATGTTGCTGGCACATTAGCAACTTTAGGTTATTTGAAAGTGTCATACGAGTGGTGGCAGCGGTCACACGAACATCTGCTAATTCCAAGGAATGAAAACCACGGATATATTAAGAACACTTCAATTAGCTTTTAATAGCAACAAATTGTACAATGTAACATTAAATACAGTAGTAGTAGCAAGTGAGGTTTTAATATCTGTAAATTAATAATAAAATTAGAGAAATATTTAAGAGCAAAAAAATGGCGGCTTACTTATCCGTGTCCTCGTATGTCTTTCAAATTGCACGCGGTAAAATTCATACCACTTCGGCTAAATCAAAGACATATACACGAGCGAGGCACGGTTGCATTTTAGTGTACAAAAATTTTCTTTATGTTACAGGGTTTCATTTTAGCAAATTATGAATAGAAAAGATTAAGCAGCAACATATAGGTAGCTCAAGCTTACCTTCATCCACTTTTCTGGCGTTCTGACAGGTGGGCTTAAGCAATTAAGATATGTGGTGATTTATTCCGATTTTTTTGCAGCCTTGGATTTTGAATAAACACATCTTGCAAAATTTGGATTTTGGTGCATTAGTGAAACCAACGTTTCCAGCTGTTGCTTTGTACTGACGACCTTAGACCTACATAAGATTAATGCAAATAGAAAAAAAATAGTATTATAAATAAAAAAAACTGGAAGATAGATACAAAACACTTACATTTTTAGTAATTTTATAACAACTCGATACAGCGCATAGTGTACCAATACAAGTGTAAACTCTTTTGAGAGTTTAACACCTGTTTAACCTGAGTTTAACACCTGTTCATCAGAGTTGTTTTTTGGAAAAAGAGCATCATTTTGCGCCGAGTTGCATTCGATTTGGTATAAAAAATTAGTAGTAGGTTGCATAAAAAAGTAGTTCGCTAAAACTTAGAAATTTGATTTTTTTTTAACATAAATAACAGCGAATTATATAAAATTATTAGTTAGAATAACTCTTTCGAGTCTGCTCACTATTTTCTATTAAACAAATAACAAACAACTGCTAATAATTAGCTTCAAACCCCAAAATTTGGTATTTGTTTCCTTTAGGGGTCAACTCCTAATAAATTAGCTAGAATTATGGAAGATAGCTCAAAATACGGGTTTTGGCCTGAGGATCACGAATCCGGAAGCGTTTTTTTAATTTTTTTTGTGTCTGTGGAAAGTTATGGTCAAAAAACTGAAAATTGACCCGGGTCCGGTACCAAAAATGGGGCGGGTTCTCTTCAGAGAAGCAAAATATTAAAAAACCGCTTCCGGATTCGTGATCCTCAGGCCAAAACCCGTATTTTGAGCTATCTTCCATAATTCTAGCTAATTTATTAGGAGTCGACCCCTAAAGGAAACAAATACCAAATTTTGGGGTTTGAAGCCTTCTTTGTGCTAAGATTTGTATTTGTAAATCTATCTAAAAACATCGTATACGATACGATATTTCCAAAAAAAAACGTTTGTTTTCATTTTCTGTCTAATTTCTCATTTCGAAGATGCTTACCTCAAAATTTTTCTGTAAAATAAATAAAATTTACTAGTTTTAAGTTTTTTTATTTTATGTTTTTTTTTCTTTGATATAAAATATAATAAAAGTATAAACTGAAAGATTCGCTTAAAAGTTGCCCTACAAACTGCAGAAATAGTGCAGTTGAGTATACTGGAGTGAAAAAGTTGTGCAACACTTTTGTGCAAACAAGAACCCTGTTTCATTGATATTCGGTCCTGCACAAAACCCTGTTTTGCCAAGTGCAACGAAAACAACAATAGCAACCCAGATTTTCCCGTTAGAATTTGCCAATTTTTGACAGCGATTTGTAAGCCAACAAAAATTTTTTGGTCGAAAGCAAAATGAAAAGTAAATACACAACGAAAATTTCTTCAGCGATGCGCGACTCATAATAAGAGTTTGACATTCGATTTTCGATGTTCGATAACCATCGAAGATCGAACATCGAACGCAGCTCATAATAGGGCTGTTTCACAAGCATCACATTAATTGTAGTTTCACTTATTTCAGTGTTCAGCGCGCGAATTTTCTAGTTTTTCAACAAAATAAATTTTTCAATTGTTTACGGATGGCAGAGAATGGAAGAATGTCCAGAAAAAGCCACTAGTGATCGAACTTTTTCAACTTCGAAACGCAAAATTATTGTAGCAGTTGCTTTTGGTGTCAGAATTTGTATGGTAAATGACAAAATAAATCCTGCGTTTTGGGCTTAAGCTAAAATGGAAAATGTTGGCTCAGCATGAACAGGCTATTACATTGACCCTAATGAATAATAAATATAGTTTAAAAAAACTAAAACTCACGCTTTTAGAGTGTTGAACTATAAAGTTGAAAATAATTTTAAAAACCCTACACAGAAGTATTGTGGAAAAAGCGTAGTCCGCTTTGTTCCATAATCTTCGTTTTTTATTTAAATTATTTTTACCTTTTTAGTGCAACATTCTTTAAAGGCGTGTGTTTTCGCTTTTTAAACTATATTCATTTTTTACTTTTTAGTTAAATATGTTATGAAGTAATCGATAAATTTATCGAAGTATACCGCAGTCAAAACGAAACCTCTGGGCCTCCACCTATGTTTGATACCCATATTGTAAGCAATTTTGAATATTATTGGACAACCTCATTTTGACCGATAACTCAGTTATCGATAAATATATCGAAATATTCCAAAGTCCAATAGAAGCCTGTAGACCTTCCCTTTTGTTTGATACCCAGATTGTAGGCATTTTGACCGATAACTTAGTTATCGATAAATATATCGAATTCCAAATACAACCTCCTATCGTTTGACACCCATATTGAAGGCATATTTCAAGGTTTTTGTGACAGTCATATGACACTATCGGGTAGACTGAAGTAGAGTTACATACAAACAAGCAAACATACTTATGAATTTATGTACAAGTAAAACTAATGAAAGCGTAGCAAAGAAACTAGCATTATGTGGGAAAAGCGTCGAGCGCTCGATATACCAAAATTATGGCACAAAGCGGACCACGCTTTTTCCACAATACTACTGTGAAGGGTTTTTAAAATTATTTTTCAACTTTTTAGTTCAATACTCTCTAAAAGCGTGAGTTTTAGTTTTTTTTAAACTATATTTATTTTTTACTTTTTAGTCGAATGTCCAATGAAATTATCGAGAAATATATCGAAAATACAGCAGTCCAAACGAAACCTCTAGCCTTCCACTTTCGTTTGATACCCATATTGTTAGGAAATTTTAAGGTATTTGGCCTCTCATTTTGACAATAACTCAGTTATCGATAAATTTATCGAAATATGTCGATGTCCAAGTGAAACCTGGAGCATTCACCTTTCGTTTGATACCAATATTGTAGGGAAATTTTAAGGTTTTCGGGCAACCACATTTTGACCGAAAACTCAGTTATCGATAAATTTATCGAAATATATCGACGTCCACATGAGACCTGGGGCCTTCACCTTTCGTTTGATACCCATATTGTAAAGAAATTTTAAGATTTTTGGGCAATCATATTTTGACCGATAACTCAGTTATCGATAAATTTATCGAAATATATCGATGTCCAAATGAGACTTGGGCCCTTCCCCTTTCGTTTGGTACCCATATTGTAGGGAAATTTTAAGGTTTTTGTGCATTCAAATTTTTACCGATAACTCAGTTATCGATCAATTTATCGAAATATATCGATGTCCAAATGAAACCTGGGGCCTTCCCGTTTCGTTTGATACCCATATTGTAGGGACATTTTACGTTTTTTGGGCCACTGGCGCTTAGACCGAACGAGAGTTACATACATACAAGCAAGCAAACAAACAAACAAGCAAACATACAAGTGAACCTAATAAAAGCGTGGTAAAAAAGCAATTGCGTTTTTGGACCTTTTTCTTAAATTTCAATGAATAAAAATCCAAGCAATTGGTTTTTTATAAGTATTTGCTATTTTTATAAGCAATTGCTATTTTCATTCAGCATATGCTTATTTCTATAAGCAATTGTTTAATTCCAAATTAATCAATAAAGCATTTGCTATTTTTAGGTAACATTTGCTTATGATACAATTTTTGGAATTTTTTTTAATCGACTTTTCTTCGCACAACACCTAACTTTGGCGCGGTTTTTGACTTCGTAAACGGAAATAGTATAATGTGTGTTATGGTGACTCGTGGCCAGCCCTGGCTAAATAAAAACAACTCCTTTTCAATTTAAATGTGATGAAGTAGGTGTGCGTTTTATTTCCCAAAGTTATGAAAAGTTAGATGGCATACAATAAATTTTATTTAGCATACTTTTGTGTGATCACCACGATTTGCCAGCCACGAAGACCCTCATACAGACCCTCATACAGTTCCGTGTTAACGTGAGCGTGAATGAGTTGAGACTTACAATTGCGTACGCAAAGGAAAATAATTCCAAATCAATTCTTTTGTGCGTTCACGCACATCTGTCAAATGAGTTCAACTCTCCAAAAATGTAAAAGAAAAATCACAGTTTTGCGAGGTAATTGCCAAATTTTAACACTCACTTGCGAAGGGTTTGTGTCACTTTGCGTTCGCATACAATTCGCTGTGAGATAGTAAAATAAGCATTTCAAAGCATATTTAACACTTTCACTTAAGTTTAAATGCACTAATATCAAAGATAATATAGTTGTTGTTAAGTGGAGTAATATCAACATATTACACAAAAAATTGCTCACGCTCACCTGTGTTCGCGCTCAAAAATAAGTGTATATAGGGCTTTAGCATGTTGGCTGACACCTCGCGGAATATCTTACAAGTGCTTACAAATGTTATTTGTGGCGTTGCCGCCAAATTACAAATACAATTGAATACCCTAATTGAGGTGATTCACACAGGACGTGTACATTTTTTTGGAATTATTTAAGTGAACAAATTATATTGGGAGCACCTAAGAGAAAGTGATTAGGGGCTAGCGGTTCGTCAGTCGGTTCGTTTATCGGTATATGCGTCAACGGTCGGGAATTAACTATATTTTCTGCTTCACACATGAGACTATACAGACAATGCTCTTGCAGGTTCTCATTATGCAGCGCATGTCCCTTGGCTCTTTTTACGCTCCGTACGAGTCGCTCCCAGCAGCCGGTAGCATGCAGATTCAATGGACAACTAAACAGCCACTCGATATTTTTGCTTGCTAGAACATCTGATATTTTTCCATTTTCGAAGTCAGTTCTTTGCCTCTTCAGCTCTTTGTCAGCGCCAATGAAATTCGTCCCATTATCTTAACGGATGCGCACAGGTGTTCCTCGGCGGTTTATGAAATTGCGTATGAACATCAGGCAAGTATCAGTGGGCAAGTCCTTGTCAATCTCCAAATGAACTGCGGGGATCGTAAGGCATGTAAACAGCGCAATCCAGCGCTTCCCGCTTCTCCTACCAATTGACACGGTGAATGGGCCCATATAGTCCAGACCAACCTACGTAAAAGGCCTTACGAACGGCGTGAGGCTATCTTCGGGCAGTTGACCCATTTGCGGTGGACTAGGCGTAGCCTTTTCATTTTTGCAGACTTGACATCTTTTTGCAGCGCGCCGTACCTCAGCTCTCATTCTTGGGATGTAATATCGCCGCCGCAATTATCGTGCCCTCGTTCTGATGCTTCCAAACTGTGTGATAGTGGTCTACTACTAGCTCTGTGATATGGTGTCGTTTCGGCAATATTATTGGCCGGCGTGAATGATATGGAATTATACTGGCAGCATCTATACGCCCACCGACGCGCATTAGTCCCTCTTCGTCCAGCACAGGTGTGAGTGATCTTATCGCCCTGTTCCGTTCCACATCGTTTCCGTCTACCAACGCCTGGTACTCATCAGCAAGACTCTCTCTTTGAACCGCCCGCAATATGGTTACTTCAGCTGTCTTTATTTCATTTGCGCTTAGCCCTTCGTATAGCCTCTCGGTCACGCAGTTACTTTTGAATCTCAAGATCCAGCCTATTACTCTAGTCAATCGCGTAAACGTCGAAAACTTTGAAAATATGGAGATGTCGAGGCTTTTTGTTAAGACTGCATACTTTGCTCGAATTTCTTCCATCGTGTTGGTGTTCTTGTGCTGCGGCCATAGGTGTTCGGGTTGCTGTAAAAATGGTGGCCCACTAATCCACGACGAGTCTTCCCTGGTTGCCTTCGGACGTGTTCTCCAGTCAGCTGAGTTTAAGGCAGTTGGTACCCATCGCCATTCGTCGGTAGCGCTTCCTTCCAAAACTTCATTCACCCGACGCGCTACGTACGGTTTGTACCGCCTGTGATCTGACCTTATCCTAGCTGAAACCGTATTGAAATCGCTCCACATAACGACTCTCTGGAATCTTGTCGTGACACTCGAGGATGTTTTGTCGTAGTCGTGTTGCCAACACCGCTGCCTGCAGCTCGAGACGGGGGATTGACGTGAGTTTCAATGGTGCGCATTTAGACTTTCCGGCAATAAACGATGGATGCATTAAGGTCGCTTCAGCTGAGAATCTCCAATATGCTACCGCCACATGCGCTACTTCGCTCGCGTCTGCAAAGATATGCAGTTCCACCGGTGCTTTTTCGAAAAACGGATCATAGCATCTCGGGACCTTATCTTCCAAGCGTTTGATTGCTTTCAGCCATCTCATCCATTCGTCGGAAAAATGCATTGCTAGCATAGAAAAGACAATAGGCTGTGGGAGTTCCGCAAAAAACAGCCAGCATATATATTGATGTCGATGGCATGTCCAGCTGATCGATGCAGTACGAGTGAGCAGCTGATCACAATGGGGCATTCCAGGTGCAACCGAGCACGTAGCAGATACGGTTAGGGTCTAAGAAAATAAGGTGTACATATAGATGTTGTACGTATTGGAAATTTAAGTAAGGAAATAATGTGCAGATAAATAATGTATATATATATATAAATATAGATGCTGCATATATTGGAAGTTTATATTAAGAAAATAATGTTCAAAGAACATATGTATATATATATGTCTGTGGACGCACGAGTATATACACCTAATAACCCCAACCCAAATTCCTTTCTTTTTTCTAATAGCCGTCGGTACCTGCCCATAACTACCGCCAACAGCAAAAAAACCTACACGAAAGGCTGAGGCAGCGTGTTAAAAGGTAAGTGTTATCATGCTATTGTCAAGAGCATGTTATCTGTTTGTATCTTGTTAAGACATATATGTATGTACAGTGTGTGAAACTTAGCTAATTTGTGTGTATGTTACAGAAAGCAATCAACGCTGCACCAAGTATCTGGGCCCAAGCCGACCGCACAGCTCGCCAAGCTGGAACATCTGCAACTACAGCAGAGTGTTTCCAGAAGCGAGAGCAACAACAACTAAAGGCATTGTTACCAAACAACTCATGAGCAACAGTAAAAGGTGAAGCAACAACAAAAAAGGGTCTAAGCTAGGACCGGCGTACGTGTCCCAGCGCAGATACATTTTTATTACCCAACAACAACCGTCGGATACTGGCCTAGCTCACTAACAAGGAGATCAGCTGATTGACTGGAAGAAAAGGAAGAGGGTCAATGACCGCTGCTAGCATCTGAGTGGGCATAGTGGAAGGGGAATATAAAGAGAGAAGAGAAATCCGGAGCACCCACGGCGAAAACGCTCCCGGCGTGTTGGGAGACATCCGCACAGCAGACAGGCAGCAGCAGAGAAGCAGAGAACCTGGAACGTTCTTATTTATTTTGTTATTGGCATGAATTGTTTTTTTTTAGTCTTAAGTTTTTCGCCTATTTTGTCTATTCTTAGCTTCCTAATTTTTTAATCTGTTTTTTTTTTTCCTAGTTTTATTGGTATGCTTGCAAATTAATTTTATTAGCCTTTTTGTTTGCAAAAGTTTATTAATTTTGTTGTTATAGATATAAGGTAATATAACTTTTTTATTTTAATTGTAACAACATCTTTGTTATTGCATTTCTGCCTTAGTTTTTTTTTGTTTTTCACATGACACTTTTTTCTTTAACGTAGATTTTAACTTTTTTTTGCAACTGTTTCCGTTTTCTATATCTCCTCATTTTGGTAAATTGTAAAATTATTAAGTTTCTTTCCCCTTTTTTTCATTTCTTTCTTTTTGTTTTAAATCTACCACAAGAAGACGCCAGGAAAAATCATTCTGATAAAATTTTTTTATACCTTATTGCAAGCACATATCACATTTTGTATCAGCAAACCTGTCTTTGCGCCAGTATTCGCACCCTAACTACTACCTTCCTCACACTTTTGTTGTACTACTTAATTCATTTTGCACACTTGCGTTTTTTTATATCTTTTATTTTTATCATTTTTCGATCTTTTGCTGTATTTTTCACGCGGTAAAAACCAGCCCTATAACAAACTAGTTTCTTTCACTTTTTGTATTTTATTTCTGTCCATAATTTCCGATTTTTTTTGTCATCTAAATAGTTTTGGCAGTTCTTCTATTTTTTTATGTATTTAATTTGGGTCCATGGGCATTGATTTGTGGCGCATGGCTATTATTTGCACTGATTAAGCGCGACTGGCATTTTTGTCACCCGCCCGCTGCGCCTAAGCGCGAGCGAATGATCGAAGATCAGAACAACCATCATCATCATCATTTATTGGCGCTTAACCGCCTAAGCGATTTTGGCCGTCGCCTATCAAAGCACGCCAGTCATTCCTTTTTAGCGATAACTGACGCCAATTGGAAACCCCAAGGGAGTTAAAGTCATCCTCCACCTGTTGTTTCCATCTCAGTCGAGGCCTCCCCCTTCCTCTGCTGCCGAATTCGGGTGACGATTGGAAAACCTTCTGGGCTGGAGCTTCTTTGTCCATTCGCATGACGTGACCCAGCCAGCGGAGCCTTTGGGCTTTAATTCGCTGGACTATGGTCAGATCTGCGTAAAGCTCGTACAGCTCATCGTTAAATCTCCTTCGATACTCGCCGTCGGCATCACGGGAAGGACCATAAATCTTCCGGAGAACTTTTCTCTCAAATACTCCAAGGGCCATCTCATCTTCTCTTGACATTGTCCATGAATCTGAGCCATACATCAGGACAGGTATGATGAGAGACTTATAGAGCGCGATCTTTGTTCTTCGAGAGAGGACTTTACTTCTCAATTGCCTACTCAGTCCAAAGTAGCACTTGTTCGCAAGAGTGATTCTCCGTTGGATTTCTAGACTGATATTATTTTCGGTGTTAATGCTGGTTCCCAAATAGACGAAGTCCCTCACAGTTTCAAATTTGTAACTATCAACAGTGACGTGGCTGCCAAGGCGCAGGTGCGCCGATTCTTTCTTTGATGACAGCAAATACTTCGTCTTGTCCTCGTTGACCGCAAGACCCACTTTTTTCGCTTCTTTATCCAGTCCAGAGAAGGCAGCGCTTACGGCGCGGTTGTTAAGGCCAATGATATCAATATCATCGGCATACGCCAGCAATTGCACGCTCTTGTAAAAGATTGTACCATTGCGGTTTAGCTCTGCTGCTCGAATTATCTTCTCCAGCATCAGGTTGAAGAAATCGCACGAAAGGGAGTCGCCCTGTCTGAAGCCTCGTTTGGTTTCAAATGGCTCAGAGAGGTCCTTCCCGACTCTGACGGAGCTGTTAGTATTGCTCAACGTCATTTGGCAAAGCCGTATAAGCTTTGCAGGGAAGTCAAATTCAGACATGGCGGCATACAGGCAACTCCTTTTTGCGCTGTCAAAAGCGGCTTTGAAATCGACAAAGAGATGGTGTGTGTCGATTCTTTTATCATGGGTCTTCTCCAGGATTTGGCGTATCGTGAAAATCTGGTCGATGGTAGACTTACCAGGTCTAAAGCCACACTGATAAGGTCCAATCAGCTTGTCTACGATGGGCTTCAGTCTTTCACACAATACGCTAGAAAGAACCTTATACGCGATATTAAGAAGGATGATTCCGCGGTAGTTGGTGCGGTTAGCGGGATCGCCTTTCTTGTGGATTGGGCAGAGCACACTTAAATTCCAATCTGGAGGCATGCACTCGTCTGACCATATTCTGCATAAGAGCTGATGCATGCTTTTTACCAGCTCTTCGCCTCCGTGTTTGAACAGCTCGGCGGGCAGTCCGTCTTTTCCAGGCGCTTTGTTGTTTTTCAGCCGGGATATAGCTATCCTCACTTCATCATAGTCAGGTGGTGGGACGACTTTTCCATCGTCAGGGATTGGGGTATCGGGTTCGACGTCTCCCTCGCAATTTAGCAGTGAGGAGAAGTGCTCCCTCCATAATTTAAGTACACTCTGTACGTCGGTTACCAGGTCGCCATTATTGTCCTTACAGGAACTTGCCCCGGTCTTAAAACCTTCCGTCATCCGCCGGATCTTTTCATAGAATTTTCGGGCATCATTCCTGTCAGCCAGCATCTCAAGCTCCTCACACTCACGCCTTTCGGCCTCACGTTTCTTTTTTCTGAAAAGGCGTCTCTCTTCCTTCTTTGCCTCACGATAGCGTTGCCATACACTGCGGGTTGCGCCCGTTCGCAACGTCTCCCTGTAGGCAGCGTCCTTTTTGTCCGAGGCAGTGCTGCATTCCTCATCGTACCAGTTGTTTTTGCGGGATCGCTGGAACCCTATAGTGGCCTCAGCGGCGGTACGTAATGAGTGAGAGATATGCTTCCATTGCTCGGTTGCATCGTTAGGTCGAGGATTGCTCTCCGATAGCAGGTGTGAGAGTCGAGTGGAGAAATTGTCAGCTGTCTGTGTCGTGCGCAGCTTCTCGACGTCAAACTTTCCTTCCGTTACTGTGCGCACTTTCTTTGCTACACAGAGGCGTGTGCGTATCTTGGCTGCAACAAGATAATGGTCCGAGTCGATATTGGGACCACGAAGGGTACGCACGTCCAGAACGGTGGAGCTATGTCTGCCGTCGATCATGACATGATCAATCTGGTTTCTTGTTCTTTGATCAGGAGACAGCCATGTGGCTTGGTGTATTCGTTTATGCTGGAACCTGGTACTACTGATGACCATATTGCGAGCAGCAGCGAAATCAATCAACCTAGTGCCGTTGGGGGATGTTATATCATGGAGACTAAATTTTCCAACTGTTGTACCAAAGACTCCTTCCTTGCCCACCTTCGCATTAAAGTCGCCGAGCACGATTTTGATATCATGTTGGGGGCAGCGATCATAAGTCTGTTCAAGTTTATCGTAGAAGGAGTCCTTCTCTGCGTCGTCCGTCTCCTCAGTCGGCGCATAGGCGCAGATAAATGTTATGTTGAAAAATTTCGCTTTGATGCGGATCGCAGCGAGACGCTCGTCCACGGGGGTGAACGCTAGTACTTGGCGGCGAAGTCTCTTTCCCACCACGAATCCTACACCACGCGCTTTGCCGCGTGTCTGGCCACTGTAGTATACGTCACAAGGTCCGATGGTCGTCTTTCCTTGTCCCGTCCATCGCATTTCCTGCAGGGCGGTGATGTCAGCCTTTGCGTTAACGAGGACATCAACCAGTCGGGCAGCGGTACCGTCCCTTGAAAGGGTCCGGACATTCCCGGTACATGCCCTAATATCCAAATCATTATGCCTTATTCGTTTTGCCGGGTCGTCAACATTAAAGGGAGTTCTCATCCGAGGCTTTAATTTATTTTTCATTGGACTAAATTTTTTACGTGGCGGGTCCCAAACCCAGCGCACAACCCGTTTCGGGGTTTTTGGAAAATATTTACACATTTATATAGCGAGCCGCTTGCTTCAAGACAGACGCCCGCTTGCAGCCGCACCTCATGGTGAACAGACGCTGCGCAAAAACCTCGGTGAGCTCTTAAACCAAGTATGTCAACAACCACGCCTGAGTGATAATTTGCATTAGTATGTATTTATGTATGTAACACGTGTATTGGCAATTTCTCCCACTCTTTTGCAGAATCCGCGCTCTGGTACCACAACGCTGGAAGACTGAAGGTGAGTTAAATCTTATATACCTACGTACATACATATACATATTTGCTTGCCCATCAGACAAAGTAGTTGTTGTTTAATTTTTTATTATGCCCAACGGATTTTACCCACCATCCCGCCCAACCGACACGAGGGGCGCATCCGCATAACGCGCGGATTAATTTGCCGAGTGTTTGAAAGGCGGAGGTTTGTTAAGCGTCGAGTTCTCAAAATGCTCAGCTACAGAAAGGAATTCATCAGCTGAGTGATATACATAAATGAAAAGGGAATTGCAATAAATTAATACAACGTAGAAATCAAGTGTTAAGAGATAATAGAACAGTTATTTTGATCATAAAAAGCGAGTCCGAAATATCAAATGTGCCTGAATGAGAGTTAAAATCTTCGCACAAACACTGGAAAGGCTCGTGTAATTGAAAATTTGTCCTGCATTGCTTCAGCCGAATAGGCCTAAAGTGTCGTGAAGGTCGGGACGGAATATTAAAGTTAATTTCGTTTAAAAGAAATGGGCTGGAAATCGATCCGTTTATCAGTTTAGTCATGAATAATACACCTAGCATTTCCCTACGCCCTATATTTTTTTTTCATGAAAACCTGTTTTCTGAAGCGTCTCAGCAATCAATTTCCCTTTACAAAAATTCTTTAATTTTAAAGAAAAAAAGGAGAAAAAAAAAGATCGTTTAGAAAAATTTCATGTAATTATGCGAGTGCACTGAACGCCTATTAGAGTGGCCCGAAAATACTGCCATCCAATTCTTTTTGTTTCAAAAAAAAATAAAAATATTTTTTTTATTTTTGGTTTAGATTTTATATACTTTCCTGAACTTTTTCTGAAACTTCTAAATTTCAAATTTCCTTGTTTGGGAGTCTCCTTTTTTTTGAGACTCGTAAATTCTTTAACTCTTTGTTTCGAATTCTCCTTTTTCTTTGAAACTCAAACGTTCTTGAATTCTTTGTTTTGAATTTCCTTTTTTTTATACTGTTTTGGCATTGTTACATTAGATATAAGTGGATTAGCCTTATCTTAAAGATTTTTTATTTTTTTTTTTTAACTTTAGTTCCAACCTTGCCGCTTGAATAGATTAAGATTAGTGAAATAAATAAAACTATATCTAATGTAGAAAATCCGTATCTTTGAGCCAGCTACATAACAGACTTGAATATTTTTATTAAGTATAAATATACATACGCAGTATGGTAACACTGAGAATTGACATTCTGTTGCTATCCATATATTATAATTTCCGATTTTTTTTGTCATCTATATAGTTTTGGCAGTTCTTCTATTTTTTTATGTATTTAATTTGGGTCCATGGGCATTGATTTATGGCGCATGGCTATTATTTGCACTGATTAAGCGCGACTGGCATTTTTGTCACCCGCCCGCTGCGCCTAAGCGCGAGCGAATGATCGAAGATCAGAACAACCATGCCTGAGTGATAATTTGCATTAGTATGTATTTATGAATGTAACACGTGTATTGGCAATTTCTCCCACTCTTTTGCAGAATCCGCGCTCTGGTACCACAACGCTGGAAGACTGAAGGTGAGTTAAATCTTATATACCTACGTACATACATATACATATTTGCTTGCCCATCAGACAAAGTAGTTGTTGTTTAATTTTCGCCCTATATTTTTTTTTCATGAAAACCTGTTTTCTGAAGCGTCTCAGCAATCAATTTCCCTTTACAAAAATTCTTTAATTTTAAAGAAAAAAAGGAGAAAAAAAAAGATCGTTTAGAAAAATTTCATGTAATTATGCGAGTGCACTGAACGCCTATTAGAGTGGCCCGAAAATACTGCCATCCAATTCTTTTTGTTTCAAAAAAAATAAAAATATTTTTTTTATTTTTGGTTTAGATTTTATATACTTTCCTGAACTTTTTCTGAAACTTCTAAATTTCAAATTTCCTTGTTTGGGAGTCTCCTTTTTTTTGAGACTCGTAAATTCTTTAACTCTTTGTTTCGAATTCTCCTTTTTCTTTGAAACTCAAACGTTCTTGAATTCTTTGTTTTGAATTTCCTTTTTTTTATACTGTTTTGGCATTGTTACATTAGATATAAGTGGATTAGCCTTATCTTTAAGATTTTTTTTTTTTTAACTTTAGTTCCAACCTTGCCGCTTGAATAGATTAAGATTATTGAAATAAATAAAACTATATCTAATGTAGAAAATCCGTATCTTTGAGCCAGCTACATAACAGAATTGAATATTTTTATTAAGTATAAATATACATACGCAGTATGGTAACACTGAGAATTGACATTCTGTTGCTATCCATATATTATGACATTCGTTGTTAGCTTTAAGACAACATGTGCTTTTAATATAGAATTTCCTTCTTCTTTGCTGAACCTTCGACTATAAAACACCACATTTGGCGACGAGGCAAAAGGTCAATATATTCAACAAAAGTTATTTAACTTAATAAAAAAACAAAAAAGAGTTTTGCAAAACCTAAGTAATTGATATTTTCAATACGGAATTCGGCAAATAACTAACATCTAAAAAGAAATGGCACCCACCAATGATATGAGAGTTTTTCAAGCAATATCTATGCCAGAATTCAACATCGCAGAAAATTGGGAACTATGGCATGAGAGACTCGAACTGCATTTTTTAGAAATAAAGTGCAGTAATGACACGGATAGAGTATCCACATTATTAAAAATGATCGGATCTGAGGCATACGCCATATTAAGAGGAATTTGTAGTCCAGCGCTGCCTAGTACAAAGACATACAAGGAATTGTGTGAAATATTACAACATCAATTCACGCCTCCTGTCATCGTTTTTAATGAAATCAAAAGGATTTATGCAAATAAATAAATAAATTGTAAATTTGGTGCAGCATTGGACACCATCTTTTTGCACAAATTTGTGGTTGAACTGCCTGGAAAGATTTTCGAGAAAATCTGTGAAGAGGATGAAAAATTTACCCTCTCCAAGGCATTACAAAAAGCATTAATACGTGAAACGAAACTGGCTCAATCAAGCAATGATAAAGAAATTAATTACATCAAACAACGTGGCAAATTTAACAACAAAAACTACAAGAGCAGTGCAGTAAGGCCGAACAACAACAGCAAAGGGGGCAAAGCATCGAAATGCACACACTGTGGATGGAAAAACCACCAATCCAATTCCTGCAAATGTAAAAACAGCACTTGCCATTTTTGCGGCTCAGTTGGGCATTTGGCAAACATTTGCAACCGTAAAAATAAGAGTGATAAAAATGTTCAATTTGTTGATTCGACTCACGAGAAATATTCTAATAATTTTTTTGATTCTATATATAGCATTGGTTTGAACGAAACTAGCGAATTTAATTCTTCCGCATATGCCATCCATGGAAACGCTGCACTGAATCATTATACCCTGAAGGTTTAGGTTAACAGAGTGTAATTAAAAACGCTGTGTGACACCGGCGCTCCTTGTTCTCTTATGTCAGCTAATACATTCGATGCGTATTTCGATCGGAATGTGCTACAGCTATGTTCAGTACCATACACCGGATACACAGGTAACCTAATTAATATTATTGGCGAGTTTAACGTTTGTGTTAATTTCAATGGACAACAAATTTATGGAAATTTGTAGTTACAAATACCGATAGGCCAACTTTATTAGGGCGAGACTTTCTTCGTTCCCTAGGTTTTGAGTTAATTCAATCTAATTCGAGTTCAAAAAAAGAATCGTTTTCTTCCGGTGAGCAAGGTTTGAATTCTAATACTAGTAATGTTATTTCCAAATCAAATTCAGTGAATTATTTAAAGACGTACAATGAAATAATTTATCAAATTAAATCAGAATTTGCCGAGGTATTTCAAAGTGGTTTAGGTAAATACAATATATCAACAATTTCTTTACCAATTTCGAAAGATGCGGTACCTGTATTTTTCAAACCAAGACCTGTACCCATATCATGGCGAGAAACAGTCGAGAAAAAACTAGACGAGCTAGTTGACAAAGGAATGCTGGTTCCTTTTGATAATTCAGATTGGGGAACACCACTTGTTCCTTTGCTTAAACCATCTGGAGAAATCCGGATTTGTGGTGATTATTAGGTCACAATAAATAAATATTTGAGTGACTTTAGATAACCCTTACCTCGAATTGGTCAAATTTTCGCATCAATGGAAGGAGGTAAACTTTTCACAAAGTTAGACATGTCAAACGCATACAACCAACTAGTGCTTGATGAAGATGGACAAAAGTTATGCACCTGGAGTACACACAAAGGCATTTTTAAAATGGCCAGGCTTCCATTTGGTGTTAACCCAGCAGCAGCAATTTTTCAAAAAGTAACGGAAAACCTGTTGCAGTCTATTAAAAATGTATTTGTGTATCAAGATGACATAACAGTTACAGGTGTCGACCTAGCTGAGCATTTAAAGGCACTGCGATTGGTTTTGACCAAGTTAAAGTCAGCGGCTTGAAACTTAATGTCAACAAATGCGAATTTTTTAAAACTTGGGATTTGCAATCACAAAGGATGGTCTAACCAAAAACCAAGATCGAATCAAAAACGTGCTGAACGCACCAAGACCACAAAATATTCCAGAGCTTCGAGCGTTCATAGGAATGGTAAATTATCATTCCAAGTTATCCAAAATTTCGCAAATAAAATGTGCCCTCTGTACAAACTTCTAAAAAAAGATGTAGAATTCAAATGGAATTCTGACTGTCAAAAAGCATTTGAAATAATGAAATCTGAGACAGAGCTGTTAATTTTGATTAGTAATTAGTAATTGATTGATTAGAAGTTTTTTTTAATTAGTAATGATTATTTTAATTGCTTTCAAGAAAAAGCAATTACTAATTGATTACGATTAGAAAAAATAAAAAAAAAATTAAAAAAAATAAAAAAAAAAATTAAAAAATCAAGAAAAAATAAAAAATAATTAAAAGTAATAAAAACCGGCTTTTTTTGATTATTTTTGATTTTTTTGATTTTTTTTAATTTTTTTGATATTTTTTGATTTTTTTTTTTGATTTTTTTTTATTTTTTTTTGATTATTTTAAAGTTTTGTTGTTAAAAGTGTAAACATCTGTGTATCTTTGTATGCAAATATATACACCTACTTACACTTTGGGGCTCATGGATTTCTAACAGTTACGGTCCCTGGAAAAAATACCAAGATATTCATGTATATGGGTGAATTCGCACTGACATGCCAAGCACAAAACATATTCTTTAAATTTTTTGTATGGGTAGGTTTTCGAGATATCGGTAATTTTATGTTTTTTCAGGTATCACTTTATTCAAAATTTCTTTTTGCCAATGTTGCAAAAGCGATGGAGCTAAGCGATACCTCGTTCGAAAGGAAATTAAAATACGCTTCTAACGACTTATCATATTTTTCATATTAATATTTTATCATCATTATCATTCCATATTACATATACCTTTTTAAAAATAATAGACTGAATGTGCAAAAGCGCCAGTCTTCTGTTTAGGTTGTAGTTCGACCACTTGATGAGAACTAGTACGAAAGATCTCCAGATTTTTCCTCCAGGGATATTTATGTGCATGAATACATGCATTTATATAAAAGAACTTCTTGCTTCACCTATACATTTGTATGTTTGTGCAAGTGAATATTTATGTATGTACATATTTTTCTACAACAGTACTGGAAAATAATCAAAAAAAAATAAAAAAATCAAAAGTAATCATTACTTTTGATTATTTTTGATTATTTTTGAATTTTTGATTTTTTTTTGGATTTTTTTTAATTTTTTTGATTTTTTTTTGATTTTTTTTTAATCAATTGAAAAAATAATCATTAAAAAGTGAAAGTAATTGGTAATCAATCATTGGGTGGCTTCTCAAAAAATAATCAATGAAATGCTAATCATTACCGATTACTAATCATTTATTAACAGGTCTGATCAGAGATTTGTTCTGACAAAGTCTTAGTACATTTTAATCAGGAACTGACATTAGTTTTATGCACTGACGCATGCAACACAGCCATTGCTGGAGTTTTGTTTCATAAGTACAAGGACGGCACAATGAGGCCAATTGCCTACGTCTCTAGAGCATTTAATAATGTAGAAGTAAATTACAGTACTATAGAGAAGGAAGCATTAGCCATAATCTTCAGCGTGATTAAATTGAATCAGCATTTACTGGGTATGCATTTTGTACTACAAACTGATCATAGGCCATTGCTCGCCATTTTTGGTGATCGCAGAGGAATTCCAATAATGGCAGCTGCGCGAACATCAACTATGTGAATTTAGTCAATCCACTACAGCTAGATTTCCTAGCAATAGCTAAATATACACGTCGTGATGCTAATCTTTCCAAGGTCGCAAACTCCATTTTGAATGGCACCCTTTCTAACTTGGATGGTAATGAATTTAATGCATTTAAAACAAAAGCATCCGAGCTGACTGTTGAGTCAGGATTCATTTTATGGGGCTATCGTACGGTTATTCTGAGTAAATTACAAGGAAATGTGTTACAGGAACTACACAAATCACACTTAGGTATAGTTAAAACCAAATCTTTAGCCAGATCATATGTGTATTGGCCAAATATTGATAAAGATATTGAGAAAATGATAAAGACTTGCGAACCATGTCAAAAATACCAAGCAAATCCTGAAAAAAGTTTTTTAATTCCATGGGAACCAATTATTTCAGCATGGAAACGTATTCACGATTTTGCTGGCCCTGTTCATGGCTATTATTTATTTTTGATAATTGATTCTTTTTCGAAATGGCCTGAAGTTTTTAAAACAAAGGCCATAACTGCTACATTCACTATAAATAAATTGCGGGAAGTTTTCAGTCGTTTTGGTTTGTGTGATGTACTGGTCAGTGACAACGGAAGACAGTTTACTTCTCTGGAGTTCCAAAATTTTACTAAAGCAAATGGAATCAAACTTGTCGCACTGCACCGGGTCATCCGTCCACTAACGGACAAGCCGAAAATTTTGTGAAAACAATCAAAAAATCTCTTATAGCAACTTTAGAACAAAAGGACGTGCATAATTTTGATGTAATTTTACAACGTTTTCTATTTGATTACCGAATCACAAAACATTGCACAACAAACGAATCGCCATGAAAACTTTTGCTCAACCGCGAACTTAAATCTCGATTTATGCAGCCACCAACTACTAAGGACATTATTGAGTCCAAGAAAATAAATTCAGTAAAAAATTACAAAGGGAAACGTAAAGTAAACTTTTCTGTAGGTGAAAACGTTTATGTCCGAGACTACAAAAATCCAAATAAAGCAGTATGGTCTCCGGCTGTTATAAAAAAGAAACTAGGTCCAAGAAATTACACTTGCTATTTGACACGTGATAAACGTGACATTAAAAGACATTTAGATCAAATAATTAATCGTTCCGATGGTAATACTGAAACATTGTCTGAGGAGCTTTTCGAAGAAACGAATATGCCGTCGGAAGCAGGAGCTGTTGTGAAAGCTGAGGAGCCGCCGGTTGAGATTGACGAACTTTCAGAGGAAGATGATGTGTTCAAAGATGCAAGCGATTCCATTCCAAATAATATTGAAAGACGTGAAACAAGGCAGACAGCTGCAAGAGCCAAAGAAAAAATCACTGAACAGATTGCTCCTCATAGAATGAACAAAAATGGAAATTGGAAAAATTAAAATCGTACTTTTCTTAACATGAATTCTAAATCATAATTGTAAATTAATCATAAGAACCATTCAAATAATGAGTTATCTAATCTATTTATACAAATATCTTTAGGAGAGAGTTGTTAAGTATAAATATACATACGCAGTATGGTAACACTGAGAATTGACATTCTCTTGCTATCCATATATTATGACATTCGTTGTTAGCCTTAAGACAACATGTGCTTTTAATAAAGAATTTCCTTCTTCTTTGCTGAACCTTCGACTATAAAATGCTACAATTTTGTTTGGTGGTAGAAATTTCAAAAATAAGTGGTAGATTTAAGCAAAAAGTGGAAGATTTTCATTTAACTGAAATGCAGCATGTTGCGGTCGAGCAACTTGATTTCGACTATACGAGGCTTCCGAAAGTATAAAGAACACAAAGTTTAACCGAACTCGATTTAATGTGATTTTATTGATTATAAAATGTTAAATAAATGAAATTTGTGTTATAATTCAGCAGTTAACAAATATGCGTTTTTGAATTTGTCTCTTCAGCGTGATTTGGTTGAATTGAGGTTTTTATATCTTTTCGTGCCTCGTGTGCTTTTTAATTCTCGTGGCGAACTGACTGTTGCAAGAACGCTTCGGTTTAATTCAAATGATAGTTTGGCACGGTTGTATTTTGTTGCAAGAGCGCTTCGGTTCAATTCAAATGATGTTTGCCACGGTTGTATTTTCCAGTATAAATATACAGGGATGATTTAATTTCGTACGTGCAGGTTTAGTAATTTAAATTTTGAGTAAAAACAGTTCATATATTTGAATATTTGAAATTTGAATGTCGTAACGGTAAATTTGGATGTTGTAACGGTTTTTCTGGAATATGCGTTGAATTATGGTACCTTAATCAGCAACATGAATCCAGACTGATTGACTTTGCCGGTGAACGAAATATGGTCGTATCCAGCACCAGGTTCAAGCATAAAAAGATCCATCAAGCCACATGGCTATCGCCAGATCGGATAACACGCAACCAGATCGATCACTTTGTGATAGACGGACGGCACGCTTCCATCGTTATGGACGTACTTACGATGATGGGCCCGAACATCGACTCCGATCACTACTTGGTAGCAGCCAAGATTCGTACCCGCCTAAGTACAACAAAAGAGGCGCCACAAAAAACGCAAGGAAAGCTGGACGTCGAAAAACTGCAACGGAGTGCTTGAGCAGTGGGAACATATCTCCGGAGCACTTCGTACCTCAGCCGAAGAAGTAACTGGATTCCGGCAAGTGAAAAAAACAGCTTGTACGATGATAGAGAGTGCAAAGACGCAGTCAAAAGAAAGGGCGATGCCTATAAGGCGACGTTAAAAGCGAATGCAACTAGGAGCGTGTGTGAATACTACCGTGGGATGAAAAGGGAAGCGAGACGGCTTTTCCGGGCGAAGAAAAGGGAAGCGGAAAAGCTTGAAATCGAAGAGCTTGAAATGCTAGCCTGCAGAAGCAACGTCCGAAAATTTTATCACAAAACCCGAAGAATGACGGCAGGTTTTAAACCTGGGGCAAACTCCTGTAAAAATGACAACGGCGACCTTGTGGCAGATGTTCAGAGAGTACTAAGGTTATGGAGGAATCACTTCTCTGCCCTTCTAAAGGGAGGAATAGCGCAACAGTCCAGAGAAGAGGACGAACCCGACCTCACAATCGAAGACGATGGAATCGAAGTTCCACAACCCGACTATAACGAGGTGCGAATAGCTATATCACGGCTAAAAAACAATAAAGCGGCGGGTCCTGATGGCCTGCCTGCGGAACTATTCAAATGCGGCGGCGAGGAGCTGGTAAGGTGCATGCACCAGCTCTTGTGCAGAATATGGAAGGAAGAATGCATGCCTGAAGATTGGAATCTACGTGTTCTCGCCCAATCCATAAGAAGGGTGGTCACGCAAACTGCGCCAACTATCGTGGAATCAGCCTTTTGAATATCGCCTATAAGGTCCTATCAAGTGTATTGTGCGACAGACTGAAGCCTGACGTAAACCGACTGATTGGACCTTATCAGTGTGGCTTCAGACCTGGTAAATCTACCATCGATCAGATTTTTACAATACGCCAAATCTTGGAAAAAACCGTGAGAAAAGGATCGACACACACCATCTCTTTGTTGATTTTAAAGCCGCCTTCCACAGCACGAAAAAGAGTTGCCTATATTCCGCTATGTCTGATTTTGGTTTCCCAGCAAAACTTATACGGCTGTGCAAAATGACGCTGAGCAACACCACCAGCTCGGTCAGAACTGGGAAGGACCTCTCCGAGCCGTTCGAAACTAAGCGAGGTTTCAGGCAGGGCGACCCCCTATCGTGCGATTTCTTTAATTTGATGGAGAAAGTAATTCAAGCTGCAGAACTTAATCGCGCTGAAACAATATATTACAAGAGCGTACAACTGTTGGCGTATACCGACGACATCGACATCATTGGCCTCAACAACCGCGCCGTAACTTCTGCGTACTCCAAATTAGAAAAAGAAGCGGAAAAAATGGGTTTGGTGGTGAACGAAGGTAAACGGAAGTACCTGCTGGCATCATGCAAAGAGTCAGCGCATTCCCGTCTTGCCAACCACGCCACTGTTGGCAGCAATAATTTCGAGATAGTAAGGGACTTTGTATACCTGGGAAGCAGCATTATTACCAACAACAATGTAAGCCTGGAAATCCATCGAAGGATAACTCTTGCAAACAAATGCTACTTTGAACGGTTTTACTGTTGGGCCAAGAGTACTAGAAAATTGTTTACTGGGTTGGAGCTTTGCGGCCGGTAAATTAGAAGGCAAAAACTAAATTTTCCTTTACCCTTCTACGCGTTTCGATGCTACAGCATCTTCATCAGGGAGTAATATATACTAATTATGTAAAATAAAATTAAATATAAAAATTGGCGCGTTGCATATTATTGCATCCTACTGTTTCAACGCAACGCGCCAATTTTTATATTTAATTTTATTTTGCATAATTAGTATATATTAAGATGCTGTAGCATTGAAACGCGGAAAATTAGCTTTTGCCTTCTATTTTACCGGCCGCAAAGCTCCAACCCAGTAAACAAATGCTACTTTGGGCTGAGTAGGCAATTGAGAAGTAAAGTCGTGCAGTTTTTGTATCACGGTTACATCCATCTTTGACGGAGGCTGATATTGTCGACTACATTTTAGTTAAGCTTAGTCTTACAAGTGGTATTAACATTAGGGTGCATAGATTTGTTTATAAGTATGAGAGGGAGTTTACATCTTTTAAAAAATCTTTTTGGCCTATACACTCGGTGGTACATTTGTACACCACAAAGTCAAAGGCCGAGCATCCCGTACGTACAGGTTCAAAAAACTTAATTACCAACTCTGCCATTACGAATCAAAAATAACTATCAATTACCAAAATGTTCGCGGTCTACGCTCTAAACTGAATGATTTTTATCTTAACAGCTTTGGTTTTACAGCGCAAGTTAAAACCAGATAATTTAAACTCAGAGTTATTTTCTAATGACTACGTTGTTTTTCGGTGTGAAAATCTGCATTCACGTTTGCGTGATAACGATCGCCTAGTCGTTCTTGGTGACTCTAATTTGCCATTTGTCAGTTGGATTAATAATGACGATTCAAACTTCTTGACTCCCGTCACTCAGAACGGTTTTGTTGGCTCTCTTTTAGATTTGCCTCTAGTTCAGATCAATTATGTGGCAAACTCTAAAAATAAGTTGTTGAATTTAGCCTTTGTCGATAATGCTATGGGTATTGGTCTCGGTAGAATCTCTGCCTTATCCCTGCCTGAAGATCCCCTGTACCCCACACTTGAGATTGCACTGGATAATTTACTCCCTACCATTAATTTCATGGAAGTGGGTTCTCGTTCTCGTTCGAGATGTTTCTTTAAGGCTAACTTCGATTTGCTCAATCAACTGATAGCAACCCATGATTGGTCGGATCTATATGCTTGTAATGATGTTGAGGTTGCCACATCTATTTTTTATAGTTACCTTAACGGGTTTATTAATCGTTGCGTTCCGGTTCATTTTGTTAAGGCTAAAAGTAGTAAGCCGCCTTCAACGTAAATCTTCTGGATTTCCATCTTCTTTGTCATTGGGTGCTAAAAATGCTAGCCTTGACCATGATATTGCAGATTTGTTTGCAGACTTTTTCAAATCGACCTACTCGTTGACCTGTACGCAAGCTGGTAGTTATCCGTATAAGTTAGTTAGTTCAAACTGTATTCTGAACCCAGTCATTGACAGTGCCATTGTAATTCAGAGTCTTCTGGCTCTGAAACCGATTTTTTCTCCAGGGACTGATGGTATTCCTGGTTGTGTGCTTAAGTTCTGTGCTGTGAATTTAACAGAACCGATCTTAAAATTGTTCAAGTTATCTTTGCAATCGGCATCATTCCCGTCTATCTGGAAACAGTCATTTATCATACCTCTGCATAAAAAAGGTAGGAGATCTAACATTGTGAACTATAGAGTAGGGATGCTCGATGTTGAACGAAACATCGGAAACATCGAGGTTTTCAATTCGATACATCAAATAAAAGTCGATGCATCAAATAATACGATATTTATCGATGTATTTTTCCGATGTTTCGGCAGTTTACCATGCCCCATTTTTCGATTTGGCGTTATCGTAAAACCGACACTTCAACTAAAAATTCATTTAGAGGAATAATTTGAACTGTAAGTTGCATTACACAGCATAGTCTGGTTTTAGAACTGGCTATGGTACCCATAACAACAAGCGTAGCGTGGAAATATTTCTTCAAAGACAAAGAGAAGTCTGCAGGTGGTAAGCTGTGTGATAAAACAATTTAAACCTCTGGTAGTACCACCAACTGGATAGGTCATATTATATTATCTATTCGTTTTAAACCTCACAAAATGTTAAAACTGTAATAATTACCATTCCAAAAATATAGCAATGCAATTATGATGTAAATAACATTTTGCCTTGATATGTAAAAATGTATTTTTTATTGGTTATACTAAAATGGCTGTTAAGGGTCAATCATCATCATCATTTATTGGCGCTTAACCGCCTAAGCGATTTTGGCCGTTGCATATCAAATCACGCCAGTCATTCCTTTTTAGCGATAACTGACGCCAATTGGAAACCCCAAGGGAGTTCAAGTCATCCTCCACCTGTTGTTTCCATCTCAGTCGAGGCCTCCTCCTTCCTCTGCTGCCGAATTCAGGCGACGATAGGAAAACCTTCTGTGCTGGAGCTTCTTTGTCCATTCGCATAACATGGCCCAGCCAGCGGAGTCTTTGGGCTTTAATTCGCTGGACTATGGTCAGATCTGCGTAGAGCTCATACAGCTCATCGTAAATTTCCTTCGATACTCGCCGTTGGCAACACGGGAAGGACCATAAATCTTCCGGAGAACTTTTCTCTCAAATACTCCAAGGGCCATCTCATCTTCTTTTGACATTGTCCATGAATCTGAGCCATACATCAGGTCAGGTATGATGAGAGACTTATAGAGCGTGATCTTTGTTCTTCGAGAGAGGAATTTACTTCTCAATTGCCTACTCAGTCCAAAGTAGCACTTGTTGGCAAGAGTGATTCTCCGCTGTATTTCTAGACTAATATTATTTTCGGTGTTGATACTGGTTCCCAAATAGACGAAGTCCCTCACAGTTTCAAATTTGTAACTATCAACAGTGACATGGCTGCCAAGGCGCAGGTGCGCCGATTCTTTCTTTGATGACAGCAAATACTTCGTCTTGTCCTCGTTCACGGCAAGACCCACTTTTTTCGCTTCCTTATCCAGTCCAGAGAAGGCAGCGCTTACGGCGCGGTTGTTAAGGCCAATGACATCAATATCATCGGCATACGCCAGCAATTGCACGCTCTTGTAAAAGATTGTACCATTGCGGTTTAGCTCTGCTGCTCGAATTATCTTCTCCAGCATCAGATTGAAGAAATCGCACGAAAGGGAGTCGCCCTGTCTGAAGCCTCGTTTGGTTTCAAATGGCTCAGAGAGGTCCTTCCCGATTCTGACGGAGCTGTTGGTATTGCTCAACGTCATTTGGCAAAGCCGTATAAGCTTTGCAGGGAAGTCAAATTCAGAAATGGCGGCATATAGGCAACTCCTTTTTGCGCTGTCAAAGGCGGCTTTGAAATCGACAAAGAGATGGTGTGTGTCGATTCTTTTATCATGCGTCTTCTCCAGGATTTGGCGTATCGTGAAAATCTGGTCGATGGTAGACTTACCAGGTCTAAAGCCACACTGATAAGGTCCAATCAGTTTGTCTACGATGGGCTTCAGCCTTTCACACAACACGCTAGAAAGAACCTTATATGCAATATTAAGAAGACTTATTCCGCGGTAGTTGGTGCGGTTAGCGGGATCGCCTTTCTTGTGGATTGGGCAAAGCACACTTAAATTCCAATCCGGAGGCATGCATTCGTCTGACCATATTCTGCATAAGAGCTGATGCATGCTTTTTTACCAGCTCTTCGCCTCCGTGTTTGAACAGCTCGGCGGGTCAATACGTGATGAAATTAAATTTTTTTTTTCATTGCAATACTTTTTTTAGGTGAAGGTTTTTTTTACATTAAAAACCCTAAGAAAAATTTGGTCGTTTGTTTTTTTTTTTAATTTGGTCGTTTTCCTTTCACAGATTTGGTTGCTTATTGTGCTTACAAGTAGCAACCGTGATCCTAATCAAAATTGATACGATGCATCAAAAACATCGATGTTTTTAGACGATGCATCGCGAAACATCGATGTGAGTTCACGATGCATTGCATCGGAAAAAACATCGAGGTATTTTTTTCATGAGCATCCCTACTATAGAGGAATTGCTAAGCTTTCAGCGATCCCAAAAACCTTTGAGCAAATAATTATATTGTGAATGAATTACCATCAAGAATAATCTATTGTGAATCTTGTTATTAACTTTTTTTTTTCTTATACCTAATAAAACATTCTCTCTCTTCCGGTGTAACTCATACTTACTTGACGTCTTTTTTTTTCGTGTGCTAATAATAATCTTTATGATTACAACAGGTTATGGGCCTTTGTCGCGAAAAATAATTTTATTTTACTACAAAACCAATATATACTCGCGAATAAGCAAATAATAGCGTACGTACAGTAAAAGATTGGTTCGGCATAACTCGATAAAATGTCAAGCACTAGTTCAATTACCTTCCCGTTCGAGAAACTGCGAGGGCGTGAGAACTTCGACACCTGGAAGAGGCATGCTAAGTCATACCTGGTATTGCGAAACTCCTGGAAGATAATTGAAAAAGGATTATCGGAGAGTCGCACGGAAAAATAAATCGAGTCAGATGAACGCGCAATGGCGGAAATCACCCTCATGGTTGAACCCAATAACTTTGCGCACATTGCCAAAGCTGGAAGTGCGAAAGAAGCTTGGGATGCTATAGTTGCAGCTTATAATGACAATGGACTCACTAGGAAAGTTGAATTGCTAAAGCAATTAGTTCAATTAAAACTTGAGGATTGTGATAACATGCAAGACTACATTAACAACGTGGTCATGACATCACTGAAAGTGCAAACTGCGGGTCTAAATATAGATGAAGAATTGGTGGCATCACTTATGTTGGCAGGTCTTCCGGGTGAATTACGCTCGCTGGTCATAGCAGTGGAAAACACAAAATCTAAACTAACCATAGATTCAGTCAAAAATCTCCTTCTGCAGGATGCTAAATTTGATAAAAAGAATAGCGACAGTGTATTTCAGTGTAAAAGAGACAAATTTGATAGGTCTAAAATACAATGCTACTCTTGTAAAGAGTTTGGACATTATAACAAATATTGTCCTAATAGGCGCAAAAAATACAACCCTTCTAAGCAAAAGAACACAAAGGCAGTCCTATTAGCATCGTTTATGGCAAGTGGAGAGAAATCAGCTGATTGGTTTGTAGACTCGGGCGCGAGCGCACATATGGTAAACGAAAGCAAAATATTGTTTAATAAGCGAAATGTTGAAAATAAAAGCGTCACTGTGGCCAATAATAATAAAATATCTGTTAACAGTATTGGCGACGCGAAAATCATGTTAACGACGGGAATAGAAGCGACCGTGAAAGACGTAGAAGAAGTGCCAGACTTATGTGCCAATTTACTGTCGGTAAGGCAAATGACGAAAAATGGAAACAAAGTAGTGTTCTAAAAGGAACTATGTGAAATATACAACAAAAACAACGATCTAATTGCCACAGCAAGTTTAAAAAATGATTTGTATAAATTAGATACTGAAGAAGATCAAGGTAATGAAACTGCTATGGCTGTATGTAATTCAATTGGCCTATGGCATCGCCGATTAGGGCACTTTTGCAAGGCAAGCATGGACGCAATTAAAAAATCAACAATCGGTGTGAAATTTGACAGCATTGACACAGCATGTGTTGTTTGTGCAAAGGGCAAACAAGCCCGTGCCCGTTCGCAAACGTAGGCACCCGTGCAATAAATCTGTTCGATCTTATCCATGCTGACATCATGGGCCCTATAAACGTGAAATCGGTTGGCGGTGCAAAATTTTTATTAGTGTTCATTGACGACTATTCAAGAAAAACATTCGCTGTGCCAATTAAACATAAGTCTGAAGCATTTCAAGAGTTTGTGAAATTCAAAAATCTTGTAGAAAATCAGTGCGAGCGTAAGATTAAAACCTTTCGAACAGACAACGGCACAGAATTTACCAGTGCCAAATTTAAAAGTTTTCTAGAAAAGCATGGTATTCTTCATCAGAAAACATGCCCGTATACACCTCAACAGAACGGCGTCACAGAACGCATGAACCGTTCTATAATGGACAGGGTGCGGTGTATGTTATTGGAATCTAATCTGCATCAACATTTTTGGGCTGAAGCAGCCATGACTGCTGTCTATTTAATGAATTTGCTTCCATGCAGAAATAACGTCAAATCTCCACAAGAAATATGGTCAGGTAAGAAAACAAATTTAAATCATATTCGCGTTTTTGGATGTAAAGCTCTCGCGCATGTGCCAAAAGAGAAACGAACTAAGCTAAGTGACAGATCGTTGGAATGTATTTTTCTTGGATATAGCAATGAAATCAAGGCATATCGCTTATATGATGCAAAAAAAAAAAAAATAATAATCAGTCGGGACACAGTTTTTTTCGAAAATACTAAAGAACCTGCAGATATCAATGACAATTTGAATATGGATGATTTATTTTATCCATTAGTTGATGAATGTGATGATCCCATAAACAATAATGCATACAATGAAGAAACCAACGATCACTGCAAACAAAAAAATGATGAAATTGAGTTTAAAGTTGAAGAACATGAGTTTGAAGAATCTGATAATTCAAGGGGGGAAAGGCAAGATGAATTGTCAGATGAAAGCTCTGCAGATTACGAGAGTATCGATTCTCAAAATGAACAGGCAGACCAGTTAAATTTACGCAGGTCAAAGCGAATCGCGAACAAACATTATGCAAACCTTAATTTTTATGAAACTGAGAATTCGACAAATCCTAACACATTAGAAGAAGCTCTAGCTACAGTAGACTCCCATCAGTGGAAGGCGGCCATAAAAGAAGAAATGGACTCAATTGCAGCAAATAATGCGTGGTATCTAACCGACTTGCCTCTTGGTAAAAATGCAATCGACTCTAAATGGGTCTTTAAATTAAAAAGCGATAGTAGCGGAAAGCCAGTTCGACACAAAGCAAGGCTTGTTGTGAGAGGATTTTCACAAATAAAGGGCATCGATTACGACGAGACATTTGCTCCAGTCGCTAGGTACACCTCAATTAGGGATCTACTTGCACTCGCTGCAAAACATGATTTGATAATTCACCAAATGGATGCGGTATCAGCATTTTTGAATGGAAATATTAAAGAAGATATATACGTAAGACAGCCAGAGGGCTTTGATTACAACAGCGGCAGAGTGTGCAAGTTGGTAAAATCGCTCTACGGGCTCAAGCAATCGAGCAAAGTGTGGAACGAAAAGTTGAATGAGATACTGTTGGAATTTGATCTGCAGCGAAGTAATGTTGACCAGTGTATTTACTATAAAAAAACTGAGAATACACTGCTCTATGTGGCCATTTACGTCGATGATGTGCTTATATTCGCTAGTTCCCTTAGTCGGATAGAAAAATTAAAGAACCAACTAAGTGACATTTTAAAATGAAAGACATGGGAGAAGCCTCTTCTATACTTGGCGTTCACATAACGCGCAATAAGTCAACTGGGTCAATTAAGATAGATCAGTCCCAGTATATTCAAAATGTTTTACTTCGATTTGGCATGGAAACTTACATCTGATATGTGTCCAAAGACCAAAGTTGAGCGTGAAGAAATGACAAATGTTCCCTACATGCAAGCAGTTGGTAGCCTACTGTTTGCCGCACAAGTAACTCGCCCTGACATATGCTTTGCAGTCAACATGTTATGTCGCTTTAACGCAAATCCTGGCAAAGCACATTGGGCCGTGAAACGAATCATGCGATATCTCAAGGGCACGATTGATAAGGGCATTGTTTACACAAGAGATGCGGATAAAATAACGGGATTTTGCGATGCAGACTGGGCTGCTGATGTCGATAGTAGGCGATCAACAACAGGCTATGCCTTTACGTTTCAAGGCGCAGCAGTATCATGGGGTACAAAACGTCAGCGCACTATAGCACTCTCCACCACAGAAGCCGAGTTTCTCAGTCTGGTGTTTGCTATTCAGGAAAGCGTATGGCTCAAACGATTGGAAAATGAATTAAAGACTAACTTTGAAAAATCTACAGTAATTTATTCAGATAATAAGAGCGCCATACACATTGTTTTAAATAACTCTTATTCTTCTAGAACAAAACTCGTAGACATAAAAGCCAAATTTATTCGTGAGAAGAATGATAGCAATGAAATTGATATAAAATATTTGGCATCAAATGAAATGCCAGCTGACATACTAACAAAAGGTGTTACAGCTGAAAAGCAATCAACTTTCACGAGTAAATTAGGACTTAGATAATTAACGTAATGAAATTGATTTATGAATTTAAATTTTGTTTATACATAATAATGATAATTCAGTGAGGGTATTGTGCATGAATTACCATCAAGAATAATCTATTGTGAATCTTGTTATTAACTTCCTTTTTCTTATACCTAATAAAACATTCTCTCTCTTCCGGTGTAACTCATACTTGACGTGTTTTTCTTTCGTGTGCTAATAATAATCTTTATGATTACAACAAATTACTAGTCAACTTCAGCATACGTGTACTTCGTTATTGTCACCCTGTCAGCATGGTGTTGTGAGAAGTAGATCAACCACCACAAACTTACTTGAGTTTACTTCTTTAGTTCGGGATGGTTTTATCGATAATAAGCAACGAGATGTGATTATACTGATTTTAGTAAAGCTTTTGATTCAGTAAATCACGAAATTCTGATTCAGAAGCTTTATTCACTGGGCTTTCCGATGAAATTGGTTTTATGGCTTACAAGCTATCTTTCTAATAGAACTTAAAAGGTATTGAATAAAAATATTATTTCCAAATCAATCGATGTTACGTCTGGTGTACCTCAAGGCAGTCATTTAGGACCATTGCTATTCACTCTTTTCATAAACGACTTGCCACAGATTTTGAGTCATTCTCGAGCTCTAATGTATGCCGATGATGTAAAAATTTGTTACACATATTTGTCTTCGGACCTTCCTCGCTCAAATCCTCTTTAGGCTGATTTGGATTCATTTCAACGCTGGTGCACAATAAATGCATTAGTTTTAAATTGTTCTAAATGTAAGTTTATCGCATACGAATCCCACCATTTGAAGGTAATTTTTTACAATGGTATCCATTTAAAGACCTCTTCAATTCTATTGTTACGTCTAATGCTTCACTAACAAATACGCAGCGCTTGCAATACCTTAAGGATAGCCTCTCTGGTGATGCTAAAACTGCGTTAGATCATATTACCACAACAGATTCTAACTTTCAAGTCGCTTGGGAGTTACTTCAGTCAAAATACGAAAATAAGCGAGTAATAATCAACGCTCACTTAGCAACGATTAGTAAATTGCCAATTATTCCAAAAGAATCTGCTTCAGCGTTGAGAACATTGATTGATGGGGTGACTGCGTCGATACGTGCGCTGAAGAATTTGGGTCGACCTATTGAGCATTGGGATGATTGGCTGGTTTTTACTATAACTAACAAGTTGGATGCTAATACTCGCAAGGCATGGGAGCTGTCCCTGAAATCGAATGACAACATTCCAACTTTTAAAGAACTACAGGCGTTTCTTACAAGTAGAACGCAATCCCTTGAAATAGTTCAAAACTTTACAGAAGTGAAGCCTTCCGCGAAGGAGCATATTCCAAAGAAGGTGGGAACAACAGCCGGTATTTCCGGATTTCACGTGGCCTCTGGGCGCTGCCCCAACTGTGCCGGTAAGCATATATTGATGTTTTGTGAAGCGTTTCGCAATAAAGCGCCGCACGAGCGCTACAGCTACGCACTGCAAGCCAAGCTGTGCATTAATTGTTTACACGGCGGCCACCAACAATCAACCTGTTCCTCGGAACACCGCTGTAAAACATGTCAAGCTAAACACCATACAATGCTACATGACTATTTTGCGAACAACGCGTCTAGCACGAATAAACAAGGTGTTTCTTCTCATAATGCAGTGTCAAAAGGTGACTGCGGTAGTATATTGCCGCATGTTTTGATCGGCACAGCACTGATCGAAGTTAGGACCGAGTCTGGTCATACTGTCGTGTTGCGAGCTTTATTGGACAGTGGGGCAGAGGCTACTTTCATAAGCGAGTCCGCTGTTAACTTACTACACTTAGTAAAATCTAACGTAAGGGTACCTATTAATGGTGCCACTGGAGGCAGAGTAACAACAGCCAAGGGCTTAGTAAGGTTCACTGTACGGTCGTTGAAATCCGATTTCGAGCTTGATTGCATCGCTTTAGTACTGCACTCCATCAGTACATATCGCATCAAACGATGCCCATGATTTCAATGCTTTGGATCTAGCTGATCCCACGTGGAACGCACCTCAACCGATTGATGTCATACTAAACGCCGGAGACTATGCCGCTGTTTTGTTGAATGGAATACAACGTAGTGGAAATAGTAACTTGATTGCACAAAGCACCCGGCTGGGTTGGGTGATTTTTGGCAGCTCTGCTACAGGCAATTCTCCTATCGCTATGCGAGATGCAGTTAACTGCTATCATACCCAACTCGATCTTGACCGAACACTTCGTCGCTTTTGGGAGATAGAAGAGGTTAGTTCGGCATCTAGTTTAACGCAAGAGGATCGATTCGTGGAAGATTACTTCAACAGTACTACACACCGAGCTGCAGATGGTCGCTACATCGTGCGCCTGCCAGTCAAACCAGATGCTGACCTAAGTCAACTAGCCTCTACAGAACACGATGCAACTGTGCTTCTAGACCACCTAAATCGACGCTTGTCTCGAGACCCGGTTATGAGACATATGTATGAACAGTTTATGGCCGAGTACGCTGAGCTGCACCATATGGTTAGCGTCAGCGGTGAAGAAAGTGATGGAAGGCCCATATGTTATCTGCCACATCACGGCGTCTGGAAGGGATCAAGCAACACTACAAAACTTAGGGTTGTTTTTAATGCGTCAAGACGCTATAACAAAGGTAAATCACTAAACGATTGCTTATGCTCTGGTCCAAAACTTCAAAATGACCTTACTTCTATTCTACTTAATTGGCGTCGGTACCGAGTGGCTCTAACTGGTGACATTGCTAAAATGTACAGACAGATTTTAGTTGACGATAGAGACACCGATCTGCAGCGAATTGTTTGGCGATCAAAACCACAACCAGAGCCTACACATTTCCGATTGAAAACCGTTACATACGGCATGAATTGCGCGCCGTACCTCGCCATCAAGGTACTGCACACTTTAGCTGCTGATGAAGGTGCCCGTTATCCTGACGCTGCCCAGATCCTTCTCAATGAGTTCTACGTTGATGATGTGCTGACGGGGGCGGACAACGTAATAGACGCTTGCAGGCGACGAGAAGAACTACAGGGCCTACTACAAGCTGATGGTTTTGCCCTGCGGAAGTGGAACTCGAATTCAAATCAAGTACTACAATCTATCGATCCCAGTGATGTCGAACCAAAATCGTCACACCAACTCCAGCTAGAAGGAGAGTACAATACTTTGGGATTGATATGGGCAGTGAACGATGATTGTTTGACATATGCGCTAAAGCTTGATTATACAATAACAACATATACAAAGCGCCAACTGCTTTCCGACGTTGCGAAGCTGTTCGACCCTCTTGGGTTTTTAGCGCCATTAATTATTCGTGGCAAAATATTCATCCAAAATCTGTGGTTGACTGGTCTAGGTTGGAATGACAGTCTTCCGGAAGACTTGCGCATAAAGTGGATATCGTTCCGAAACGAGCTCAAGGCCGTTCCGGAAATACGCATAACGCGATGGCTTAATACCGACCAACGGACGAAAACGTATGAACTGTACACATTTGCGGATGCATCTGCTAACGCATACGCTGCTGTTGTATATCTGAAGGTTGTAACACAAACATCTGTCCACGTACACTTACTTATGTCAAAGACACGTGTAGCTCCGCTAAAGAAAGTAACCATCCCGCGCCTCGAGCTATGTGCTGCCGTACTAGCTGCACGACTAATGAAACATGTAAGAGATACCCTTAAATTAGGACCTATAGTTCCATATATGTGGTCTGACTCTACAACAACAATATGGTGGATACGATCAGAACCCGGTGCACTGAATGAGAATTTGTGGCCAATCGCGTTAGCCAAATACAAGTTATCACCAATGTCAGCGACTGGCGTTATGTTAATACAAAGGACAACCCCGCTGATTGTGCCTCCCGTGGATTGACCATTAATCAGCTTCTGGACCATCATCTATGGTGGCATGGTCCCTCCTGGCTCCAACATTCAGAAGCTAATTGGCCAAAGGTTGTGCTGAAGGCACCAGAAAATAACCCCGAATACAAACCGGTTCAGGCTATGACAACACATACTACACCGTCTGACATATTTATTCTAGAAAATTATTCAACTCTTGAAAAGCTTTTCTCTGTCACTGCTTGGTGTTTTCGATTTATACATTCCTCACAGGGCAGGCCCATTGCCAAGACCAAGAATTGTCTGTGGAAAGAGCGCGAGGCCGCTTTGCGATTCTGGATCAAGCGTGTATAAGCTATAGCATTCAAGAATGACATATTATCTCTCAAGGATACTAATACAGTCCAGAAAAGAAGCAAACTGTTAAGGCTACGGCCCATGTTGGACCCAGACGAGATTGTACGTGTCGGTGGCCGCTTAAACAACGCAAATATCTCATATTCAGAACGACACCCTGTTATCCTGCTAAAGGACAGTCACCTGACAACGCTGCTCATCAGACAAGCTCATCAACGCACACTTCATGGTGGCACCCAAGCCACTCTCCATTTTATACGCGAACGCTATTGGGTTATAGATGGTCGACGAACGGTAAAACGAACCACAAACAATTGTGTACGATGCTTTCGATACAGGTGTTTGCCTCAGACACAGATCATGGGTGACCTGCCTCCTGCGCGTTGCAACGTATCATCTCCATTCATGAAAAGTGGTTTGGATTTTGCCGGACATTTCACATAAGAACAACTAAAGGTCGAGGACATCGTACGCTTAAAGGATATGTTGCTCTGTTTGTATGTTTGAGCACAAGAGCAATACATCTTGAGCTCGTTAGCGATATGACAACTGATACTTTTCTTGCAGCGTTGTCTCGATTCACATCAACGCGTGGGCTATGCTCTGATTTGTACAGCGGCCAAGGCACTACATTCATAGGAGCCAATAACCTAATTCGAGAAGAAATCAACTCTTTCAAAGCACAACTTCAAGCAGGCGCTGCTTATGGCTCTACAGTCGGCCTGACTTGGCACTTCATTCCTCCAGGCGCACCAAACTTTGGTGGGATTTGGGAAGCCGGCGTTAAAAGTATGAAGTACCACCTCCGACGTATAATTCAAGGCACCAGCTTAACATTTGAAGAATTTTATACGGTTCTAAAGCAGACAGAAGCGTTCTTAAATTCACGACCGATTTCTGCAGTATCCGACGACCCTCAAGACTTGTCCGCGTTGACACCGGGCCACTTTCTGATTGGACGGGCAATAACGGCACTCCCAGAAGAGAATCTTCGTAATGAATCTATTGGTTTACTGAAACGTTGGAAATTAACAGAGCAGATGCATCAGAACTTTTGGCATCGATGGTCTAGTGAGTATCTACACAGCCTTCAAACACGAAATAAATGGCGCATTCAGGAGCCAAACGTTATAATCGGTCAGCTCGTCTTAGTCCGGGATGAACGGTTGCCACCTGCATGTTGGGTTCTTGGCCGTATAGTGACTCTGAGGACTAAAACCAACCTTATCAGAAGACCCTTGTCAAAGATTTCCGTGCTACCCATCGATGGGGAACCAATAACTACGGAAGAATGTAAAACTACAGCATAACTCAGCAAGGTGGGCGGATTACGTGCTAGTTTCGTCGTCGATCCGACGAAGGTGGGCGGAATGTTCAAAGTCAAAACGAAACTCCGAATCTAACCGATGACTCACACCTCTAAGTAACATCCCTGGTTGTTGTGGACATACAAATGTAAACAGCTGTTCATTTGACATATCGTGTTGTTATCATTCATACTTTTGCAAAAAACGTGGCCTTTATTAAAGAGAAAATTTATTGAAAATACTTGTGTTTTATTCATTGTAAGAAGTCTACAATAATTGTTAACAACCTATTTTTTTAATTGGCGCGCCCTTGCGCAGAGACTCAATTTCTTCGCCAAAAACAGTTTTTTGTACTAATAGGCATATCAGTAACTCAGTTTTCTTAATTTCGCTCGCGGTGATAAGCATAGCACTGATATTTTCGCGCCCAGCAACCTTGCGAAATTTCTTTATGGCGTGTCGTACCCATGTCATCACCCTTAAAAACTTATAGTAACTTGAATATTTATTAAATGGCAGCATCCCGTTTAGTAACGCTACTGCATATATTTGCTTAGAGCGCCGCTCTTCTTGACATTCGTCATTAATACTATATCTGTACTGTGTGCGTATTGAATTCGCCAGAAAGCGACGGCAGCGAATGCGATCTCACTCGCATCGCCAAAAATATGTAGATCTATTGCAGCATATGCTCGCGGTATAATTCCTATTATACGGCTTCAATATAAAGTATGTGATTTTTACCCAAAATCACTATAGTGCAATATGAAACTTTTAACAATATTACGCGCAGATAAAAATCAAAACGTGGTACCCATAACTTGTTGGAAGAAATTTCGGGCAAAAGAAAATACGTATGTGATTTTTACCCAAAATCACTTTGGTGCAATATAAAACATTTAACAATATTACTCGCAGATAAAAATCCAAACGTGGTACCCATAACTTGTTGGAAGAAATTTCGAGTAAATGGAAATACGTTTTACTTTGTTGAAGGAATGAGCTCAAGATAGCGATTTTTATTAAGTATATAAAAGTCAAACGTCACTTGACATGTAAATAACAGGGTGACATATATTGTAAGCTCTCGTAGTTATAACTATATTACATTTTACAACAGTGACAGTGGCGGTCAAATCGTAATTTCATATTCTGAAATCTGCTCAAATCCTCTTAATTTTTTGTGAATTTATAATGAATACTATGCTCAAGTTAACTCCTAAAAGCGGTGTTAATTCGGAATTTGCACTAATGTATCAGCCCTATTAGAAAGCCATAAGATACCACCGCTAATACTACCAAAACTGAATGACGTGCACCTGAACTTGGCTGACAAAGCCAAGTTCTTGGGCACAGTTCTGAATAGGAAACTAACCTGGAAGGAGAATGTTCTTCAGCGCCAGAAGAAAGCGTGTTTTGCACTCTACACAAGGATTTGCGGTTTGGGGACTAAGGGTTTTAAGCTTATTCGAGCCAGCGAGGGGGGCAGGGTTAGAGCCTGTATTTTGGTTAAGTCTGAGCTGAATGCATTTCTCTTGCCCAACTATACCAATGGTGACGTTACAGCTGCCAGTTTAACAGTCGACAGTACCAGTCTGATGACGGCGTCGGTCTATATGCCCTACGACGCCGAAGACCCTCCGCCACAGAGGGAGGTAAAAGACCTGGTGGCAAGTGAAGTACTGAACAGTGAATTAACCCGCGATATTGTACTACGGTTTTTAGTAGTGAATAAAGCGTACTACTTATTAAGCAGAATCTGAGTGTTTTATTTGAAGTACAGTGATCGAACTCAAGGAAAATCATCGAATTCGTCACATTTGGTGTCAGATGCGTTATTGTTAAATAAATACAGGATAACAAGGACATTGTAAAGGCACCAATTGCATTGCAAGGATAACAAGGACATTGTAAAGGTAAGAAGGACATTGCAAGGATAACAAGGACATGGCAAAGTTGAATGACTGAAGATCCAGCAACTCAAAAATGAGTTGGAACGACGTGGATTGCAACAACAGGCAATAAAGCAGAGCTAAAATCACGGTTACGAGAGGCTATGCAAGCAGAGGGAATCAACGTTGACGACCACGTTTTTCAGCTTGGGGATGAGGCGACGAAAATAGAAGAGCAAAAGGATTCTCCGGCTTCAGTGGCAAATGTGGACACAAACTCTTTATTGGCTTCCTTGGCTCAGATATCAAACAACATAACATCAAGCATGGCACCTCAGTTGGAACAAAAAGAGACACGCATGGCATCAAAGTTGGAAAAACAAGAGACACGCTTGGAATCCCATTGGGAAGTAACGAAGACGCACATGGCATCTCAGTTTGAAGAGTAGAAAGCATGCACTGCGTCTCAAATATTGCAGTTGTAGCTAGAGGAGCGCAAGCACCCACGTGCTCAAAACTAGAGGCGCGCATGGACGAGAAACTAATGCAGCTTGAGGAGAAAGTCGAAGCCGAGGTGGATGCGTTAAGAAGTCGTATCCAAGAGTTGCAGCTGAATCGTCCAAGTGTTTCCACAAGCGCACCCAAGGTAAAAACCCCATCATTTGACGGTTCTGTTCCTTTCCAGGTATTTAAGCTACAATTTGAGAAGACAGCAGCTGTGAACAACTGGGGCGCTGAGGATAAAGTCGCTGCTTTATCTGTGGCATTGAAAGGACGCTGAAAGAAACAAGTATGAAGAGTTGATGGGAGCCGTTGAAAGACGTTACGGCACCGAGCATAGGAGGCAGATACATCAAATAGAGCTACAGAATCGCTTCCAGAAGGCTAATGAAACATTACATGAGTTTGCATCGGACGTCGAGAGGTTGGTTCATCTAGCAAACGCAGACGCACCAGTGGAATACATCGTGAGGGTAAAAATCCAAAGTTTCTTAAATGGAATACGTGATGTGGAGACGAAGCGAGCCACATATGCAAATCCAAATAGATCATTCGCGGAAAAAATTTTGGAAGCATTGAATAAGGCACAGAACGGCGCCATTAAGTGCTTCAAATGCGGGAAATGTGGTCATATTGCACGTTATTGTGGATCGGGCTACAACTATTCCAGTAATGCAGGCGGACGTAAACGCAGGGCTGAAGGAGATGAGCAAGTCTCCCAATCCAACCAACCGTTAAACTAAAGAGAGTTAGCCGCAAGGGGCGTAGGCTGGCTCCCGCAATTGGATGCCCCATAATCTCTGTCTCACAGATCGGAAGAAAGTCGAGTAATGTTACAGTTGGAGGCCTCGTGGACGGAAAGGAGCGTTTACTGACTCTTGATACGGGCGCATCTCATTCCATCATTCGATCTGATTTAGTCAACAAAGAAGTGAGGCCATTACATGGAGCAAAGTTTCGTACGGCGACTGGTGAGGACACCCAAGTCCAAGGAGAATTAACATGTGAAATCGCAATTGGGAATGTCACCGTACTGCACAATTTTATAGTGGCAGATATTGTTGATGAGATCATAGTTGGTGTGGATTTCTTAAGCAACCAAGGCATCAAGATCGACATGCAAAACAGGACTATGAGCTATAAGAACATGGACGGGACAAACAAATTTTGGGTGGTAGAGGCAGCAAAGAAATCAAAGGCGGATATACTAGTAGGTAAAACACTGGCTATGACAAACAAGATGGACGTTTACCGGTAAGAGTACTAAATGAGTTCAGGTCGCCGATTCAGCTTTCCAAAGGAGCTATATTGGGACAATGTCAGGAGGTGGAGGTGGTTATAAATTGTGAACAGCTCCAGGAAAATGTTTCCACTGGCAACATTAATCTTTCAGATGATATCACGGCGTGGACGCAAGAGCTTGAAGAAGACCACCAAGTGGTAAGAGAAATTATACAGGAAATGAGTGAGAGTGGCGTGATCGAACCATCAGCTAGTCCATGGAGCTCACCAGTTGTGTTAGTAAAGAAAAAGGATGGAAAAATGCGGTTCTGTGTGGACTACCGGAAGCTGAACGACGTAACGAAAAAGGGCAGCTATCCATTACCCAGAATTGACGATACTCTGGACTCACTATCTGGTACGAAATGGTTCTCTACACTGGACTTGAAAAGCGGCTATTGGCAAGTGGAAGTTAAAGATGAGGACAAGGAAAAGGCAGCCTTCAGCGTTGGAGAAGGGCTGTGGCAATTTACGGCTATGCCCTTTGGACTATGTAACGCTCCAACTACTTTTGAGAGACTCATGGATCAAGTATTGAAAGGACTGCATTGGAAAACATGTTTGGTGTACCTGGACGACATCATCGTGCTGGAAAAAAGATTTGAGGAACACCTTAAGAACTTAGAGGAAGTTTTCCAAAGGATAGCTTGCGCCGGTCTGAAATTAAGTCCCAAAAAGTGTGCATTGTTCAAGAATGAAGTAAGTTACTTGGGTCACAAGATTACTACGGAAGGAACTTGCACTGCTAAAGAGAAGATCGAAGCGGTAAAGGATTGGCCAATACCGAAAAATTTACATGAGTTACGAAGTTTCCTTGGACTGTGCACGTATTATCGCCGATTTGTACCGAATTTCGCCAGCATAGCCAGTAGCCTTCATGAGTTGACCAGGAAGAATATGTCATTTGATTGGAAGAAGGAACATGAAGTGGCTTTCCAAAAATTGAAGAAACGGCTGTGCACTGCCCCAATGTTAGTGTATCCACTCCCAGGCGTATGTGATTGGAGGAGTTTTGTCACAGATTGTCGATGGGCAGCAGAAGGTGGTGGCGTACTATAGCCGCACAATTGGGAAGCCCGAAAGGAACTATTGTGTAACACGGAGAGAACTACTGGCATTGGTGGAGTACATCAAACATTTCCACAAGTATCTCTATGGACAGCGATTCCACGTCAGGACAGACCATGCAGCCTTGAAATGGCTCTTACAGTTCTGTAATCCGGAAGGTTCATTGGCACGGTGGATAGAGCGACTACAATTTTATGACTTTTCCATAGAGCATCACAAAGGCAGCACGGTAACTCTGATGCAATGTCCCGGCGACCATGTAACCTGGAATGCAAGCATTGTTCGAAAGCTGAGGCCAAGGAAGATGTTATAGATGTACGGCTGATGACGATAACATCGTCGGACGAATGGAACATGGATCAACTAAGGAAGTATCAGCTAGAGGATCCAGATGTTGTATGCGTGATGCGGGGAATCGAGCAAAACGAACGGCCAACCAGAGAGGAGATGTCAGCAGAGAGTCCTATTGCCAAGTCATATTGGGCACAATGGAACAGTCTGAAATTGGTATCCGGTTGCTTACATGGAGTATGGGAAAGCAAAGATGGTCAATGCGATCGGAAGCTGATATTTGTCCCAAGGAAGAGAATCTCTGATGTTCTGAATGAGCTGCATAATGGTCCAAGCGGAGGTCATCTCGGAGTCACAAAAACATTTTAGAAAGTCAAGCAGAGATTCTATTACAAGTACAATACAGGGGCACCGTTTGAGAGGATTGCCATGGATGAAGCTGGCCCATTTCCTACTAGCGCACACGGAAACAAATACGTACTAGTTGTTATGGACTATTTCAATTTTTACGTTTACCAAATTTTCAATTTTTTTGCAAATTACTCTTATAAAAATGTACAAAGTATGTTTAGCGAGACATGTACTCACCTTTGCCGTGAATCTGCACGTTTACCTCAAGAAATATATACGAGCATATTTATTTCTTGAGGTAAAGCGGCATTGCCAACCATAGAAAATTGTAGTATTTTTTCTTATGAGCTGAGTATTGGCTCAAGAAAATCTGACGTGCGAAAACAGTTCTTGACCATTTCTTGAGCGTTTTTTTAAAATAGAGTTTGACATTTCTTGGCAGGTGAGTAGCCCGCTTCAGTCAGATGGCATGGTGGAACGTTTCAATCGCACCTTGGAAGAGCACATGAGGAAAGTAGTGGATAAGTTCCAGAAAGATTGGGACACGCACATCTCCTTGTTCCTGATGGCATATCGCTCGGCAATACATGAAACAACGGGTCAAACTCCGGCAAAAGTAATTTTTGGGAATGATCTTCGGTTGCCAGCTGTGTAATAAGATGAAAGCCAGATACGACAAAGCAATCAACTCGGAAGGTTTTAAAGAAGGAGATTTAGTGCTGGTATACAACCCACAACGAAAGAAAGGTTTGTCCCCAAATCTTCAATGTAACTGGGAAGGCCCATATAAAGTTATAAAGCGGATAAATGATGTTGTCTACCGATCAGAACTGCTTGCTGGTCTGAAAGTGACCCAGAAAAATATCAAGATCACAATGTTGTTGTTGCAATTATATGCAAAAAATTTTCTCCGTGTCTGGGTTGCGGTTAATTGGAACTCAGCTGTTAGTGTCGTGGAAAAGCAAGAGGAAGGCGCAAACAGCAAAGCAAATAAAATTTGATTTGTAATTCATATTTGTCAATTTATGTCATATTTATACCGGTATTCTGTAGTTTTGTCTCATATCAAGTCACTAAATTTGAGATATTTCATTAGATACAATTTTTGTGACTTGAGATGATTCCGGTCTTCTATAAGAGAAAGTCACAAGAAATCTACCATAGTCTCTCTCTCGCTCATTTTAAGGTGTGGTGAATACAAAAAATTCATAAATTTTAAGTAATGCATTTGACACTCGCCCAATAGATGTCGATGTAGCCCAGGCGTTAAGTGTTCGGACTATCACGCGGGAGGTCGCAAGTTCAAGTGCCGGTCCGCAAACAATAAGGCAGTCCGCAGACGAGGCGCATCGTCATAGACGCGCACTCGTCATTTTACTGAGCACGAATTTCCCTGCGTCTCAAGAACTGTCAAAATTGCAATTTTAATTAATTAATACATTTTCCGCACATTATTAACACATATTTCTTCCGATTGTACAAATTTTCTATTTTTTCTTTCAAAAGAAGCACACAAAAACCGAAAATAAAAAATGTAAACAAATGGTTCTTCTTCCTCTTTTCTAAGCGTACGACGCCTGGCGACCAGCATTGTCATACGCTGAGCAGCATGTAGCTTTCATGCTTTGCCACTTTCGTGCAGCTGCCAATTTGTGTGCAGCTCTTCATGCAAATATATGCGTTCAGCAACAAAGCGTAAATAAATCGAATGTAGCGTCTAATACGCGTCTATGACGATTCGCTCCGTGTGCGGGCGGATACGCTAAATTTAAATTTTTTTATTTAATTTTTTTAAGTTTAATTAACTTTTTTTAAACATATAAATACTTCCAATTCGTAAATTCACATTTTTTATAATTTTTTAAATTTTTTATCCAATATTCTTTAATTCATTTCGTTTGTTACCTGCCTACAAGCAGATCACAAATAAGTGACTCTTTATTGAGACTAGAGATGTGAGGCAGCTTACTCAATACCAAATTGTATCAAATATGAAACAGACCACGAAATGTCTCTAATTAGCTAAGGATATGCCTAGTGACGCGACACGACGCGACCAAATATTCTTTGCATTTGTTCTTATGGAGCAGAGTACAGCTAGCGACAGCAGCACCACGCCACACAACAATGTTGATCAAATGGGCAACTATTTGGTCGCGTCGCGTCGTGTCGCTAGGTGTACCAGTACCTTTACTATTATTTTATAAATGTTTTATTTTATTTGCTTTTATAAATTTTTATTTTTTCAACAGCAGAAAACAACTGTTTTTTATTTGTCAATATTTATTTGTAACATTGGTAGCATAAAATGTCATGAACTCTTTAAATGTCAACAACAACGAATTTTTGACAGTGGCATTACCTTCTTATTTGTACTATGGTTGTGAGAATACAAGTTAGGGATGAGCGATTCCTACAGAATAATACTACAATATTGTGGTGAATGTTCTCAAGAATCGCTCATCTCCCAATTCTAGCGTATTTCCACCACGAGCGTCACTACGACAACTACAGCTGTTTAGGTACATGACGCGAGAGCGAGAGAGTGCGAATGTGACACAACGATGACGATAGATAAACGTTTCGAGAACACTGTTTCACGAATAACCCAGAAATGTGTAGACATTTCTAGGTTATGAAGCTGCTGTCTGCTAGGGTATATAAACCGCACAAAGACAACGCACTTCAATCAGTTTATTTTGAAGTGTTGTATAGTGAAGTACTGAACAGTGAATTAACCCGCGATATTGTACTACGGTTTTTAGTGGTGAATAAAGCGTACACTGATCGAACTCAAGGAAAATAATCGAGGAATCGTCGAATTCGTCACAATTGGTGCCAGAAGCGGTATTGTTAAATAAATACAGGATAACAAGGACATTCTAAAGGCAACAATTGCATTGCAAGGATAACAAGGACACTGTAAAGGTAACAAGCACATTGCAAGGATAACAAGGACATGGCAAAGTTGAATGAGTTGAAGATCCAGCCATTAAAAAATGAGTTGGACGACGTGGATTGGCAACCACGGGCAATAAAGCAGAGCTACAGTCACGGTTGCTAGAGGCTATGGAAGCAGAGGGAATCAACGTTGACGACCACGTTTTTCAGCTGGTGGATGAGTTGGAACAACAAGAGACACGCATGGCATCTCAACTGGAAGAACACAAGGCTTATATGTCATCAAGGCTGGAAGAGCAGGAGACACGAATGTCGTCGCAAATTTCGGCACAGGTATCATCGCAGATCTCCACTCAACTGGAAGAACACAAGGCTTATATGTCATCTCATCTGGGGGCACAAGATGCAAAGATTGCAGAACTTCAAGATAAAATTGACGCTGAAGTGAATGCGTTCAGAGGACGGATCCAGGAGTTGCAGCGAAATCGTCCAACTCTTTCAACAAGCGCACCCAAGGTAAAACCCCCATCATTTGACGGTTCTGTTCCTTTCTAGGTATTTAAGCTACAATTTGAGAAGACAGCAGCTGTGAACAACTGGGGCGCTGAAGACAAAGTCGCTGCACTCTTCGTAGCATTGAAAGGACCGGCAGCCGAAATCTTACAGACTATTCCCGATGGCGAACGAAACAACTAAGAAGCATTGGTGGGTGCTGTGGAGAGACGTTATGGTATCGAGCATCGGAAGCAGATTTACCAAATAGAGCTACAAAATCGATGCCAGAATCCCAATGAGACCTTACAAGAATTTGCATCGGACATCGAGAGGTTAGCGCACCTAGCAAACGCGGATGCACCTGTAGAGTACATGGAGAGGGTAAAGATACAAAGATAGCCTCGTGAAGGGTGGACACCTTGCCGCGGTACGAGGGCTTAAGTCGATAGCCACAGGGCTACGCTGCCCTTGTGATCATAGCGCCGCCGCTACTACATCACGAGAGAAGCCAAGCCTCTCTGGCGCGACGACTAAGATCTTCCCCCTCCCAATCCAGGGTGTTATGCGACCACGTGCCCATTGGACGTTTGCAGCCGGGTGGCAAATCGTGGCTGTAATCGAACGGAGCCTCTCTGATACCGGGCCGCCTCGGAGAGTAACTATAGCCTTACCGCGGTATGGGGCTCTGCCGCGGCGGACGATACATTCCCCTTACTCTTCCTTTGACCCTAAACTGGCCTTGCCCGGCGAGGGGTCGTACGAACAAGATGAAAGATAGTAACAAAAACCCTAAAACTAAAGATACAACAATTTATACTGCACAGCAGAGGAGGAAAATGCTGGAGCAAGCCGAGAGATCGACAGCGATGGCAACTACGAGTCGATTAGCTCTGGATAATAAGGGGGCAATCCCCAAAGTAAGTACCGGTACAAACACGGTGAAGCCAACAACGGCTGATGCTAAAGCCCTAGTAAGTGCCGGTACCGAAACCAAGTCTTTAACGTCTGTGGCAGTGGTCTCACGACCTGGCCCCAGAGATCCACATAAGGGAACGACCGCGATTACAACTACGGGTCGAAATTTACCCCAAAAGACATCTCCCAATCGCTCTGGGTACTTGGACAAAAGAGCGGCCGCAAGGATCCTGAAGAAATACGAGGGTATTTCGCCGAATGCTAGAAAGACGGTGGAGATGGCTGAAGCTATCTTACCGAACTTCCAAAGCGATTACGCACCAAAGAAGGTTAATGGAAATCCCTTCAAACGCCAGAGATCGGACGTGGATTTAAAACCTCACCCGAAGTGACTAAGGATAGGATCCTCATAGGCGTCATTGACCGAGGTAATGAAAGCTGGGCCATCCCTAGGGAACAATGGCAGTACGTCCGGAATGCTATCGGTAATGCACTTCTCGACATTATGGATGAGTCTCCGGGTGCCACTCCGATGGGTTCTGATGCGGGATGGCACCAGGGCCGAATCAAGGTATTCGCTTGCGAGGATGCAAAAACTGTTGCACTGTACAAGGCAGCAGCTGCAAGACTGGGTGAGATCTACCAAGGGGCAAGAATCGAGGTTGTCGACTGCCAGGACATCCCGGCTCGGCCAAGGGCAAGAGCGTGGATTCCTGCTATCCCTGCTGAACCTGAGAGAATTCTCAGGAGGCTGAGGATCATGAACCCGTCTCTCCCGACGAAGGACTGGGGTGTCAATCTGGTCGAGGATGCGGTAGGGCCTGATAGGCAAGTGATCTTCACCTTGAATAAGGAGGCACTAGAGCCCCTTAAACGGTGCAACGGACGAGTGCACTACGGTATGGGTCAGATCGTGATTCACGTATACCGCGGCGATGCACAGCGCGCAGCTATTTCGGCTGCACCGGAGGACTCGGACATCGCAGTGCCGGAAGGGGAGTCGGAGATGTCCGACTCGGAAAGTATGGTATCTGCCACGTCAAATGGCGAAGGAGCAGTGGACAGCTCGGAGATGGGAGACAGCCTGCTGGACGGGGAAGACCTCAACGCACCAATGTTGACACTGCGACAGTTAGTAGGATCTCTGCCACGCCAAACCGTGTTCTGAACAAATCGTCGTTGAAAGATAAGCCTCCAGACGAGGTGGAACTCGACGATACGGCGGTGGCATTGAAGTCTGAGCGCTCTCATGTTGGTGGTGATTCAGATAAACCTGCACAAATCTAAAGCAGCCTCGGCTGCTTTAATCAGTCGTCTCTCTAAAGGCGACGTAGATGTGGTCCTCATCCAAGAACCCTGGGTCAATAGCTCAAGGATTTGCGGAGGGGGCAGGGTTAGAGCCTGTATTTTGGTTAAGTCTGAGCTGAATGCATTTCTCTTGCCCAACTATACCAATGGTGACGTTACAGCTGCCAGTTTAACAGTCGACAGTACCAGTCTGACGATGGCGTCGGTCTATATGCCCTACGACGCCGAAGAACCTCCGCCACAGAGGGAGGTAAAAGACCTGGTGGCAAATTTTTCCATGGGTCATCTTATTATCGGAACTGGCGCCAATGCTCATCACGTCCAGTGGGGAAGCTCCGATATCAATGCTAGAGGAGAGTCGTTGTTTGACTATTTGTTAACAACTAACCTGGTAGTTTGCAACGTGGGTAACCAACCTACGTTTATTACTAAAACCCGTAGGGAGGTCATAGATCTCACTATTTGCAGCGAAGGCGCTTATGAGTGGGTCAGAAAATGGCGCGTTCTCGATGAGCACTCATTCTCCGACCACCGGTACGTAGAAATAGTTCTAGACTTTTCTGTTGAGCAGCCGGTTATGAAAAGCAACCCACGTAACACTAACTGGGAGCTACACAATGAAATACTATCTAGGGACTTACCAGCACTGCCCCCACAAGTCCCCTCATCAGTAGGGGAGTTGGAGGATCTGGTAAGCCCTTTACAACGGCGCTCTCGAATGCCTTCGAGTAGTCTTGCCCAGTGCCAAAACCACGCGGTAAACATAGGCCGCATTGGTGGTCCTACGACCTGGACTCGCTCCGAAAATCATGTAGGACACAATTTAATAAGGCCAAGAGCCTTGGCACGGAGACTCAATGGCTCGAATATAAAGTTAAACTCAGGGCCTACAAAAAAGCTCTGAGGCAGGCGAAGAGAGTATCGTGGAGAAATTTCTGCACTGGGGTCGAAAATGTCGACGATACAGCGAGAAGCTATTTGCGCAAACCTGACGGATCCTGGACCAGCACGGAGAGGGAAACCCTAGAGCTGCTCTTGAATACGCACTTCCCAGGGAACTTGCATGAGGAACCCGTAGCACCTACAACAAACCTGGCTGTATACATACCCATCACGGAGGAAAAGGTTAGGTGGGCGGTTAAAAGCTTCGAACCGTTCAAGGCTGCCGGGCCATTTTATTCCCGCACAACTCATAAACACGCTGGAGACATCAGCCAAATGGCTGGTATTTCTCTATGCAGCCTGCCTTTCTCTTAGCTACATTCCGTGCTCCTGGAGAAGTGCCACGGTAGTGTTCATAGCTAAGGCGGGGAAGGCGTCTCATTACGAGCCCAAGGACTACAGGCCGATCAGTCTCTCATCCTTTGTGCTCAAAACTTTCGAGAGGATAATAAATGACTACCTCTCCTCTACTATTGATAGCAACCTGATCTGTAGCTATCAGCATGCATACACCAAAGGGAAATCTACAGAAACTGCGCTTCACAGCCTAGTTTCTGTTATTGAAAAATCGCTGTATGAGAAGGAGTACTGTCTTGCGGCCTTTTTAGATATTGAAGGAGCCTTCAACAACATAAGCCCTGATGCTATAAACACCGCTTTAACAAGTCTGGGCATAAGCAGGTCGCTTATTGGACTTATTTATCAACTACTAAAGGGTAGGCGAATAGTTTCATCACTGGGCTCGGTTGACTTATCACGCTATGTCACAAGAGGAACGCCTCAGGGTGGTGTTCTCTCCCCGCTTCTATGGCACCTCACTGTCAACTCGATGCTGCGAGACACAAGCTGGGGGGCGGGAAGGTAGTGGCATATGCAGACGACTTAGCTATAGTATATAGGGGTAAATTCCCACAAACCCTGTGCGACTTGATGCAAGTAGCACTGCGAGAGGTTTCCTCATGGTGCTCGCGCTGCGGACTGAGCATCAACCCGGGAAAAGTAGAACTGGTTCTCTTTACCAACCGCTATAAGATACCACCGCTAATACTACCAAAACTGAATGACGTGCACCTGAACTTGGCTGACAAAGCCAAGTTCCTGGGCACAGTTCTGGATAGGAAACTAACCTGGAAGGAGAATGTTCTTCAGCGCCAGAAGAAAGCGTATATTGCACTCTACACGTGCAAAAGAGCCATTGGAAAAAAATGGGGGATCAGCCCCAAAATATGCAAATGGATCTACACGGATAATGGTAAAGTACACAGATCTTGCATGATCTGTATAAGCGGTGCGTTAAGAACAACGCCCAATGAAGCACTCCAGGCCATTCTTGGCATTTTGCCACTCGATCTGGAAGGGCACCGGGTGGCAGCAGCATCGGCTCTGCGTCTAAGGGAAACGTCCGTCTGGGGCGCAAGCACTACTGGACACGCCTGTATTTTGGGATCCTATAGCTTTCTTCCGCTGAGCACAGATCGTTGTGCGACCACAACAGTCGGAGATAGCGGTTTTAAAATCCACATTCCCAGTAGGGAAGAATGGGAGAGCACGGATCGGAGTCCCGCCACTCATGGCGGCAGTTCCATTTATACTGATGGCTCGAAGTTAGACGGCAGAGTTGGAGGAGGGGTTTATTCAAAAGATCTGAACCTTGAGCTCTCCTTCAGACTACCTGATCACTGCAGTGTCTTCCAGGCTGAAGTTTCAGCAATCATGGACGCCGCGGCTTGGATAGGCCAACACACTATCGGACAGGACATTTTTATATTCAGCGACAGCCAGCCGGCCATCAAATCCCTTGGCTCTTATTCGTTCAACTCTAAACTGACGCTCAGCTGTCGTCGATCTCTACAAGAGGTGGCCCAACAGAATCGCGTGAACCTCACATGGGTCCCGGGGCATAGGGACATTGAGGGAAATTGTAGGGCAGACGAACTTGCGAGGCTGGGCACGACCAAGCAGGTTCTTCGGGATAAAGAGTGCTTAGGTATGCCGTTTGCCACATGCAAGCTTATGCTGAAGGAGTACACACTCCGCCAAGCCAACGAAAGATGGCTGCAATCTCCAGGATGCCGGATATCCAAAGAAACCTGGCCGAAATGGGATCATAAAAGATCAAGACAAATTTATGCCCTAAGGAGAGGAGAAATCTCCATATTAATAGGCGTATTAACTGGGCACTGCCTCATTGGTAGGCACGCAGAAAGACTAGGTGTGCCCTACCGACGATGCTGTAGGAGTTGTAAGGATGATGAGGAGGAGGAAACGGTGGAGCACCTCATCTGCAACTGCCCGACTTTAAGTGGCGCGAGAATGCGCTTTTTGAGAGTTCCCTTCCTGGTTAGCCTACGCCAGGTCACGGAGCTGGACATAAAGGACCTGATGGCCTTCATGAAGTCATCTAAATGGTTCGAGGAGGAGTAACGGTATCGGTATAGGAACGTCAGTCCCGGGATTCTGCTATGTGGCAGCCACTTGAACCTAACCTAACCTAAAGATACAAAGTTTCATAAATGGAATACGTGATGTGGAGACGAAGCGGGCCACCTATGCAAATCCAAACAGATCATTTGCGGAGACGGTATCACATGCTCTAACTCAAGAAACAGCATCACTTTTGTGCCAACTAGCGTACAAAGCTCGTCGTGTGGAGGTAGAACGACCAGAATGGGTGGACGCAATCCTAGAAGCAATGAACGGAAAGCAACAGAAAAATAAAGCTGCCATTAAATGCTTCAAGTGCGGAAAATCTGGTCATATTGCACGTTATTGTGGATCTGGATCTAGCTCCAATAATTCCAGTAATGCAAGCGGACGTAAGCGCAAGGCTGAAGGAGATGAGCAAGTCTCCCAATCCAACCAACCGTTAAACTAAAGCCGCAAGGGGCGTAGGCTGGCTCCCGCAATTGGATGCCCCATAATCTCTGTCCCACAGATCGGAAGGAAGTCGAGTAATGTTACTGTTGGGGGACTCGTGGACGGAAAGGAGCGTTTAGTGACTATTGATACGGGCGCATCTCATTCCATCATTCGATCTGATTTAGTCAACAAAGAAGTGGGGCCATTACATGGAGCAAAGTTGCGTACGCCGACTGGTTAGGACACCCAAGTCCAAGGAGAAGTAACATGTGAAATCGCAATTGGAAATGTCACCGTGCTGCACAATTTTATAGTGGCAGATATTGTTGATGAGATCATAGTTGGTGTGGATTTCTTAAGCAACCAAGGCATCAAGATGGACATGCAAAACAGGACTATGAGCTATAAGAACATGGATGTGCCAATCAATTTTGATTACGGGAACAAGTACATCAGTAAGCGGATACTCGTGGAAGATAGCCAACAAATTCCACCGAAGTCGGAGGCAGTCGTTTGGGCAAGGATTGATGGAGATTATGGGACAAACAAATTGTGGGTTGTCGAGGCAGCAAACAAATCAAAGACGGATATACTAGTAGGAAAAACACTGGCTATGACAAAACAAGATGGACGTATACCGGTAAGAGTACTAAATGAGTTTCGATCGGCGATGAAGCTTTCCAAAGGAGCTATATTGGGACAATGTCAGGAGGTGGAGGTGATTATAAATTGTGAACAGCTCCAGAAAAATGTCTCTACCAGCAACATTAATCTATCAGATAATATCACGGCGTGGACGCAAGAGCTCGACGAAGACCACCAGAATAAGGCAAAACAACTTCTACTGAAGTACTTTACCATATTTGACAAGAATGGCTCCAAATCAGGTCGGACCAATGTAGTGAAGCATCACATTGATACCGGTGACGCGAGACCAATCCGCCAAGCTCCTCGAAGTGTTCCATTGGCCAAACGCCAAGAAATGAGTGACAGCGGCGTGATCGAACCATCAGCTAGTCCATGGAGCTCACCGGTAGTGCTAGTGAAGAAAAAGGATGGAAAAATGCGATTCTGTGTGGATTACCGGAAGCTGAACGACGTAACGAAAAAGGACAGCTATCCACTACCAAGAATTGACGATACTCTTGACTCAATATCTGGTTAAAGTTAAAGGTTAATGATGAGGATAAGGAAAAGACAACCTTCAGCGTTGGAGAGCGGCTGTGGCAATTTACAGTAATGTCCTTTGGACTATATAACGCTCCAGCTACTTTTGAGAGACTCATGGATCAAGTATTCAAAGGACTGCATTGGAAAACATGTTTGGTGTACCTGGAAGACATAATCGTGTTGGGAAAAAGCTTTGAGGAACACCTTAAGAACTTAGAGGAAGTTTTCCAAAGGATAGCTTGCGCCGGTCTGAAATTAAGTCCCAAAAAGTGTGCATTGTTCAAGAACGAAGTAAGTTACTTGGGTCACAAGATTACTACGGAGGGAATTTGCACGGCTAAAGAGCAGATCGAAGCAGTAAAGGATTGGCCAAGACCCAACGATTTGCATGAGTTACGAAGTTTCCTTGTACTGTGCACGTATTATCGCCGATTTGTACCGAATTTCGCCAGCGTAGCAAGTAGCCTTCATGAGTTGACCATAAAGAATATGTCATTTGATTGGAAGAAGGAACATGAAGTGGCTTTCCAAACCTTGAAGGAACGGCTGTGCACTGTCCCAATGTTAGCGTATCCAATCCCAGGTTCAACGTTTATTCTGGATACAGATGTTTTGTCACAGATTGTCGATGGGCAGGAGAAGGTAGTAGCATACTATAGCCGCACAATTGGAAAGCTCGAAAGGAACTATTGTGTAACACGAAGAGAACTACTGGCATTCTTGGAGTGCATCAAAAATTTCCACAAGTATCTCTATGGACAGCGATTCCACGTCAGGACAGACCATGCAGCTTTGAAATGGCTTTTGCAGTTCCGTAATCCGGAAGGTCAATTTGCACGGTGGAAAGAGCGACTACAAAATTATGACTTTTCCATAGAGCATCGCAAAGGCAGCAACCACGGTAATACTGATGCAATGTCCCGGCGACCATGTAACCTGGAATGCAAGCATTGTTCGAAAGCTGAGGCCAAGGAAGATATTTTAGATGTACGGCTGATGACTATAACATCTACGGACGAATGGAACATGAATTAACTTAGAAAGTATCAGCTAGAGGATCCAGATCTGGTACGTGTGATGCAGGGGATCGAGCAAAATGAATGATCGAGCAAAATGAATGGGAAAGCGAAGATGGTCAATGCGATCGGAAGCTGATAGTTGTCCCAAGGAAGAGAATCTCTGATGGTCCGAATGAGCTGCATAATGGTCCAAGCGGAGGTCATCTCGGAGTCACAAAAACATTTTAGAAAGTCAAGCAGAGATTCTATTGGGTTGATTGCCGGCAGTCGATCGCGGAGTGGACCGCCAACTCTGAGGTGTGCACCAAAGAAAAGGGTCCGAAGCCGAGAAGCCATAGACAGATGAAGCAGTGCAACACAGGTGCACCGTTTAAGAGGATTGCCATGGATGTAGCTGGCCCATTTCCTACTAGCGCACTCGGAAACAAATACGTACTAGTTGTTATGGACTATTTCAGCAAATGGCCAGAAGTTTACCCGATTCCAAATCAAGAGGCAGAAACCATAACAGAGGTGTTCATTAACAATTGAGTAGCGAGGTTTAGTGTACCGATGGAGTTACATTCTGACCAAGGCAGGAATTTCGAATCAGTTGTATTCCAAAAAATGTGCAAGATATTGGGTATTCGGAAAACTCGAACAACTGCACTGCATCCTCAGTCATATGGCATGGTGGAACGTTTCAATCGAACCTTGGAAGAGCACATGAGGAAAGTAGTGGATAAGTTCCAGAAAGATTGGGACACGCACATCCTTTTGTTCCGGATGGCATATCGCTCGGCAATACATGAAACAACGGGTCAGACTCCGGCAAAGGTAATTGTTGCGAATGATCTTCGGTTGCCAGCTGACTTGAAGTTTGGGATTAATGCTGATGAAGGAATAAATGCCAGGAAATCCACTGGCATCTTGGAAGAAGAAATGAGAGAAATACACGACCTTGTAAGACAACGGACGAAGATCATGAGCAATAAGATGAGAACCAGATACGACAAAGCAATCAACTCGGAAGGTTTTAAAGAAGGAGCCTTAGTGTTGTTATACAACCCACAACATAAGAAAGGTTTGTCCCCAAAACTGCCATGTAACTGGGAAGGCCCATATAAAGTCATAAAGCGGGTAAACGATGTTGTCTATGAATGAACACAAACAACATTCTACCCAAATCAGTCACATTGAAATCAGCGGGAGGATCTTATACACTTGTGCGAACGGTCAAAGACACCGCCAAAGTCAGTCGCAATGCCCAACTGATCAACCACGTCAGTTTGCCAATGCGACTGACATATTAATATATTTATTGCAACCATATGTTGACTCAGCATATTTTAGAGTTATGCATTCTAGTTTATAGGTATTAGTAATATACACATATGTAGGTAGTATTAGTGTAAGAATTTAGTATAAAAGAAAGTGTAATCAATAAAGAAAATCAATCATTGACCAAACTTCAAACGTTTTATTTAATTTGCTACATGGCGATCCTGCCAGGCTTTTAAATAATACAAAACAATTCACCCGGCTCTACACAGCGATATCGCTAGCCATTGTTAATAAAATAACTAAGCTACTGCACTATATATTTAATTAAAACATGTGCACTTATTAAATCATCTACACATAGAGAAAATTTTGATGCAGAACCTGGCAACAAAGAATGTCGCATAACGCAGCACAGCAAATGTTTTCGGAAGAACTTATTTCCTGACTAAAATATGGCATAACTGCAGTATACGGACAATTCCAATATCAAAGGAAAACAGCAAAAGTATGGTGGTAATATAACAGATAACAAATGTTTCCGTGATAAGGCAGCAACAATACCAGCGCATAAGGGTGGAATATTTCAACGTAAAAATGTGGTATATGGAAGGACACATATGGTGATATTACAAAAAGGCATCACAAAATCATCTCGCCTGTTGCAAAGGCAGCAACAATATCAGCGCATAAGGGTGGAATATTTCAATGCAATAGACCACAAATTGGTGAAATTAGAGGTAGTGGAGCGGTAAGAATCCTACGAAATTAATATCATTGGCAGCAAGAATGACAGCGTAAGGTAGAATTAAAAATTTAAAATTAAAAAAAAAAACAACCAAAAAAAAAACAAAAAACAAAATCTCTTTAGAAAACTCTGGCACGCCTTGTGGTCGCCATCCAAATAGCAGTAATTTGCTTAGGGGTAAAGCTTAAAAATTAAATATTGGAAAATGTTACATCAACAACTTAACTTTGCTACTAACTCAGATAAGAGATTAAAAATACAAGAAAAAATAGAGGTATCAAGACATCAATAGAGAAAAAATATTGAGTAAATTCAAACGCCGTTGTTAAAATTTATTTATTTTAAATAATCTTTTCTTATGGGTAGTGCATTGCCCGATGATCTTGATTACAACGCAGTAAACAAAATTGTAGATAACTTAGAGCGTGAAAACGCAGACAGTAAACAAAATTGTAGATAACTTAGAGCGTGAAAACGCAGACATTGCTCGTAAATCAAGATCACGAATTAAGGGAAGTAACAGACATAATTTAAATTGCTTAAGAAAATTTTGGTTATATATAGGAATGGGTAGAGAACCTACAATTGAAGATTTATTATATCCTTCCACATTAGTAGAAGAAGTAAATAGATTGATAAGTAAAGTAAAGTCTGAAAATAAATTTTAATTAAAAATTGTAATTTAAAAGACAAATTTATGAATAAATAAAAATTTGAGTTCGAAAAATTTTACTATTATATTTTCAAATGGCATGGTGGAAAACCGCATTGAACGGTATTTTAGTAGCTATAGCAGGATATGAGGTAGGGAAAGAAACCTCTGAAGATAAAATTAACGAAAATAAAATTGCCAAATTTGAAACACACCCAATTATAGAAGATAAAGCAGAAATCTCTGATAAATGGTTGGTAATTTTTATATGCTTAAGTTCATTTTTAATTGTCACAATAATAATTCTAATAAAAAATTATATAAAGAACAATTTGAGATAATTGAATAATGTCCAAGAACGCATCTAATTGGCAAGAAATATATGGCAAATTAAATGAAGGAAAAGCAAAAGTTGGCAAATCAAATAAATGTATTAATAAAAGTATTCCCATAACAAGAGAAACTATAGTTAAACATTTAAATACAATTCTGGAAGCTCTTAACAACATAAGACAGGTGATCAATGCGGGAAAGCGCATACTTACCGTAGAACACCAAAAAGAAGTTTACCAATTTTTCTCGACAGTTCGAGACAAACTAGTCGCTGCTCTAGCCAAACACAATATCAATTTTGATGTACCAAATACAACAGAAGAAGAAATTCAAATAGATTTTTTATTACTTCTACCTAAACATCCCAATAATAAAGGTCACAATGCCACAAACCGTAGTAGAATTCATTAAAACTGCTTCGTCAGTATTACCAGAGTTTGATAGTAAACCAGATAATCGACATAGTTTCCTAGATGCACTCGATATACTTGAGCAAATCAAGGAAACACACGAGGCATTGGCCATTACCATGATAAAAACAAAGCTGAAAGGTACAGCAAGGAATTTTATTAGTAATGAGTCCACGATCGAACAAATAAAAAACAAATTAAAAACCGCAATAAAGGGTGAATCAGTGGAAGTTTTAACCGATAAACTACTGAACAGAACATCCAACAGCGTAGCAAAACTGCTAACCAATATACTGCGGAAATTGAAAAAACTACAAGGTCATTAGAAGGAGCATATATCTCTGATGGATTAAACCCAGACTTAGCCACGAGATATTCAACACAGGCAGCAGTTAAGGCCATGTGTAAAAACTGCTCTAATGACAAGGTCAAGATGATCATACAAGCAGGAACGTTCTCAACAATGAACGATGCAATCTCGAAATTCACTAACAGTTGTACCGAAATCACTGGCAGCTCAAACACGATTTTAAATGTACGACAGCAAGGTCAGTACAGAAGTAGTTTCCGTGGAGGTTACCGTAGTAACAACAACGGAAATTACCAAAATCGGAGATTCAGACCACAACCGAGATATAACAATAACTCGAGGTCGTACAACAACAATAATAACCGGAGAGGATCACAAGCCCAAAACAGCAATAGATCCTACAACCAGAACTGTAATGTGCGCGCCATAACCGAAACGGAAAACCAAGAAACTCCACTTCAAAATTAACAAAAAGAAAAAAATGCGTACTTAATCTAAATTTAAACAATTCATATTCAAAATTTTTAATTGATACTGGAGCCAATATCTCCATAATTAAAAAAACAGCAAATAAATAATAAAGAAAAAATATATACTGAACAAATCACAGATTTGAAAGGCATTGGTCGGGGAATAACTAGCACTTTAGGCACAATAAAAACAGATCTAAAAGGCGATGACCTTCTAATTTATCATAAATTTCATGTTGTAGAAGACAACTTTCCAATTCCATGTGATGAAATAATAGGCCTAGATTTCATAAAGAAATACAATTGTATTCTAGATTATGGAAAAACAGAGGATATGATTTCCCTCAAACAATAACAATGAATCTAACAAACTGTCTGTCGGTCAACACAATCACAATCCCAGCTAGATCGGAAGTTATTAGACAAATTAAAATAAATACAAATAACAGAAATATTTTCATACCTCACCAACAATTATCCGAAGGCATTTATATTGGAAATACTATTACAACTAACGAGCAAACTTTCGCTAGAATTATTAACACGACACATAACAACACAACTATTCAAAATTATAAAATTAATACCGAAAATTTATACGATTATACACTAATTAAAGCTAACACACACAGTAAAAGTTGCACAGATACAGAAAAATTAAACAGACTAACCAAAAATTTTCCAAATTTTGTTAAAGCTCAATTAACATCACTTTGCACAGAATTCATAGATATATTTGCACTGGAAACAGAACCAATTACTTCTAATAATTTTTATAAACAAAAATTATATATGAAGGATGTCAACCCCGTTTATATTAAAAATTATAGATTACCCCAAACACAGAAAGGAGAAATAACCAAACAAGTAAATAAGCTAATTAAAGATGATAAAATAGAACCTTCAATTTCTGAATATAATAGTCCAATTTTATTAGTTCCTAAAAAATCACTTCCAGGAAAAACAGAAAAAACATGGAGATTGGTTGTTGACTACAGACAAGTTAATAAAAAATTAGCAGCAGATAAATTCCCACTCCCAAGAATAGATGGAATTCTAGATCAACTTGGAAGAGCAAAATATTTTTCATGCCTAGACCTTACGTCAGGTTTTCATCAAATAGAATTATACCCAGACTCTAGGGACATTACTTCATTCACTGCCGAAAATGGCACATATAGATTCAAAAGATTACCATATGGATTAAAAGTAGCTCCAAATTCATTCCAACGAATGAAAATTAACGAAAATAAAATTGCCAAATTTGAAACACACCCAATTATAGAAGATAAAGCAGAAATCTCTGATAAATGGTTGGTAATTTTTATATGCTTAAGTTCATTTTTAATTGTCACAATAATAATTCTAATAAAAAATTATATAAAGAACAATTTGAGATAATTGAATAATGTCCAAGAACGCATCTAATTGGCAAGAAATATATGGCAAATTAAATGAAGGAAAAGCAAAAGTTGGCAAATCAAATAAATGTATTAATAAAAGTATTCCCATAACAAGAGAAACTATAGTTAAACATTTAAATACAATTCTGGAAGCTCTTAACAACATAAGACAGGTGATCAATGCGGGAAAGCGCATACTTACCGTAGAACACCAAAAAGAAGTTTACCAATTTTTCTCGACAGTTCGAGACAAACTAGTCGCTGCTCTAGCCAAACACAATATCAATTTTGATGTACCAAATACAACAGAAGAAGAAATTCAAATAGATTTTTTATTACTTCTACCTAAACATCCCAATAATAAAGGTCACAATGCCACAAACCGTAGTAGAATTCATTAAAACTGCTTCGTCAGTATTACCAGAGTTTGATAGTAAACCAGATAATCGACATAGTTTCCTAGATGCACTCGATATACTTGAGCAAATCAAGGAAACACACGAGGCATTGGCCATTACCATGATAAAAACAAAGCTGAAAGGTACAGCAAGGAATTTTATTAGTAATGAGTCCACGATCGAACAAATAAAAAACAAATTAAAAACCGCAATAAAGGGTGAATCAGTGGAAGTTTTAACCGATAAACTACTGAACAGAACATCCAACAGCGTAGCAAAACTGCTAACCAATATACTGCGGAAATTGAAAAAACTACAAGGTCATTAGAAGGAGCATATATCTCTGATGGATTAAACCCAGACTTAGCCACGAGATATTCAACACAGGCAGCAGTTAAGGCCATGTGTAAAAACTGCTCTAATGACAAGGTCAAGATGATCATACAAGCAGGAACGTTCTCAACAATGAACGATGCAATCTCGAAATTCACTAACAGTTGTACCGAAATCACTGGCAGCTCAAACACGATTTTAAATGTACGACAGCAAGGTCAGTACAGAAGTAGTTTCCGTGGAGGTTACCGTAGTAACAACAACGGAAATTACCAAAATCGGAGATTCAGACCACAACCGAGATATAACAATAACTCGAGGTCGTACAACAACAATAATAACCGGAGAGGATCACAAGCCCAAAACAGCAATAGATCCTACAACCAGAACTGTAATGTGCGCGCCATAACCGAAACGGAAAACCAAGAAACTCCACTTCAAAATTAACAAAAAGAAAAAAATGCGTACTTAATCTAAATTTAAACAATTCATATTCAAAATTTTTAATTGATACTGGAGCCAATATCTCCATAATTAAAAAAACAGCAAATAAATAATAAAGAAAAAATATATACTGAACAAATCACAGATTTGAAAGGCATTGGTCGGGGAATAACTAGCACTTTAGGCACAATAAAAACAGATCTAAAAGGCGATGACCTTCTAATTTATCATAAATTTCATGTTGTAGAAGACAACTTTCCAATTCCATGTGATGAAATAATAGGCCTAGATTTCATAAAGAAATACAATTGTATTCTAGATTATGGAAAAACAGAGGATATGATTTCCCTCAAACAATAACAATGAATCTAACAAACTGTCTGTCGGTCAACACAATCACAATCCCAGCTAGATCGGAAGTTATTAGACAAATTAAAATAAATACAAATAACAGAAATATTTTCATACCTCACCAACAATTATCCGAAGGCATTTATATTGGAAATACTATTACAACTAACGAGCAAACTTTCGCTAGAATTATTAACACGACACATAACAACACAACTATTCAAAATTATAAAATTAATACCGAAAATTTATACGATTATACACTAATTAAAGCTAACACACACAGTAAAAGTTGCACAGATACAGAAAAATTAAACAGACTAACCAAAAATTTTCCAAATTTTGTTAAAGCTCAATTAACATCACTTTGCACAGAATTCATAGATATATTTGCACTGGAAACAGAACCAATTACTTCTAATAATTTTTATAAACAAAAATTATATATGAAGGATGTCAACCCCGTTTATATTAAAAATTATAGATTACCCCAAACACAGAAAGGAGAAATAACCAAACAAGTAAATAAGCTAATTAAAGATGATAAAATAGAACCTTCAATTTCTGAATATAATAGTCCAATTTTATTAGTTCCTAAAAAATCACTTCCAGGAAAAACAGAAAAAACATGGAGATTGGTTGTTGACTACAGACAAGTTAATAAAAAATTAGCAGCAGATAAATTCCCACTCCCAAGAATAGATGGAATTCTAGATCAACTTGGAAGAGCAAAATATTTTTCATGCCTAGACCTTACGTCAGGTTTTCATCAAATAGAATTATACCCAGACTCTAGGGACATTACTTCATTCACTGCCGAAAATGGCACATATAGATTCAAAAGATTACCATATGGATTAAAAGTAGCTCCAAATTCATTCCAACGAATGATGACATTAGCATTCGCTGGCCTTAAACCATCTCAAGCATTTCTCTACATGGGTGATTTATTTGTATTAGGTTGTTCAGAAAACCATATGCTAAAAAATTTAAGAGACGTGTTCTCTACATGTAGAAAATACAACCTAAAATTACTTTTTGAAAACTTAATACCAATAGTTTGAATGCCTATTTTTCAGCCAAGAGGTAACATACCTAGGACATAAATGTACAAACAAGGGAATATTACCCGACCCAAGCAAATTTGGAACAGTTAAAAATTACCCAGCGCCAATAACTGCGGATGAAGTTAAGAGATTCGTAGCTTTCTGCAATTACTACAGAAGATTTGTACCGAATTTCGCGGAACACTCACGAAAACTAACTAGGCTTTGCAAAAAGAATGTTTCCTTCGAATGGACAGAAGAATGTCAAAAAGCTTTTGTCTATTTAAAGGAAGCATTAATTAGTCCAAAACTTTTGCAATACCCAGATTTCGATAGAGAATTCTGCATAACAACAGACGTTAGTGGGTACGCTTGTGGGGCAGTCCTTAGCCAAGAACATGATGGCAAACAGTTACCAATTGCCTACGCTTCCAGGTCCTTCACAAAAAGGTGAAACCAACAAAGCCACAATAGTAAAAGAACTGGCCGCAATCCATTGGGCCTTAACATTCTTCAGACCATACGTCTATGGTAGAAAATTCTTAGTAAAAGCCGACCATCGCCCATTAACATGCCTATTTTCAATGAAAAGTCCTTCATCTAAGCTGACGCGGGTAAGATTAGATTTAGAAGAGTACGATTTTGAGGTGGAGTATATAGCTGGTAAAGAAAATCATATCGCGGATGCATTATCCCGCACAACTATTACAAATTTAAAAGATATGTCAGTGGAAGCAAGTAAAATATTAAAAATAACAACAAGATCAGCAGCTAAAAAGACCAGTAATAAAATTGAAATTAAAGAAAGTCACAAAGAGAACCCCAAAATTTACGAAGCGCTTAATAAATTTGAAGTAAAAAGACATGTCGAGCTCGTTTTCAATCCTCCGAAATTATATTTCAAAATAGGAATGAAAATTTGTAGCAGTTTTGATACAAGCAACCTAATTGTTGAGGATAAGATTGACTTAGGACAATTCTTTACCAGGCTCGAACGAGAAGCCGGCAATTTAGGACTTGTACAAGTACAGTTGTCCTTAGGGGACAATCGCTCTAACCCCAGAGGTTATATGTGTGACAAATCCCGGGAAAATCAAAGAAATTCTGCACAAATATCATGACGATCCTATTAGTGGTGGCCACCCAGGAATAAATCGCATGACTGATAAAATCAAGCAGAAATTTATCTGGCTGAATATGAAAAATGACATACGAAAATATGTAAAGAACTGCATCCAAGAAAAATAAAATTAATAAACATATCAAAGAACCAATGACAATTACGGAAACGCCTCCGAAGGCATTTGATATTGTACAAATTGACACAGTCGGCCCATTGCCAAGGTCAATAAACGGAAACGAATATTCAATTACCATTATATGCGATCTAACCAAATATTTGGTAGCGATTCCAGTTCCAAGCAAACATGCAACAACGGTCGCTAAAGCCATATTCGAGCATTTCATCCTGATTTATGGCCAAATGAAAACAATTTTAACAGATATGGGCACAGAATACAAAAATAGCCTGTTCAAGGAACTGTGTAAATTGTTAAAAATTGAGCATAAAACTTCTACACCGTACCATCACCAGACTTTGGGTACTGTAGAACGCAGTCACCGGACATTCAACGAATATATGCGTACATACATTCCAGTGACAAAGACGATTGGGATGAATACCTCAGGTATTTCGCTTATTGTTACAATACAACGCCATCAACAACACATAATTAGTGTCCTTTCGAACTAATATTGGCAAAACAACCACCAAGTTATGAATTTTTGAAAGAAGATAAAATTAGCCCGGTATACAAACCATGAGGCATATGACAAAGAAGTAAAATACAAACTTCAAATAGCACAGCAAAGAGCAAGAAAATTAATTCAAGAAGCTAAAGAAAAGCAAAAATCAAATTATGACAAAAATAGCTATAGTAAGGAAATTAAAACAGGAGATTTAGTATTAGTTAGAGAAGAGGCCTCCCATAAGTTAGAGAATAGATATACAGGACACTATAAAGTTAAAACCATTGATAAAAATAACAACTATACTTTAATTCCACATAGTATAGGAGATAGCAATAAAAACAAAAAGGAAATCGTAATCCATAAGAATAGGCTTAAACCAATTTAAAACCTTTAAAAATAAGCATGGCACTCATCCATAATAATTTAGTAATAACAAAAAATATATACATAAGCATTCCAATTTACTCAATCTAATATACGGCACAAGCCGTATACAAACAAACACAAAACAATGGTAACAAGATCCTAAAACCATTAAAATTTTGTCAACTCAAACAGACATCATGCCGTTCATTGAATAAGTAAAATAGATATATATAGTTGACTACAAATATATATATCTATTTTTTTTAAGCCGTTCATTGAATAAGTAAAATAGATATATATAGTTGACTACAAATATATATATCTATTTTTTTTAAGAGGGTGGTGTAGCATTACATAAACACACCGCCCTTTTACTTTAATTGTCATGTGCACATAAATAATGTATAAACAAATATGAATGAACACAAACAACATTCTACCCAAATCAGTCACATTGAACTCAGCGGGAGGATCTTGTTACACTTGTGCGAACGGTCAAAGACACCGCCAAAGTCAGTCGCAATGCCCAACTGATCAACCACGTCAGTTTGCCAATGCGACTGACATATTAATATATTTAATGCAACCATATGTTGACTCAGCATATTTTAGAGTTATGCATTCTAGTTTATAGGTATTAGTAATATACACATATGTAGGTATACGTTTTAGTTCGTAAATAATTTGTAAGTATTAGTGTAAGAATTTAGTATAAAAGAAAGTGTAATCAATAAAGAAAATCAATCATTGGCCAAACTTCAAACGTTTTATTTAATTTGCTACATTACTATAGTTTGGCAACTTATTTTCTTCTTCTTACGAATTTGAGTGGAAGGCACTGGCTGAGTGACTCCAAATCAAATGGAATGAAGGAATAGTATGAAGCCCAATAAGCCATTTTGTTTAATATCAATCTGAGACTCATTTGAGATGAAACTTTCAACGTCAATTCTCACTTTTCGAAAACTTAATACCAATTGATCAATCAATTAATTTTCGATTTAGTGATAAACTACCAGTAGCAGGTCAACTTTTTTGCTAAATGAGTATTAGGTTAGGTTCAAGTGGCTGCCGCAGAGGCACACTTAGGCCAGTTTTGAAAGGCCCGTTGTGATACCACCAACACAAGGAAAGTCAGTCCCGGGACCCAGCCATATGGAAAATCCCTGAGTTGTTGGGATTTTCCACATAGCAGAATCCCGGGACTGACACTCCTAAACCGTCACCGTTACTCCTCCTCTAACCACTTAGATGACTTTATGAAGCCCATCAAGTCCTTTATGTCCAGTTCCGCGATCTGGCTTAGGCTATCTAGGAACGGAACTCCCAAAAAGCGCGTTCTCGCGCCGCTTAAAGCCGGACAGTTGCAGATGAGGTGCTCCACTGTTTCCTCCTCCTCATCATCTTTGCAACTCCTAACGCCTGCAGCATCGTCTGTAGGGCACACCTAGCCTTTCTGCATGCCTACCAATGTGGCAGTGACCGGTTAATACCCCTATCAATATGCAGATTTCCCTCCTAGTTAGGGCATAAATGCGTCTAGACCTTTTAAGATCCCACTTTGGCCAGGTTTGACGGAGTGTGTGCTCCTTCAGCATCAGTTTGCATGTGGCAAACGGCATACCTAAGCGCTGTTTATCCTGAAGAACCTGCTTGGTCGTGCCCTGCCTGGCAAGCTCGTCTGCCTTACAGTTTCCCTCAATGTCCCTATGTCCCGGGACCCATATGAGGTTTACGCGGTTCTGTTGGGCCATCTCCTGAAGAGATCGACAACAGCTGAGCGTCAGTTCAGAGTTGAACGTGTATGAGCCAAGGGATTTGATTGCCGCTTGGCTATCGCTGAAAATAGCGATATCTTCTCCGATTACACGTTTGCTTAACCAGGCCGCGGCGTCCAGGATTGCCGAGACTTCCGCCTGGAAGACGCTACAATGATCAGGTAGTCTGAAGGAGAGCTCAAGGTCCAAATCCCTTGAATAAATAATTATAGGTATTAGAAAGAATTGAATGCAAAATTTTATACAGCGGAATGGTAATTCACTGACTAGTTTCCATGCGACCAAGCATTTAGACGTAGTGTTTTGTCCGGTCTGGCTGGCAACGAACCTACCAGATTGCATTGGCATTGCGTTCTCTTAACACTTTGAGCCATGTGCCCTGCATGCAATCTTGCATTTATATTCTTACTAATATTTGCCATGTGTTTTTCCTTACTTTATAGACTTCTTGTACACCCTATGATCCAAGGTGATAACAGGAAGCAAGTAAATTTGTATATGGCGAGCTTTTTGAAGCTATTTCCTTCCTTTCACGTAAACCACAGGGTGTATATTTCCGGTTTTTTGGATCTTGTACATGGGGAGCGGAAATGTTTGTATGTATATGAAGTTTTATTTGTGGATTGAATCCAATGTATATATTTATACGTTAATTTTGTAATTATAGGTATTAGAAAGAATTGAATGCAAAATTTTATACAGCGGAATGGTAATTCACTAACTAGTTTCCATGCGACCAATCATTTAGACGTAGTGTTTTATCCGGTCTGGCTGGCAACGAACCTACCAGACTGCATTGGCATTGCGTTCTCTTAACGCTTTGAGCCATGTGCCCTGCATGCAATCTTGCATTTATATTCTTACTAATATTTGCCATGTATTTTTCCTTACTTCATAGACTTCTTGTACACCCTATGATACAAGGTGATAACAGGAAGCAAGTAAATTTATATATGGCGAGCTTTTTGAAGCTATTTCCTTCCATTCATGTGAACCACAGGGTGTATATTTCCGGTTTTTTGGTTCTTGTACATGGGGAGCGGAAATGTTTGCATGTGTATGAAGTTTTATTTGTGGATTGAATCCAATGTATATATTTATACGTTAATTTTGTAATTATAGGTATTAGAAAGAATTGAATGCAAAATTGTATACAGCGGAATGGTAATTCACTGACTAGTTTCCATGCGACCAAGCATTTAGACGTAGTGTTTTATCCGGTCTGGCTGGCAACGAACCTACCAGACTGCATTGGCATTGCGTTGTCTTAACGCTTTGAGCCATGTGCCCTGCATGCAATCTTGCATTTATATTCTTATACTAATATTTGCCATGTGTTTTTCCTTACTTTATAGACTTCTTGTACACCCTATGATCCAAGGTGATAACAGGATGTATATTCCCGGTTTTTGGTTCTTGTACATGGGGAGCGGAAATGTTTGTATATATATGAAGTTTTATTTGTGGATTGAATCCAATGTATATATTTATACGTTAATTTTGAATTTATAGGTATTAGAAAGAATTGAATGCAAAATTTTATACAGCGGAATGGTAATTCACTGACTAGTTCCCATGCGACCAAGCATTTAGACGTAGTGTTTTATCCGGTCTGGCTGGCAACGAACCTACCAGACTGCATTGGCATTGCGTTCTCTTAACGCTTTGAGCCATGTGCCCTGCATGCAATCTTGCATTTATATTCTTACTAATATTTGCCATGTGTTTTTTTTTACGTTATAGACTTCTTGTACACCCTATGATCCAAGGTGATAACAGGAAGCAAGTAAATTTGTATATGGCGAGCTTTTTGAAGCTATTTCCTTCCTTTCATGTGAACCACAGGGTGTATATTTCCGGTTTTTTGGTTCTTGTACATGGGAATAAACCCCCCCTCCAACTCTGCCGTCCAACTTCGAGCCGTCGGTGTATATGGAAGTGCCCCCATTTGTTTCGGGATACCAATCCGTCCTCTCCCAGTCTTCTCTGCTGGGAATGTTTATTTTGAAACAGCTATCCCCGACTGTAGTGGGGGCACAACGATCTGTGCTTAGAGGGAGAAAGCTGTAAGATTCCAGAATACTGGAGTGTCCAATAGTACCCGCACCCCAACTGGAGGTTTCTCTTAGGCGCAGAGCTGATGCCGCCGCTGACCTAAACCCTTCCAGATGAAGTGGCAAAATGCCCAGAATGACCTGGAGGGCTTCGTTGGGCGTTATCCTTAGCGCACCGCTTATACAGATCATATTGGATCTATGGACTTTCCGCAACAGAATCAGGTTTGTTGCCTTGCTCAGCGCAGGCCACCATACGACGACTCCATACAGCATGATTGGGCAAATGATGACCGTGTAGATCCAACTGCATACTCTAGGGCTGAGCCCCCATTTTTTGCCTATGGCTCTTTTGCATGTGTAAAGAGCGATGCAAGCTTTCTTCTGGCGCTGAAGAACATTCTCCTTCCAATTCAATTTCCTGTCCAGAACTATGCCTAGAAACTTGGCCTTATCCGACAAGCCCAGGCGCGTGCCATTTAGTTCTGGTAGGCTTAGTGGCGGTATTTTGTACCGGTTGGTGAAGAGAACAAGTTCCACTTTCCCCGGGTTGATACTAAGTCCGCAGCGAGAGGACCACCTCGAAACCTCTCGCAGTGCTACTTGCATCAGGTCACACAGAGTTTGTGGGAACTTGCCTCTGAATGCAATAGCTAAATCGTCTGCGTATGCCACTATCTTCCCGCGATTTCTCAATGACAGATACTAGGCTGTGCAGAGCAGTTTCTGTTGATTTACTCTTGGTGTATGCATGCTGATAGCTAGAGATAAGGTTGATATCAATAGTCGTTGAGAGGTAGTCGCTTAGTATCCTCTCAAAGGTTTTGAGTACAAAGGACGAGAGACTGATCGGTCTGTAATCTTTTGGCTCGTAGTGGGATGCCTTCCCAGCCTTAGGGATAAACACTACCGTGGCGCTGCTCCAGGAGCCCGGAATGTGGTTGAGAGCCAGGCAGGCTGTGAAGAGAAATACCAGCCATTTAGCTGATGTCTCCAACGTGTTTATAAGTTGCGCGGGGATAATCCCGTCCGGCCCGGCAGTCTTATACGGTTCAAAGCTCTTAACTGCCCACCTTACCCTTCCCTCAGTGATGGGTATATTTACTGCCAGCTTTGTTGCAGGTGCTAGTGGTGCGTCATGCAGATTCCCCGGAAAATGTGTATTCAAGAGCAGTTCAAGAGTTTCGTCTTCCGTGCTGGTACAGGATCCGTCAGGTTTTCGCAAATAGCTGATGGCTGTTTGACTTTTCGAGAGGACTCGTCTAAGTCTCGCTGTGTCGTCGACCTTTTCGACGCCAGTGCATAAATTTCTCCACGAGGTTCTCTTGGCCTGTCTCAGAGCTTTTTTGTAGGCCCTTAGTTTAGCTTTATATTCGTGCCAATGAGGCTAGAGCCGAGGCTCTTGGCCTTGTTAAATTGTTTCCGGCATGATTTGCGGAGCGAGGCCAAATCGTAGGACCACCAATGTGGCCTGTGTTTACCGTGTGGTTTTGGCACTGGACAAGCCTGTACTAGAGCATTTGAGAGCGCCGATGTAAATGTAGTAACAAGGTCTTCCAGCTCCTCCACTGATGAGGGGGCTTGTTAGGGCAGTACTGGCAGGTCTCTCTCTAATATTTCATTGTGTAAATGCCAATTAGTGTTACGTGGGTTGCGCTTCATGATTGGTTGTTCTACAATAAAGTTTAGAACCATTTCTATGTAACGGTGGTCGGAGAATGAATGTTCTTCCAGAACCCGCCGTTTTCTGACCCACTCATAAGCGCCTTCACTACAGATAGTGAGGTCTATGACCTCCCTGCGGGTCTTAAAGATAAAAGTTGGCTCATTACCCACGTTGCAAATTACCAGGTTAGTTGTTAAGAGGTAATCAAACAGAGACTCGCCCCTGGCATTGATATCGGAGCTCCCCCATTGGACATGGTGAACATTAGCGTCCGCTCCAATAATAAGATTACCCGTGCAGAAATTTGACACCAGGTCTTTCACCTCCGTTTGTGGTGGGGCTTCTTCGGCGTCGTAGGGCATATAGACCGACGCCACCGTCAGGCGGGTGCTGTCGACCGTTAGACTGATAGCGGTAATATCACCATTGGTGTAGTTAGGTAGGAGAAAGGAGTTCAACTCAGACTTGCCCAAAATACACGTTCTGACTTTGCTGTCCTCGCTGGCTCGAATGAGCTTGAAGCCCTTTGTCCCCAATCCGCAGATTCTCGAGCTATTGACCCAGGGTTCTTGGATGATGACCACATCCACGTCGCCTTTAGAAAGACGACTATAAGCAGCCAAAGCCACTTTAGATTTGTGCAGATTAATCTGAAGCACCCCCAACATGAGAGCGCACAGACTTCCCTGCCGGCCCCATATCGTCGAGGTTTGCCCCATCCCGAAGGTTGCCTATCAACGACGAGTTGTTCCGATTAACTGCCCGATATGGCGTTGCAGGAGTCCTGCTGCCTGTAGCGTGAGATGTTAATCGCTCAGCGTTGGCTGCTACCACCGTGACGTCGAGGACTTCCTCGTCCTGTAGGCTGTCCTCCATCTCCGAGTTGTTCACAGCACTATCGCCAAGGGAAGTGGCGGATAACATGCTTTCCGCATCGGAATCCTCCGCTTCCTCTTCTGGTAATTTCGTTTTCCGGTTCCCCCGGAGCAGCCGAGAAGGCAGCGCGCTGAGCATCACCACGATATACGTGGATAACGATTTGGCCTACGCTGTAGTGTACATTGCACCTTTTGAGGGGCTCGATTGGCTCTTTATTCATGGTGAACACCACCTGTCTGTCGGGCGCTACCGCATCCCCGACCAGATTGACAATCCAGTCATGCGTTGGGAGGGTAGGATTCATTAGCCATAGCATCCCGAGGATTCTCTCGGGTTCGTCAGGGATGGCCGGAATCCACGCCCTTGCCCTTGGACGAGCTGGAATGTCCTTCCAGTCGACGACCTCTATCTTTGCGCCCTTGTAGACTTCACCCAGCTTAGCAGCTGCTGCCCTGTACAGTGCTACGGTTTTTGCATCCTCGCATGCGAGTAATTTAATCTGACCCTGGTGCCAACCCGCATCCGTTACTCGCGCCGAACTACCCGGAAACTCCGGAGCAACGTTGAGAAGAATGTTGCCGAGTTCATTTCGCACGTAACGCCACCGGTCCTTGGGGATGGCCAGACGGCCATTGCCTCGGTCAAGGACGCCTATAAGGATCCTGTCCTTGGTTACCTCAGCAAAGCCTAGTTTGCCCACTCCGGGGTATTCTGATGCCGCTTGGGAGGGGGAATTAACTCCAGGTCCGATCTCTGGCCCTTGAAAGGGTTAACTTTTGACCTCTTTGGCATGTATGAATTTTGGAAATCCGGTATCACAGCTTTCGCTAGCTCTACCGATTTACTGGAATTCGGCGACAGCGATTCCTGCGGTACCCCTTCATACCTCTTCAGGATCTTTGCAGCCAATCTTTTCTCGTGGTATGTGAAGCAGCGGGGAGATGTCTCCCGGGAGTGCGGACCCGTAGTTGCCATCGCGGTCGCTCTCCTTGCCGACATCTCAGTTGCAGCTTCCTTCTCCTTCGAAACTCCGAGGCCAGGTCGTGAGACCGCTGCCACGGACGTAAAGATACTGGTTTTCATATCAGCGGTTGATGGGAGTTTAGCATCCGCCGTTGTCCGCTTAGCTGCGTTGGCAACCGCACTGGTGCTAGCTCCCATCAAGTCAATCTTACTCGATAGAGGGTTGGTTGACCGACTCGTAGTTGCCATCGCTGTCGATCCCCCCCTTGATTGTGGAACGGAGGTTGTCCTCCGGCGTTTTGTTGCTTTCTTGCCTGCTCCACCATAGCTCTCCTTTGCTGAGGAGTGAAATTTGGCGTTGTTTGTTTTTTAGGTTTTTCGTTTTTGTTTAGGTTATTTGAGTTCATCTTGTTCGTACGACCCATCGCCGGACAAGGCCAGCTTAGGGTCAAGGGAAGAGTAGGGGAAAAGGTGTCGTCCGCCGCGGCAGAGCCCCGTACCGCGGTAAGGCGGTAATCTCTGAGGCGACCCGGTATCAGAGAGGCTCCGTTCAAATACAGCCACGATTTGCCTCCCGGCTGCAAACGTCCAATGGGCACTGTTTCGCATAACACCCTGGATTGGGAGGGGGAAGATCTTTGTCGTCGCGCCAGAGAGGCTGGGCTGCTCTCGTGATGAAGTGCGTACGGAGCTATGATCCCAAGGGCAGCGTAGCCCTGTGGCTATCGACTTAAGCCCTCGTACCGCGGCAAGGTATCCACCCTTCACGAGGGTAACCACTGAGTATTAATGTCCGACTGTTTCTGCCTTCACAATTTTTATACATACGACCCCCCTCACCATTCCCTAAAATAAATTTTGTCCAAATCGTGGTACATTATTCTAAAATATGACCCTCATTATTTGCCAAACGTTTGAGAATATATGTGCGTGTGTATTAGTGTGTTTTTTGTGAGTTGCGCTACTATATAAGGTATACTATGACTACAGCTGTTTAGGTACATGACTCGAGAGCGAGAGAGTGCGAATCATTGTATACCTTATATAGTAGCGCAACTCACAAAAGACACACTAATATACACGTAAATAATGAGGGTCAATAAAGTCCCGTTTACATTGCTCGATTTTTCGTTCAATTTCATGTTGATTCTGAAAATTGACTCGTGTCAATGGGTCTTGCCAAATTGTATGCAACAAAGTTGGTAGCCAGCCGACTTTTGTTCAACTCAACAATCAACTTTTGTACAGCTGGTACAACCCTGCGTTTGTTGACATTTGGACAGTGGCAGTGGTGATAAACCACAGCTAACTAGGCTGAGGTACAGCCTTGGTCTTAGCCTACCAACACCTGGGCGAACACATCCGTCTCTCACGCCTATGGTTAACTCGACATCGACCCCACCGGCGCACTTCCAAATCTTACAGCACAACTGTAACGGATTAACTGGTAAGATCGCCGAGATAACTAATTTGATGACGCAATATGACATAAAACTTGCCGCAGTCCAAGAAACCAAGCTCAGTCCTAGGTCGGACCTCATTACCTATGGCGGATATAACATCCACCGGAAAGACCGTCATAGAGTAACAGGAGGTCTGGGAGGTGGTCTAGCGTTGATAACGCACAACTCTGTACAGTATCATCTATTTGATACCGACATCGAAGGAACGGATGATATCTTAGAAAGCCAAGGTATTACCATCCGTACAGGAGATGTCGATCTGCAAATCATTAACATCTACATACCCCCTGTCTCAAGTTGGCCCACCGGTTATCACCCCGACATTAGCTTGCTATTACGAGGAGATAACCGCGTGATCCTGGGCGACTTCAATGCGCACCACGACATATGGCACTCAAACTTGCCAGCAGACAATAGGGGGCATGTACTTGCAGAACAAATAGATGATACGGCTTTCTGTACATTGAACGGAGACGCCCCAACGAGAGTATCGGGTAACTGCTATTGTTCGCCAGATATTTCCATCGTAAGTGCAGGACTATTGAACAACACCAATTGGCGACCCATACTCACGTTGGCGTCTGACCATCTCCCAATAGTCATTACCATCGAACGACCGACGGACTTTATTACACCTGAGCATGGTACATACATTAACCTTACCAAGGCGGGTTGGGACAGTTTTCAGACATATACGGACGAATTCTTGGCTGCTCTATCCATTCCTACGGACGTACGCAAAGGCCAACGAGACTTCCGCAACATCATTGACTCGGCCTCTAAACGCTTCATTCCTGCGGGTCGAATATCCCAAATAAGACCAAATTTCCCCACGCAGGCAGCGAGATGAACCGCGAAGTCTCAATCCCGCAGACCGCCGCATAAGGGATCTCAACGCGGAAATTCTTAGGTTGGTCGATAAACATAAACTGGCCAAATGGAAACAACACCTAGAGCAATGCAACCTCTCTGATGGTGTTGGCAAATTATGGACTACGGTCAAAGCTCTATCTAATCCAACGCAACACAAGCAACAGAGCTAAACGTAGTACCATGCGACAGGCGCGTAAATACAAAAACCAAAACACGCCCATTGTCATCACTGCCTCAGAGGTCAAGGAAGCCATAAGACAGGCGAAGCCCTCAAAATCCATCGGCCCCGACGGCATTGCCATAAAGATGCTGAAACATCTAGGCCAGGAGGGACACAAATACTTAGCGGCTCTATTCAGTCTTTCACTGAACACTTTCGTCATTCCTGAAATATGGGAAAAGGCGAGAGTGGTTCCATTACTAAAACCTAGAAAGCCGGCAAACATAGGCGATTCATATCGCCCTATATCACTTCTGTCGCCGGTAGTGAAGACGATAGAGTCCATTTTGCTCCCGTATTATACTGCAAATTTGCACCTGGCTAGTCATGAAGATGGCTTCCGTAAGCTGCACAGCACCACCACCGCACTCAATGCCATTACAACGCAAATAAATAGCGGCCTAAATCAAAACCAACCAAATCACAGGACTGTGTTAGTGGCACTTGACCTGTCGAAAGCTTTTGACACAGTCAACTATGCCACTCTCATACAAGATCTGTTTGAGACACAGATACCTGATGGTTTAAAGAGATGGACTGCTAATTATTTGAATGGACGGCAGGCGTCGGTTAACTTTAGAAACGCAACATCGAAACCTAGACGTATTAGACAGGGGGTGCCACAGGGTGGTGTCCTATCCCCGACACTGTTTAATTTCTATCTATCGAAGATGCCCCCACCACCACAGGGCGTCTCCGTCGTTTCATATGCCGACGACTGTACAATAATGGCGACGGGGAAGGGCACCCATACTGATAAACTCTGTGCGAAAATCAACGGTTACCTCTGCGACCTTTCCAGGTTTTTCACTGAGCGAGATCTGACGATATCTCCGACTAAATCAACGGCGACGCTTTTCACGACATGGACGCACCAGGTGAGAAATGAATTAGATATTTTCGTTGATGGCACTAAGCTACCAACTGTCAACCACCCATAGTTATTAGGGATGACACTGGATAATACTTTCTCATCTGCTGGTCATGTGTCTGCAATGGTCTCAAAGGTACGTGGTCGCAACAAGATCCTCAAGTCACTTGCCGGCAGTACTTGGGGAAAAGAAAAAGAAACGTTGCTGACTACATATAAGGCCATTGGCCGACCAGTCTTTGACTATGCTGCACCCATATGGTCGCCTAATGTACATAACACAACTGGACGAAGTTACAAGTCTGCCAAAATACTGCCATCAGAACTGCTACGGGATGTCTCCTCATGTCTTCCGAGTCTCACCTCCATCAGGAGGCAAAACTGCTCAATGTAAAAGAGGTTGCGGAAATGCTGAGCAGGCGGTTCCTTCTGAACTGCCACAAGCCAGCACATCCAAACCGTCATCTTTCGGACATAGATCCGCCCCTGAGAGACATAAGGAAACATCTCCGTAAGCATTATGATGAGATCCGGCCTCATATTACCTTGCCGTTTGATCTGCAGAATCATAAGCGGACTCTAACCGACATCCACACCGAGTCGGTAGACACTTTTGTCGGATCTCTACCTGTGAATCCCGTTCTGAACAGTCCTCCACCGGATATTGCTGAAGAAGAACGCAGATTACCAAGGGAGACAAGAGTGACCTTGGCACAGCTTAGGTCTGGATATAGTGTAAGGTTAAACTCCTACTTATCCAGACTTAATGATACAATCTTAAATACATGCCCTGCATGTGGTAGGACCCCCCATGATACTCTACATCTCTTCAATTGTTCATCTGAACCTACTCTTCTAACCCCTCTGTCCCTCTGGACAAACCCTGTTGAAACTGCACGTTTCCTTGGACTCCCCTTAGAAGAGCTTGATGAATACGTTTCACTTATTGCCGGTTCTGCGAGAACGGTATTTGCCTTGTACATTACCCTTCGTACCGAAACGACCCGGGTTTTTTTTTTTTTATAATGACCCGGCCAAGAGCAATACATTTCGAAGTGACCCTGTCTAACGCGCCACGATTCCCTCACCTATTGTCATCCCCGGAACAGCCCCTTGCAGCACGGCTGCTCCTTATTCTCTTGATCCGGGCTGGCATTGAGCCAAATCCTGGCCCAAGTGAATGGTTTCTGCTGCGTTTGCCGGAAGAAAATATACACCAGACGATCACACTCAGTACAGTGTGCATCATGCAAAGGTTGGTTGCATAAATTTAGTTGCTCCGGACTAGATCCTAAAACACACCGGCCCACTAGTTTCTTCAAAAGTTTTGTGGCGCCCTGCTGTTCACGTCCAAGGACGTCTCGAGGCAAGCGACGTTCTAATGTTGCATTATCGCCTTCCATAAATCAAGTCTCCACGACCTGCAATACTTATATTGCCCAGCCGAATATGTGTGTTTCCGGCTGTAGCTCGCTTCCTAGTGCGTCAACTTCACAAGCATCCACTCATGGCTACTTTCTTCGTAGCACATCAGTTGATGCTTTTAGCACTACCGAGCTTCAGCCCCCGTCTCTGAACCCCTTACTAACTTCTTCCGGCATTAGCACGAATGCAAGTCAAGGCCATCAACTTCTGGTCCCTCACTCTTCGTGCACTGTATGTCGTCATAGGATATATGCGTCTGTGGCATCGATCAAGTGCAATTCCTGCCTAGGCCGATGTCACCTACGCATATGTTCTGGGATCGCAAACAGAAATCTCTGGACTGATGTGTTTGTCGCGCCTTGCTGTCGAGTTGTGCAGCCCTCAACGCTGTGCGGATGTACACTCATCTAATAATGAACGAAATCCGCCGGCTTCAGGACTGCCACGGAGATCAATATCGCGACCTAGCCTACCACCATCTAGGCGTACACATCAGTCTTTAACTCCCAGAGTGTCCATTGCCTCTCCTTCGCCATTTAAATTGTTGCAATTTAACTGCAACGGCTTGACCGGCAAGATAGCGGAGATAACCACATTTATGCAGCTACATAAAATCAAAATTGCTGCAATCCAGGAGACAAATCTTGGTCCCCACTCGAATCTCCGAGCGAGTGGAGGCTACCACGTTCTCCGGCATGACCGCACGGACTGTCCGTCGATCGTGCCACGAATTTTATCACGTCGGAGAAAAGAACATACGTGAATTTCAAAAAGGCTAATTGGGTCGGCTTTTTGGAATTCACGGAGAGCTCCTTTGGTGATCTTCCCATTCCCGCTGATGTACACGTCGGCGAGCGTAACATACGTGAGGTCATTAAAAAGGCTACAGCCCGTTTTATACCAGCTGGTAGAATAGAAAATATCAGGCCTAACTTCCCAGCTGAGGCCGCAGCCTTGGCCAATGAACGTGACCTCATACGCAACATCGATCCCTCTGACCCACAGATCGGTGATCTCAACTTGGAAATCAGGTGGCTGGTTAAAGTACAAAAACAAACCAAATGGGAGGAGCACCTTAGGTCTTGTAACCTCTCTACCGGTGCCGGGAAATTATGGTCCACCGTCAAGTCCTTGTCGAATCCTTCGAGTCCACCAAAAAATGTCGACATCACCTTTGGTGACAAGACATTAAATAATAAACGGTTCTAGTTGCACTCGATCTGAGTCAAGCTTTTGATACAGTAAATCATGGGCAGCTTGTATCCGATTTGGAAGACTCGTCACTCCCCCCCTGTCTCAAGCGTTGGACCGCCAATTATCTCAGTGGTCGTCGGTCGTCTGTTGTATTCAGAAACAAAAAATCTAAAGCCAGGAAGATCAAACAAGGGGTACCACAGGGTGGTGTCCTTTCCCCGTTATTGTTTAACTTCTATATTTCGAAGCTTCCTCCTCCACCAGAAGAAGTTACGATTGTTTCTTACGCAGACGATTGCACGATATTGGCTACTGGTACTTCCGTTGATGAGCTGTGCTCTCAAATAAATGGCTATCTCCCCTCTCTAGTCGAGTTTTTCACCGCCCGAAGCTTGACATTGTCGCCAACAAAGTCTTCGGCGGCCCTATTCACGACGTGGACAGCGCAGGTTGGCATGGAACTAGAAATTTATGTAGGTGATCATAAAATACCTACTGTCGCTCACTCAAAAATCTTAGGAGTGACTTTTGACACCATGCACACTTTCGCTGCCCATTCAGCTGCAATTTATTTATTTATTTATTTATTTATTTATTAAGCCAATCAGACTAGAAAATCTTACAGGCTAGGTAGAAATATGTGATAACAGTAGGCAACTTACTAGTATACATAAATGGCTTACTTATAAAGAGGGTTTATTGTACTTAAAAAGCACTCTTTTGAACAAGAAAAATCTATTTCCAAAAAATTAGTAATTCTATTAAACTCAATCAAAGATCTAGTAATAGGAGCATTGATAGCATAAAGAGCTTTGAACAGACGAACGTTGAAGAACTCAAAGTTCCTAAGGGCTCTGGCGGGAATATTTATGAAAATCCTCTCCAGAAGCATGGGGCAGTCAGTAGCACCACGAAAAACGTCAAAAATAAACGATAGCGACAAAATTATTCTCCTGTTCTGCAGTGACTTTAAGTTGATCAATAGGCATCTGGACTCATAAGTCGGAATGGGTTCAGAAAAGCGTAAGCTGCGCAAAGCAAAGTTTAAAAATACCTTCTGAATCCGTTCGATTCTTGCAATGTGGCACTGATAATAAGGCGACCAAATAAAACAGGCGTACTCAAGTGTACTCAAGTTTAGAGCGCACAAACGCTGTATATAAAAGCTTTAACGTATAAGGGTCAGTGAACTCTGAGCTATGACGTCTAACAAAAGCAAGCATGGCATACGATTTCGAAATGCAAAGGTTAATATGTTTTGCGAAGGTAAATTTTGAGTCAAAAGTTACTCCCAGATCTTTTATTTCACTAACCCTTGTAAGGGGCGAGTTAGATAAATGGTATGAGGTTTCAATGACGTTAACGCGTTTTGAAAAAGTGATATGAAAACATTTTTTTAAATTAAGAGTTAACCGATTGCTATTACACCAAGCACTTAAATTATCCAAATCTAATTGCATCAGTTCAGAGTCATCGTGACTGTAAATGAGTGAATAAATTTTTAAATCATCCGCATATAGTAAAAACTTTACAGTAGAAAAACAGGAGCGAATGTCATTAATAAACAATATGAAGAAAAGTGGTCCTAAGATGCTTCCCTGTGGCACACCAGAGCAGGCAACGAAGGGAGAAGACCTGACATTGTCCACAATGACCCTACAGCAGCGATCTCGTAGGTATGATTCAATCCATTTTAGAAACACTGAGTGGAAACCCATACAGGCAAGCTTCTTGAGCAGGACTACATGGGAAACCCGATCAAATGCTTTAGAAAAGTCCGTATAAACTGTGTCAACCTGACATCCAAACTGAAAAGCTGCGATGCAGTCATCAGAAAAAATAGCCAGGTTAGTCACAGTTGAACGTCCCGGAAGAAAGCCGTGCTGCTCTGGACACACGATATTCTTCACGAAAAATATTAATTTTTCCTGGATGGTGCATTCAAAAAGCTTTGACGTGGCGGAAAGTTTTGAGATGGGTCTATAATTGCTAATGTCATTTTTGTTGCCACTCTTGAAGATAGGCGTAATAAAAGCCAGTTTCCACGGATCAATGAAAGTGCCTGAGGACAGGGAACTGTTAAATATTAATAAGAGGGGATAAACAAGAGCTTCGCACTGCTTAAACAGAATTGCGGACAAACCATCAACATCAGTGTTTGCTGACTGTTTAAGACGAGAGATGCCTCTAACGACATCTTCGGAAGAAAGTGCAAGATTGCCAAAATCAATTGAAGGTTGTATATTGAAACGAATTTCTTCACCACTTTCCGAGTCAGACGCGAAATTGGCCAGGAAAAACTCTGCGAACAAATTTGCCGCATCAGCAGATGAATCAACAACTTTGTCGCCAAGGAAGAGAGAGGACGGAATATTCGACACAGATTTTTTTGACTTAACAAAATTCCAAAACGATTTTGGGTTTGTTTTTAAGTTTTCTTCAAAGCTTAAAATGTAATTTCTGTGCAAAAATTTATCAAGACACGCGAACTTCTTTTCAAGCTCCTTATACTTTTCGAAGAACACCATGTTTTTACTATTTTTGAACTTGCGAAAAAACTTATTCCTCAGATTTCGAATTTTCATCAGGACCGCATTATGCCAGGGAACTTTGTACTTTTTCTTTGAAACCAAAGGAATAGAACGTTTACAAATATCCACAACAGTTGTTCTGAATTTCTCGAAAGACCCGTTAGTATCTAAGTTGTGAAACAAGTTATCCCAATTAATTTCTAGAAATAGATTGTTCAAGTCAAAAAAGTTGCAACGCTTAAAATTAAAAGAAAGATTTGATGCATCATTTATAACTTTGGCAAACTTATAGAATTCAAGAGTTATGACTAACGGAACATGGTGCATGTCAGACTTTGTCACAGGTGAATCGCATTTTAGCAATGTGTAGTTTAAATTATTACTCAAAAATACTAAATCTAATTTTGTCTCAAAATTACAGAGCCGTAACAAAATCCTCGAATCACTAGCCGGCAGTACTTGGGGTAAAGACAAAGAAACGTTGTTGGTAATGTACAAGGCAATTGTTCGGCCGATCCTGAACTATGCATCGCCGATATGGTCGCCGGGGCTTGCAGACGTTCACTGGAATCAGCTTCAGGCCTGTCAAAGCACCGCGCTCAGAACCGCTACAGGGTGCGTCCTTATGTCACCTATATCTCATATACACAATGAGGTGGAATGCTTCCAGTTAGGGAGCATAATGAAATGCTTAACAAGCAGTACCTACTGAATTGCTGTAAACCACAGCAACCCGGTAGACAACTGCTTGAACTCATTCCGCCTCCTAGGACCATAAGATCGCATTTACGTAAACATTTTGATGAGATCCGGCACTATATAACAACGCCGTTTGATCTACAGGTGCATAAACAGGCCTTGGGGCATATCCATACAACGTCTGTAGGCCATTACTCTGCGCTCTGTCCGCTAAACAATGTCTTACATGCCGCAACACCTGGCATTTCTGAAGAGGAGAGTCATCTTCCTCGAGAGACAAGGGTCACTCTGGCTCAATTACGCTCTGGATACTGTAGCAGGTTAAACTCCTACATATCTAGACTGAACCCTGATGTGCAGAATGTATGTCCGGCATGCTGCTCGCCCCCCACAATACCAATCACTTATTTTCTTGCTCATTTGAGCCCACTCTTCTAACACCCATCTCTCTTTGGTCCAACCCTATTGAAACTGCTAGTTTCCTTGGACTCCCGTTAGAAGATATTGATGACAATTTAGGTTAAGGAAAAATACGCGTTGGGCAGGACAACACCTCGTTACAACAACAACAACAAGATCTTCGGAATGATCATACACTCTAGACAGGGCAATGCATTGTTAACAACAACAACAACAACGATAGATCAACGTTCCGAGAACACTGTTGCACGAATATTAATTATTTTTTAGCAGAAAATGTTTTTCTTTTGCATGGTGAACTGTTGGAGTTGGTCGCAACTCTCGAATTTGCTGTCGAAGGAACTTGAGGAATGTCTCGGATCCTACATCCGATTCTACGTCGTCAAAAAATTCGTTGGGCACTCTGAGTGGAGCTCCATAGGCCATCTCGGCGGTTGACGATTTCAACGACTCCTTATAGCACGTGCGTAATCCAAGCAAAACTGTTGGTAAAATGTCAGGCCAGGGTAACCTCTCGTTGCACATAAGCGCCGCCTTGAATGTTCTGTGCCACCGTTCGACCATTCCATTGGACTGCGGGTGATAGGCGGTAGTGTGAATATGTTTACATCCCATTAGCTTGGCCAACTCCTTGAAAATCGCTGATTCGAACTGCGTACCCTGATCCGTGGTAATTGTTTTTGGAGTTCCAAAACGTGCCACCCAATGTGCCCAAAAAGCTGTTGCAACGCTCTCTGCTGCTATGTTTACTAGTGGTACGGCTTCTGGCCAACGAGAAAAGCGATCTATCATCGTCAGGCAGTATCGGAAGTTGCGATGCATTGGCATAACTACGATGTATAAATGGACATGGTCGAACCTGGAATCCGGCACGATGATCTTTTCAGGCGTGAGCTGATTGTGTCTGCTGATTTTTGCACGTTGACATGGTACACAGTTTCTGCACCATTCAATGATATCTTTATTAATCGACGGCCAGACGTATGTTTGCTTTAGTTGACGTAACGTTGTCCTACCACTCGGATGGGCGAGACCGTGGACAGATGCGAAAACTTGATGTCGCAAACCCTCGGGGATGTACGGACGAACGTAACCAGTTGATGTGTCGCAGTACAGTGTCACGTTGTCATCGTATTTTATTGATTTTAGTTTTAGAGAAGTGGTTCCGTTGAGTAATTGTGACAGTTCCAGATCATTAGCTTGAGCTTCAGTGATATGCGCTAGATTCATAGCCGTTGGCATGGTGATAGCGCATAATCTTGACAATGCGTCAGCGACTACGTTGTCTGTACCTTTTACATGTACGATTACGGTTGAAAACTGTGATATGTAGCTCAGTTGTCTTTGTTGGCGAGGAGATGCTTTCTCCAGTCGTTGCTTGAAAGCATATACCAAAGGTTTTTGATCTGTTTTTATAACAAAAATACCAGCCTCGATCAAGTGCTTGAAATACTTGATAGCCTCGTAAACCGCTAGAAACTCACGATCATATGTACTGTAGTTCTTCTCAGACATGCTCAACTTCCTTGAGAAAAAACCAAGTGGACGCCACTCCTCGTGTACCTGCTGCTCTAGCACTGCCCCGATAGCAACGTCAGATGCATCACATACCAAAGCCAATTTAGCTTCGGGTGCTGGGTATGTTAGTTGTGTAGCCTTGGCCACACTTTCTTTGCATTCGTCGAATGCACGAACGAGGTCCGCCGTCCAATTTACCTCTCGTCTATCATTCTTTTTAACATCTCTCAACAATTCAGTTAGTGGTGCTTGAATATGAGAGGAACGAGGTAAGCATCTGCGATAATAATTTACGACGCCAAGGAACCGACCGAACTCGCTGATCGTCTTAGGACGTTCGTAGTTCATAATTGCTGTAATTCGATCCGATGGAGGTTTAATGCCATCTTCGTTGATAACGTAGCTGAGAAACCGTACCTCTGTTTGTGCAATTTGACATTTACTAATGTTGATGCATAACCCATATTTTTGGAGAATTTGCAAAACTGCTCGTAGGTGCTGCTCGTGCTCAGCCATCGTTTCTGACATTACGAGTATATCATCTATATAGCAATACACAAAATCGATGCCACGAAAAATATCGTCCATAAATCTTTGGAATGTCTGCGTAGCGTTTTTTAGCCCGAAAGGCATGAACAGAAATCCCACAAGGCCAAATGGAGTGCAAACCGCTGTCTTCTGAATATCGTCTTCCGCCATCGGAATCTGATAGTACGCCTTAACTAGATCGAGCGTAGTGAAAACTTTTATGCCGTGCAGTTTTTCAGTAAAATCGTATAGGTGTGCTTTTGGATATCGATCCGGTACGGTGATAGCATTCAATTTGCGATAGTCACCGCACGCACGCCACCCACCATCTTTTTTCGCCACCATGTGTAGTGGACTTGCCCACGCACTTTTCGAAGGACGACATTTGCCTTGTTCGATCAAAAAGTTTATTTCCGATTTAGCAGTCGATAATTTCTCGCCAGCTAATCGACGAGGTCGCTCTGCGACCGGCATACCTTGTGTCTCTATGCTATGACGAACCTGATGTTTGCAATTAGTTGTTTTAACCACTGGTTTGGTTACATCGATAAACTCTCGAAGAAGTTCAGAGGGTTTTGTTTGGCCCTGCAGAGTTGAAACAGATTTTGCACGGTCTTGGTCAGACCTGCTGGTGTTTTCAACCCTGTCAGGGGGTCAATAAGTTGGCGATTTTTCAGATCCACAAGTAACTGGAAATTGGTTAAAAAATCGGCGCCAATTATGGCAGCCTGGACATCGGCGACTATGAACGGCCATTTAAAATTACGACGAAGCCCCAAACTTAAATTTAGTAGAACGGTACCATATGTGTTTATGGTTGTTTGATTCGCTGCGTATAAGTATAGATCTCCTTGTTTAGATTTTTGTTTGACCAGTGTACGCGGAATTACCGAGACCACTGATCCAGAGTCGATGAGAAAACGTGTATGCGAAGTACTGTCGAAAATGTGTAATCTGGTCTCCGAAATATTGTTTAGTTGAGTTTGGCTGGAAGAAAATTCACTGTCGCCCGCCAGCACCTCTGAAGACAGCTGCGTTAGTTTGACGACAAGCGAGAGCAATATGGCCGGCATTTTCTGGCATTATCGCCAAATTTTTTATGATAATAGCAAAGTCCGTCTCGTGAATCTGCTGCTTGTTGAGACGACTGGCTCGAGCTTCCAGGACGCTGACTGTGACTACGAGTGCGTGAACGGCTGCGAGAACGGTTAGCAGACTGCAAACGCTTGACTTCATCTTGCAGACTGTCAATCTTCTGCGAAAGAATGTGAAAAGCATCACTCACGTCCTTGGATGCCCCAGCGCCTGTGATGGGACTAACGTCGCTCTCTGGTAACTTCAGAGCTGATGGTGAAATCGAAAATGTGGGATTAGTCGTGACAGCCTCAAGCATTTTATCAGCTAACTTAGCAAGCTTGTCCAAGTCAGTCTCCTCCCATACAGTGAGAAGCGGTCGTATCGACTGCGGCACCTCTGACAGAAAAAGAGTGAAGATGATGCTCTCACTGCCCGGATCAGAAGCCAAACGACGCATGTGCGACCATATTTCGGACGGTTTTAAACCTTGTGTTCCGCCACCCTGTAACAAGCGACGAAGTTTCGACTCTGGGGACTCTGCGAACCTCTCTAGCAAACGTTTTTTAGAACCTCATATTTTTCCTCGACAGCCAAAACAACTTCTACAGTGACCAAATCAAATTTGTCTACATCTTCATTAATACCATGTAGGCGAAAAGATCGCTCTACTTGTGCAAACCATAGATGGGGATTTGCTCGAGTAAACTTAGGCAAATGAATTGTTATGCGTTGTGTAGAAAGTCGAGAAACACCAGATGATGATGCTCCCACGCGTAGAGCCTCCAATTGGGACTGTAACTCTCGGACTTGCTCAGCTAATTGTTCCGCCATCGTTGAGTCTTCAGCTTCTTCAAAAACCAATTTTCTCCTTGATAAATTGCGCAAGTTATATCTCGATGTGTGCATAAATTCGTACGAAGTGGTTTGTTGAATTTAAGCACCCTAATATGTTCTCCAATTTACTGTCGGGGTCACCACTTTGGGAATATTGGTCTTTGAATTCGTTTATTGATGATTAAGGCTGTCCGCAGATGAGGCGCATCGTCATAGACGCGTACTTGTCATTTCACTGAGCACGAATTTCCCTGCGTCTCAAGATCTGCACACGACGCTGCAGAAAAAAAGCTCACAGCGAACTGTCAAAATTGCAGTTTTAACTAATTAATACATTTTCCGCACATTATTAACACATATATCTTCGGATTGTAAAATTTTTTATTATTTATTTTTATTTGAAAAAAGAAAGCAAAGCCACGGCACACAAAAATCGAAAATGAAAAATGTAAACAAATGCTTCTTCTTCCTCTTTTCTAAGCGTACGACGCCTGGCGACCAGCATTGTCATACGCTGAGCTGCATGTAGCTTTCATGCTTTGCCACTTTCGGGCAGCTGCCGATTCGTTTGCAGCTCTTCATGCTAATATATGTGCTCAGCAACAAAGCGTACAAAAATCGAATGTAGCATCTAATACGCGTCTATGACGATTCGCTCCGTGTGCGGACACGCTAATAATGACAAAAATGGATATTTTATATAGCAAAATGAAATTAGTAGTAAGAACCGCGAAATTCTACAAATATATATAGTGACGCGCTTATTATTGATGATGATGCCATATCGATAGTTTTTTGATAGAGGTGGTGTTCCCACATATATAAACCGCGCAAAGACAACGTAGTACTGAAGCGTGCAAAAAAAATTTAGCGAGACATGTACTCACCTTTGCCGTGAATCTGCACGTTTACCTCAAGAGGTAAACCGGCGTTGCCAACCATCGAAAATTGTAGTATTTTTTCTTATGAGCTGAGTATGGGCTCAAGAAAATTTGACGTGTGAAAACATTTCTTGACCAATTCTTGAGCATTTTTTTATATGGAGTTTGACATTTCTTGGCAGGTGAGTAGCCCCATTGTGTATCAATACCAAGTGTAAACTCTTCTGCATAGACGTCAAAATTCCAAAATGAGTTTAACACCTGTTTGAGATTGTGGTTAATAACAAGTGTGATATCATAGACATAGTGGTGAAAACTTCAAAGTGAGTTTAGTCACCTGTTTTTAATTTCCTTTTTGTCTCACTTCTTTCCATCTTCCCATCTCTTTCTACCATTAGGTAAAAGATAGAAGACCGCCATGTTGATGTGTGCAGGATGTTAAACAACGCCATTGCTTTTCTGTTATTCGGTGCTGGCGACATTTTAATATGTGCAGGACGTAAACAAACCGACATTTTAATGTGTGTTGTCAAAAGAAGAGTTCACACTTGGTATTGATTCACAATGAGTAGCCCGCTTGAACAGTGAATTATCCCGCGATATTGTACTACGGTTTTTAATAGTGAATAAATCGTACTACTTATTAGGTAGAATCGGAGTGTTTTATTTAACGTACAGTGGTCGAACTCAGGGAAAATAATCGAGGAATCATCGAATTCGTTACAATATCCTAGTCTATTCATTAAATGCAAGAAAGAAAATCTCATGGCTAATGATCGTGAAATTTTAAGAATCATTTGGGAAGGTCAAATTGCTATATGCTTCCAAGCAGACGCTGAAGAAATTGTTGGCCTACAGCAACCTGAAAATTTTTATTTAATGGTTTCGCGATTAAGTTATTTGCCACTTGTAACTGATAAGGTATTAGTATATGTGCATGCGTCTCGCGATCCTTGAATACATGTTTCAAAACTATGTGGTTACAGGTAAAAAAATATTTCAGTCGGTATATTTCTCATGAGCAACAGGACGGGAACGTATGGTTCGATTACAATGGCTATCCCTTGAAGCTTCATTATCCAATTGGTAAGTCATGGTTTCTTTTATAGCTCAAATAGAATAAGTCCGCCAATACGCCAGTTGCGTGATGTACATTAATTTTAGAGCAAATTCTATTAACGTATCCGTCATATCTACGGTGACCATCCGTTCTGTTTTTGGCAGAACAGTTCTGTTTTTAAGAAGCTTGTTCTGCGTATTTTTTTTTCTAAGGAAAATAACAGAAATGTTCTGTTTTTTAAGCAAATGTTCTGTTTTTGTTCTGCTTTTTTGTGCCGGCAACCTTTTTTAACAAATGTAATGAGTAGCTCTGTAAAGTTAGTTTGCTCAATAATTTCAAAACTTTATGAAAAATTTAAAATCTTTCAAAATATTTTAAAAATAATTTAGTTTATGTTTAACACGGTCAAGTGCTTCAGCGAAATCAAAAATTGAGTACGTTAAAATTTCAAAAACCTACCAAATTTGGAAGTTCCGTGCCCGGAAAAAAATTCGTACCAAAAATGGTACATTTCGCCCAAAACGGCAACCGTGGTTACAATAGCTTTTAAATTAACAAGGAAATGTCTCTCACCATCAGGAAATACTATTCACAAAACGAAAAAATATACTTAAAAAAATGACTTTCAATGGATGCACTTTGGTTGAAATTATTTGAGATTGGAATTTCAATGTTTCACAGACGTTGGTAACATTTTTGAATGCAAAAAGATGATTACGCCAGGAAAAACACTTTTTTATTCCAAATATTGAGAGTGTAACCAATACCAAGCCTTAAGTAAAAATAGTTCTGTTTTTTCAAAAAAAAATTATCGTCACCGTTGTTGTTGTTGTTGTTGTTGTTAACAATGCATTGCCCTGTCTAGAGTGTATGATCATTCCGAAGATCTTCATCAAGCCCTTCTAAGGGGAGTCCAAGGAAACGTGCAGTTTCAACAGGGTTTGTCCAGAGGGACAGAGGGGTTAGAAGAGTAGGTTCAAATGAACAATTGAAGAGATGTAGAGTATCATGGGGGGTCCTACCACATGCAGGGCATGTGTTTGAGATTGTGTCATTAAGTCTGGACAAGTAGGAGTTTAACCTTACACTATATCCAGACCTAAGCTGTGCCAGGGTAACTCTTGTCTCCCTTGGTAAGGTGCGTTCTTCTTCAGCAATATCCGGTGGAGGACTGTTCAGAACGGGGTTCACAGGTAGAGATCCGACAAAAGTATCTACCGACTCGGTGTGGATGTCGGTTAGAGCCCGCTTATGATTCTGCAGATCAAACGGCAAGGTAATATGATGCCGGATCTCATCATAATGTTTACGGAGATGTTTCCTTATGTCTCTCGGGGGCGGATCTATGTCCAAAAGATGACGGTTTGGATGTGCTGGCTTGTGGCAGTTCAGAAGGAATTGCTTGCTCAGCATTTCCGCATGCTCTTTTACATTGAGCAGTTTTGCCTCCTGATGGAGGTGAGACTCGGAAGACATGAGGAGACATCCCGTAGCAGTTCTGATGGCAGTATTTTGGCAGACTTGTAACTTCGTCCAGTTGGTGTTATGTACATTAGGCGACCATATGGGTGCAGCATAGTCAAAGACTGGTCGGCCAATGGCCTTATATGTAGTCAGCAACGTTTCTTTGTCTTTTCCCCAAGTACTGCCGGCAAGTGACTTGAGGATCTTGTTGCGACCACGTACCTTTGAGACCATTGCAGACACATGACCAGCAAATGAGAAAGTATTATCCAATGTCATCCCTAATAACTTTGGGTGGCTGACAGTTGGTAGCTTAGTGCCGTCAACGAAAATGTCTAATTCATTTCTCACCTGGTGCGTCCACGTCGTAAAAAGCGTCGCCGTTGATTTAGTCGGAGATATCGTCAGATCTCGCTCTGTGATCTCTCTATGGTCACCGTAGTCATATCTGACGTTTCTTATACAAACACCCGCAATCTATTTCGACGTAATGACGGGATGATTCTGCTGAACGCTTTACTCCTTTACATATACATACGTTTCATGCGAGGCTATAATTACCAAATAGTCATCAATCAACAGGGTTAGACCAAAGTGAGGGGTTTGTTTACTTTAGCAGCCAACTGCTAAAAAATTGGCTAAAATGGTATTTGTTTCCTTTAGGGGTCACTGCTAATAAATTAGCTAAAATTATGTGATATAGCTCAAAAGACGGGGTTCGGCCTCAGGATCACGAATCCGGAAGCGCTTTTTTAATATTTTGCTTCTCTGAAGAGGGGTCCCGTACGATATGTCGAATTTCCAAGACTGAATTTAAAAAAATTTTAAAATACCGAAAAGATTTTTGACCGAAAAAAAAATGTCGAAAAAATGCAAATGACCGAAAAAGGTCGAAATTTGGATGATTAATGTAAAACTTCGGAAATTTGAGTTTAACAACGTGTTTTATGACAGTATACAATTATTTACCACTTCCTTACCTCTTACCAAGAACTTTTCAACCATTTTCCAATACAAAGCCTATTCAAATTTTCCCCTTGTTAGAGGTAACAACAGAAATATTCTCAGACATTTTCGGGCTACAAACTGCATATGTAAAAATTAAGATTGAGTGTGACTTATGATTTGTACATATTAAAAGCATAACACTAATCATTTGGTAATGATCATTTCGAGAAAGTTACCGTTATCTTATTGAGCTAAACTATGCTGGAGTCACCAATGGCAAAAATACATCGATGGGTCTTTGATGCAAAGTCTATGTACATTTGTTTCGCTATATATGTACATCGATGCTTCGACTTAGTTAGAAGTTTTCTAATATGTGTATATTTTTCTTATTACGTGCATATTTTGTGACGTGCATCAAGTGAGAAACCGAAATAACGTTTAAAAGTTCAAAACTTCACAATTTTTATAGAAACATCGATACATCAAATATTTACGTGACTATAAAAGTCGCCAAAAATCAAAATTTTTCTGACATCTTTAAACCGGAGATTCGTTTGTGAGAGGTTGTTGTTTGTTACGTAGCTGCTAGTTTGTTGGGTGAGGAGTGGTAGCAAGCAGGTATGCTTGCATCCCAGGCTAGCTCGTCAGCGTGGGGCGGGGTACTTTCCACCACCCTCACCTACAGCCACATGAACAAAAAGGGTTCATACCTGCATATATAGAAAAGTTAAAAGTAAAAGCAGAAAAAAGGGCTTAGGCAAGAAAAGTCAAATAAGGGAGAAATCGCAAAAAGGAAAAGATCATGAAAATAAAGGAGAGGCCTGTCCTGTCAGGTGGAGTCTTCCCACCCGCTTCCGTGCAACTTTCACGAAACGATGGGCACTGTGCTGACTCCTAATAACTTACAGTGCCCCCAAACCTGATCAAGTCCGCCTGTCCATCAGTCAGTCATTTTTCTCCTTACTCACCATCTTGTAACCATACGCGCGCAAGCGCAGCACCAACACCAAACTTAACGCCTAGCCCTGCATGTTAGCTACAATATACACAAGGTTTCAACCGAACATGGCAATGTATTTATTAATAATGAACGAATCTTGCTTAAACCTACCCTAGATTTCCTTTCTCTAGAAGTGTTAGGACTTCAGTAAAACTTAACTCTACTTCCTAATGCATAAAACAACAGAATTATATAAAAGGTTAAGGAAAGCTGGGAGCATAGACGTTAATCAAAAATGATAAAGTTCAAACCTTAAAAGATATAAATGTAATAAAAGAACTTCAAGGCAAATTATGGTTTTTACCAAAAAAACTTAATCTAAAGCTAATATATATTTCTACATATGTGCGACTCCCTAACACTCTACAATTCATATGCGTACATAGCGATTATTATTTTTAATATGTATGTTTATGAACAACTCTAAGCAATCCAAAAAAAAATTCTAAAATGACCAACCAAAAAAAAAAAAGAAAAAAAGGAAAGAAAACTTACAGCTTAACTCGCAAGATTTCAAGCTAGTGGGTAGCCCCAGTACTATAGATCCCAAAAATCTAACGATTCAACAAAAATCCAAAAAAAAAGTCTTCAACTAAAGGAAAGATTTTACGCCCCCCTTGTTGTTGTAACGAGGTGTAGCCCTGTCTAAATGTCAGACAGGGTCACCCCGAGTGTATTGCTCTTGGCCGGGTCGGTATAATAAAACGGCCCGGGTCGTTTCGGCACGATGGGTACAGCACAAGTACTGGTACCGTTCTCGTAGAACCGGCAAAACAAGAAACTAGGCCGTGTAGGCCATGTAGGTCATTTAGCGTTACCCAGGGTGCACCAACGGGGAGGCGACCTACTCTTCAACCCCCCGAATGCAGGTTATTAGGATCAGCTGTTCTTATATTTATATTTCTTATATTTATTTATTTACTGCCATAGCACATTAAGACGTTGAGTCTTTTTTTGTACATTTTACATATAAATTACAGATTGATATTGATTGATGATACAGATTGATATTTAATTCTAAACAGAGTTTATGGATATTAGACTCTAAAATAGCTTAAACTATTGTAAAAGGTGGGAAAGAAAGGGAAAAAGCAGGAAATAATAAAAATATTGCAATGGAGAAAAGAAGAAAACGCCCAGGATGAGGCAGATGTAAGAAAAGTCCCTAAGAAAAATGATTTTCAACTGCCACCTTAAAGCATCTATCCGATTTAATATGTTTAATTGACATTGGCAATGAATTCCACAGTCGCACAGCACTAACAAAGAATAATCTAGAACCAGGTAAGGATACAAATCTTGGTACTACAATATTATTAGTGCGAGAGGATGTTACAAAGCTAAGCTTTTCATAAAGATAGCCAGGTTTCTGATATTTAATTATTTTAAATAGAAAAATTACGTTCCTGATGTGAAGGTAATTTTCCAAGCTCGTTCCAAGAATATTTTTGGTGAAGATTGAGATGTGATCAAACTTTCTTTTACAGTATATGAACCTCGCAGCATTGTTCAGAGCTAGATTTAATTTTCTTTTGGATTCTGAGTCGAGATCTCCATATACTAGTTCGAAATAGGTGATTTGCGGAACAACGAGGGCCTTTACTAGTTTCAGTTTTGTGTTAATTGGTAGATACGAAGAGCCAAGCCACAAACTCCTAAGAATATAATATATTTTCGAGATAGCGAAATTAATGTGGTTTATGTAAGTAAGCCGGGAGTTCATTTTAAACCCAAGGTTAGTCACAGCCGAAAGAAATGGTATTTTGGTTTCATTCAGTACTATAGGGGGCAATTCGTTAATGTCATACGAGTTGAAGGATATTGGCAGGACCTGCGTTTTTGCTGCATTTAGGCTAAGACCATTCACCTTAGCCCAATTCGATATAGCTTTTAAATCCTCATTCATTCTGCACACTAAGTCTTCGCATAGACCAATAGGACGCGAAAGGTAGATCTGAGTATCGTCGGCATACAAGTGAATAGATGTATTTTGGCAACATCTCACAATGTCATTTATAAAAATAGTAAATAAAATGGGGCCAAGGATAGAACCCTGAGGCACACCAGAAGATATGATGCTCGGTTGCGAGATGCTGTTGCCACACACAGTCTGCTGTAGCCTATCTGAGAGATAACACCTAATTAGTTTTATGGACGTTGTGTCGAATCCAAAATAGTGTTGCAGTTTAAGTAACAAAATAGTATGGTTGACAGTGTCGAAAGCTTTCGAAAAGTCTAAGAGAGCTAAGACTGTTAGCATTTTATTTTCAAAGGCAGGGCGGATATCTTCTGTCACTTTAAGTATTGCTGTGGAGCAACTATGCCCAGATCTAAAGCCAGATTGGTACTCAGATAAAAGTTTATATTTCTTTAGGTGCAACACTACTTGATACTTAATGAGATTAAGAATGGGCTTGGTGAACCACGGCTTTCTGCTATCGGTGATTTTTATACACCGAGTAGGAACATATTTTTCGAATAAGCTCGTAACCATTGTTGTGAAAAAACTTATTTTTTCATCGACACTTGGGAAAGACCAACAGAAATTCCAATCAATTGAACTTGCTTCACTTACCAAGTCAGGCATATTTATATTCTTAAAGTCACGGAAGGTCAAGTTTGACGTTTGACGTGCCGTATTAAACATTAAATTGTAACACAAAAATATCAATTCATGATCTGACACACCTGCTAATGGAAATTGATCGACGTGGTTAACTTTATCAACATCACCTACACCAAAAATATCTAACATGGATGGTTTATTTTGATATGCAAAACGGGTCGCGTATTCATTCACAATCGTAATCCCTACACTATTTAGGCTATTTTGCAGACATCTAGATCTACTATCCTCAGTTAACAGATCAATGTTAAAATCTCCACATACAATGAAGTGAACATAATCAACACACACTTCATTAATTTTTGCAAAGACCGATGTTAAGTCATTCGATTTATGCGGATTGTATACACAAGCAACTACACATTTATAAGTATTATCGCTGAATTCCACGAACATGCATTCAACAACATCAGTACAAATCGACTTATGTAAAACTTTACACTTTAGCTTGGGATTAAAATAAATAGCTATACCACCACCTCTGCATCCAGTAGACCTATCATTTCTCAATAGGGAGAAATCGCAAAGAGCATACCCTGAGTTCGGCATATCTGCTTTAAACCAGGACTCAGTTACACAAACCACATCAATTTCCGTTTTATTAAATATATGACTTAAATAGTCAAGTTTGGTCACTGTCAAACTCCGAGCATTAAAATGGCAAATATTAAAACCCCGGTGATAGTCACATACCAATTTAAGTGCCACCCTAAGATTTTCTGTCCCAAGTATCTAACAAGTTCAATGACCCGAATATATAGTAGAAAAACGTAGTTATGTATGTTTGGCAGTAATATATGTGAATAAGCGCAAAAAAAAAAGTGTATAGGAAAATGTACAAGAGAGTTTATGTGCATGTGTTTATAGGCAAGCAGATAGTTTTGTCTGTACTTATGTATGCAAGTACTCGATCACCGCTCGGTCGTTATCTAGCTCATCTGCTGATGGAGCGGGGTATTAGCTACGCGTTGTTGTTGTTGTTGTTGTTGTTGTTGTAACGAGGTGTAGCCCTGCCTAAATGTCAGACAGGGTCACCTCGAGTGTATTGCTCTTGGCCGGGTCGATATAAGAAAACGGCCCGGGTCGTTTCGGCACGATGGGTACAGCACAAGTACTGGTACCGTTCTCGTAGATCCGGCAATACAAGAAACTAAACTAGCCGTGCAGGCGTTGATCGACGGTCATACATAAATACACACAGCATATACACTCTTATCTTCTATCACTCACCTGATTGCTCTCCAAAGGCGCCGATGTTGAGAATCTGTGCTGAAAAGGGGAAAGAAACTCCAAGCATATATGCTTCCTAATTACCTACATGCATCTACAAGCACTACGGGCGCTCTCAACTGCTCAGCCAGATCACTCGCTAGTGATCTTGGGTATTGAGCTGATTAGTTAGTAAATTGGCAATGTGCTAACACCATGTGCGCGCAAACTTTTTCATGTCAAAGTAGCATCCGTTTGGGTGCAGGGCAATCCCTACAGACTAGCTTAATGCAGGATATCAGTCTTCACTGAGCGAGATTTGACAATATCTCCGACAAAATCAACGGCGACGCTTTTTACGACATGGACGCACCAGGTGAGAAATGAATTAGACATTTTCGTTGATGGCACTAAGCTACCAACTGTCAGCCACCCAAAGTTATTAGGGATGACACTGGATAATACTTTCTCATTTGCTGGTCATGTGTCTGCAATGGTTTCAAAGGTACGTGGTCGCAACAAGATCCTCAAGTCACTTGCCGGGTGTAAAAGTAGGTCGCCTCCCAGTTGGTGCACCCTGGGTAACGCTAAATGATCTACATAGCCTACACGGCTAGTTTCTTGTATTGCCGGTTTGCCACAGGGTGGTGTGCTATCCCCGACACTGTTTAATTTCTATCTATCGAAGATGCCCCCACCACCAGAGGGTGTCTCCGTCGTTTCTTATGCTGACGACTGTACAATAATAGCGACGGGGAAGGGCCCCTATACTGATGAACTCTGTAATAAAATCAACGGTTACCTCTGCGACCTTTCCAGGTTTTTCACAGAGCGAGAACTGACGATATCTCCGACTAAATCAACGGCGACGCTTTTTACGACGTGGACGCACCAGGTGAGAAATGAATTAGACATTTTCGTTGACGGCACTAAGCTACCAACTGTCAGCCACCCAAAGTTATTAGGGATGACATTGGATAATACTTTCTCATTTGCTGGTCATGTGTCTGCAATGGTCTCAAAGGTACGTGGTCGCAACAAGATCCTCAAGTCACTTGCCGGCAGTACTTGGGGAAAAGACAAAGAAACGTTGCTGACTACATATAAGGCCATTGGCCGACCAGTCTTTGACTATGCTGCACCCATATGGTCGCCTAATGTACATAACACCAACTGGACGAAGTTACAAGTCTGCCAAAATACTGCCATCAGAACTGCTACGGGATGTCTCCTCATGTCTTCCGAGTCTCACCCCCATCAGGAGGCAAAACTGCTCAATGTAAAAGAGCATGCGGAAATGCTGAGCAAGCAATTCCTTCTGAACTGCCACAAGCCAGCACATCCAAACCGTCATCTTTTGGACATAGATCCGCCCCCGAGAGACATAAGGAAACATCTCCGTAAACATTATGATGAGATCCGGCATCATATTACCTTGCCGTTTGATCTGCAGAATCATAAGCGGGCTCTAACCGACATCCACACCGAGTCGGTAGATACTTTTGTCGGATCTCTACCTGTGAACCCCGTTCTGAACAGTCCTCCACCGGATATTGCTGAAGAGGAACGCACCTTACCAAGAGAGACAAGAGTTACCCTGGCACAGCTTAGGTCTGGATATAGTGTAAGGTTAAACTCCTACTTGTCCAGACTTAATGACACAATCTCAAACACATGCCCTGCATGTGGTAGGACCCCCCATGATACTCTACATCTCTTCAATTGTTCATTTGAACCTACTCTTCTAAATCCTCTGTCCCTCTGGACAAACCCTGTTGAAACTGCACGTTTCCTTGGACTCCCCTTAGAAGAGCTTGATGAAGATCTTCGGAATGATCATACACTCTAGACAGGACAATGCATTGTTAACAACAACAACAACAGGTTACAAGACCTCAGATGCTCCTCCCATTTGGCATGTTTGTGTTCATCTACCAACCGTCTGATTTCCGCGTTGAGACCACTGATCTGTGGGTCTGCGGGATCGATGCTACGTATATGGTCACGTTCATTGGCCAGGGCTGCAGCTTCAGTTGGGAAGTTTGGCCGTATATTTTGTATTCTCCCAGCTGGTATAAAAAGGGCTGCAGCTCTATTTATGACCGTATTTCCTTTTCACCTTGGCGTACGTCAGTCGGTATGGGAAGAGCACCAAAGGAGCTCTCAGTAAACTCAGTAAAGCCAACCCAGTCAGCCCTCCTGAAGTTTACGTAGGATCTCTTCTCAGAGGTGGTGAAATCCGGGGCACGATCAACGGACAGGACGATTGGCAGGTTATCTGATGCCAAAGCCACCATTGGGCGCCAGTTTATGCAGTTTATTAGACCCGGAGGTCATTAAAAAGGCTACAGCCCGTTTCATACCAGCTGGTAGGATAAAAGATATTAGGCCTAACTTCCCAGCTGAGGCCGCAGCCTTGGCCAACGAACGTGACACATCGTTACAACAACAACAACAACGTGACCTCATACGCAACATCGATCCATCTGACGCACAGATCGGTGATCTCAACGTGGAAATCAGAAGGCTGGTTAACGAACACAAACAAACCAAATGGGAGGAGCACCTCAGGTCTTGTAACCTCTCTACCGGTGTTGGGAAATTATGGTCCACCGTCAAGTCCTTGTCGAATCCTTCGGGTCCACCAAAAAATGTCGACATTACCTTTGGTGACAAGACAATAAATGACCCCAGGAAATGTGCACAGGCTTTTTGTCGACAATATGTCCCACACCCTGCGCAAGACAGGGCTAGACGTGGAATCTTCAGGCGTGCGCATAAACACAAAAACTATGCCCCCGTTCCCATCACCGCTACAGAGGTTCAAGAGGCCATCCGGAAGGCCAAAAACTCCAAAGCCATCGGCCCTGATGGCATAGCCATGGTGCATCTAAAACACATCGGCCTAGCGGGAGTCAAATATTTAACGGCCGTCTTCAATTTGTCTCTGATCACAGCTGTCATACCCGACAAATGGAAGCAGGCAACTGTGATCCCACTACTAAAGCCTGGCAAGCCAGCTAACGTTGGTGAGTCATATCGCCCGATATCACTCCTCTCGCCAGTAGTAAAGACACTTGAGGCGGTCCTACTCCCGCTCTACACATCAACCTTGATGTTAGCCGAGCACCAACATGGCTTCAGGAAAGGTAGGAGCACAACATCTGCTCTAAATGTCATAAACACTCAGATAACTGACGGTCTTAATCAAAATAGGCCTAATGACAGGACGGTTCTAGTTGCACTTGATTTGAGTCAAGCTTTTGACACAGTAAATCATGGGCAACTTGTAGCTGATTTGGAAGACTCGTCACTCCCCCCCTGTCTAAAGCGTTGGACCGCCAATTATCTCAGTGGTCGTCGGTCGTCTGTTGTATTTAGAAACAAAAAATCTAAAGCCAGGAAGATAAAACAAGGGGTACCACAGGGTGGTGTCCTCTCCCCGTTATTGTTTAACTTCTATATTTCGAAGCTTCCTCCTCCACCAGAAGAAGTTACGATTGTTTCTTTCGCAGACGATTGCACGATATTGGCAACTGGTACTTCCGTTGATGAGCTGTGCTCCAAAATAAATGGTTATCTCCCCTCTCTAGTTGTTGTTGTTGTTGTTGTTGTTGTAACGAGGTGTAGCCCTGCCTAAATGTCAGACAGGGTCACCTCGAGTGTATTGCTCTTGGCCGGGTCGATATAAGAAAACGGCCCGGGTCGTTTCGGCACGATGGGTACAGCACAAGTACTGGTACCGTTCTCGTAGATCCGGCAATACAAGAAACTAAACTAGCCGTGCAGGCTATGTAGGTCATTTAGCGTTACCCAGGGTGCACCAACTGGGAGGCGACCTACTTTTACACCCCTCCCCTCTCTAGTCGAGTTCTTCACTGCCCGAACCTTGACATTGTCGCCAACAAAGTCTTCGACGACCTTATTCACGACGTGGACGGCGCAGGTTGGCATGGAATTAGAAATCTATGTAGGTGATCATAAAATACCTACTGTCGCTCACCCAAAAATTTTAGGAGTGACTTTTGACACCATGCACACTTTCGCTGCCCATTCAGCTGCAATTGTATCAAAATTACAGAGCCGCAACAAAATCCTCAAGTCACTAGCCGGCAGTATTTGGGGTAAAGACAAAGAAACGTTGTTGGTAACGTACAAGGCAATTGGTCGGCCGATCCTGAACTATGCGTCGCCGATATGGTCGCCGGGGCTTGCAGACGTTCACTGGAATCAGCTTCAGGCCTGTCAAAACACCGCGCTCAGAACCGCTACGGGGTGCGTCCTTATGTCACCTATATCTCATATACATAATGAGGTGGAAATGCTTCCAGTTAGGGAGCATAATGAAATGCTAAACAAGCAGTACCTAATGAACTGCTGTAAACCACAGCATCCCGGTAGACAACTGCTTGAACTCATTCCGCCTCCTAGGACCATAAGGTCGCATCTACGTAAACATTTTGATGAGATCCGTCACTATATAACAACGCCGTTTGATCTACAGGTGCACAAACAGGCTTTGGGGCATATCCATACAACGTCTGTTGGCCATTACTCTGCGCTCTGTCCGCTAAACAATGTCTTACATGCCGCAACACCTGGCATTTCTGAAGAGGAGCGTCATCTTCCTCGAGAGACAAGGGTCACTCTGGCTCAATTACGCTCTGGATATTGTAGTAGGTTAAACTCCTACATATCTAGACTGAACCCTGATGTGCCGAATGTATGTCCGGCATGCGGCTCGTCCCCCCACAATACCAATCACTTATTTTCTTGCTCATTTGAGCCCACTCTTCTAACACCCATCTCTCTTTGGTCCAATCCTATTGAAACTGCTAGTTTCCTTGGACTCCCGTTAGAAGATATTGATGACAATTAGGTTAAGGAAAAATACGCGTTGGGCAGGACTACACATCGTTACAACAACAACCCGGACTAACAATTGTTATGTCCGGGGAGCTACTGCAATTTACTGCCATCCTCGTGGGGGCGTCCGTGTTCACCGCGCAGAATGTGGAAGCGTCAATTTGCTCGGCTATTTCCCGTCCTCTGCCGTCAGCAGAATGGCGTGAATGCCACATGTCGTGGTGTGCATTAAAATCGCCCATAATGACACGGTTATCGCCCCGTAGGAAATCGCTTAAATCAGGGCGATAACTTCTGGGACAACAGGTGACGGGAGGTATGTAGATGTTTATCAGCTCGAGATCAACACCTCCAGCTGAAATGACAATACCCTGTCGCTCTAGGGGTATGTCCTCTTGGTCGGTGTTGAATGCAAATTCCCTATACCGCACGGTTTGGTGGATGATAAACGCAAGACCACCCCCACCGTCCGTACGATCATGCCGGAGAATGTGGTAGCCACCACTCGCTCTGAGATCCGAATGGGTGCCAAGATTAGTCTCCTGGATTGCAGCAATTTTGATGGAGTTTTGCTGCATAAACTTGGTGATCTCCACAATCTTGCCAGTTATACCATTGCAGTTTAATTGCATAATTTTGAAATGCGGGGGAGAGGCAATGGTCACTCTGGGAGTCAGGGACTGGTGCGCTCGCCGTGGAGGTAATATGCTAGTCCGTGATCGTCGTCGCAGTCCTGAAGGCGACAAATTCCGCTCGTTGGGAGACGAGGTAGAATTTGTCGGCAATGTGGGCTGCACAGCTCGACAACACGGCGCAACATACGCATCAGTCCATAGATTTCTGTTTGCGAGCCCTGAGCATATGCGCAGGTGACATTGGCCAAGGCAGGTATTGCACTTGACCGATGGCACTCTGGACGCATATATTCTGTGCCGACAAACAGTGCACATAGTGTGAGGGACCAGGAGCTGATGGCCTTGATTCACACTTGTGCCGGTACCGGAAGAAGTAGAGGGGACGAGAATATTTTGGGGCGGGGGTTGTAGCTCAGCAGTGCTCACTACATCTGTAGATGTGCTACGTAGGGAGTAGCTATGAGCTGCTGTGTGAGGTGTTAGCGCGCTAGGGCGCGAGTTACAACTGGGAACACACAATGCTTGCTGAGCAATATATGTATTGCGAGGGGGAGGCGATAGTGCTACGCCGGAGCGTCGCGAGCCACGAGACGTTCTAGGACGTGAACAGCAAGGCGCCACGAAGGTTAGAGGCCGGTGTGTTTTTGGATCTAGTCCGGAGCAACTAGACTTGTGAAGCCAACCTTTACAAGATGTGCATTGCACCGAATGCGAACGTCTGGTATAAATTTTCTTCCGGCACACACAGCAGAACCATTCTGTTGGACCAGGGTTTAGCTCAATGCCAGACCGGAACAAGAGAATAAGGAGCAGCCCTGCTGCAAGGAACTGCTCCAGGGATGACAAATTTAGGGGGAGGAATCGTGACACGTTAGACAGGGTCACTTCGGGTGTACTGCTCTTGGCCAGGCTGTAATATAAAAAAAATACAGCCTGGGTCGTTTCGGTACGAAGGGTACTGCGCAAGCACATGTACCTTTCTCGCAGAACCGGCAGTACGTAGAAACGCTCTTCTGTACTGGCAAGTACCGAATTCCTATTAAGATAAAGTTCAGAAAGAGTATGAAAAATTCAAAGGCTGGATATGTGCATATACGTATATATATTTCAAATTACTATAACCTAGTTAGGTATTCATTCAGTGTTTGGTTATGTAAATTAACTTACTTGCTAATTATGTAGACAGTTATGATGAATGAAATGTATAGAGAACAAAATTCAAAAATTTCAAGTGAAATCTAATTCCAAAAAAAAAATAGTTACTTAATAACTAGTAGAAGCGAATTCGATTTCAATTTGGCTTCTAACTTTGTGTATATGGTGAGTCTACTTCAGATACCCTGTTTTGGTGTGTGTGGTGCTGCCTTGGCGAAGGTTCAGCGATGGTGATAAGTCCGTTTGTAGCTTTCGCCTCTGTCCTTTGTCGGTCAGCGTACGGTCCGATAATGCTTGACCATCGGTAAGGTAGCTTGAACAGGTCGTCACGATCTCCTACCTATCGTCCGTCTCTAACTGTGTGCCACACCAAGTACCACCTACTCGGGTTAAAACCCAAGGAGGGAACCCTGGTGTGGTCACTCAGCTTACTCCTATTCTATTTGTCATGATGCCACAAGCTGTCAGGATAAACCCCAGTAGCGATGCCATCATGACGGTCCCTGTACCAGTTAAAGAAGGAAATTAAAGCAGTTATAGATAGGTAAGAAATATGATAGAAAAGCAAAAAAAAAAAAAAAAATGAAAGAAGTTAATGATTAATTTTTAGATGAAAAAGATAGAAATGATGGTAAAAATGAACATTAAACTGAATGGGCTATTGCCGTTGGGCGCCATTGTTACGTAGCTGCTAGTTTGTAGGAGTGGTGGCAAGCAGGTATGCTTGCATCCCAGGCTAGCTCGTCAGCGTGGGGCGGGGTACTTTCCACCACCCTCACCTACAGCCACATGAACAAAAAGGGTTCATACCTGCGTATAAAGAAAAGTTAAAAGTAAAAGCAGAAGAAAAAGGGCTTAGCAAGAAAAGTCAAATAAGGGAGAAATCGCAAAAAGGAAAAGATCATGAAAATAAAGGAGAGGCCTGTCCTGTCAGGTGGAGTCTTCCCACCCGCTTCCGTGCAACTTGCACGAAACCATGGGCACTGTGCTGACTCCTAATAACTTACAGTGCCCCAAACCTGATCAAGTCCGCCTGTCCATCAGTCAGTCATTTTTCTCCTTACTCACCATCTTGTAACCATACACGCGCAAGCGCAGCACCAACACCAAACTTAACGCCTAGCCCTGGATGTTAGCTACAATATACACAAGGTTTCAACCGAACATGACAATGTATTTATTAATAATGAACGAATCTTGCTTAAACCTACCCTAGATTTCCTGTCTCTAGAAGTGTTAGGACTTCAGTAAAACTTAACTCTACTTCCTAATGCATAAAACAACAGAATTATATAAAAGGTTAAGGAAAGCTGGGAGTATAGACGTTAATCAAAAATTATAAAATTCAAAACTTAAAAGATATAAATGTAATAAAAGAACTTCAAGGCAAATTATGGTTTTTACCAAAAAAACTTAATCTAAAGCTAATATATATTTCTACATATCGCTCATTTGCTGCAACGTCGTCATAACTCAAAAAACCCAAATTTTGAGTTAACATCACTAATATATCGGAAATAATATGTTTGATTAACTGGCAAAGTGTTATATCCGAGGTTTTAACATTTCACGCAGCATCGCGGTAGAATTAATTACTTATCCCATATAAATATACAGCAATTCAAAAACTAAAAATGCGTTTTCTGTAATATCACATTGGCGGGAAGATAGTGGCATACGCAGACGATTTAGCTATTGCATTCAGAGGCAAGTTCCCACAAACTCTGTGTGACCTGATGCAAGTAGCACTGCGAGAGGTTTCGAGGTGGTCCTCTCGCTGCGGACTTAGTATCAACCCGGGGAAAGTGGAACTTGTCCTCTTCATTCGCCCAATCATGCTGTATGGAGTCGTCGTATGGTGGCCGGCACTGAGCAAGACAACATACCTGAATCTGTTGCGGAAAGTCCATAGATCCAATATGATCTGTATAAGCGGTGCGCTAAGGACAACGCCCAACGAAGCCCTCCAGGCCATTCTGGGCATTTTGCCACTTGATCTGGAAGGGTTTCGGTCAGCGGCGGCATCAGCTCTGCGCCTAAGAGAAACCTCCAGTTGGGGTGCGGGTACTATTGGACACTCCAGTATTCTGGAATCTTACAGCTTTCTCCCTCTAAGCACAGATCGTTGTGCGACCACTACAGTCGGGGATAGCTGCTTCAAAATAAACATTCCCAGCAGAGAAGACTGGGAGAGGACGGATTGGTGTCCCGTAACAAATGGTGGCACTTCCATATACACCGACGGCTCGAAGTTGGACGGCAGAGTTGGAGGAGGGGTTTATTCAAGGGATTTGGACCTTGAACTCTCCTTCAGACTACCTGATCATTGTAGCGTCTTCCAGGCGGAAGTCTCGGCAATCCGGGACGCCGCGGCCTGGTTAAGCAAACGTGTTATCGGAGGAGATATCACTATTTTCAGCGATAGCCAGGCGGCAATCAAATCCCTTGGCTCATACACGTTCAACTCTGAACTGACGCTCAGCTGTCGTCGATCTCTTCAGGAGATGGCCCAACAGAACCGCGTAAACCTCATATGGGTCCCGGGACATAGGGACATTGAGGGAAACTGTAAGGCAGACGAGCTTGCCAGGCAGGGCACGACCAAGCCGGTTCTTCGGGATAAAGAGCGCTTAGGTATGCCGTTTGCCACATGCAAACTAATGCTGAAGGAGCACACACTCCGTCAAGCCAACGAAAGATGGCTGCTATCCCCAGGGTGTCGGATATCGAAACAAACCTGGCCAAAATGGGATCTTAAAAGGTCTAGACGCATTTATGCCCTAACTAGGAGGGAAATCTGCATATTGATAGGGGTATTAAACGGTCACTGCTTCATTGGTAGGCATGCAGAAAGGCTAAGTGTGCCCTACCGACGATGCTGCAGGAGTTGCAAAGATGATGAGGAGGAGGAAACGGTGGAGCACCTCATCTGCAACTGTCCGGCTTTAAGCGGCGTGAGAACGCGCTTTTTGGGAGTTCCGTTCCTAGATAGTCTAAGCCAGATCGCGGAACTGGACATAAAGACTTGATGGGCTTCATAAAGTCATCTAAGTGGTTCGAGGAGGAGTAACGGTGTCGGTTTAGGAGTGTCAGTCCCGGGATTCTGCTATGTGGAAAATCCCAACAACTCAGGGATTTTCCATATGGCTGGGTCCCGGGGCTGACTTTCCTTGTGTTGGTGGTATCACAACGGGCCTTCAAAACTGGCCTAAGTGTGCCTCTGCGGCAGCCACTTGAACCTACCTACCAATATCACATTTTTTGAGTTATGACGACGTTGCAGCAAATGAGCGATATGTGCGACTCCCTAACACTCTACAATTTTATGCGTACATAGCGATTATTATTTTTATACCCAGCGCACTAGTACTAGTACTAGTACAAGGGTATATTAACTTTGTTCACCTAACGGTTGTATGTAACGGCACAAAATAATCGAGATAGATATAGAGTTCCATATATGAAAGTTCTTAGGATTAAAAGAGGAGTTGATTAAGGCATGTCCGTCCGTCTGTCCGTCTGTCCGTCCGTGTACACGATAACTTCAGTAAAAATTGAGATATTTGCACGAAATTTTGTACACAGGTTACTTTCTGGTCAAGGTAGGTTGCTATTGAAAATGGGCGAAATCGGATGATAACCACGCCCCCTTTTCGATATCGAAAATCACAAAAATTGATTTATCCCGGCAGCTGAAATGGCTAAAATGATATAATTTTATAGGTGAACCCCCCTGGTCATTCTCTTATGATTTTCCATAAATTTTTTATAGTGGGCGTGGCACCGCCCACTTTTAAGGGAGGCATTTTTGAAAATTTGAATGGTCGTAACTCCTAAACTGATTACGATAGAATGATTGAATTCGGCACAAAGCATACTAGTGTCGTTGGGAGTACACCTGATGAAACTGGATAAAATCGCCTTTCAACCACGCCCACTTTCGATATCGAAAATTTCGAAAATCACACAAATTGACATATCTCGGCAGCTGAAATGGCTAAAATAATATAATTCTATAGGTGAATCCCCCTGGTCAGTCTCTTATGATTTTTTCATAAATTTTTTATAGTGGGCGTGGCACCGCCCACTTTTAAGGGAGGCATTTTTGAAAATTTGACTGGTCGTAACTTTTAAACTGATTACGATAGAACGATGGAATTTGGCACAAAGCATACTAGCATCGATGGGAGTATACCAGATGAAATTGGATAAAATCGCCCTCCAACCACGCCCACTTTCGATATCGAAAATTTCTAAAATCACCTAAATTGACATAATTCGATAACGGAAATCGGTAAAATGATATAATTTTATAGGTGAACCCTTCTGACCATTACATAATGATTTTTGGATAAATTTTCTAAAGTGGGCGTGGTCCCGCCCACCTTTAAGGGAGGCATTTTTGAAAATTCAACTAGTCGTAACTTTTAAACTGATTAGGGTAGAAGGATGAAATTTGGCACAAAGCATACTAGTATCGTTAGGGGTATACCTGATGAAATTGGAAAAATCGCTCTCCAACCACGCCCACTTTCGATTTCGAAAATCACATAAATTGACATAATTCGGTGACGGAAATGGCTAAAATGATATATTTTGGTAGGATGAACCCCCTAGTCTCTCCATTACGATTTTTATTCCCAGCGCACCAGTGCTAGTACGAGCGTATATTAATTTTGTTCACATAACGGTAGTACGTAACGGCACAAAATAATCGAGATAGATATAGAGTTCCATATATGAAAGTTCTTAGTTTGAAAAGAGGATTTCATTCAGGCATGTCCGTCCGTCTGTCCGTCTGTGTATACGATAACTTGAGTAAAAATTGAGAGAAAATGGGCGAAATCGGATGATAACCACGCCTCTTTTGTCGATATCGACAATTTCGAAAATCACACGAAGAGACATATCTCGGTAGCTGAAATGAATAAAATGATATAATTTCATAGGTGAATCTCTCTTATCATTCTACTAGTAATACCCGGCGTGCGTTGCTACGCCAAAGAAAATCACCTGAATAAGATTTTACCATTTTTACCATTTCTCGGAAGATACATTATCTCATATTTTATCAAGGTGCAACGCCAGCTACACGCTAAATATCAAGCTCATCGAGTCATAAATATGATTGTTTAGAATATATCGGGCCCTGATAAACTTCCTGGAAGAAAACTTTTCCCACACTTTAACCTAAGCTTAACGCTACCTACATATCAAAGTTAAAGTTAATCCAACCATCTATACGATACTTTAGAATAAGTCAGTCCTGGGTCCACTTCCCGGAAGAAAATTTATCCTATATATTAATCTAAGCATATAGCTACCTACATACCAAGTTTCAAGCAATTCGAGTCATAAATACGATTGTTTACAGATCGGTCCCTGGTCCACTTCCCGGAAGAAAAATCATCCTATACTTTAATCTAAGCATAACGCTATCTACATACCAAATATCAAGTAAATCCAGCCATTTATACGATATTTTCGAATAGGGCGGTCCCGGGTCCACTTCCCATAAAAAAAAATTTACAGAAACACTCTCCAGGCTCCTACTAATCTATCCCCAAAATTTCAACAAAATCGGCCGAGTAGTTTTGGAGTCCATAAGCCACATACATACATACATCCATTTTTATATGTATAGATTATGATTTTCGACTGGACTTTTAAACAAATTATGGTAGAACGATGAAATTTGGCACAAATCATGCTAGTATTGTTGGGAGTATACGTGATGAAATTGGCTAACATCCCCCTCCAACCACGGCAATTCTCGATACCGAAAAATTCGAAAATCATCTAAAACACTGGTCATAATTTTTAAAATGATTACGGTAGAATCATGAAATTTGGCACAAGGTATACTAGAGTTATAGGAAGTATACCTGATGAAATTAAACGAAATCGCTTCCCAACCACGAGCACTTTCGATATGGAAAATTTCGAAAATCACATAAATTGACATATTTCGGTTAGGTAAATAACTAAAATAGTATAATTATATTATAATTTGGTAGTTAAATTGCTTGGTCGCTGATGGATTATAATTTTCTGTATTGTTCTTCCTTTGTAAGGAATTGTCTACTATTAACGAGTATTAAAAGATGTTGTACTAGTTTGTAGCTACCTGTATTGTATTTAGTGTGGGCAGTGGTTAGTGGCTTAGTTTGGATTATCTGCCTTTAAAAAATATTATAAAAGGTAGTTTCTGAAAAGTCTCTTCAATAAATTTACATTTATGTTGAATTCGTAGACTGGATATTTCATCATCGGATGAAGATTGTTATACCCAGCTGTACTTTGTTAGGATAACGGTTGGTTGTACAGGTATAAAGGAATCGAGATAGATATAGACTTCCATATATCAATATGATCAGGATCGAAAAAAAATTTGATTGAGCCATGTCCGTCCGTCTGTCCGTCCGTCCGCCCGTCCGTCCGTCCGTCTGTCCGTTAACACGATAACTTGAGCAAATAATGAGATATATTCACCAAATTTGGCATGCGTACTTATTTGGGTTCAGAATAGATTGCTATTGAAAATGGGTAAAATCGGACCATAACCACGCCCCTTTTTCGATATCGAAAATTTCGAAAAACGTATAAAATGGGTTAATTCAATATTAGAAGCAGCTACAATGATAAAATTTGCAATATGTATTGATTTAGATGTTCTAAGGCCGATTTTATAAAAATTTTTGAAAAAGGGGCGTGGTACCGCCCACGTATATTTGAAGAAATTTTAAAATTTTGACTCTTAATAACTTCAGAACAGTTTATGCTAGTATAACGAAATTTCGTAGAGGACATACTATTGTTGTGGTAAATTCAGCTATAGAAAATAAACGAAATCGCTTCGCGACCACGCCTACTTTTTCATAAAAGTTATATTTTATTTATTTATTTATTTATTTATTTATTTATTTATTTATTTATTTATTTATTATTACGGCTTTTCAAGCCTAAAACTTAAAATTAAAACATTTATAATGTACTTATAAATGACTTATACCACTATGATTATGTGCTGTCAGAATGCACAGGATTCCGATCAGCAATTAACATTGGCCGTTAATGGACCAGTTATGGAACATTTATTATATGCTGTCGGAATGCACGCGATTCCAATCAGCACTCAGCATTGGCCATTTAATGGACCAGTTATGGAAACCTTGTTATTTTAAGGTTGGAAAGGACGTGTTTCCAATCCCCATTGTTTGTTTTGTTATGGAGGTTGGAAAGAACGAGTTTCCAATCCTCCTCAGTAATTTGCTATCAAGTATAATGAGCCTCTCTTTTTAGGTGGTTGGAAAGGACATGTTTCCATTCCACCCATGCTTCGCTTCTCTGAATATTTTGGAAAAAAATGTATTCAAACGGTGCATATCAGTGTAGTTCAGAGTTTTATAGATTTGCCGGAACCCACACAAATAATCCCATCCTTGATCAGATAGACAGCAACAGTTGCAATGTCCTCATATCATTTTCTCCGGTTATTACTGCGTTGTATGGAAATATGAACTCCGCAAGCGACCGATCATGAAAAAGAAGAACATATTGGTGAAAATTTTATCTTATTGGAAGGGATTTACAGTGCGCCATCAAGCACTTTTTGAACGTATTAAAATCTGTAATTTCTTTTATGTGACTAGGTAGTTCATTAAAAGATTTCAGACCTTTATAAAATATATTTTGCTTGTCCATTTCTGTTCTAAAGCGCGGTAGCCTAAAATTATCATTTTCTCTGATCGCATATGAATGACTTTCACTGACATATATAAGTTTATCACTCAGATACTCAGGTAATATACCACGCTTCATATTAAATACAAATTTCATGGTGTGATAAAATATTAGCTGTTTAGCACTGACCCAACTGAGTGCGTCGAGCATGCTCTTTATTGGAGTATCATATCGACTGTTTAGGATGAATCTCATGGCTTTATTTTGCATAATCTGTAATTTGTCGACTTGTGCATCACTAGCCATAAAGAATATTGTTGGACAGTAGATAAAGTGTGGTTCTATTATAGATCTATATACTTTCAGCTTATACTCCTTACTTATATATTTGCATGTTCTTTTCCAGAATCCAATTTTTTTAGCAATTTTGGCAACTATATAATCAATATGATCATTAAACTTCAACTTATTGTCAATCTGAACGCCTAAGTACTTGAATATGCTCACTTCCTCAATCATTGTATTCATAATATGAAGCTCAATGTTTTGCGATTCTTTTTTACTTGTTCTAGATATTATCATAAAATTAGTTTTACTAACATTGAGTTTGAGTTTATTACTACAAAGCCACCTGTATAGTGAATCTAAATCTTCCTGCATTTTACTCATTGCTACCATAATATCCAACAAAGCATCATCCGCAAACAGTCTAATTTTACTATGTTTCAATGCCGAGGTTATGTCATTTATATAGATATTAAATAGGACAGGCGCTAACACTGACCCTTGTGGCAAACCTATATTTATCGCTGCCTCATCGGAGACCACGGATCCTATAGCTGTTTTTTGTTTGCGATTTGTTAGAAAGCTCTTAAACCACTGCAGCTCTATATCCTTAATGCCTATATTCTTTAATTTGGCAAGCATAAGATCTCTATCTATCGTTTCAAAAGCTCTCTTCAGATCAATGAACACTGCAACTATACTTTTTTTTAAATTAAGTTCTTCTTTCCAGCTCGAGATTACGTAATTTAGCGCCGTTTCGCACGAATGCCCTTCCCGGATTGTTCTTTTATAAATATTTTATTAGTTTCAAGGTAATCAACAAGTTGGTTTTTTACCACTATTTCCAAGATTTTTTCAATATTTGGCAAAGTGTTAATCGGTCTAAATTCCTCACCTAGGTATTCTTCACCTTTCTTATTGGTACTATTGTTGATATTTTCCATGGGTCAGGCACTGTTCCAGTTTTGATGGATTTATTTATAATTAAAGCATAATAATGGCCCATGTATGAAATCGAGTCTTTTATTACACCTTCCGCGAGTAAGTTTTTACCACCAGATTTATTTTTAAATCCGTTGACTATTTTAAGCACATCATCGACGAATATTTCTTCGAATTTCATAGATGCCCTGGTTGTGCAACTGCTGTTGTCTGACATTACCATTTCTTCAATTTCCTTATTTATATCAACAATGCTATCAATAAAAAATGAGTTTAGCGCTTCGGCTATGTCTTTGGGTGTCTCATACGTCACACCTTTTACAATCAACGTCAAGATACTTTCTTCTACCTCAGTTAAGTTGACGGCTTGTTTCAAATGTTTCCACATTAGCTTTCTATCTGAACTATTTATATCAATTTTATTCTCCATGTACTTAACTTTCTTAATTTTTATCAGTTTTTTGTAATACTTAGCAATAGCGTTGTATTCTGAAAAATCGCCCGTAGACCTAGCTTGCAACTGCAAGAAATATTTATGTTTATTAACTTCGGTTAATTCTTGATCATACCATTTATTTCTAAGTTTTAACGGCCAGGTTTTCTCAGAAGTCAATGAATCCATGCAGCTTATTATACAGGCATTTATATAATCAACCATATCATTGATATTCATACTATGCAAAGCACTAAAGTCGCATTGCCTTAACAAATGTATCAGGTTCTCCGCAGAGTAATTTTCCCAGGATACTAACTTAATCGCCTTTCGCAAAGGATTTGAATTATTAATTTTAACAGTGAATGAAACGGTTTCATGATCTGAGATCCTATTGTTCACTAGATTTACGCAAGACTCTAAATCTGCATTAGCATATAATAGGTCTATTTTGGTTTGGGACACCTCGGTAATCCTGGTATTAAAATTTATCCTTTGTTTCATAGCACTGCGTGCAAAAATTTCATTTAATCTACAGCTATTTGTTGAATACACGTTCATATTTATATTGAAATCGCCAATTAAAAGGGAGTTTGATCCTGTTTCAAATACTTGTGGAAGCATCGTTTCTAGGTGATCTAAAAATTCGCTGTCGCTTGAGCTCGGAGAGTGGTATAAAACTCCTATTTGCCACTTAACATCGCAGTTCTTTAATTTGATTACAACACACCAAACGTTTCTATCTACAGATTTATTATACCTAACCTTAAACTCAATTCCTTTTTTTAATAGTAGGACTACACCTCCTGTGTGCCGGCTATGAGAGTCGCAACGAATTGCCGTATAGCATGTAATATTACCCTCACTATCCGTAATATCTGAAGTCATACAGGTTTCCGAGCACAGTACGAGATCAGGATTCACTTCTTCTATTAGCCTTTCCAATTCAGCTTTATTGGCTAAAAAACTACAAATATTTACGTACACACATTTCAAATTTGAATCATTCCTTTCCCGATGGCTAAGGTCTGATTGCTAAAACCCAACCCTTTCCTTTTCCAGTCTACATTTTCTTTGATAAACCGGGCAATCGTGACTCATAATATTGTGGTCAGGATTTAGCTTCAACCCAAACTTCTTAATGGCATCTACGCAATTACCGCATTTATTTACCGACTCCTCTACTTCACACTTCTCTAATTTATGCTCCCCCGAACATTTACTACATCTTTCATTCTTAGAACAGTTACTTGCTATGTGGTTAAATCCTAAGCACTTATAGCACCTTCTTACAGTTTGACCATCATAAACAGGACAGCGCTCCCAGCCAACATTAATTTTTTTACAGTTTAGAACATCTTCATAATGTTTATGATCTATTTCAATTACCGCATTGAAATGTGAGGCCTTATTATCTTTCTTTGGATGGATGATTTTAAGACATTTCATTTTGGCATCTCTTAACATCTCGTTCTGAGCAGCTATTCTGCTAACAATTTCATCTTCATTATTTTCAGCACTAATATAAGCGACAACAATTTTTGGATATTGAGCTTTTGGCTCAGCTATTTCGTACTTATTTTGATCCAACCCACCCGTGAGCACATCTTTCAATTTGTTTTTATCATTAGCTGAATTAGCCCTAATGATTATAGTACCGTTATTTTTATTGACAACTCTACCTATATTCAGGTGAGATGGGTCTATCTTATTTAAATCTGTTTTGGTGTTTTCTATTGGTTGCTTAACTTTTGGTTTTATAACTATAGGGGGTCCCTTTATTATTTTAGCATAAGAGGCAACATTGTTTTGAACAGCTACTTTATTTTGACTGGCAACCTTTTTAACTTCCTCTATAATCTCTTCTTTTTGTTTTGCAAACGACTCGTTTGGCATGTTTACCTTGTTTAGCTTTTCTTTGTTTTCTAAGCAAATTGTTTCTACTTTTTTTAATAGTACTAACTTCTCTTCATTCGCATTATTTATTTTGTCTAAGATTTTTTTCATCTCTCTTTCGCTATGAGTTATGGATGCACTGATTTCATTTTTGTGTTCGGTCAACATTTTTTCAATTTCTTCCTTTTGAGCTATTAAATTTATTTTATTGGTATCAGCTATCGACATTAATTCTCTAAGAGCCTCATCCAAGTTTGCAATATAGGTCATACCATCATCACACATAAATCTCATAAAAGGGCATGTCTCCATCCCCTTTAAACAATAGTCATCTATAACTGCACAAGCCAACGTTTTGTGGTAAACTTTACCACACACACCAGCACATTGTACACCTGTCTCCCCTCTTATTAGTTTGCGACACTTATCACACTTATCACCCATTTTTTTTTTTCTTCTTTTCTTGCCTTATTTTCTGCTTTAACAGTTACGCAGAACTGTGCAAGCAAAATATATGTTTTCTATTGAAAGGAGGTGGAAATATTGAAAAGTCCATATCTAATTAACTGATTTCGCTATAATAATATAATTTGGTACATACATCAACTTTCATATTCTTTACATAATTTTTTCAAAATTTTGGAAAGTGGGCGTGGCACCGCCCACTTATGAGTCAAGCAATTTTTAAATTCGACTGCTAACAACTTCAGAACGGTGTGAGATAGATTTACGAAACTAGGTACCAGGCATGTTATGTTTATGTAGAGTACTACCACAGAAAATAAGAAAAATCGGTGAACGATCACGCCCACTTTATGTGCACAGCTGGGTATGTAATGTTCGGTTTCACCCGAACTTAGACTTCCTTACTTGTTAATATGTATGTTTATGAACAACTCTAAGCAATCCAAAAAAAAAATCTAAAATGACCAACCAAAAAAAAAGGAAAAAAAGGAAAGAAAACTTACAGGTTAACTCGCAAGATTTCAAGCTAGTGGGTAGCCCCAGTACTATAGATACTCCAAAAAATCTAACGATTCAACAAAAATGCAAAAAAAAATTCTTCAACTAAAGGAAAGATTTTACGCCCCCCTAATGCAGGTTATTAGGATCAGCTGTTCTGTCCCAAGTATCTAACAAGTTCAATGACCCGAATATATAGTAGAAAAACGTAGTTATGTATGTTTGGCAGTAATATATGTGAATAAGCGCAAAAAAAAAGTGCATAGGAAAATGTACAAGAGAGTTTATGTGCATGTGTTTATAGGCAAGCAGATAGTTATGTCTGTACTTATGTATGCAAGTACTCGATCACCGCTCGCTCGTTATCTAGCTCATCTGCTGATGGAGCGGGGTATTAGCTACGCGTTGATCGACGGTCATACATAAATACACACAGCATATACACTCTTATCTTCTATCACTCACCTGATTGCTCTCCAAAGGCGCCGATGTTGAGAATCTGTGCTGAAAAGGGGAAAGAAACTCCAAGCATATATGCTTCCTAAATACCTACATGCATCTACAAGCACTACGGGCGCTCTCAACTGCTCAGCCAGATCACTCGCTGGTGATCTTGGGTATTGAGCTGATTAGTTAGTAAATTGGCAATGTGCTAACACCATGTGCGCGCAAACCTTTTCATGTCAAAGTAGCATCCGTTTGGGTGCAGGGCAATCCCTACAGACTAGCTTAATGCAGGATATCAGTCTACCAGATGGAGGGCCAAATGGCTAGCACAAAGCAGAGAATATCGAGGTAATAAATTGAAAAGTTTCTATACTTTGAAAAAAAAAAAAAATGCAAAGCCAAAAAAAATGTATAAGCAAAAAAAAAAAAAACCAACGTGGTATTTTCAGGAATGCGTTAGTAGGAACGCTCACAAGCCCTCTCAGAACCTACAAACGAAAAGTGGTGAGAACCACAGATCTGAAAAAGGAAAAGCCGAGGGCCAAGATCAAGCATCTGGAGGCGATGCTTTGCTGAACAGCAGCCGACTTAAAGAGAGGGCGGACTCAGTCCGCAAAAACTCTTTATAATGTCTCCCCTCCCAAAAAACAATCTTAGCTCGAGGCGTCTTAAATGCCTCCAAGTGAATCTTCATCATGCCAAGGCAGCTTCGGATGTCCTTAGCAGAAGATTCAACAGAGAAGGTCTGGGGATCGCTTTCATTCAAGAACCGTGGATTCTACATGGTTCTGTGAAAGGTTTCAATAGTGTTGATGGTAAATTAATCTATGCCACCGGTTCCCGTCCCAGGGCGGCGATGCTTCTAAGCAAAAAACTGTCATTTATTCCACTTTTACAGTTCATGACAGCTGATTTGGTTGCAGTTTGGGCGAAAATTCCAACCCCAAGAGGTGAAAAAGAGGCCATTTTAGCCTCTGCTTACTTTCCGGGTGAGGAGGTAACAGCCCCAACTGCTGAATCCAAATCCCTCATTGAGTACTGCCAACAGAAGGCTATCCCTTGGATCCTCTGCTGTGACGCAAACTCCCACCACACAGCGTGGGGTAGTACGAACATAAATAACAGGGGGGAGCACCTCCTGGAGTTTATTAGTAGTCACAATATCAATGTAATGAACCGTGGTAATGAACCAACTTTTGTTAATGCTATCAGAGGAGAGGTTCTTGACCTCACTCTATGTAGCCAAAACATGGCTTTCACTGTCACAAACTGGCACGTCTCGGGGGAGGAATCAATGTCGGACCACAAACACATTGTATTCGACATGGGTCACTTCTCTGATCATGAGCTCGTTTTCAGGAACCCCAGGAAAACGAATTGGGAACAATTTCGTTTTACCATGGACGAAAGTGGCAATTGCCTACACCAACCGATAACTACGGTGCAGGAGATTGAGACAGAAGCTGAACAATTTCAATCAGATATTATAACGGCTTTCAACGAGAGTTGTCCCCAGGCTAAAAAACGTGTACAACGGGATGTGCCTTGGTGGAACAAAACGCTTGCACAGTTAAGATGTCAAGCAAGAAGGTTGTTTAATACAGCTAAAGACACGGGAGACTGGGTATCCTATAGGAATGCTCTAACTTCCTATAATAAAGAACTTAGGAAATCTAAGAGGGCAACCTGGAGAGAACACTGCGAAAACATTAAAGATCTCCCTACGGCAGTGCGGCTCCAAAAGGCCCTTGCGAGAGGCCACAGCAACGTGATTGGCACTCTGAAGAACCCAGATGGGAGCTACACCAATCAGCCGGAGGACACATGCAAACTTTTGCTTGCTACTCACTTTCCGGACTGCATACCAGGCAACCAACACTCTCCTCTAATTGACGATCTACCGACGATTAGTGGTAGAGAAAAGAGCCTGGCAGCTAAGCTCACCACTGTTGAGAAAGTGCAATGGGCTTTATCTACGTTCAGCGCTTTCAAATCTCCAGGACCGGATGGTGTCTACCCTTGTTTGCTGCAGCAAGGGATCGGCTATACAGCCCCAGTCCTATCCAATTTATATAGAGCATCACTGCTATTGGGACGCATTCCTAACAGATGGACAGAGGTTAAGGTTGTATTTATACCGAAACCAGGGAAGCCTGAAAACTTGCCATCGTCGTATCGACCAATAAGTCTCAGTTCCTTTCTCCTAAAGGGAATGGAGAAAATTTTCGATCAGCACATTAGGGAAGTAAACTTAAAGAAATTCCCGCTGTGTAAAACCCAATTTGCGTACCAACCCGGAAAATCTACGGAGACTGCTATCCACTGCCTTACAGAAAAAATTGAAAAGGCCATAGAGTCTAAAAACATAGCCCTGTGTGCATTTATCGACATATCAGGCGCTTTCGATAATACGACGTATCAGGCCATTGAGGAAGCCATGATTAGTAAGGACGTAAGCCCAATGATCACTCGCTGGGTGCTGGCCATGCTAAAGCAAAGAAAAATCAGCTTTGAGCTAGGTGGGAGTGCTGGCTCAATTGCGGCCACAAGAGGATGCCCTCAAGGAGGTGTACTTTCTCCTCTACTGTGGACCCTAGTCATAGACGAGCTTCTTCACCTTCTGAAGGGTAATGGCTTTGACGTACAGGGCTATGCAGATGACTTAGCAGTCTGCGTGACAGGAATGCATGAGGATACAATATCCGATCGCATGCAACAAGCCCTGCGCATCATTGAAAGATGGTGTGCTAACAAAGGGTTATCTATTAACCCAAATAAAACAGTCTTGGTGCCTTTTACGCGGCGAAGGAAGCTGTCTATGTTAGAGCCGTCCCTAGGAGGCTGCCGTATAAGTTTTTCGATGGAAGCAAAATACCTAGGAGTAACACTAGACAAAACCCTCACATGGAATGCTCATTTGGAAGCTACCATAAATAAAGCAACGAGGGCCTATTTCGCATGCACTAGACTGTATGGCAAAACATGGGGGCTGTCTCCAAAAATGACGTATTGGTCATTTAATACAGTTGTGAAGCCAGTAGTTACCTACGCTTCCCTAGTCTGGTGGCCGAAGTCGGCCCAAAGAACAGCGGCAATTAAATTAAGTAAGCTGCATCGGCTAGTCTGTGTAGGCATAACAGGTGCAATGAGAACGTGCCCTGCTGATGCTTTAAGTGCCCTTGTGGGAATACCTCCCTTCCCAATTCTGATAGAGAAGGAAGCAACATTTGCCGCATTAAGACTTCAGAATATTTCTGATCTAAAAATCGGAAATATGACAGGACATATGAAGATAGTCAAGAAGTTCATGAATAGTCCTATATTGCAAGTAAGTGATGCAATAACTCCTACACTCAGGATCACGCGAAACTTTGAAGTTTCAATCGTAGATCGAGTGCTCTGGGAAACAGGGAACCCATATGCTGAATCCGATTCGGAGATTTGGTATACCGATGGATCCAAGCTGGAAGATGGTAAAACGGGAGCTGGAATCTATGGACCGAATTACAAAAAATCGGTACCAATGGGTAACTACCCCACTATCTTTCAAGCGGAAATCCATGCAATAGAGGTGTGTGGCAGGGAGTGCCTCCGTAGAAGACTATCCTCTAAGCGAATCTACATTATGTCGGACAGTCAGGCCGCCCTACGTGCCTTGCAGTCTTACACTACAACTTCAAAGCTTGTTGATGAGTGTGTCGCAGTCCTTAATGATCTGGGAGCCAAAAACAAAGTTTTGTTAGGTTGGGTCCCAGGACATGAAGGGCATGACGGCAACGAAGAAGCAGATCATCTTGCAAAACAAGGCGCTCTAACAGCATTTTATGGTCCGGAACCCTTTTGCGGGCTCACCAAGGCCCACGTAAGGGAGACCATAAGCAACTGGGAAAACAAACAGTTTAGGCAGCATTGGCTTAGCAGCCTAGGACAGAGGCAGGCCAAACTCTTTATAGAACCCTCTCAAAGAGCATCGACCAGGCTCATTAATCTAAGAAGGGTGGATCTAAGAACCCTCACTGGGTATTATACGGGGCATTGCGGCCTGCGTTATCACCTGAGTAAGCTGAATCTGTCAGATACAACAATTTGTCGGTTTTGCGAACTGGACGATGAAACGCCGGTTCATATACTCTGCGAATGCAGTGCATTAGCAAGAAAGAGAGCTTGCTACCTAGGTGGGATCACTCTCAATCCGTTCGTGATATGGAATAAAAAGCCTGAGGAGGTGCTCAAATTTATAAAGAGCCTCCGCATACAGCAATAAGCTGAAAGGTCACACAATAGATCATGTAAATGGTCGCGGTGTAATAAGGCCTTATAATAATAATAATAGTAGGAACGCTGGTGTGCTAAAACAAAACATGAAATTGAAACTCTCCAAAAAGTAAAGGAACCAAAAAAAACTAATGACCACGAACGAAAATAATGCAAAAAAACAAAGTTCTTCCCCGAAAAAAGAAAAGTCCCAAAATTTAGAATTTTATAAAAAAAATGAAATAAAATGAAAAATAACCTGGCCAAATATCAAAAAAATCTCGGTTTAACTGCTCTGCGGATCCCTTTCCCTGTTCTACCCTCTTACAGGTACAATGCTACTCCCATGGAATACCACGTTAAATTATAGCTAACTAAATTATAAATTAAACCAGATGTGGAGATGAGAGCAGCTCCTCTCGTCCTGGTCCTGTTGTTAGGTTTCCTCCGAATTCATCCAAATTATACTATTTTGGCGTTGTGCTGATTTTCGTCGTGGTGGTCGTTGTTGTTATTGCTGGCCCAGCAAGGTTTTGCCGCTTTCACCAAAGTGTCTGTGTGTGGGTGTGTTTTTTGTTGCTGTTACTACCAACGCTCAGCTGCTTCGGCACGGTGGTACCGCACGGATAGACAAAGGGTTTCGTTGTTATAGTGCTCCTTTCAGCTTTGTGCCTCTAACTCGGCGCTATGTGGTCGTGCTGACGGATAAAGTCTAAGTTGTTGCGGTTGTTGTTGTTGCTGTGGCGCTTATATATTAGATTTAAGTGGTTGCTGTTGATGTTGTTGCTGTGGCGCATATATTGGATTCAAGTGGTTGCTGTTGATGTTGTTGCTGTGGCGCATATATCGGCGTGGCACCGCCAAGTCTCCGTGCCCTGCGGGCTTTCTCTGGTGCAGTGATCTGGGGGGATATAGGGTCGACTTTAATGAAACTCAATTTACAATAAGGGCGCAAGATACGTGGATATATGTACATCGGTGCAGCTAGAGATATATATGTATACTTCTCGGCGTTCACCATAAGTACACCTATCCACATCTGTGTATACATGTTCGGGATAGAGCTGACTTACCTGGATTTTTTTTTCCAATTCAAGGCGAGGGCTGCAGGAACAAATTTTATAGGGTTACTTCGCCGGTGTTTCATCATCATTTATTGGCGCTTAACCGCCTAAGCGATTTTGGCCGTCGCCTATCAAAGCACGCCAGTCATTCCTTTTTAGCGATAACTGACGCCAATTGGAAACCCCAAGGGAGTTCAAGTCATCCTCCACCTGTTGTTTCCATCTCAGTCGAGGCCTCCCCCTTCCTCTGCTGCCGAATTCGGGTGACGATTGGAAAACCTTCTGGGCTGGAGCTTCTTTGTCCATTCGCATGACGTGACCCAGCCAGCGGAGCCTTTGGGCTTTAATTCGCTGGACTATGGTCAGATCTGCGTAAAGCTCGTACAGCTCATCGTTAAATCTCCTTCGATACTCGCCGTCGGCATCACGGGAAGGACCATAAATCTTCCGGAGAACTTTTCTCTCAAATACTCCAAGGGCCATCTCATCTTCTCTTGACATTGTCCATGAATCTGAGCCATACATCAGGACAGGTATGATGAGAGACTTATAGAGCGCGATCTTTGTTCTTCGAGAGAGGACTTTACTTCTCAATTGCCTACTCAGTCCAAAGTAGCACTTGTTCGCAAGAGTGATTCTCCGTTGGATTTCTAGACTGATATTATTTTCGGTGTTAATGCTGTTTCCCAAATAGACGAAGTCCCTCACAGTTTCAAATTTGTAACTATCAACAGTGACGTGGCTGCCAAGGCGCAGGTGCGCCGATTCTTTCTTTGATGACAGCAAATACTTCGTCTTGTCCTCGTTGACCGCAAGACCCACTTTTTTCGCTTCTTTATCCAGTCCTGAGAAGGCAGCGCTTACGGCGCGGTTGTTAAGGCCAATGATATCAATATCATCGGCATACGCCAGCAATTGCACGCTCTTGTAAAAGATTGTACCATTGCGGTTTAGCTCTGCTGCTCGAATTATCTTCTCCAGCATCAGGTTGAAGAAATCGCACGAAAGGGAGTCGCCCTGTCTGAAGCCTCGTTTGGTTTCAAATGGCTCAGAGAGGTCCTTCCCGACTCTGACGGAGCTGTTAGTATTGCTCAACGTCATTTGGCAAAGCCGTATAAGCTTTGCAGGGAAGTCAAATTCAGACATGGCGGCATACAGGCAACTCCTTTTTGCGCTGTCAAAAGCGGCTTTGAAATCGACAAAGAGATGGTGTGTGTCGATTCTTTTATCATGGGTCTTCTCCAGGATTTGGCGTATCGTGAAAATCTGGTCGATGGTAGACTTACCAGGTCTAAAGCCACACTGATAAGGTCCAATCAGCTTGTCTACGATGGGCTTCAGTCTTTCACACAATACGCTAGAAAGAACCTTATATGCGATATTAAGAAGGCTGATTCCGCGGTAGTTGGTGCGGTTAGCGGGATCGCCTTTCTTGTGGATTGGGCAGAGCACACTTAAATTCCAATCTGGAGGCATGCACTCGTCTGACCATATTCTGCATAAGAGCTGATGCATGCTTTTTACCAGCTCTTCGCCTCCGTGTTTGAACAGCTCGGCGGGTAGTCCGTCTTTTCCAGGCGCTTTGTTGTTTTTGAGCCGGGATATAGCTATCCTCACTTCATCATAGTCAGGTGGTGGGACGACTTTTCCATCGTCAGGGATTGGGGTATCGGGTTCGACGTCTCCCTCGCAATTTAGCAGTGAGGAGAAGTGCTCCCTCCATAATTTAAGTACACTCTGTACGTCGGTTACCAGGTCGCCATTATTGTCCTTACAGGAACTTGCCCCGGTCTTAAAACCTTCCGTCATCCGCCGGATCTTTTCATAGAATTTTCGGGCATCATTCCTGTCAGCCAGCATCTCAAGCTCCTCACACTCACGCCTTTCGGCCTCACGTTTCTTTTTTCTGAAAAGGCGTCTCTCTTCCTTCTTCGCCTCACGATAGCGTTGCCATACACTGCGGGTTGCGCCCGTTCGCAACGTCTCCCTGTAGGCAGCGTCCTTTTTGTCCGAGGCAGTGCTGCATTCCTCATCGTACCAGTTGTTTTTGCGGGCTCGCTGGAACCCTATAGTGGCCTCAGCGGCGGTACGTAATGAGTGAGAGATATGCTTCCATTGCTCGGTTGCATCGTTAGGTCGAGGATTGCTCTCCGATAGCAGGTGTGAGAGTCGAGTGGTGAAATTGTCAGCTGTCTGTGTCGTGCGCAGCTTCTCGACGTCAAACTTTCCTTCCGTTACTGTGCGCACTTTCTTTGCTACACAGAGGCGTGTGCGTATCTTGGCTGCAACAAGATAATGGTCCGAGTCGATATTGGGACCACGAAGGGTACGCACGTCCAGAACGGTGGAGCTATGTCTGCCGTCGATCATGACATGATCAATCTGGTTTCTTGTTCTTTGATCAGGAGACAGCCATGTGGCTTGGTGTATTCGTTTATGCTGGAACCTGGTACTACTGATGACCATATTGCGAGCAGCGGCGAAATCAATCAACCTAGTGCCGTTGGGGGATGTTATATCATGGAGACTAAATTTTCCAACTGTTGGACCAAAGACTCCTTCCTTGCCCACCTTCGCATTAAAGTCGCCGAGCACGATTTTGATATCATGTTGGGGGCAGCGATCATAAGTCTGTTCAAGTTTATCGTAGAAGGAGTCCTTCTCTGCGTCGTCCGTCTCCTCAGTCGGCGCATAGGCGCAGATAAATGTTATGTTGAAAAATTTCGCTTTGATGCGGATCGCAGCGAGACGCTCGTCCACGGGGGTGAACGCTAGTACTTGGCGGCGAAGTCTCTTTCCCACCACGAATCCTACACCACGCGCTTTGCCGCGTGTCTGGCCACTGTAGTATACGTCACAAGGTCCGATGGTCGTCTTTCCTTGTCCCGTCCATCGCATTTCCTGCAGGGCGGTGATGTCAGCCTTTGCGTTAACGAGGACATCAACCAGTCGGGCAGCGGTACCGTCCCTTGAAAGGGTCCGGACATTCCCGGTACATGCCCTAATATCCAAATCATTATGCCTTATTCGTTTTGCCGGGTCGTCAACATTAAAGGGGGTTCTCATCCGAGGCTTTAATACATTTTTCATTGGACTAAATTTTTTACGTGGCGGGTCCCAAACCCAGCGCACAACCCGTTTCGGGGTTTTTGGAAAATATTTACACATTTATATAGCGAGCCGCTTGCTTCAAGACAGACGCCCGCTTGCAGCCGCACCTCATGGTGAACAGACGCTGCGCAAAAAACCTCGGTGAGCCCTTAAACCAAGTATGTCAGAGTGGCCCCACCGGGGCTCCCTCTCTTTCTGCCGCGAGCCTAGGTAGCTCCCGTTGCCCAGAGTGCACGAACGAGGACGCAAGAGTCGGGATTGAGCAAGGTCACTTAGCAACCACACTCCATTACACTCCGGTGTTTAGTATTTTAAAAAGTTGACGCGGGCCGTACACTTAAACAGCAGATCGTTAGGCTTTTTTCGCTTTTAAGATTCGCGCACTTCACTTCTTCACACAACTTCACAGGGCACAGTTTTGACATGACTTTGGCCCGTTGACCGCTTCTGCGCCCTTTTATGCTTTCTGCCGTGGCAGAGAAAATTACCTTTCCGGGAAACCTTTCACACTTGCGCAAAACTTACCGTTCGCCATTCCTGCATTCACACCTACGCACTCATACATTCACACAAAAATTATAATATAGGCCTTTCTTTTCTACCATAGACACAATGTTGCTAGGCGTTCGGCAATATTGCATCTGTTACAGCAGTTTGTTATCTGCAGCAGGTGGGCGCGGTTACTTACAGCTGCTACAGATGCGACGTTGTCGAGGCCCTGCCACATTATGTTAACAAGTTAGCATTGTCATATCTTGCCAGTATGGCGAAAGGCTGTCGTTACATATTAACCCTTTCGCTACAATCCAAAAAATCCAAATTCTTGTCCAACTATTTGTTTAAGCCCCAGTAACAATAAAAAATAAAATTTTTATAAATTTTTTTTTTATAAGTCTGTTTTTTTACATGTTGCCATATGGCAACAAATATACTGTACGGTAAAGAAAAACTAGGGAATTTTAAGTTTTGAAATTACGAATATAAGTTTATTTTAAAACGGTTTTACATCGAAATTTTAACTTTATCTTTTATATATCTATTATTTATCTATTATATATGTATGTATCTTTTATATATACAAAAATGAATGTATGTATCTACCCCTCTACCTACCAAACCGTCCATAGGATTAAAATAAAACTTTGTCAACTTATTTCTTCCCCTAGCAGAAAGTTAACTGGCATAGTAAAAATATTTTTAAAAGGGCGTGGCACTTCCAATACAAACTGAAATTTTTAAAATGTTTATCTCACACTGCTTGGTCTAGAGCGTTGAAATTTTTTATGAAAGTGAAGTTTCAAGTTGCGGTAGAATTATGTGGTGGGCGTTTATATAAATAGAGGCGTGGCACCTCTCATACAAAAAACTTAATGGTCTGTACATCTTCGCATCTATTTGCCGTAAAATATGAAAGCATACTGAGTTGTGGTAGAATTATGTAAAAGTGGGCGTCATTGGAAAAGGAGGAGTAGCACGTCCCATACAAATAAAAATTTGGGCTTATAAAGTGCACATCTCTATAGGTGTTTGCTCAAAAAAGCATTGCAATTTGGTATGAAAAAATTAGTTTGACTTGCGGTTATGTGAAAGTGGGCGTTATTGTAAAAGGGCGCGGCATATCTCATAGAAACTGAAAATTGTAAAGTGTATGTCTCTGCAGGTGTTTGCTCTAATGCATTGGTATTTTGTATGAGAAAATTAGTTTGAGTTCCGGTAGAATTGTGTAAAAGTGGGAGGTATTGTAAAAGGGGCGTGACACCTTCCATACAAACTGAAACTCTTAAACTGTGTATCTCTGTAAGTCTTTTCTCTAAAGCATTGGAATTCTATTCATTGTTGTCAAATGCTCCTAATATTTCTTCCCTTCAGAATCCTCCAAACCTGACAAGTCAGACTCCCCAAAATTCTCCAAAATCTTTTCTTTGACTTTGTAGCTTATTTTCCTTGACTTATTTTCAAATTATAATGCGGTAACAATAATAAATCCAAACTCTTCAGGTCTCAATCGCAAATAAATTTCTTCTGCAATCTAGAGCAAATTTACACCTTACAGCAAAAATGTTGCCATTTGGCAACACTAAAAGTTATAAAAATCAGTACCGCTTTGTAAATTGTTCGTAAAAAAAATATTTTTTGCCAAAGCGTAGATTGAAGATTCTTTTACTTATTTAATTAATAATTTACTAAAAAATGTATATAAGTAAAAGACAAATTTCCCTCGTGAATGGTTGACACCTTGCCGCGGTACGAGGGCTTAAGTCGATAGCCACAGGGCTGCGCTGCCCTTGTGATCATAGTGCCGCCGGTACTACATCATGAGAGAAGCCAAGCCTCTCTGGCGCGACGACTAAGATCTTCCCCCTCCCAATCCAGGGTGTTATGCGACCACGTGCCCATTGGACGTTTGCAGCCGGGAGGCAAATCGTGGCTGTAATCGAACGGAGCCTCTCTGATACCGGGCCGCCTCGGAGAGTAACTATGGCCTTACCGCGGCATGGGGCTCTGCCGCGGCGGACGACACATTCCCCATACTCTTCCTTTGACCCTAAACTGGCCTTGCCCGGCAAGGGGTCGTACGAACAAGATGAAAAAAAGTAATAAAAACCTTAAAAATAATGATACAACCATGTATACTGCCCAGCAGAGGAGGAAAATGCTGGAGCAAGCGAGAACGCAACGTCGGAGGACAAACTCCATTTCTTCATCAGCCGAGAGATCGACAGCGATGACAACTACGAGTCGATCAGCTCTGGATAAAAAGAGGGCAATCCCCAAAGTAAGTACCGGTACAAACACGGTGAAACCAACAACGGCTGATGCTAGAGCCCTAGTAAGTGCCGGTACCGAAACCAAATCTTTAACGTCTGTGGCAGTGGTCTCACGACCTGGCCCCAGAGATCCAAATAAGGGAACGACCGCGATGGCAACTACGGGTCGAAATTTACCCCAAAAGACATCTCCCAGTCGCTCTGAGTACTTGGACAAAAGAGCGGCCGCGAGGATACTGAAGAAATACGAGGGTATTTCACAAGAGACGCTATCGCCGAATGCTAGGAAGACGGTGGAGATGGCTGAAGCTATCTTACCGAACTTCCAAAGCGATTACGCGCCAAAGAAGGTTAATATAAATCCCTTCAAACGCCAGAGATCGGACGTGGATTTAAAACCTCACCCGAAGCGGCAGCAACACGCCCCCGTAATGGGTAAACTCAGCTTTGCTGAAGTGACTAAGGATAGGATCCTCATAGGCGTCATTGACCGAGGTAATGAAAACTGGGCCATCCCTAGGGACCAGTGGCGGTTCGTCCGGAACGCTATCGGTAATGCCCTTCTCGACATTATGGATGAGTCTCCGGGTGCCACTCCGATGGGTTCTGATGCGGGATGGCACCAGGGCCGAATCAAGGTATTCGCTTGCGAGGATGCAAAAACTGTTGCACTGTACAAGGCAGCAGCTGCAAGACTAGGTGAGATCTACCAAGGGGCAAGAATCGAGGTTGTCGACTGGAAGGACATCCCGGCTCGGCCAAGGGCAAGAGCGTGGATTCCTGCTATCCCTGCTGAGCCTGAGAGAATTCTCAGGATGCTGAGGATCATGAACCCGTCTCTCCCGACGCAGGACTGGGGTGTAAATCTGGTCGAGGACGCGGTAGGGCCTGATAGGCAAGTGGTCTTCACCTTGAATAAGGAGGCACTCGAGCCCCTTAAACGGTGCAATGGACGAGTGCACTACGGCATGGGTCAGATCGTGATCCACGTATACCGCGGCGATGCACAGCGCGCTGCTATTTCGGCTGCACCGGAGGACTCGGACATCGCAGTGCCGGAAGGGGAGTCGGAGATGTCCGACTCGGAAAGTATGGTATCTGCCACGTCAAATGGCGAAGGAGCAGTGAACAGCTCGGAGATGGGAGACAGCCTGCTGGACGGGGAGGACCTCAACGTCACAGTGATAGCAGCTACTCCTGAGCGCACCACAGTTGACACTGCCACAGTTAGTAGGATCTCTGCCACGCCAAACCGTGGTCTGAAGAAATCGTCGTTGAAAGATAAGCCTCCAGACGAGGTGGAACTCGACGATACGGCGGTGGCAGGGAAGTCTGAGCACTCTCATGTTGGTGGTGATTCAGATAAACCTGCACAAATCTAAAGCAGCCGCGGCTGCTTTAATCAGTCGTCTCTCTAAAGGCGACGTAGATGTGGTCCTCATCCAAGAACCCTGGGTCAACAGCTCAAGGATTTGCGGTTTGGGGACTAAGGGTTATAAGCTTATTCGAGCCAGCGAGGGGGGCAGGGTTAGAGCCTGTATTTTAGTTAAGTCTGAGCTGAATGCATTTCTCTTGCCCAACTATACCAATGGTGACGTTACAGCTGCCAGTTTAACAGGTGACAGTACCAGTCTGACGATGGCGTCGGTCTATATGCCCTACGACGCCGAAGAACCTCCGCCACAGAGGGAGGTAAAAGACCTGGTGGCAAATTTTTCCATGGGTCATCTTGTTATCGGAACTGACGTCAATGCTCATCACGTCCAGTGGGGAAGCTCCGATATCAATGCTAGAGGAGAGTCGTTGTTTGACTATTTGTTAACAACTAACCTGGTAGTTTGCAACGTGGGTAACGAACCTACGTTTATTACTAAAACCCGTAGGGAGGTAATAGATCTCACTATTTGCAGCGAAGGCGCTTATGAGTGGGTCAGAAAATGGCGCGTTCTCGATGAGCACTCATTCTCCGACCACCGGTACGTAGAAATAGTTCTAGACTTTTCTGTTGAGCAGCCGGTTATGAAACGCAACCCACGTAACACTAACTGGCAGCTACACAATGAAATACTATCTAGGGACTTACCAGCACTGCCCCCACAAGTCCCCTCATCAGTAGGGGAGTTGGAGGATCTGGTAAAGACCTTTACAACGGCGCTCTCGAATGCCTTAGAGCAGGCTTGCCCAGTGCCAAAACCACGCGGTAAACATAGGCCGCATTGGTGGTCCTACGACCTGGACTCGCTCCGAAAATCATGTAGGACACAATTTAATAAGGCCAAGAGCCTTGGCACGGAGATTCAATGGCTCGAATATAAAGTTAAACTCAGGGCCTACAAAAAAGCTCTGAGGCAGGCGAAGAGAGTATCGTGGAGAAATTTCTGCACTGGGGTCGAAAATGTTGATACAGCGAGACTTAGACGAGTGCTCTCAAAAACTCAAACAGCCACAAGCTATTTGCGCAAACCTGACGGATCCTGGACCAGCACGGAGAGGGAAACCCTAGAGCTGCTCTTGAATACGCACTTCCCAGGGAACTTGCATGAGGAACCCGTAGCACCTACAACAAACCTGGCTGTATACATACCCATCACGGAGGAAAAGGTTAGGTGGGCGGTTAAAAGCTTCGAACCGTTCAAGGCTGCCGGGCCAGACGGGATTATTCCCGCACAACTCATAAACACGCTGGAGACATCAGCCAAATGGCTGGTATTTCTCTATACAGCCTGCCTGGCTCTTAGCTACGTTCCGTGCTCCTGGAGAAGTGCCACGGTAGTGTTTATTCCTAAGGCGGGGAAGGCGTCTCATTACGAGCCGAAGGACTACAGGCCGATCAGTCTCTCATCCTTTGTGCTCAAAATCTTCGAGAGGATAATAAATGACTACCTCTCCTCTACTATTGATAGCAACCTGATCTGTAGCTATCAGCATGCATACACCAAAGGGAAATCTACAGAAACTGCGCTTCACAGCCTAGTTTCTGTTATTGAAAAATCGCTGTATGAGAAGGAGTACTGTCTTGCGGCCTTTTTAGATATTGAAGGAGCCTTCAACAACATAAGCCCTGATGCTATAAACACCGCTTTACAAGTCTGGGCATAAGCAGGTCTCTTATTGGACTTATTGATCAACTGCTAAGGGGTAGACGAATAGTTTCATCACTGGGCTCGGTTGACTTATCACGCTATGTCACAAGGTGGTGTTCTCTCCCCGCTTCTATGGAACCTCACTGTCAACTCGATGCTGCGAGACACAAGCTGGGGGGGCGGGAAGGTAGTGGCATATGCAGACGACTTAGCTATAGTATATAGGGGCAAATTCCCACAAACCCTGTGCGACTTGATGCAAGTAGCACTGCGAGAGGTTTCCTCATGGTGCTCGCGCTGCGGACTGAGCATCAACCCGGGAAAAGTGGAACTGGTCCTTTTCACCAACCGCTATAAGATACCACCGCTAATACTACCAAAACTGAATGACGTGCACCTGAACCTGGCTGACAAAGCCAAGTTCTTAGGCACAGTTCTGGATAGGAAACTAACCTGGAAGGAGAATGTTCTTCAGCGCCAGAAGAAAGCGTGTATTGCACTCTACACATGCAAAAGAGCCATTGGAAAGAAATGGGGGCTCAGCCCCAAAATATGCAAATGGATCTACACCGCAATCATTCGACCAATCATGCTCTATGGAGTTGTGGTATGGTGGCCTGCGCTGAGCAAGGCAACAAACCTTAATCTGCTAGGTAAAGTACACAGATCTTGCATGATCTGTATAAGCGGTGCGTTAAGAACAACGCCCAATGAAGCACTCCAGGCCATTCTTGGCATTTTGCCACTCGATCTGGAAGGGCACCGGGTAGCAGCAGCGGCTCTGCGTCTAAGGGAAACGTCCGGCTGGGGCGCAAGCACTACTGGACACGCCTGTGCGACCACAACAGTCGGAGATAGCTGTTTTAAAATCAACATTCCCAGCAGGGAAGAATGGGAGAGCACGGATCGGAGTCCCGCCACTCATGGCGGCACTTCCATTTATACTGATGGTTCGAAGTTAGACGGCAGAGTTGGAGGAGGGGTTTATTCAAAGGATCTGAACCTTGAGCTCTCCTTCAGACTACCTGATCACTGCAGTGTCTTCCAGGCTGAAGTTTCAGCAATCATGGACGCCGCGGCTTGGATAGGCCAACACACTATCGGACACGACATTTTTATATTCAGCGACAGCCAGGCGGCCATCAAATCCCTTGGCTCTTATTCGTTCAACTCTGAACTGACGCTCAGCTGTCGTCGATCTCTACAAGAGATGGCCCAACAGAATCGCGTGAACCTCACATGGGTCCCGGGGCATAGGGACATTGAGGGAAATTGTAGGGCAGACGAACTTGCGAGGCAGGGCACGACCAAGCAGGTTCTTCGGGATAAAGAGCGCTTAGGTATGCCTATGGGAAATCTCCATATTAATAGGCGTATTGACTGGGCACTGCCTCATTGGTAGGCACGCAGAAAGACTTGGTGTGCCCTACCGACGATGCTGTAGGAGTTGTAAGGATGATGAGGAGGAGGAAACGGTGGAGCACCTCATCTGCAACTGCCCGGCTTTAAGTGGCGCGAGAATGCGCTTTTTGGGAGTTCCCTTCCTGGTTAGCCTACGCCAGGTCACGGAGCTGGACATAAAGGACCTGATGGCCTTCATCAAGTCATCTAAATGGTTCGAGGAGGAGTAACGGTGTCGGTATAGGAACGTCAGTCCCGGGATTCTGCTATGTGGAGAATTCCGTTAATACCGGGATTTTCCATATGGCAGGGTCCCGGAACTGACTTTCCTAGTGTTGGTGGTATCACAACGGGCCTTTTAATACTGGCCTAGGTGTGCCTCTACGGTAGCCACTTGAACCTAACTTAACCTAAAAGACAAATTTCATAGTAAAATTATGTATTGCAAAGGCCTTTTATGAAAAATTGTATATTATCGATATTTAATGGACGATGATAACTTATTTGATTTTTGTCTACTCTTTAAACATCAATCTTCAACAAAATGTAAGAAAGAAAGTGATATTTTATACACAGGAGTAGCTAGGCCCCTCTAAAGTTGGATGTTGCCATATGGCAACAATATCGCGAAAGGGTTAATTATATTGAGAAGAGCTTAAGAGTTTGTGCTTGTAACTTCACCGTCAGGTTTTATATTTGCTTGCAAGAGCTATTGCAAAACACTAGAAAAATAATATTCACCATTAATATATAAAATTCGCGCGAATTTAACACATCATTCATTACATTGTTTCTACATCTTATATATTTTTTTTTTCGACATTTTTTCATTCGAAATTTTTTTTCGATCTTTTGTGTTTTCGGCAAATTTTTTTTCGACATTTTTAGTTTCGACTTCTTTTTTTCGACATATCGTACCAGACCCTCTGAAGAGATATTTGCAATGTTGTTGTTGTAACGAGGTGCAGTCCTGCCCAACGCGTATTTTTCCTAAACCTAAATTGTCATCAATATCTTCTAACGGGAGTCCAAGGAAACTAGCAGTTTCAATAGGGTTGGACCAAAGAGAGATGTGTGTTAGAAGAGTGGGCTCAGAAGAGCAAGAAAATAAGTGATTGGTATTGTGGGGGGACGAGACGCATGCCGGACATACATTCGGCACATCAGGGTTCAGTCTAGGTATGTAGGAGTTTAACCTGCTACAATATCCAGAGCGTAATTCAGCCAGAGTGACCCTTGTCTCTCGAGGAAGATGACGCTCCTCTTCAGAAATGCCTGGTGTTGCGGCATGTAAGACATTGTTTAGCGGACAGAGCGCAGAGTAATGGCCAACAGACGTTGTATGGATATGCCCCTAGGCCTGTTTATGCACCTGCAGATCAAACGGCGTTGTTATAGTGTCGGATCTCATCAAAATGTTTACGTAAATGCGACCTTATTTTCCTAGGAGGCGGAATGAGTTCAAGCAGTTGTCTACCGGGATGATGTGGTTTACAGCAATTCAGTAGGTACTGCTTGTTTAGCATTTCATTATGCTCCCTAACTGAAAGCATTTCCACCTCATTGTGTATATGAGATATAGGTGACATAAGGACGCACCCCGTAGCGGTTCTGAGCGCGGTGTTTGCCTTGTACGTTACCAACAACGTTTCTTTGTCTTTACCGCAAGTACTGCCGGCTTACAGCTGAATGGGCAGCAAAAGTGTGCATGGTGTCGAAAGTCACTCCCAAGATATTTGGGTGAGCGACAATAGGTATTTTATGATCACCTACATAAATTTTTAATTCCATGCCAACATGCGCTGCCCACGTCGTTAATACGGTCGCCGAAGACTTTGTTGGCGACAATGTCAAGGTTCGGGCGGTGAAGAACTCGACTAGAGTTCGTCTGCGTAAGAAACAATCGTAACTTCTTCTGGTGGAGGAGGAAGCTTCGAAATATAGAAGTTAAACAATAACGGGGAAAGGACACCACCCTGTGGTACCCCTTGTTTGATCTTCCTGGCTTTAGATTTTTTGTTTCTGAATACAACAGACGACCGAAAACCACTGAGATAATTGGCGGTCCAACGCTTGAGACAGGGGGGGAGTGACGAGTCTTCCAAATCGGATACAAGTTGCCCATGATTTACTGTGTCAAAAGCTTGAATCAAATCAATGGCAACTAGAACCGTCCTGTCATTAGGCCTGTTTTGATTTAGACCGTCAGTTACCTGAGTGTTTATGACATTTAGAGCAGATGTTGTGCTCCTACCTTTCCTGAAGCCATGTTGGTGCTCGGCTAACATCAAATGTGATGTGTAGAGCGGGAGTAAGACCGCCTCATGTGTCTTTACTACTGGCGAGAGGAGTGATATCGGGCGATATGACTCCCCCAACGTTAGCTGGCTTGCCAGGCTTTAGTAGTGGGATCACAGTTGCCTGCTTCCATTTGTCGGGTATGACAGCTGTGATCAGAGACAGATTTAAGACGGCAGTTAAATATTTAACTCCTACTGGGCCGATATGCTTGAGATGCACCATGGCTCTATGCCATCAGGGCCGATGGCTTTGGAATTTTTGGCCTTCCGGATGGCCTCTTGAACCTGTGTAGCGGTGATGGGAACGGAGGCATAGTTTTTGTGTTTATGCGCGCGCCTGAAGATTCCACGTCTTGTCCTGTCTTGCGCAGGGTGTGTGACATACTGTCGACAAAAAGCCTGCGCACATTTCCTTGGGCCATTTAATGTCTTGTCACCAAAGGTGATGTCGACATTTTTTGGTGGACCCGAAGGATTCGACAAGGACTTGACGGTGGACCATAATTTCCCAACACCGGTAGAGAGGTTACAAGATCTGAGGTGTTGTTGTTGTTGTTGTAGCGAGGTGTAGCCCTGCCTAAATGTCAGACAGGGTCACCCCGAGTGTATTGCTCTTGCCGGGGTCGATATAAGAAAACGGCCCGGGTCGTTTCGGCACGATGCGTACAGCACAAGTACTGGTACCGTTTTCGTAGAACCGGCAATACAAGAAACTAGCCGTGTAGGCTATGTAGGTCATTTAGCGTTACCCAGGGTGCACCAACTGGGAGGCGACCTACTTTTACACCCCTTCCATTTGGTTTGTTTGTGTACGTTAACCAGTCGTTTGATTTCCACATTGAGATCACCGATCTGTGGGTCAGAGGGATCGATGTTGCGTATGAGGTCACGTTCGTTGGCCAAGGCTGCGGCCTCAGCTGGGAAGTTAGGCCTAATATTTTTTATTCTACCAGCTGGTATAAAACGGGCTGTAGCCTTTTTAATGACCTCACGTATGTTACGCTCGCCAACGTGTACATCAGTGGGAATGGGAAGATCACCAAAGGAGCTCTCCGTGAATTCCAAAAAGCCGACTCAATTAGCCCTTTTGAAATTCACGTATGTTCTTTTCTCCGAAGTAATGAAATCCGTGGCACGATCGACGGACAGGATGATAGGCAGGTGGTCGGATGACAAGGACACCATAGGTTGCCAGTTTATGCTGTTAATTAACCCCGGGCTAACAATAGTTAGGTCCGGGGAGCTACTGCAGTTAACAGCCATCCTTGTTGGGGTGACTCCGTTCACAGTACAGAAAGAGGAAGTGTCAATTTTCTCGGCTAATTCCCGTCCTCTGCCGTCCACAGAAAGGTGTGAATGCCACATGTCATGGTGGGCATTAAAATCGCCCATGATGATACGGTTATCGCCACAAAGAAACGCCCTAAGGTCAGGACGATAACTCTGGGGCAGCAGGTGACGGGAGGAATGTATATATTGATTAGCTCGAGATCAACACCACCAGCTTGTATAACTATACCCTCACACTCTAAGGGTAAGTCTCTTTGGTCAGTGTTGATATCAAATTCCCGATACCGCCTCGTATGGTGAACAAGGAACGCGAGACCACCTCCGCCGTCCGTACGGTCATGCCGGAGAACGTGGTAGCCTCCACTCGCTCGGAGATTCGAGTGGGGCCAAGTTTTGTCTCCTGGATTGCAGCAATTTTGATTTTATGTAGCTGCATAAATGTGGTTATCTCCGCTATCTTGCCGGTCAAGCCGTTGCAGTTAAATTGCATCAATTTAAATTGTGAAGGAGAGGCAATGGTCACTCTGGGAGTTAAAGACTGATCTGTACGCCTAGATGGTGGTAGGCTAGGTCGCGATATTGATCTCCGTCGCAGTCCTGAAGCAGGCGGATTTCGTTCATTATTAGATGAGTGTACATCCGTCGGCGTTGAGGGCTGCACAACTCGACAGCAAGGCGCGACAAACACATCAGTCCACAGATTTCTGTTTGCGAGCCCAGAACACATGCGTAGGTGACATCGGCCTAGGCAGGAGTTGCACTTGACCGATGCCACAGACGCATATATCCTATGCCGACATACAGTGCACGAAGAGTGAGGGACCAGAAGTTGATGGACTTGACTTGCATTCGTGCTAGTGCCGGAAGAAGTTAGTAAAGGGTTCAGAGACGGGGACTGAAACTTGGTAGTGCTAAAAGCATCAACTGATGTGCTACGAAGAAAGTGTTGGATATAAGCAATAATATTTTGCCATCTCTAACGTTCAATCACATTGCGTCTTTATTCTTTTGTAATATATATATATACATATTTTTGTATTTGCTTTCGTATAAAGATGTCATTTTGGAGTTTGCTTAGTTATTTTTTCTTTTCCGGCTCTCTCTCTTGTAAAATCTTTCAACCACTAAACACGTGTAAAATATATCTTTTCTAAATTGTAATTTCACAGAATAACCACACACTGTTTGATTTTAATCTAAAGGATCTAGGCAGCCGAATATCATCAGGTTTAGATATTCTGCACATATATTAATTTCTACAGGTTATGGGCTCAGGGAGTCTGTGAAATTCTATACGGAAATGGCGGACGCAGTCAAACAGAAATTCGAGAAGTTAAACGACAGTAATTATGCTAATTGGAAATTCAGAATGGAGTTGCTGCTCCGAAAGCAAAACTTATGGAAGAGAGTGATTATGGAGGCAAAACCACTGGTAAAGTTAAGTACGACCAACGCAGTAGCAAATCAAAGTGAGATCGATAAATGGGACGAGCTGGATGATGAAGCGAGGGGTACAATAGGCCTCGCTATTGAAGACAATCAACTTATCCACATTCGTTCAGCATCAACCGCAAAACAATCAAGGGAAGCGTTAAAGCAGTATCACGAGAAAAATACATTAGCAAATAAAGTTTATTTGGTAAGGTCAATTTGCGCATTGAAGCTAGAAGAGGGTGGAGATGCAAAGGCTCATATAAACAAAATACAGGATTTGTTTACTAGGCTCAATGATATAGGTGAGCAACAGTTATCGACATTATGGAGTAAAATATTTTTGCTCAGCAGCTTACCACAAAGCTACGATACATTGGTATCTGGTCTTGGTGCGCGTAATGAAAGTGAGGTTACGTTCGATGTCGCAAAACAAGCAGTAATCGCGGAATATGAGCGGCATGCAAAGGCAGATGATGTCTCAAATGACTCATTACAAAAGAGGGCCTTTGCACAGTTCAATTGGCGAATGGGGAGTTAACACATCGCTCATTTGCTGCAACGTCGTCATAACGCAAAAAATGTGATATTACAGAAAACGCATTTTAATTTTTGAATGGCTGTATATTTATATGGGATAAGTAATTAATTCTATCGCGATGCTGCGTGAAGTGTTAAAACCTGGGATATAACACTTTGCCAGTTGATCAAACATATTATTTCCGATATATTAGTGATGTTAACTCAAAATTTAGGTTTTTTGAGTTATGACGATGTTGCAGCAAATGAGCGACATGTAGTTGGCATCGGAGTTGGATATTTGACATTTATGAACGAAAGTGGTCACATTCACAAAGAAAAAGCGACGAATGTTCTGTATGCACCTAAATTGGTTGGAAATGTAATTTCCGTAAGGCAGTTAACCAAAAATTGATGTACAGTAGAATTCGATGACCGCATTTGCCAAATTAAGTGTAATGATAAACAGAGAGCTTCGGCTCTGAGCCTCATTGGCACGAATATAAAGCTAATCTAAGGGCCTACAAAAAAGCTCTGAGACAGGCGAAGAGAACCTCGTGGAGAAATTTCTGCACTGGCATCGAAAAGGTCGACGACACAGCGAGTCTTAGACGAGTCCTCGAAAAGTCAAACAGCCATCAGCTATTTGCGAAAACCTGACGGATCCTGGACCAGCACGGAAGAGCAAACCCTTGAGCTGCTCTTGAATACACATTTTCCGGGAATCTGCATGACGCAACACTAGCACCTGCAACAAACCTGGCAGTAAATATACCCATCACTGAGGAAAGAGTAAGGTGGGCAGTTAAGAGCTTTGAACCGTATAAGGCTGCCGGGCCGGACGGGATTATCCCCGCGAAACGTATAAACACGTTGGAGGCATCAGCTAAATGGCTGGTATTTCTCTTCACAGCCTGCCTGGCTCTCAACCACATTCCGGGCTCCTGGAGAAGCGCCACGGTAGTGTTTATCCCTAAGGCTGGGAAGGCATCCCACTACGAGCCAAAAGACTACAGACCGATCAGTCTCTCGTCCTTTGTACTAAAAACCTTTGAGAGGATACTAAGCGACTACCTCTCAACGACTATTGATAACAACCTTATCTCTAGGGTTACCTATGTAGAGTCACTTCTCAGAGCAGAAAACCCAGGATCTCTGCGCAGTGGAACCACCCGGGGTTTTACCTCGGCCAAGGACTGTCACTTTCAATGTAACCCTGTTTAGTATGTTTTGTCCCATTCCGAAACTATCATCCTCCCTCCTTGCAGCAGGGCTGCAAGATATTCTATTGTTACGGGCGGGCGTTGAGCCGAACCCCGGACCAAAAGAATGGATATGCAGTGTCTGTTGCAAAAAGATATATATTAAACGGTCGCATTCTGTGCAATGCTTCTCGTGTAAGAGATGGCTCCATAAATCTGGATGTTCAGGGCTTAACCTTAACATCCACAGACCCCGTACTTTCTTTAGTACTTTCGTGGCCCCTTGTTGTTTGCGCCCTCGGGCGTCCCACGGTAAGCGCCGTTCAAGCGCACCCCTACCGCCACTTTCTAGTAGCAATACTAATAGTAATAATAATAATGTCTTAACGACTAGCAGCACTTCTGCTATACCCGCCACACAAACTCCAGACTGTTGCTCGTGTCTTATGGCGTCAACATCACGCGCAGCAGCTCAACACTCTCGCTCCCACAGGAGCAGTTTAGACATGAGCAACTCCGAGCACCAGTCTCTCTCTGTTTCTATGTCATACCCCCCCTCCCGTTTAATTTCTCACGTGAGTCAGGAACAACATCTTCTCGCACCTGTCTCTACGTGTACTGTTTGTCGGCAAAGATTATACACGCTCGCGCCATCGGTCAAATGCAATAACTGCTTAGGCCAATGCCACGTACATCTATGCTCTGGGCTCGCTAACAGGAACCTCTGGACGGATGCGTTCATCGCACCATGCTGTAACACACCTCAACCTACGACGCCAGCCAACCCGGTTACACCGGGTCCACAGCTAACTAGGCTGAGGCACAGCCTTGGTCTTAGCCTACCAACACCTGGGCGAACACATCCGTCTCTCACGCCTATGGTTAACTCGACACCGACCCCACCGGCGCACTTCCAAATCTTACAGCACAACTGTAACGGATTAACTGGTAAGATCGCAGAGATAACTAATTTGATGACGCAATATGACATAAAACTTGCCGCAGTCCAAGAAACCAAGCTCAGTCCTAGGTCGGACCTCATTACCTATGGCGGATATAACATCCACCGGAAAGACCGTCATAGAGTAACAGGAGGTCTGGGAGGTGGTCTAGCGTTCATAACGCACAACTCTGTACAGTATCATATATTTGATACCGACATCGAAGGAACGGATGATATCTTAGAAAGCCAAGGTATTACTATCCGTACAGGAGATGTCGATCTGCAAATCATTAATATCTACATACCCCCTGTCTCAAGTTGCCCCACCGGCTATCACCCCGACATTAGCTTGCTATTACGAGGAGATAACCGCGTGATCCTGGGCGACTTCAATGCGCACCACGACATGTGGCACTCAAACTTGCCAGCAGACAATAGGGGGCATGTCTCTAACCGACATCCACACCGAGTCGGTAGACACTTTTGTCGGATCTCTACCTGTGAATCCCGTTCTGAACGGTCCTCCACCGGATATTGCTGAAGAAGAACGCACCTTACCAAGGGAGACAAGAGTGACCTTGGCACAGCTTAGGTCTGGATATAGTGTAAGGTTAAACTCCTACTTATCCAGACTTAATGATACAATCTTAAATACATGCCCTGCATGTGGTAGGACCCCCCATGATACTCTACATCTCTTCAATTTTTCATCTGAACCTACTCTTCTAACCCCTCTGTCCCTCTGGACAAACCCTGTTGAAACTGCACGTTTCCTTGGACTCCCCTTAGAAGAGCTTGATGAAGATCTTCGGAATGATCATACACTCTAGACAGGGCAATGCATTGTTAACAACAACAACAACAACCTTATCTCTAGCTATCAGCATGCATACACCAAGGGTAAATCAACAGAAACCGCTCTGCACAGCCTAGTATCTGTCATTGAGAAATCGCTGTGTGAAAAGGACTACTGTCTCGTGGCCCTCCTAGACATTGAGGGGGCTTTCAACAATATAAGCCCGGAGGCTATCAACTCCGCTCTAACTAATCTGGGCGTAGACCTCTAACTGGTTTAATTGACCAAATTTTAAGAAGAAGGAAAATAGCTTATTTGTTGTTGTTGTAGCGAGGTGTAGCCCTGCCTAAATGTCAGACAGGGTCACCTCGAGTGTATTGCTCTTGGCCGGGTCGATATAAGAAAACGCCCGGGTCGTTTCGGCACGATGGGTACAGCACAAGTACTGGTACCGTTCTCGTAGAACCGGCAATACAAGAAACTAGCCGTGTATGCTATGTAGGTCATTTAGCGTTACCCAGGGTGCACCAACTGGGAGGCGACCTACTTTTACACCCCTTCTTCACTTGGTACGGTTGAGTTATCACACTATGTCACAAGGGGAACACCCCATGCTGGTGTTCTTTCCCCGCTTTTATGGAACCTCACAGTCAACTCGATGCAACGTGACACAAGCTGGGGGGCGGGAAGATAGTGGCATACGCAGACGATTTAGCTATTGCATTCAGAGGCAAGTTCCCACAAACTCTGTGTGACCTGATGCAAGTAGCACTGCGAGAAGTTTCGACGTGGTCCTCTCGCTGCGGACTTAGTATCAACCCGGGGAAGGTGGAACTTGTCCTCTTCACCAACCGGTACAAAATACCGCCACTAAGCTTACCAGAACTAGATCGCACGCGCCTGGGCTTGTCGGATAAGGCCAAGTTTCTAGGCATAGTTCTGGACAGGAAATTGAATTGGAAGGAGAATGTTCTTCAGCGCCAGAAGAAAGCTTGCATCGCTCTTTACACATGCAAAAGAGCCATTGGCAAAAAATGGGGGCTCAGCCCTAGAGTATGCAGTTGGATCTACACGGCCATCATTCGCCCAATCATGCTGTATGGAGCCGTCGTATGGTGGCCTGCGCTGAGCAAGGCAACATACCTGAATCTGTTGCGGAAAGTCCATAGATCCAATATGATCTGTATAAGCGGTGCGCTAAGGACAACGTCCAACCTCCAGTTGGGCTGCGGGTACTATTGGACACTCTAGTATTCTGGAATCTTACAGCTTTCTCCCTCTAAGCACAGATCGTTGTGCGACTACTACAGTCGGGGATAGCTGTTTCAAAATAAACATTCCCAGCAGAGAAGACTCGGAGAGGACGGTTTGGTGTCCCGAAACAAATGGTGGCACTTCCATATACACCGACGGCTCGAAGTTGGACGGCAGAGTTGGAGGAGGGGTTTATTCAAGGGATTTGGACCTTGAGCTCTCCTTCAGACTACCTGATCATTGTAGCGTCTTCCAGGCGGAAGTCTCGGCAATCCTGGACGCCGCGGCCTGGTTAAGCAAACGTGTTATCGGAGAAGATAACGCTATTTTCAGCGATAGCCAAGCGGCCATCAAATCCCTTGGCTCATACACGTTCAACTCTGAACTGACGCTCAGCTGTCGTCGATCTCTTCAGGAGATGGCCCAACAGAACCGCGTAAACCTCGTATGGGTCCCGGGACATAGGGACATTGAGGGAAACTGTAAGGCAGACGAGCTTGCGTAGCAGGGCAGGACCAAGCAGGTTCTTCAGGATAAAGAGCGTTTAGGTATGCCGTTTGCCACATGCAAACTAATGCTGAAGGAGCACACACTCCGTCAAGCCAACGAAAGATGGCTGCAATCCCCAGGGTGTCGGATATCGAAACAAAACTGGCCAAAATGGGATCTTAAAAGGTCTAGACGCATTTATGCCCTAACTAGGAGGGAAATCTGCATATTGATAGGGGTATTAACCGGTCACTGCCTCATTGGTAGGCATGCAGAAAGGCTAGGTGTGCCCTACCGACGATGCTGCAGGAGTTGCAAAGATGATGAGGAGGAGGAAACAGAGGAGCACCTAATCTGCAACTGTCCGGCTTTAAGCGACGCGAGAACGCGCTTTTCGGGAGTTCCGTTCCTGGATAGCCTAAGCCAGATCGCGGAACTGGACATAAAGGACTTGATGGGCTTCATAAAGTCATCTAAGTGGTTCGAGGAGGAGTAACGGTGTCGGTTTAGGAGTGTCAGTCCCGGGATTCTGCTATGTGGAAAATCCCAACAACTCAGGGATTTTCCATATGGCTGGGTCCCGGGACTGACTTTCCTTGTGTTGGTGGTATCACAACGGGCCTTTCAAAACTGGCCTAAGTGTGGCTCTGCGGCAGCCACTTGAACCTAACCTAACCTACCAATATGATTTACTGTTAAAGCAAAAACTGGGTACTTAGAAATTGGCCAAGTTTGATTAACTCCAATCACTTTGAACAATGAAAATGATCAAGAGCAGAATATCTAATCGAATTCCACCACTATTATTATTATTATTATAAGGCCCTATTACACCGCGACCATTAGTACGATCTATTGTGTGACCTTTTAACTTATTGCTGTATGCGAAGGCTCTTTATAAAATTCCACCAGATAATCACTGAATAAGATTTTAATAAAATTGTAAACTTTCGAAGATACATACATACATAAACATGAGGGAACGATATCGCTACCTTAATTCACAAAGGCCCTAATTGACACATTTTTCGAAAATGACTTTTTCACATTTTTAAGTATGATATAGTAAAATACACACGCACTATAAATTATAAGGAGTTACTAGCAGTAATAACGGAGATATTCCAAATTTAGAAAGCTATATTTGCATGCGTTCAATGTAAAAGATTTGTTGTTTTTTGCTTCTCCTGTAAAATTTTTTTTATGTCAGTTAGGGCCTTTGGGAATTAAAAGCACAATTGGACAAGAAACACCTATTTATATCTAATACACAGTTTACAAAGAAATTCAAAGGAATGCAGAGTGCATACCCCTTTCGGAATGCAGTCCAGGAATGCATTCCATTGAATAAAAAGGAGGTATGAAAAAGAGGAATAATTATTCCGGAATAACAAAAAGGAATGCGGACTTCAATTTGTGGAATTCGGTAACTTTAAACAATACTATGGAACGGTTGTTAGCTTAACAATTTTGTTGTTTGCACTATCGATTTGGTGATTCTGTAGCTCTTCCTTAACAATTATCAATAGGTCATTATCTCAGGTAAAACCTAGCAAAACGTAGCAGATTCTTAGCGAAGCATAGAACCAATATTCCTTAACAGTTACCAATAGGTGATTGTCTCAGGTAAACATAGCAAAACGTAGCAGATTCTCAGCTAAGCATAGAAACAATAAGTGATTGTCTCAGCTAACACATGACAAAACATAGAAGTATCTCAACTAAAATATATTAGAAAATACCTATTTGTTGTTTTAACAAACAACACCAAATTAGAGGTCGACAATTATTTCGCGTTAACAATAACAGCTGACATATCGATAAGAAATGTTGTCAAAGAAACTTGTAGTAAATAGCGAAATCGATAAAATTGTTGTTAAGTCAGCGTAACAATGACGGCGAACATTAACATCCTACCTTCTAGCCGCTTATTCGTTTTTGATCCGAGTACAAACCTAACACTTTTAGTTGAGTCTGGTGCAGATGTTAGTGCAATTCCAAAATCATTTTCAAATTTCATACAAGTTCTTTCCGCAGCAAACGATACAAACATAGAAACATTTGGATCTAAAATATTGACTTTAACTCTAATTTTATGTCGAAATCTGTAAAAGTAGGTCGCCTCCCAGTTGGTGCACCCTGGGTAACGCTAAATGACCTACATGGCCTACACGGCTAGTTTCTTGTATTGCCGGTTCTACGAGAACGGTACCAGTACTTGTGCTGTACCCATCGTGCCGAAACGACCCGGGTCGTTTTCTTATATCGACCCGGCCAAGAGCAATACACTCGGGGTGACCCTGTCTGACATTTAGGCAGGGCTACACCTCGCTACAACAACAACAACAACAACAACATGTATTTTTATTGCTGAAATTACAGATCCAACAATTGGTGCTGATATCCTAAACAAATATGGTCTTGTAATTGATACAAAATCAAAAAAGCTTATTCTCACGGACTACAGTCCTGACCTTTCTCACGGACTCCAGTCCTGACCTTTAGCTTCTAATACCGCAACATTTCGTTTTGTCTTAAAGTTGAAGCTTACAACTTTCCAACAAAAAAAAAACCGCCTGCAATTATCAGAACATATGAACTAGTTTAATAGCTATGATAATTGTACGCGGTTTTTTTTTGTTGGAAAGTTGGAAGCTTGAGCTTTGAAAAAAGTCTCAAAAATTATACGAAAATTTACTTAAAAAAATGTATATTGGTTTAGGAGATCAATGACCCTTAGTATGAAAATAACTTATCGAAATGTTGAGGTATTAGAAGCTTAAGATCAGGACTGGAGTCCGTGATAAATTCCGTGATAATTTCAGCTAAATTTGAGAAAAAAGGATAAAAATTACGTATTTTCAGTACCAGGTTTTTAATACCAGGTACTCGCTATAGCATTTTCAGGTCGAATGAAACCTTTTTCAAATGAAATGAAACCTTTTTCAAGTCAAATGAAAATTTTTTCAAAGGAATTTCTTTTTCAAATGAAATTAAACCTTTTTCAAGTCAAATGAAACTTTTTTCAAAGGAATTCCTTTTTCAAATGAAATGAAACCTTTTTCAAGTCAAATGAAACTTTTTTCAAGGGAATTCCTTTTTCAAATGAAATGAAACATTTTTCAAGTCAAAGTTTCATTTGACTTGAAAAAGGTTTCATTTCATTTGAAAAAGGTTTCATTCGACCTGAGAATGCTATATATGATTTATCATTTACTTTTAAGCAAACTACTATCTTTTTCCTTTAAAACGCCATGACGAATGTAAGGATATCTCTAATAGAAAATTGGTTACAGCTATAATAGGGTAAGCCTAAAAATGACGTTTTTGAAATTTTTGAAATTCGACCAGTCCGAAACGAGTGGTTATAAAAGTTAAATGTGTGTAAATTTGTTCCTTCAGGACCCTAAAGGAGTGTACCTAAAAATTTGAGCGAAATCCGAGACTAGTCAGCAACGATTTTTGCTAATATTAGACGTTTTCATATAGATTGACTCGTAAACCAAAAATATTTCTAAGGTTTTTTAAGATTGCTTGAGAAAAAAAAGTCTTATAGATATGTATTTCTAACCATTTTCCATTAATATGATTGTACATATTTTGATCCAATTAAGCAAAATAATTTCTTGTATTCTTTTAGGTGTACTTTACGATCAATTGCATCCCGAAGAGGATGGAATTCCATGGAATCTAACCATACATTTTTCAAAATTTCCAGAGGACGTGTTAGTGAAGATTTCGAGTCGGTTTGTATGGTGAAGAATAAATAGTAGCAAGAAATTGTATTAACACTTTTGTTGGCAGAGAGCTTTTAGAATCCCATTTTATGGCATGCCTTAAAGAAGCCGATGTCCTGAAACATCGTGGCCAAATAATATCTTCCATGCAAAAAAAGGATCATAACCAGCTATGGCAAGGATTAAGCAATGACAAATTCGATCAGTTTTGGGCTATTAATAGACGCTTAATGGAGCCCAGTGGAGATCAAGAAACTTTTAAATGTATACCTATTCGATTATACGCTGAGGTGGGTATGCGAATTCTATCTTAAATATTCTATTATATGACTATTTCCATATTATAAGATTATCCCGTATGTACTTTTTATGTTAATTATACAATAGGTGTCAAAAGTTGGGGCTTGCAATTTAAAAACGATTATGTAATTTGGTATTTTTCGAGCAAATTCGTTTTTTTTTCGTCACAACCCCTTTGAAAAAAATATAAAAAGAATTGTCTGATTTTCAAAATAGTCCTTCAGTTAGATATCTCGCTGAAATTTGGCACGTGGACGCCATTTTATAATATGTTAATGTTTTGGCGGAACCAACAAGACAGGACCAATATAGCATATAACCCCCATACTATCGATTGTTTCGATAAACTGGTTTGGGACTATATCTTCTCCAATTTAATATCCAGGGACGTATAATTTTGCATATTTTGCACTTATTACATATACAATATGGACGATCGAACTAAGTAAGATTGGGCATATCATATATGAAGACATGCATGGATGAAGGGGGTATGTCGCATTTTGAGTGAAACGAGAAAATTGACTTTAAAGTTTTGCTTAAACATTTGAGGTTTTTTCGAATCTTTATGGAAAACTGACAAAAAAATTATGCAAAGGATAAAAAACGTTGCATAATATGCAATAAAAAGCATAAGTTTATATTTAGTGTTTTATATGAAAAAATCGGAACATACCCCCTTCTTCCACAATTCATATTGAAAAGTTGTGTACATACCCCCTTCATCCATGAATTATCTTCTACAATTTTCACGATGGACAGATTCTGATAAGACAGAAATATAGATCTGCATAAACACTATTCACCAATGCCAAACACAGAAATTGAGTGAGAATGCGACATACCCCCTTCATCCATGCATGTCTTCATATATTATTTCTGTTGTTGTTGTTGTTATTGTTAACAATGCATTGCCCTGTCTAGAGTATATGATCATTCCGAAGATCATCATCAAGCTCTTCTAAGAGGAGTCCAAGGACGCGTGCAGTTTCAACAGGGTTTGTCCAGAGGGACAGAGGGGTTAGAAGAGTAGGTTCAGATGAACAATTGAAGAGATGTAGAGTATCAGGGGGGGTCCTACCACATGCAGGGCATGTGTTTGAGATTGTATCATTCAGTCTGGATAAGTAGGAGTTTAACCTCACACTGTATCCAGACCTAAGCTGTGCCAAGGACACTCGTCTCCCTTGGTAAGGTGCGGGATTCACAGGTAGAGATCTGACAAAAGTGTCAACCGACTCGGTGTGGATGTCGGTTAGAGCCCGGTAACATGATGGCGAATCTCATCATAATGCTTACGGAGATGTTTCCTTATGTCTCTCGGGGGCGGATCTGTGTCCAAAAGATGACGGTTTGGATGTGCTGGCTTGTGGCAGTTCAGAAGGAATTGCCTGCTCAGCATTTCCGCGTGCTCTTTTACATTGAGCAGTTTTGCCTCCTGATGAGGGTGAGACTCGAAAGACATGAGGAGACATCCCGTAGCAGTTCTGATGGCAGTATTTTGGCAGACTTGTAACTTCGTCCAGTTGGTGTTATGTACATTAGGCGACCATATAGGTGCAGCATAGTCAAAGACTGGTCGGCCAATGGCCTTATATGTAGTCAGCAACGTTTCTTTGTCTTTTCCCCAAGTACTGCCGGCAAGTGACTTGAGGATCTTGTTGCGACCACGTACCTTTGAGACCATTGCAGACACATGACCAGCAGATGAGAAAGTATTATCCAGTGTCACCCCTAATAACTTTGGGTGGCTGACAGTTGATAGCTAAGTGCCATCAACGAAAATGTCTAATTCATTTCTCACCTGGTGCGTCCATGTCGTGAAAAGCGTCGCCGTGGATTTAGTCGGAGATATCGTCAGATCTCGCTCAGTGAAAAACCTGGAAAGGTCGCAGAGGTAACCGTTGATTTTCGCACAGAGTTCATCAGTATAGGGGCCCTTCCCCGTCGCCATTATTGTACAGTCGTCGGCATATGAAACGACGGTGACGCCCTCTGGTGGTGGGGGCATCTTCGATAGATAGAAGTTAAACAGTGTCAGGGATAGGACACCACCCTGTGGCACCCCCTGTCTAATACGTCTAGGTTTTGATGTTGCGTTTCTAAAGTTGACCGACGCCTGCCGTCCAATAAAATAATTAGCTGTCCATCTCTTTAACCCATCAGGTATCTGTGTTTCGAAGAGATCTTGTATGAGAGTGGCATGGTTGACTGTGTCAAAAGCTTTCGACAGGTCAACTGCCACTAACACAGTCCTGTGATTTGGTTGGTTTTGATTTCGGCCGCTATTTATTTGCGTTGTAATGGCATTGAGTGCGGTGGTGGTGCTGTGAAGCTTACGGAAGCCATGTTGGTGACTAACCAGGTGCAGATTTGCAGTATAATACTGGAGCAAAATGGACTCTAGCGTCTTCACTACCGGCGACAAAAGTGATATAGGGCGATATGAATCGTCTATGTTTGCCGGCTTTCTAGGTTTTAGTAGTGGAACCACTCTCGCCTTTTTCCATATTTTAGGAATGACGAAAGTGTTCAGTGAAAGACTGAATAGAGCCGCTAAGTATTTGTGTCCCTCCTGGCCTAGATGTTTTAGCATCTTCATGGCAATGCCGTCGGGGCCGATGGATTTTGAGGGCTTAGCCTGTCTGATGGCTTCCTTGACCTCTGGGGCAGTGATGACAATGAGCGTGTTTTGGTTTTTGTATTTACGCGCCTGTCGCATGGTTCTACGTTTAGCTCTATCGGGCGGGGAATGTAGTACAAATTGTCTACAGAAGGAGTTCGCACATCCCCTAGGGTCCTTCTTCACCCTGTCGCCGAAAGTAATACCTAGTTTATCCTTGTGTTGCGTTGGATTATATGGAGCTTTGACCGTAGTCCATAATTTGCCAACACCATCAGAGAGGTTGCATTGCTCTAGGTGTCGTTTCCATTTGGCCAGTTTATGTTTATCGACCAACCTACGAATTTCCACGTTGAGATCCCTTATGCGGGGGTCTGCGGGATTGAGACTCCGCAGGAATGAAGCGTTTAGAGGCCGAGTCAATGTTGTTGACAACAACAACATGTTGCGGAAGTCTCGTTCGCCTTTGCGTACGTCCGTAGGAATGGATAGAGCAGCCAAGGATTCATCCGTATATGTCTAAAAACTGTCCCAGTCCGCCTTGGTAAAGTTAATGTATGTACCATGCTCAGGTGTAATAAAGCCCGTCGGTCGTTCGATGGTAATTGGGAGATGGTCAGACGCCAACGTGAGTATGGGTCGCCAATTTGTGTTGTTCAATAGTCCTGCGCTTACGCTAGAAATATCTGCGAACTATAGCAATTACCCGATACTCTCGTTGGGGCGTCTCCATTCAGTGTACAGAAAGCCGTATCATCTATTTGTTCTGCAAGTACATGCCCCCTATTGTCTGCTGGCAGGTTTGAGTGCCACATGTCGTGGTGCGCATTGAAGTCGCCCAGGATCACGCGGTTATCTCCTCGCAGTAGCAAGCTAATGTCGGGGTGATAACCGGTGGGGCAACTTAAGACAGGGGGTATGTAGATGTTAATCATTTGCAGATCGACATCTCCTGTACGGATGGTTATACCTTGGCTTTCTAAGATATCATCCGTTCCTTCGATGTCGGTATTAAATAGATGATACTGTACAGAGTTGTGTGTTATGAACGCTAGACCACCTCGCAGACCTCCTGTTACTCCATGACGGTCTTTCCCATGGATGTTATATCCGCCATAGGTAATGAGGTCCGACCTAGGACTGAGCTTGGTTTCTTGGACTGCGGCAAGTTTTATATCATATCGCGTCATCAAATTAGTTATCTGTGCGATCTTACCAGTCAATCCGTTACAGTTGTCCTGTAAGACCTGGAAGTGCGCCGGTGGGGTCGATGGCGAGTTAACCATAGGCGTGAGAGACGGATGTGTTCGCCCAGGTGTTGGCAGGCTAAGACCAAGGCTGTGCCTCAGCCTAGTTAGCTGTGGACCTGGTGTAACCGGGTTGGCTGGCGTCGAAGGTTGAGGCGTGTTACAGCATGGTGCGATGAACGCCTCCCAGTTGGTGCACCCTGGGTAAGGCTAAATGACCTACATAGCCTACACGGCTAGTTTCTTGTATTGCCGGTTCTACGAGAACGGTACCAGTACTTGTGCTGTACCCATCGTGCCGAAACGACCCGGGCCGTTTTCTTATATCGACCCGGCCAAGAGCAATACACTCGGGGTGACCCTGTCTGACATTTAGGCAGGGCTACACTTCGCTACAACAACAACAACAACATGAACGCATCCGTCCAAAGAATCCTGTTTGCGAACCCAGAGCATAGATGTACGTGGCATTGGCCTAAGCAGTTATTGCATTTGACCGGTGATGCGAGCGTGTATAATCTTTGCCGACAAACAGTACACGTAGAGACAGGTGCGAGATGTTGATCCCGACTCACGTGTGAATTTAAACGGGAGGGTGGTATGATGTAGAAACAGAGAGATGGCGCTCGGCATTGCTCATGTCTAAACTGCTCCGGTGGGAGCGAGAGTGTTGAGCTGCTGCGCGTGATGTTGACGCCATAAGGCACGAGCTACAGTCTGGAATTGGTGTGGCGGGTATAGCAGGAGTGCTGCTAGTCGTTAAGACATTATTATTATTAGTATTGCTACCAAAAAGCGGCGGTAGGGGTGCGCATGATCGGCGCTAAACGCGGGACGGCCGGGGCGCAAACAACAAGGGTCCACGAAAGTACTAAAGAAAGTACGGGGTCTGTGGATGTTAAGGTTAAGCCCTGAACATCCAGATTTATGGAGCCATCTCTTACACGAGAAGCATTGCACAGAATGCGACCGTTTAATATATATCTTTTTGCAACAGACACTGCATATCCATTCTCTTGGTCCGGGGTTCGGCTCAACGCCCGCCCGTGACAATTGAATATCTTGCAGCCCTGCTGCAAGGGGGAGGATGGTAGTTTCGGAATGGGACAAAATATACTAAACAGGGTTACTTTGAAAGTGACAGTCCTTGGCCGAGGTAAAACCCCGGGTGGTTCCACTGCGCAGAGATCCATGGCGATGTCCTGGGTTTTCTGCTCTGAGAAGTGACTATACATAGGGAACCATATTATTTCTGTAAGGTCTTTTTGTGTTTGCTCGTAATTTTCTGCTCTCATTTGGAACCTATATTAATAAATGAGGTGTCTTTGTAAAGGTGGGGGTTAGCTCTATATGGGAAACCATGTATTAATAAGCGAAATGCTTTTGTTTGAGCGTATTTTATAAAAATTTATTTGTTTAGGTAAACCATTGTGAATGCGCAAAAAAATCAATTTGTACTGCCGAGCTATTGTGACTTCAGACTCTAATGAAAAGGCAGCCCAACAAACACTGACCACCAAAAACTTAAAAACTGGGGTGTAAGAGTAGGTCGCCTCCCCGTTGGTGCACCCTGGGTAACGCTAAATGACCTACATGGCTGGGTTCTTGTATTGACGGTTCTACGAGAACGGTACCAGTACTTGTGGTGTACCCATCGTGCCGAAACGAGCCGGGCCGTTTTCTTATATCGACCCGGGGTGTAAAAGTAGGTCGCCTCCCAGTTGGTGCACCCTGGGTAACGCTAAATGACCTACATAGCCTACACGGCTAGTTTCTTGTATTGCCGGTTCTACGAGAACGGTACCAGTACTTGTGCTGTATACATCGTGCCGAAACGACCCGGGCCGTTTTCTTATATCGACCCGGCCAAGAGCAATACACTCGGGGTGATCCTGTCTGATATTTAGGCAGGGCTACACCTCGTTACAACAATAACAACCAAAAACTCAAATGGTTGAGAAAACTCAACTTTGCATTATCATAACATTATTGCATTTACCGTGCAAGTTTTGACAGCTAAATGCCACTTAATGCAACTTTATTTTTGCATGAGCATTATAAATGCTAAATACACTCTGTCATCTTCGAAGATACAGTACGAACAAAATCTCTTTGTATGAAAAAAAGTTAAAGAAAAAATTGCATACTTTCGGCAGAACCGCTTTTTATGTTATGGTATCTTCTCACCAACCACCAGACTACCCGCCGAGCTGTTCAAACACGGAATCGAAGAGGTAGTAAAAAGCATGCATCAGCTCTTCGGAATATGGTCAGACGAGTGCATGCCTCCGGATTGGAATTTAAATGTGCTCTGCCCAATCCGCAAGAAAGTCGACCCCGCTAACCGCACCAACTACCGCGGAATCAGTCTTCTTAAAGTTCACCTATAATCAAAGAGATCGACGTCTAAAAAGCTTTTTGGCCGGGGAGAGCGAGTGGGGACAAATTTGAAGAAATTTGTGCTAGGAAATCTTCTAGATTTTAGCTTGAATTTCTTCTCATGATGAATGACGCTTAACCGCCTAGGCGATTTTGGCCGTTTCGTATCAAAGTACGCCAGTCATTCCTTTTTAGCGATAACTGACGCCAATTGGAAACCCCAAGGGAGTTCAAGTCAACCTCCACCTGTTGTTTCCATCTCTGTCGAGGCCTCCCCCTTCCTCTGCTGCCGAATTCGGGTGTCGATAGGAAAACTTTCTGTGCTGGTGCTTCTTTGTCTATTCGCATAACATGACCCAGCCAGCGGAGCCTTTGGGCTTTAATCCGCTGAGGTCTGCGTAAAGCTCGTACAGCTCATCGTTAAATTTCCTTCGATACTCGCCGTTGGCATCACGGGAAGGACCATAAATCTTCCGGAGAACTTTTCTCTCAAATACTCCAAGGGCCATCTCATCTTCTCTTGCCACTGTCCATGATTCCGAGCCGTACATCAGGACTGGTATGATGAGAGACTTATAGAGCGTGATCTTTGTTTGTCGAGAGAGGACTTTACTTCTCAATTGCCTACTTAGTCCAAAGTAATACTTGTTGGCAAGGGTGATTCTCCGTTGGATTTCTAGACTGATATTATTTTCGGTGTTAATGCTGGTTCCCAAATAGACGAAATTTCTCACCGTTTCAAACTTGTAGCTATCAACGGTGACTTGGCTGAAAAGGCGCGGGTGCGCCGTTTCTTTCTTTGATGACAGCGCTTACGGCGCGGCTGTTAAGGCCAATGATATCAATAACATCGGCATACGCCAGCAATTGCAAACTCTTGTAAAAGATTGTGCCTTTGCGGTTAAGCTCTGCTGCTCGAATTATCTTCTCCAGCATCAGGTTAAAGAAATCGCACGAAAGGGAGTCGCCCTGTCTGACGCCTCGTTTGGTTTCAAATGGCTCAGAGAGGTTGTTGTTGTTGTAACGAGGTGTAGTCCTGCCCAACGCGTATTTTTCCTTAACCTAATTGTCATCAATATCTTCTAACGGGAGTCCAAGGAAACTAGCAGTTTCAATAGGCTTGGACCAAAGAGAGATGGGTGTTAGAAGAGTGGGCTCAAATGAGCAAGAAAATAAGTGATTGGTATTGTGGGAGGACGAGCCGCATGCCGGACATACATTCGGCACATCAGGGTTCAGTCTAGATATGTAGGAGTTTAACCTACTACAATATCCAGAGCGTAATTGAGCCAGAGTGACCCTTGTCTCTCGAGGAAGATGACGCTCCTCTTCAGAAATGCCAGGTGTTGCGGCATGTAAGACATTGTTTAGCGGACAGAGCGCAGAGTAATGGCCAACAGACGTTGTATGGATATGCCCCAAAGCCTGTTTGTGCACCTGTAGATCAAACGGCGTTGTTATATAGTGACGGATCTCATCAAAATGTTTACGTAGATGCGACCTTATGGTCCTAGGAGGCGGAATGAGTTCAAGCAGTTGTCTACCGGGATGCTGTGGTTTACAGCAATTCAGTAGGTACTGCTTGTTTAGCATTTCATTATGCTCCCTAACTGGAAGCATTTCCACCTCATTATGTATATGAGATATAGGTGAGATAAGGACGCACCCCGTAGCGGTTCTGAGCGCGGTGTTTTGACAGGCCTGAAGCTGATTCCAGTGAACGTCTGCAAGCCCCGGGGACCATATCCGCGACGCATAGTTCAGGATCGGCCGACCAATTGCCTTGTACGTTACCAACAACGTTTCTTTGTCTTTACCCCAAGTACTGCCGGCTAGTGACTTGAGGATTTTGTTGCGGCTCTGTAATTTTGAGACAATTGCAGCTGAATGGGCAGCGAAAGTGTGCATGGTGTCAAAAGTCACTCCTAAGATTTTTGGGTGAGCGACAGTAGGTATTTTATGATCACCTACATAAATTTCTAATTCCATGCCAACCTGCGCTGTCCACGTCGTGAATAAGGTCGCCGAAGACTTTGTTGGCGACAATGTCAAGGTTCGGGCAGTGAAGAACTCGACTAGAGAGGGGAGATAACCATTTATTTTAGAGCACAGCTCATCAACGGAAGTACCAGTTGCCAATATCAATCGCCAATTGCAATCGTCTGCGTAAGAAACAATCGTAACTTCTTCTGGTGGAGGAGGAAGCTTCGAAATATAGAAGTTAAACAATAACGGGGAGAGGACACCACCCTGTGGTACCCCTTGTTTTATCTTCCTGGCTTTAGATTTTTTGTTTCTGAATACAACAGACGACCGACGACCACTGAGATAATTGGCGGTCCAACGCTTTAGACAGGGGGGGAGTGACGAGTCTTCCAAATCAGCTACAAGTTGCCCATGATTTACTGTGTCAAAAGCTTGACTCAAATCAAGTGCAACTAGAACCGTCCTGTCATTAGGCCTGTTTTGATTTAGACCGCCAGTTATCTGAGTGTTTATGACATTTAGAGCAGATGTTGTGCTCCTACCTTTCCTGAAGCCATGTTGGTGCTCGGCTAACATCAGATGTGATGTATAGAGCGGGAGTAAGACCGCTTCAAGTGTCTTTACTACTGGCGAGAGGAGTGATATCGGGCGATATGACTCACCAACGTTAGCTGGCTTGCCAGGCTTTAGTAGTGGGATCACAGTTGCCTGCTTCCATTTATCGGGTATGACAGCTGTGATCAGAGACAAATTGAAGACGGCAGTTAAATATTTGACTCCCGCTAGGCCGATATGTTTTAGATGCACCATGGCTATGCCATCAGGGCCGATGGCTTTGGAGTTTTTGGCCTTCCGGATGGCCTCTTGAACCTCTGTAGCGGTGATGGGAACGGGGGCATAGTTTTTGTGTTTATGCGCACGCCTGAAGATTCCACGTCTAGTCCTGTCTTGCGCAGGGTGTGGGACATATTGTCGACAAAAAGCCTGTGCACATTTCCTGGGGTCATTTATTGTCTTGTCACCAAAGGTAATGTCGAAATTTTTTGGTGGACCCGAAGGATTCGACAAGGACTTGACGGTGGACCATAATTTCCCAACACCGGTAGAGAGGTTACAAGACCTGAGGCGCTCCTCCCATTTGGTTTGTTTGTGTTCGTTAACCAGCCGTCTGATTTCCACGTTGAGATCACCGATCTGTGGGTCAGAGGGATCGATGTTGCGTATGAGGTCACGTTCGTTGGCCAAGGCTGCGGCCTCAGCTGGGAATTTCTGAATTTTAAATGTAGCATGGACACTACATAAAAATGTTTGTTGGGAACTGACTCGATTGACAGTTGAAGAATGGTGAATGCATATCGTTACCTTAATTCACAAAGGCCCTAATTGACACATTTTTCGAAAATGACTTTTTTACATATTTAAGTATAATATAGTTAAATACACACTCACATCAAATTTCAAGGAGTTACTAACAGTAATAACGGAGATATTCCAAATTTACAAAGCTATATTTACATGCGTTCAATGTAAAAAAAATTTTGTTTTTTGCTTCTCCTGTAAAATTTTTTTTATGTTTTTTGCTTCTCCTGTAAAATTTTTTTTATGTCAGTTAGGGCCTTTGTGAATTATGGTGACGATATACTTATTTCAAAGTTCAAATATAGATGTCGCCGATGGTAATGGTGAAAGTCTTTGATTAAACACCTGTTTCCGCATATTTTTCTTATTCTTTCTCCCAAGTAAGGTGTGGCGTCGTGCGTGTTTTTGACCGTGACACGAAACACGCACGCGTGTGTCCATGTGTCCGTGTTTGAAAATGCGATTTCTACTTAGGAGTGACTTTCGACACATGCACACTTTCGCTGCCCATTCAGCTGCAATTGTCTCTAAAATACCGAGTCGCAACAAAATTCTCAAGTCACTAGACGGCAGTACTTGGGGTAAAGACAAAGAAACGTTGGTAACTTACAACGCAATCGGTCGGCTGATCCTGAACTATTCGTCGCCGATATCGTCGCCGGGGTTTTCAAGCTTTCAAGCGTTCATTGGAGTCAGCTGGAGGCCTGCCAAAATACAGCACTCAGAACCGCTACGGGGTGCGTCCTTATGTCTCCCATAACTCATTTACATCATGAGGCGGAAATGCTCCCCATTAAGGAGCACAATGAAATGCTAAACAATCAGTACCTGTTGAATTGCTGCGGACCGCAGCACCCCAATAGGCAACTGTTTGAGCTAACTTCGCCTCCTAGGACCGTAAGGACGCATCTACGTAAACATTTTGATGAGATTTGGCACTCATAACAACGCCGTTTGATCCAGAGGTGTATAAGCTGGCCTTGAACCATATCCATGACATGTCTGTTGACCACCAGGTCGAACTCTGCCCGGTGAATGCTGTTTTGCATGCCTCAACACCACGCATTTCTGTAGAGGAGCGTCATCTTCCTCAAGAGACAAGGGTCACTCTGGCTCAATTACGCTCTGGATATTGTAGTAGATTAAATTCCTTCTTATCCAGACTAAACCCCGACGTGCCGAATGAATGTCCGGCATGCGGCTCGTCCCCCCATAACACCAACCACCTATTCACTTGCTCTACGGAGCCCACTCTTCTAACACCCATCTCCCTTTGGTTCAAACCTGTTGAAACAGCTAGTTTCCTAGGACTCCCGTTAGAAGATATTGATGACAATTTAGGCTAAGCAGAAGTACGCGTGGAACAGGGCTACACCTCGTTACAACAACAACAACAACAGGAAAACTACTATAAAACTACGATGGCGTTCTCAAGCAAAAGGGCATTTTTTTATATGAAAAAAATGCTGTTTCTCAAGTTGAGAAAGGGATAGTTTTCAACTTGTACCACAATGGGATTCTCTAATTGGACTCTTAAAATAAATACGGAAAAAAATAAACCATGATTTTTCTAAGTTAAAACGCCGTGAATTAGTTGACAGAATTTTATATTTACATAAATTTTAGTCTAAGCCTTTCAAATTTATTTTGAATATTAGAAGCTGGAGATTGGAGAATATCCAACATATTCAACTTGAGAACTACAAAGTTCTCAAAATATCTCTAAGGTTGGAGAATACTTGGAGAATGATGTTGGATATCAACTTGAGAACTACAAAGTTGTCAAAATATCTCTAAGGTTGGATAATACTTGGAGAATGATGTTGGATATCCACTTGAGAACTACAAAGTTATCAAAGGTTGGAGAAAAAGTTATACAGTTTTTCAAAGGTTGGAAAAAAAGTTGAGCCATGTTTGCTGGGTGGATATAAATAACACATTTATATAGCGGGCCACCACTCCGATGGTAAGATCAAGTGGATCTTAGATCACACGCCAGTTGGCCCAACGAAGAACTGACTGGCGAAACGTGTTGCACGAGCAAAATCGCCTAGCGGTTGGAGACTATTTTAAGCTTAAGCCTATTATAGTTCCCCTAAGACGGCTGCGTTGGAATTACCAATTATTTATATTTTTTTTTACTTATAGGAAGATTTCTACATTCAAAAGTTGATTGCGCCTTTAAATAAATCCGGCCAGAAGAAAACAATTAATGAATTAATGTCCGAACTATCGACGCCAACTAAAAAAATTGGTAAGATTAAAACAATCTATGTACTTGATTATTATTATATTGATATTCCGGTATCGCACACCTAGATCTTTCGTTAGTTAGTCTATCGACAAAAACAATCCGCGAGGGTTTTGGGAAGTGTTGTCGATAATGACAGTCTGTTTTCGGGTATAAACTCGGTACGGTCCAACTGTCGCGGGACCAATTTGGTATTATCAGTGGAACCTTCAAGGTTGGTAATGGAAGATGAGAGGCATCATACCCGTAGATCCACTATCAACTTCCTTTTGTGGATTAAAGTTGCATATTACGACAGGCATACATACCTCGGGCCTATTTTTAACCTTTAGTCCGCAGTGTCTATTGATTAACGGCTTCTCCAATAAACGCGCACAAATGTGTTCATTCGCCTTGGCGATCGTGTAGGTAAACCCGCTGCGGTTAGTGGTTTAGAATATGCCCGAGTCGTAAGAGGCGACTAAAAACCACAAAAGGTAAGAAGCGCAACTTGCTGGTCATACGAGTATGATGCAACTCACCTCTCATTAACAACCTTCTTCTTCCTTAAGGGCTGGTTTCCTCGAAAGTGCTGACGCTATATAGCGTCCGTTACATAGCGGTGAAGTACGTTGTCAAAAATACTGCCATGTAAAAGTAATTGATTGTAAAGTAAGAAGACGGTGAATTTCACCGTAATGTAATATAGCGTCCGTCATGACGGTGGCAATTTATCGTCAACGTTTTTTCTCACCGTCATTGTCATATCGGTGTCAATTCAATAAAATTCTTCAAATTCGTTTACAAAACAACAATTAATTGTTTTCAAAACAAATATTTTTAAAATATAGAAAAGAAAAAACAGAAAAGTGGCCGCAAATTTGCAATTTCAAATGGATTGAAGTCACCGCTACTTGCATGTAAGTTTACAGAAAAGCGGTGCTGCTAATGACGGTGAGCATAGCTACCGCTATATAGCGAACGTTACATAGCGGCACCGCTTTTCGAGGAAACCAAGCCTTTACAGAAGTAGGGGGTGAGATGACCTGTTGCTTGTTGTTAACAACAAAAACACTCGCCGAAGGTTTTATGGAGAGATGTCGAAACTGACAGTCCTTGGCCGGATATAAACCCGGTCCTCACTTGCGGTACCCCCCCTGTTGTGGTAGCGATTTGGTATGACCAGTGGAACCGATATGCCTACCTCGGGCATATTCTAGACCCCTAACCCGCAGGGGGTAACCTAGTAGGTTCCCCTGGCCATCGTAAATCGCACCCGCGACAGTACGGGAGCGTACCGGGGTCATAACCATCAAAGGATTGTCCTTATCGACAATACTTCGCAAAACCAAGCTGAGTGTTTTTACTCTAAATTTCAGCAGGTTACAATTAGGTAGGTAGGTAGGTTCAAGTGGCTGCCGCAGAGGCACACTTAGGCCAGTTTTGAAGGCCCGTTGTGATACCACCAACACAAGGAAAGTCAGCCCCGGGACCCAGCCATATGGAAAATCCCTGAGTTGTTGGGATTTTCCACATAGCAGAATCCCGGGACTGACACTCCTAAACCGACACCGTTACTCCTCCTCGAACCACTTAGATGACTTTATGAAGCCCATCAAGTCCTTTATGTCCAGTTCCGCGATCTGGCTTAGACTATCTAGGAACGGAACTCCCAAAAAGCGCGTTCTCACGCCGCTTAAAGCCGGACAGTTGCAGATGAGGTGCTCCACCGTTTCCTCCTCCTCATCATCTTTGCAACTCCTGCAATTACTGATTGCTGAATAAACCAAAAAAAAATCAAATTCAAGTACATTTTGTAATCGAGCATGATCGTATTGTCGGGAGAAAAGTGTACTCTAAATGTGATGATTTATTAAGACTCATTTATTATCTATTAATATAATCAGTTTCGATGCATTTTCGGTACCACGAAATAAATCCCAAATGAAATAAGTCCCATGAAATAAGTCCCAATGAAATAAATCCCACCAAAAAATGAAATAAGTCCCAAGAGAAATGAAATAACTCCCAATTCAAGTGCTTATTTATTCAGTAGATATACATATGTATATTTATACATAAGAAATACGTTATTAATTATACACCTCAATATGTGTAAGAATAAGTAAAAAAACATGAAATTAATTCAAAACCTCGTCATTGCACTTATTTGTATATTAGTATGTACATAAGGGTGATTCAAATAAAAAAAAATTGGCGTTCGGCCCGGGCCGCGCCGCGCCCCCTTTCCACTTTCAACTTTTTTTCCTGCCTGCCCGTTTTACCATTTCATAATCTCTACATATAATAAAATTGTAAATTTCTGTCTGTCTGTATGTATGCTTGTGAACGTATCACTCGAAAACCGCTTATTGGAATTCAATGAAACTTTAAATTTAAGATATCGATTATTCCCATAACTCAACCGATTTCAAAATTATCGGTCGATATCTAAGTTATCCAGTCCTTTTCTACCTTTTTGGCGATCAAAATCAACTATTTAAAACACGCCAGCGGTACAATTGAAAATGTGTCATCGATCAAAATCTTTTTATTGGTGTTGTCCAAAGTTATAGAAAATATGTTCTTTTTGGAACATATTGACACAACAATATCAGTTGCAGTCTTCGGAGATGCCGCAAAAACTTTCGATGTAATGAGACTGTTGGTTGTTTTGCTAAAATCTTACCTAACAACAGTTATAGAAACAGTTACAAAAACGTGAAATTTTAATTGAAATGAAATAAGTCCCAATGAAAATGAAATAAATCCCAATGGTAAAAAATATTAAATTGTAGTTTTAAGATAAATGAAATAAGTCCCAAGAAATATGAAATAACTCCCAATGCTGGAAAATGAAATAACTCCCAACGAAATCCCGTTGGGAGTTATTTCATTATGAAATAATTCCCAACAAAATTTTATTAAATAAGTCCCAATGCATTGGGAGTTATTTCATTATGAAATAAGTCCCAATTTGTATGGAAAATATTTGGGACTTATTTCATTTTTTTTGGAACTTATTTCATTTTTTTTGGGACTTATTTCATTTGGGATTTATTTCGTGGTACCTGAATTTTCGGCAAATTTTATGATAGTTTTGTTATCATTTTATTATCGAATTAGGTTAGTTAACGTTACCTCTTTTGAATATAATTTGAATCCCGTTTTTGAATAGTTTTTGAAATCATATTGTTTTATGATCATAATATAATTTTTTTTGGGGAGGTTTTGAAATCATGTGCAGAGAACCACGCATTTCGGAAGAGTCACCAAAAAATAATCAAAAAGGATTCAAACATTTTTTGAAAAATTATTCACCCTTTTTTGAATAGTTTTTGAAATCATATTGTTTTATGATCATAATATAACTTTTTTTGGGAGTTTTTGAAATCATGTGCAGAGAACCACGCATTTCGGAAGAGTCACCAAAAAATAATCAAAAAGGATTCAAACATTTTTTGAAAAATTTTTCACCTTTATTACAAGGACTGAAACTGAAACCGTAACTTTTTAAAAACGATTCAGTTTTCAAAAGCGAAAACGAAGCCGTAAACATTATTTTGATCTGAAAAAGAACGAAACCGAATCCGTTTCAAAAGCCGGAGCCGGTTTTAAATGGTTTTGAATTTTTTTAATGTCTCACTTCTTTTAGTGGCCACATAGGTATTTTCTTTAACAAACAGGTACCTTGAAAACTTCCGTGGGAGATTGTTGAGAAAGGTTATAAAATACACGTGTTGGCCTCAGTATAAAAATTCTGAAAGAGGAAGTTTGACTAAAGTTGAATGAAGCTATCGAAAAAATTTCATCCTTGCATAGCGTTCATAAATTTTATTATCAAATTGGAGAAACTCCATCACAACGTACTTTTTCGTTAGATAATGTAAATTTTAAAAATTTTGTTCATTAAGGCCCAATTTCACAGTGGCAGGTTAACCTAAGTTAAACAGTTAACTATGGATTCGCCATTTTATTTAATTTATTTAACTGAATTTTTTCTATATAAATTGTTGGAAAACGGCCATCTGATATCTGACCAGAGGTTAAACCACCAACGTTGGGCAGTTAACCTTTGGTTAACTCAAAATGAAAATTTAAAATCTGTGGAACGTAAGTTAACCTGGCACTGTGAAATTGGGCTTAAGAAACACCGCTGAAACTATCGTATATTTTTGAAGAAAGTAAAAGGTTGCGCGTTGTCTTCGAGCATAGGATTCTTTGGCATGTGTGTAACCCCAAAACAATCAAAAGCACCCAAAACTTAAACAAAAAAAAATTTGTTTGTGGTTTCGATTCTGGCGAACAAAATTAGCTACTTCGATTATTTTTAACGCTCTATTTACCTCTTTCAGACGGATTTAGATTAATTGAAAGTAATTTGATAAAATATTTTGAGGAGACCATTCTTCCGAAATTGGCAAACAAAAATTTTAAATTAGCAAAAAAAAAAGTTTGCCTCATACAAAATGCATCTTTTTTGTAATATGCACTAGGAAAAAATGCACTTTAAATGGCTGCAGAAAAGAATGCTCTGCATATTTTTAAATTTTTTTGCTATCCTTTTATTTGAAGACGATACTTAGCGATACTGAGCGACACACTTGAACTAGACCATGAACATACAATAAAGAATACAACCGAACTAATAGAAAAACTTGAAAAGGTAAAACTCGCAGAGAACAGCACAGTCGTCTCATTTGACATAAAAGACTTGTACCCTTCTATACCACTGTCAGAGACACTGGATATAATACACAAAACACTACTTGACAAAACAAAAGATAAGGTCAAAACAGCACAAATTACCAACACACTAAGAACAACTCTACAGCAAAATTACTTCAAATTCAACAATAAAATATATAGACAAACGAACGGACTAGGAATGGGTAACCCAACATCATCCATTCTCATGGAGGCATTCATGCAGAACTTGGAGACAAAATACATTCAAGAACTAAACACAAACCTAGGAGTGACTTTTTACGCAAGGTACGTCGACGACATCATCTGCGTATTGAATACTAACAATGATGAACGAATACTAGAATTCTTAAACAAACAGCATGAAAACATAAAATTCACTATGGAAACCGAGAAGGACGGAGAACTGAATTACCTGGACCTAACGATAAGAATTGACCGACTAACAAACAAGTTTAACTACGACATCTACAGAAAACCAACAACTACGGACACCATAATTCACTCTACGTCAAACCATCCTCAACAGCACAAGAATGCAGCATTAAGGCACCTAGTGGACAGACTTCAAAGAACACCCCTCACCCACGAATCATACAGGAAGGAGCTTACCACCATATACAGCATAGCAACAAGCAACGGATACAAAAAAGCCCTAGTGGACAAACTCCGAAGGAAACATGGATCGCAAAAAAGAGACAACCCTGAAGAGAAATCCAAGATGTGGACGGCGATGACATACACTGGAAACACGACATACAAATTGGCAAATTTTTTCAAGAAACACAACATCAACACAGCGTTAGGAACATCGAACAACTTAGGACAAAACCTAAGAACCAACACTAACTCGGAAGAGCCGTTTAGCGAAAGTGGAATTTATAAGCTTGCCTGCGAGTGCCAGCACATCTACATAGGGCAAACAGGACATTTTGACATTTTCGTTGCATACTTGTTAAACATACTAGTTGTAAGTTAAGTAGATTTTTGCTGATTTTATAGGAAATACTAACTTTTTGCTACCGAAAAATTAATTTGTACATATCACTCCGTGGGATATACATATGTAATTAAATTAAAACAAATATTGACTGTCCTTCCCTACATTTGGGGTTCCATCTACTTTTCCTTTATCGTCCTTTTTGCGTAGAACTTCGTACAGATTTTCAGTAATGTAGTATGAATACTTACAGAGATATATGCCAAGAAAAATTCCATTTTCTTGAGAGGTGGACGCCCCTTTTCTTCATTAGGACGCCCGTTTTTCCGACGCTTTCACATTATTTTAATCTAACTTTCTTCCTATTCCTATCCTCTTACTCCTTTTCTATCCCCATCCCTATCCCTTAACCACCTTCAACACACTTTCTAATTTTCATTTTTTGCTAATAGAATTCTAAATTGAAAACAGTAAAAGTATCCGCTCTAAGCATTTACTCTGATTTGTTAAAGTAAAAAAACTGTTTAGTAAAAGTACAAATTTTTTTCAAATATTTTGAATCAAAAAACCGAAAATGCGATGGGCTACAAACCGTTCAATTCTAGTCTAACAAAGTGTAAATTTTAAGTATCTCAAAAATCTCCTAAAATTTTTTTTTTTGACGGCATCACAGCCTAACCTAATATAAACGCTCGGACTGCGTTTTCTGTCAAAAATGTCTCATGCACATACAACTTGTATGGGAGCAACCGAATTTGATCGCACTGCGTAAAAACCTAACTTGATTTCCAATTTTTGTTCTGCGTGACATGTCGATTTGACGTTTGTACACAGGCAAATATACAAACGCACGCACATTTATTTCGGTTATAAGGAAAAGAGTCATGCAAGTTAACACATAATCAATTACTTACCAGTTTGCCTTTGCTAAAACATAGCGATTTACATATTTACATAAATTTTGGCTATCGCTGCAACAGCTTGTTTACCTTTTGTTTCCGCTGCATTAAACCTAATTACATACTTACATTCTTTTGGCCATAGCCACAATAACTTCCAACTAGCGAAGTGTTGCTAACACTTCATTTAAATTTTATTTCGCAATAAGAATTCCCACAGGTGAATTCTTAATTGCTAACTAATATTATTTTAAATTTCCTGTTTTGCAATCGAAGTTGCGCCAATTCAAAGAATTACAAACAAATTACTACAATCAGCAGCAAACACAGCAGAATCCACGCTATAACCTACCTCCTAGGCCCACAGCTCAAAAGCCACAACCAAAACCGGAGCCGATGGATATAGATCCTAGCATCAGGACAAATGCCATAAACTACGCGAATAGACGAAATTTCAAATACGCTGGGAAAAGGCAAGGCGACTCAAATATAACAAACCCGCCCATAAAAGCTCAACGCAATTACCATGTAACAACAAGCCCAGAAGAGGCCCAGCCTTCATTAAACAATGAAGATAATACTTCACCTATAACCCACGAACAATACGCCGTCGAAAACTGCGAATTTTATCCCTATGACTATGATTTCACTGACATCCATTTTTTAGAATAAGAAACTCTTCGTTACCCTACTTTAATTGCAGAACGAAGAGTGGAGAAACTTTAAAACAAATAAAAATTACATTCAACCTCAGTTGGTAAAAAAGAAAATTGTAAACGACAAAAATTTCTTCGCAAATTCAGTAGGGGGCAAAATAGAAATAACTCATCACACGTACATTAATCTTTTCAACTTGTCAAACATTAACCTAAAATTTTATCTTCTGCCATCCCTCGTTTCCTTCCATGCAATATTAGGGAATGACAGCTTGAAGGAACTGTCAGCAGTCATTCATACGAAAGAAAACTTTATGACAATCAATAATACATTCAAAATACGCCTTAAGCAACTTTTTTCACAAGACGTCAACCATGTCCTCATATGAGACAAACATATGAACGACTTTCAAAAACAAGCAATAAGCTCACTAGTAAATCGAAGTATCGACCTTTTTTCTGACCCTAATGAGAAACTAACCTATACCACCAAAGTTGTCGCAACGATAAGAACAAATTCAAATGAACCCGTCTATACAAAATACTACCCATATCCCATGTCGTTGAAAGGAGAGGTCGAAAAACAGATCCAGAAACTACTGGACGACGGCATAATAAGACCTTCACGGTCCCCATATAACTCACCTATTTGGATTGTACCAAAAAAACAGGATGCTTCTCTCGAAAAAAAATACAGACTAGTAATTGATTATAGAAAATTAAATTCTATAACCATTGCCGACCGATACCCAATTCCTGATATAAACGAAGTCCTATCTCAATTAGGTAAAAATAGTCTTTTTTCAGTCATAGATCTGAAAATCGGTTTCCACCAGATTCCACTGAAAGAATCTGACATTGAGAAAACTGCCTTTTCAGTAAAAAATGGCAAATACGAGTTCACACGTTTGCCTTTCGGCCTCAAAAACGCTCCTGCAATTTTCCAAAGAACTTTGGACGATATCCTCAGAAAATATATCGGAAAGATCTGTTATGTTTATATAGATGATATAATCATATTCAGCAAAGACGAAAAAACACATGCCGAAAATATCCACGAAATTTTTGAAACCTTAAGAGAAGCTAACATGAAAGTGCAAATAGATAAGTGCGAATTTTTTAAAAAAGAAATCGAATTTCTAGGATTTCTTGTCTCATCCGAAGGTATCACAACAAACCCCACTAAAGTCCAAGCATTAGTCGACTTTCCATGCCCAAAAACACTTAGAGATTTAAGATCATTTCTTGGTCTCTCTGGCTATTACAGAAGATTCATAAAGGACTATGCCAAAATAACCAAACCCCTCACTAGTCTCCTAAGAGGAGAAGCAGGAAGAATTTCAAAAAATCAATCAAAGAATAGGCCGATCCAACTCGGTAAAGAAGCCATCGAAGCTTTCAACCAAGTCAAGAACACACTGATATCAAGAGAAGTGATATTAACCTACCCCAATTACCAAAAGGAATTTCACATAAGAAACTCTTCGTTACCCTACTTTAATTGCAGAACGAAGAGTGGAGAAACTTTAAAAATTTTAGTTGACACCGGGTCAAATAAAAATTACATTCAACCTCAGTTGGTAAAAAAGAAAATTGTAAACGACAAAAATTTCTTCGCAAATTCAGTAGGGGGCAAAATAGAAATAACTCATCACACGTACATTAATCTTTTCAACTTGTCAAACATTAACCTAAAATTTTATCTTCTGCCATCCCTCGTTTCCTTCCATGCAATATTAGGGAATGACAGCTTGAAGGAACTGTCAGCAGTCATTCATACGAAAGAAAACTTTATGACAATCAATAATACATTCAAAATACGCCTTAAGCAACTTTTTTCACAAGACGTCAACCATGTCCTCATATGAGACAAACATATGAACGACTTTCAAAAACAAGCAATAAGCTCACTAGTAAATCGAAGTATCGACCTTTTTTCTGACCCTAATGAGAAACTAACCTATACCACCAAAGTTGTCGCAACGATAAGAACAAATTCAAATGAACCCGTCTATACAAAATACTACCCATATCCCATGTCGTTGAAAGGAGAGGTCGAAAAACAGATCCAGAAACTACTGGACGACGGCATAATAAGACCTTCACGGTCCCCATATAACTCACCTATTTGGATTGTACCATAAAAACAGGATGCTTCTCTCGAAAAAAAATACAGACTAGTAATTGATTATAGAAAATTAAATTCTATAACCATTGCCGACCGATACCCAATTCCTGATATAAACGAAGTCCTATCTCAATTAGGTAAAAATAGTCTTTTTTCAGTCATAGATCTGAAAATCGGTTTCCACCAGATTCCACTGAAAGAATCTGACATTGAGAAAACTGCCTTTTCAGTAAAAAATGGCAAATACGAGTTCACACGTTTGCCTTTCGGCCTCAAAAACGCTCCTGCAATTTTCCAAAGAACTTTGGACGATATCCTGAGAAAATATATCGGAAAGATCTGTTATGTTTATATAGATGATATAATCATATTCAGCAAAGACGAAAAAACACATGCCGAAAATATCCACGAAATTTTTGAAACCTTAAGAGAAGCTAACATGAAAGTGCAAATAGATAAGTGCGAATTTTTTAAAAAAGAAATCGAATTTCTAGGATTTCTTGTCTCATCCGAAGGTATCACAACAAACCCCACTAAAGTCCAAGCATTAGTCGACTTTCCATGCCCAAAAACACTTAGAGATTTAAGATCATTTCTTGGTCTCTCTGGCTATTACAGAAGATTCATAAAGGACTATGCCAAAATAACCAAACCCCTCACTAGTCTCCTAAGAGGAGAAGCAGGAAGAATTTCAAAAAATCAATCAAAGAATAGGCCGATCCAACTCGGTAAAGAAGCCATCGAAGCTTTCAACCAAGTCAAGAACACACTGATATCAAGAGAAGTGATATTAACCTACCCCAATTACCAAAAGGAATTTCACTTAACCACAGACGCTTCCAAACATGCTATCGGCGCAGTTTTGGAACAAGATGGTAAACCAATCACTTTCATTTCGAGAACCCTAACGAAGACGGAAGAACATTATGCAACAAATGAAAAAGAGATGCTCGCCATCATCTGGGCACTAAAATCTCTAAGAAACTACTTATACGGGACTGCCAAAATAAAAATATTTACAGATCACCAACCCCTAACATACGCACTCAGTAACAAAAACGATAATTCAAAATTAAAAAGATGGAAGGCAATTTTGGAAGAATACAATCACGAACTCAAATACAAACCAGGCAAAACTAACGTCGTTGCCGATACACTTTCCCGAACCCCAGAACTCAACACATTAACAATAGCAACTCATTCCGACGAAAGCTCAGGACACAACTTGATACCAGTAACGGAAGCTCCCATCAACGTTTTCAAAAATCAAATCTGGATACTTGTTGGACAAGAAAGTTCCTACGATTTCAAGATTCCCTTTCCGACATACCACAGACATACAATTACCAAACCACAGTACTCCATGAACAATCTACAAGATCTACTCAAACGACATCTAAACCCCTCTGTCATCAACGGCTTATTTACATCCGAAGAGATTATGGGCCAAATCCAAGAACTATATCCTATCCACTTCATCATCATCATTTATTGGCGCTTAACCGCCTAAGCGATTTTGGCCGTTTCGTATCAAAGCACGCCAGTCATTCCTTTTTAGCGATAACGGACGCCAATTGGAAACCCCAAGGGAGTTCAAGTCATCCTCCACCTGTTGTTTCCATCTCAGTCGAGGCCTCCCCCTTCCTCTGCTGCCGAATTCAGGCGACGATAGGAAAACCTTCTGTGCTGGAGCTTCTTTGTCCATTCGCATAACATGGCCCAGCCAGCGGAGTCTTTGGGCTTTAATTCGCTGGACTATGGTCAGATCTGCGTAGAGCTCGTACAGCTCATCGTTAAATTTCCTTCTATACTCGCCGTTGGCATCACGGGAAGGACCATAAATCTTCCGGAGAACTTTTCTCTCAAATACTCCAAGGGCCATCTCATCTTCTCTTGACATTGTCCATGAATCTGAGCCATACATCAGGACAGGTATGATGAGGGACTTATAGAGCGTGATCTTTGTTCTTCGAGAGAGGACTTTACTTCTCAATTGCCTACTCAGTCCAAAGTAGCACTTGTTGGCAAGAGTGATTCTCCGCTGGATTTCTAGACTGATATTATTTTCGGTGTTGATACTGGTTCCCAAATAGACGAAGTCCCTCACAGTTTCAAATTTGTAACGATCAACAGTGACATGGCTGCCAAGGCGCAGGTGCGCCGATTCTTTCTTTGATGACAGCAAATACTTCGTCTTGTCCTCGTTCACGGCAAGACCCACTTTTTTCGCTTCCTTATCCAGTCCAGAGAAGGCAGCGCTTACGGCGCGGTTGTTAAGGCCAATGATATCAATATCATCGGCATACGCCAGCAATTGCACGCTCTTGTAAAAGATTGTACCATTGCGGTTTAGCTCTGCTGCTCGAATTATCTTCTCCAGCATCAGATTGAAGAAATCGCACGAAAGGGAGTCGCCCTGTCTGAAGCCTCGTTTGGTTTCAAATGGCTCAGAGAGGTCCTTCCCGATTCTGACGGAGCTGTTGGTATTAGGTAGGTAGGTAGGTAGAAGTGGCTGCCGCAAAGGCACACCTAGGCCAGTAATAAAAGGCCCGTTGTGATACCACCAAACACTAGGAAAGTCAATCCCGGGGCCCGGCCATATGGAAAATCCCAGTGCTGTCGGGACTCTCCATATAGCCGAAACCCGGGACTGACACTCCTAACCGACACCGCTACCCCTCCTCGAACCATTTTGATAACTTGATGAAGGCCATCAAGTCCCTTATGTCTAGCTCCGCGACCTGGCTTAAGCTAACCAGGAAGGGAACTCCCAGAGAGCGCCTTCTCGCTCCGCTTAAGGCCGGGCAGTTGCAGATGAGGTGCTCCACCGTTTCCTCTTCCTCATCATCTTTGCAACTCCTGCAGCATCGTCGGTAGGGAACGCCTAGCCTTGCTGCGTGCCTACCAATAAGGCAGTGCCCGGTTAAAACACCTATTAATATGGAGATTTCCTTCCTTTTTAGGGCGTATATATGTCTAGATCTTTTAAGATCGCATTTTGGCCAGGTTTGCTTGGATATCCGGCACCCTGGGGCTTGTAGCCATCTTTCGTTGGCTTCGCGGAGTGTATGCTCCTTCAGCATTAGCTTGCACGTGGCAAACGGCATACCTATGCGCTCTTTATCTTGAAGAATCTGCTTGGTCGTGCCCTGCCTGGCAAGTTCGTCTGCCCTACAGTTTCCCTCAATGTCCCTGTGTCCCGGGACCCATGTGAGGTTCACGCGGTTCTGTTGGGCCATCTCTTGAAGAGATCGACGACAGCTGAGCGTCAGTTCAGAGTTGAACGAGTAAGAGCCAAGGGATTTGATGGCCGCTTGGCTGTCGCTGAAAATACAGATATCCTGTCCGATGGTGCGTTCACCTATCCAAGTCACGGCGTCCATGATTGCAGAAACTTCAGCCTGGAAGACGCTGCAGTGATCAGGTAGTCTAAAGGAGAGTTCTAGGTCCAAATCCCTTGAGTAAACCCCTCCTCCGACTCTGCCGTCTAACTTCGAGCCGTCGGTGTATATAAAAGTGCCGCCATTAGTAGCGGGACACCGATCTATGTTCTCCCAGTCTTCCCTGCTGGGAATGTTTATTCTAAAACAACAATCTCCGACTGTTGTGGTCGCACACCGATCTGTGCTCAGATGGAGAAAGCTGTAAGATCTTAGAATACAGGAGTGTCCAATAGTGCTTGCGCCCCAGACGGACGTTTCCCTTAGACGCACAGCCGATGCTGCTGCTGCCCGGTACCCTTCCAGATCGAGTGGCAAAAAGCCAAGAATGGCCTGGAGAGCTTCATTGGGCGTTGTTCTTAACGCCCCGCTTATACAGATCATGCTCGATCTGTGGACTTTTCCTAACAGATTTAGGTTTGTTGCCTTTCCTAGCGCAGGCCACCATACCACGACTCCATACAGCATAATTGGCTGGATTGTCGCAGTGTAGATCCATCTGCAAATTTTGGGGCTGAGCCCCCATTTTTTGCCAATGGCTCTTTTACACGTGTAAAATGCAATGCACGCTTTCCTCTGGCGCTGGATGACATTCTCCTTCCAGTTAAGCTTTCTATCTAGAACTGTGCCTAGGAATTTGGCTTTGTCAGCTAAGTTCAGGCGCACGCCATCTAGTTCTGGTAGGTTCAGCGGTGGTATCTTGTACCGCCTGGTATAAAGGACAAGCTCCACCTTTCCCGGGTTGATGCTAAGTCCGCAGCGAGAGGACCATGAAGAAACTTCTCGCAGTGCTACTTGCATCAAGTCACACAGGGTTTGTGGGAATTTGCCCCTATATGCAATAGCTAAATCGTCTGCATATGCCACTATCTTCCCGCCCCCCCCACCTTGTGTCTCGTAGCAGCGAGTTTACGGTGAGGTTCCATAGGAGCGGGGAGAGAACACCACCCTGAGGCGTTCCTCTTGTGACATAGCGTGAAAGATCAACTGTTCCCAGTGAAGAAACTATTTTCCTTCCCTTTAGTAGTTGATCAATTAGTCCAATAAGAGACCTATTTATGCCCAGGTTTGTTAAAGCAGTGTTAATAGCCTCCGGCCTTATATTGTTGAAAGCCCCTTCGATGTCCAGAAAGGCCACGAGACAGTACTCCTTTTCGTGCAATGATTTTTCAACAATAGAGACTAGGCTGTGGAGCGCAGTTTCCGTTGATTTACCTTTGGTGTAGGCATGTTGATAGCTAGAAATAAGGTTGCTATCAATAGTAGAGGAGAGATAATCGCTAATTATCCTCTCGAAGGTTTTAAGTGCAAAAGACGAGCTGTTGGTATTGCTCAACGTCATTTGACAAAGCCGTATAAGCTTTGCAGGGAAGTCAAATTCAGACATGGCGGCATACAGGCAACTCCTTTTTACGCTGTCAAAAGCGGCTTTAAAATCGACAAAGAGATGGTGAGTGTCGATTCTCTTATCATGGGTCTTCTCCAGGATTTGGCGTATCGTGAAAATCTGGTCGATGGTGGACTTACCAGGTCTAAAGCCACACTGATAAGGTCCAATCAGTTTGTCTACGATGGGCTTCAGCCTTTCACACAACACGCTAGAAAGAACCTTATATGCGATATTAAGAAGACTAATTCCGCGGTAGTTGGTGCGGTTAGCGGGATCGCCTTTCTTGTGGATTGGGCAAAGCACACTTAAATTCCAATCCGGAGGCATGCATTCGTCTGACCATATTCTGCATAAGAGCTGATGCATGCTTTTTACCAGCTCTTCGCCTCCGCGTTTGAACAGCTCGGCGGGTAGTCCGTCTTTTCCAGGCGCTTTGTTGTTTTTGAGCCGGGATATAGCTATCCTCACTTCATCATAGTCAGGTGGTGGGACGACTTTTTCATCGTCAGGGATTGGGGTATCGGGTTCGACGTCTCCCTCGCAATTTAGCAGTGAGGAGAAGTGCTCCCTCCATAATTTAAGTACACTTTGTACGTCGGTTACCAGGTCGCCATTATTGTCCTTACAGGAGCTTGCCCCGGTCTTAAAACCTTCCGTCATCCGCCGGATCTTTTCATAGAATTTTCGGGCATCATTCCTGCCAGCCAGCATCTCAAGCTCCTCACACTCACGCCTTTCGGCCTCACTTTTCTTTTTTCTGAAAAGGCGTCTCTCTTCCTTCTTTGCCTCACGATATTGTTGCCATACACTGCGGGTTGCACCCGTTCGCAACGTCTCCTTGTAGGCAGCGTCCTTTTTTTTCGAGGCAGTTTTGCATTCCTCATCGTACCAGTTGTTCTTGCGGGCTCGCTGGAACCCTATAGTGGCCTCAGCGGCGGTACGCAATGAGTGAGAGATATGCTTCCATTGCTCGGTTACATCGTTAGTGCGAGGATTGCCCTCTGCTAGCAGGTGTGAGAGTCGAGTTGTGAAATTATCAGCTGTCTGTGTCATGCGCAGCTTCTCGACGTCAAACTTTCCTTCCGTTACTGTGCGCACTTTCTTCGTTGCACAGAGGCGTGTGCGTATCTTGGCTGCGACAAGATAATGGTCAGAGTCAATATTGGGACCACGCAGTGTACGCACGTCCAGAACGGTGGAGCTATGTCTGCCGTCAATCAAGACATGATCAATCTGGTTTCTAGTTCTTTGATCAGGGGACAGCCATGTGGCTTGGTGTATGCGCTTATGCTGGAACCTGGTACTACTGATGACCATATTGCGAGCAGCGGCGAAGTCAATCAACCTAGTGCCGTTGGGGGATGTTATATCGTGGAGACTGAATTTGCCAACTGTGGGACCAAAGACTCCTTCCTTGCCCACCTTGGCATTAAAGTCGCCGAGCACGATTTTGATATCATGCTGTGGGCAGCGATCATAAGTCTGTTCAAGTTTATCGTAGAAGGAGTCCTTCTCTGCGTCGTCCGTCTCCTCAGTCGGCGCATAGGCGCAGATAAATGTTATGTTGAAAAACCTCGCCTTGATGCGGATCGCAGCGAGACGCTCGTTCACAGGAGTGAACGCTAATACTTGGCGGCGAAGTCTCTTTCCCACCACGAATCCTACACCACGCGCTTTGCCGCGTGTCTGGCCACTGTAGTATACGTCACAAGGACCGATGGTCGTCTTTCCTTGCCCCGTCCATCGCATTTCCTGCAGGGCGGTGATGTCGGCCTTTGCGCCTACGAGGACATCAACCAGTCGGGCAGCGGTACCGTCCCTTGAAAGGGTCCGGACATTCCCGGTACATGCCCTAATATCCAAATCGTTATGCCTTATTCGTTTTGCCGGGTCGTCAACATTAAAGGGGGTTCTCATCCGAGGCTTTGTATATTTTTTCATTGGAATTAAGTTTTTTACGTGGCGGGTCCCAAACCCAGCGCACAACCCGTTTCGGGGTTTTGGAAAATATTTACACATTTATATAGCGAGCCGCTTGCTTCAAGACAGACGCCCGCTTGCAGCCGCACCTCATGGTGAAAAGACGCTACGTAAAAACCTCGGTGAGCCCTTAAACCAAGTATGTCAGAGTGGCCCCACCGGGGCTCCCTCTCTTTCTGCCGCGAGCCTAGGTAGCTCCCGTTGCCCAGAGTGCACGAACGAGGACGCAAGAGTCGGGATTGAGCAAGGTCACTTAGCAACCACACTCCATTACACTCCTATCCACTTCAGCAACTTCAAAATAAGATTCACTCAGTCACAGGTCAAAGACTTGATTACAGTCGAACAACAGGAACAACAAATCTTACTTGAACACAAAAGAGCGCACAGAAATGCAACAGAGAACAAAAAACAATTAATTCAAAAATTCTATTTCCCACAAATGCAGTCAAAAATCAACCAAATCGTAAAACATTGTAAAATTTGTGCCGAAAACAAATACGACAGGCACCCTAACAAACCAGAAATAAAAAATACACCGATTCCGGAATACCCACGACAAATCGTCCACATCGATATTTTTATAGCAGAAAAAAATCTGGTGCTAACAGCTATAGATAAATGCTCAAAATACGCACAAGCAAGAGTCATCAAATCAAAATCAATAGAGCACATTCGCGAACCATTAAGGCAAATCCTCTTTACATTTGGAGTACCCCAAATGATCGTAATTGACAACGAAAAACCGCAAATGGCCAAGTCGAACGCTTCCACTCAACCCTTGCAGAAATTCTAAGATGTTTGAAAAACGAAAAAATAGACAGAAATTTCGAAGAATTGCTTGAGAGAGCAATTTACGAATACAACTTCTCAATTCACTCTACAACTGGACAAAAACCAATAGAAAACTTTTTTGGACGAAAAGTCTGCATTAACCCCGAACAGTACGAAGCAGCCAGACAAAATAACATACAAAGACTAAAACTTAAACAGGAAAAAGACTTAGCGCACCATAACAAAAACAAAACACCCAACAAGAACTACACACTAGAGTGGTTCACAATTATGGACTTTTTGGAAATTCCAAAACGCCCCAATTATTGTTCCTTATGACAAAAAAAGAGGCTGCTATTTTTTTTTTTTTAAAGATGCTTTAGAGGTCGCGCAACTCGTTTTTATAAAAAAAATGAGATGCTTGCAAATTTAACTTAATTTTAACATGTTTAAGTGCAGTAAAAATTTGCGTTTTTGTGTGTTGTTATTCTGTTTTCATTGACGAATATTCCTGCAATTCAAAAGCCTTCTTGGATGAGTAGAAGGGGTTTAACTCCTGAAAGTATGTTTCGAAATTGAAAACGGTGCAACTAAAACGCCTACACTGATCTCATCGCGCATTGGTTTTTTGGATATATTTCGCATCTAGATGGTTTATGACATCGCTGATTATGAATCCGATGTCAGTTTTTTTAAATTCAAAATGGCGGGTCCAATATGGCGGTGATTTTTTTGAAAACTAATTGGATTTTATTGAAACTTGGTACTCGGGGGTTTATGCGTTGTCTGATTACGAATCCGATATCGGTTTTTTTAAATTCAAAATGGTGGATCCAATATGGCGGTGCATTTTTGAAAACTAATTCGACTGTGTGAAACTCGTCACTGATGGATTTATGACATCGATTTATATGAACTAGTATCGCTTGTGATCGAAAATTCGACCAATAAAAACCTTAGAGGGTCGTGGGGTCGCTAGCCCCGTACCCCCATCCTTAAATTTCGGAGACGCCCCTGAAAATATACCGCCTATACCTCAGTATTTTCAATTTTCTTTTCATCGGTCAAACGGTTCGCTCACAGGAGGTTCCTAAAGGTTTTCATGCCGCGTATTTATTGACATCGGCATAGGAAATGCAAATTTGCAAAACTGGCATCTTATATATTATATATTAATATATATAAAAGAAATATGCACCGATGGAAAGGAAATTGAAAAAACTGACGGTATATTTTCAGGGGCGTCCCCGAAATTTAAGGATGGGGGTACGGGGCTAGCGACCCCTCGACCCTCTAAAGTTTTTATTGGTCGAATTTTCGATCACAAGTGATACTAGTTCATATAAATCGATGTCATAAATCCATAAGTGACGAGTTTCACACAGTCGAATTAGTTTTCAAAAATGCACCGCCATATTGGATCCACCATTTTGAATTTAAAAAAAACCGATATCGGATTCGTAATCAGACAACGCATAAACCCCCGAGTACCAAGTTTCAATAAAATCCAATTAGTTTTCAAAAAAATCACCGCCATATTGGACCCGCCATTTTGAATTTAAAAAAACTGACATCGGATTCATAATCAGCGATGTGATAAACCTTCTAGATGCGTAATATATCCAAAAAACCAATGCGCGATGAGATCAGTGTAGGCGTTTTAGTTGCACCGTTTTCAATTTCGAAACATACTTTCAGGAGTTAAACCCCTTCTACTCATCCAAGAAGGCTATTGAATTGCAAGAATATTCGTCAATGAAAACAGAATAACAACACACAAAAACGCAAATTTTTACTGCACTTAAACATGTTAAAATTAAATTAAATTTGCAAGCATCTCATTTTTTTTATAAAAACGAGTAGCGCGACCTCTAAAGCACCTTAAAAAAAAAAACAAAAAAATAGCAGCCTCTTTTTTTGTCACAAGGAACCATATTTCGGGGTAGCGTTTTAGATTTTCCAAAAAAAAAAATTTTTGAACCACTCTACTACACACCCACCCGGACAGAACATTTTCGTTAAAATCAACAAGAGATACGGGACAAAACTAACCCCCCGATACAAAAAAGAAACAGTCAAAGAAAACAATTCATCCACTGTCCTTACAGAATCGGGCAAATTGGTACATAAAAGCTTAATAAAATAAAAATGTTAAAATTTTTTTTCTTCTTCCAAATTTTTTAATTTATCCAAAATTTTTCCATTTTTCTTTTCGAAACGAAAATAAAAAATGTTTCTTTTCGAAATAGAGAAAGCGGGAAAGAATTATTAAACGTAACGTAAAAATTTTATAAAAAAAAAAAAAATCTAAAAATTTTTTAATGAAAATAAACGAAATAATGAAAATTATGCATTATTGTATTATTTTTATTATGAAATTTTTTAGATTGACCATAACCCTAATGACGACATCAGCAAACGTACAATTCCTGGACTACTCATCATCCCAACTCGTTACAATTGACTCAGGACCGGCGAAATTACAGACAGGAAATTTTAAAATTATACATATAATAGAGATAGACGACTACGACAAGACTATACGACGCTTAGAAACGACAATAAATGAACAGCTCCCAAATCATCCCCTAAATCCCATCCTTTTATCCCTCGTCAATCAATCCAAAAATTATTTAAGTAGAATTAGAATAAACAAATCACATAATAAAAGGTCATTAGATTTCATAGGTTCAGCATGGAAATGGATCGCAGGAAATCCAGACCATAGCGACTTTAATATTTTAATTGAAAAAATGAATAACGTCTTAGAGAATAATAATAGGCAAGTTGTAATAAATAAACTATCTTATGAAAAAATTAATGAAGTAATTGAGAATACAAATAAGATAGCTAAGTTAGTTCAAGAAGAAAGAGAAATTGATAATGAATTACTGCTAAAAACAAAGTTTAAATTAGAAACAATAAAAGAAGAATTAATTAACATTGCGTATGCCATTCATTGGGCAAAATCGAATATAATAAATTCATACATTTTATCTGATAGAGAAATCGAAATAACAAACAAATTTTTAGAGGATGAAAATATCCCTTTTATAAATATTGATGAAGCATTGGAATTTGCTGATATAAAAATTGCATCCAACAAAGAAAGCCTAATTTACATAATAAATTTACCTACAACCGAAAAAGAAGATTGTAGATCATTAGAAGTTAGACCGATAAAAAAAGGAAAATTTATAAACAAAATTGAATACGAAGCTTTACTAGTATGTAAGAAGGAAATTTACGGAAAAACCAAAAATTGTAAATCGTACAATAGTTTAGCAATTTGTTCTAAAGATTCAGTAGAAAATATTACAAACGGCACATGCATAGCACATCTGCTGAAAAGTAAACTAGATAACTGTACTAAAATAAATAACCAACATGTTAAAGTAATTGAAGAAATTTCAAATGATTTAATACTTTTAAATGAATTCCAAGGCTTCGTTAAATTCGAAAACGAAAGTATAAAAATAAATGGAACATATTTAATAAAACATGTCAATACAACCATAGAAGTAGGAAATAAATTTTATTTTTCAAAAATAATAACAGGGAAAAAACCCCTGCCGGCTATTTTACAGCCTATCGCAGAAAATAAGCAAATCGAAGAAATATTGTCATTAAATTCAATAAAAGAATTCCGATCTAATGAGTTAGAAGAATTAAAAACACTTAAAAATCGTAATCAGCTATATTTTTCCATTAATTCAATATCCATAGGAATAGTTATACTAGTTATTATAAGTACAATGTTAAAATTAAGATTTTTACGAAAAATAAATAAAGAGAAAGAACCCAACCGAAACACTATAGAAATAGGAATAGAAGACGTACCAAAGTTTTATGTTAACTCATCGATCGAGGACGCTCGATTTTAAGGGCGGAGGAGTTAACACATAATCAATTACTTACCAGTTTGCCTTTGCTAAAACATAGCGATTTACATATTTACATAAATTATGGCTATCGCTGCAACAGCTTGTTTACCTTTTGTTTCCGCTGCATTAAACCTAATTACATACTTACATTCTTTTGGCCATAGCCACAATAACTTCCAACTAGCGAAGTGTTGCTGACACTTCATTTAAATTTTATTTCGCAATAAGAATTCCCACAGGTGAATTCTTAATTGCTAACTAATATTATTTTACATTTCCTGTTTTGCAATCGAAGTTGCGCCAATTCAAAGAATTAGCGCAACAACCGAATTATTTGGCACTAACCAGTTGCATGCGCATCCGGTAAAATGGAAAGCGCTGACACCAGCGTCTGGAACAATTTAACAAGCAAGTTGTTGCTTTTACAATTAAAATTTAGCTTTAATATTTCAATTATTCAATTTGAATAGTCAGTCTCATTTCTGTAGCGTAGATACTCGGTTGGAAGTCTAAACAAAAACTTCCTTGTTTTGCATGTACGTGCGGTAAACGCACGAAATCATTTTTTAGCCGTTTTTTTTCTCGATCTAGCCGGATTACTAAAAAAATTCTGGCAACACTGATAGTAGCGCAACTCACGGCTGATCGCAAAAAAACACACTAATACACATGCACAGCATATTCCCCATAAGCACAGAAAAATATATTCTCAAACGTTTGGTAAATAATGAGGGTAAGATTTTAGAATAATGTACCACGATTTGGACAAAATTTATTTTAGGGAATGGGAGAGGGGGTCGTATGTATAAAAACTGTGAAGGTAGAAACTGTCGGGCATTTATATTATAATTTGTATATTTAATTATACCTCAAGTTAATACTCATTTAGCAAAAAAGTTGATCTGCTACTGGTAGTTTATCATTAAATCGAAAATTAATTGATTGATTAAATGATATTAAGTTTTCAAAAAGTGAGAATTGACGTTGAAGGTTTCATCTTAAATACGTCTCAGGTTGAGTCACTCAGCCAGTGCCTTCCACTCAAATTCATAAGAAGAAGAAAATAAGTTGCCAAACTACAGTAGCGATAAGCATAGGGGTGTAAAAGTAGGTCGCCTCCCAGTTGGTGCACCCTGGGTAACGCTAAATGACCTACATAGCCTACACGGCTAGTTTCTTGTATTGCCGGTTCTACGAGAACGGTACCAGTACTTGTGCTGTACCCATCGTGCCGAAACGACCCGGGCCGTTTTCTTATATCGACCCGGCCAAGAGCAATATACTCGGGTGACCCTGTCTGACATTTAGGCAGGGCTGCACCTCGCTACAACAACAACAACAACATAAGCAATGATTCGCACTCATAATTTTGTGAATAGTACAAAATATGCAAGGTTTTCTCTTTTTGGCATAGCTTATGCATATTAACCCTACATTGAAGTTTTGGTATTTATAGGCACATATATATATTTAACTCAAAAAATGTTTTTTTTGGTCGCTTAAGGTTAAAAAAATCATTCCAAAATTTGGAAAATTTGTCAAATAAAAAATGTATGTGTGTTTGTAATGTGGTTAGCAATGGTTTGCAGGGAACGCACACGTATACTACTACAATCACAAAAATTATATATAAATATATATATATGGTCTGCATTCCTTTGATTGTGAGGTGAAAACTCATTGCGAGTATATTGTACTATTTGTATTTGCCCTCGTGAAGGGTGGACACCTTGCCGCGGTACGAGGGCTTAAGTCGATAGCCACAGGGCTACGCTGCTCTTGTGATCATAGCGGCACCCGGTACTACATCACGAGAGAAGCCTAGCCTCTCTGGCGCGACGACAAAGATCTTCTTCCCCCTCCCAATCCAGGGTTTTATGCGACCACGTGCCCATTGGACGTTTGCAGCCGTGAGGCAATTCGTGGCTGTAATCGAACGGATCCTCTCTGATACCGGGCCGCCTCGGAGAGTAACTATGGCCTTACCGCGGTATGGGGCTCTGCCGCGGCGGACAACACACTCCCCTTGCTCTTCCCTTGACCCTAAGCTGGCCTTGCCCGGCGAGGGGTCGTACGAACAAGACTAATAATAAAACCACCAAAACAAAAAATACAGTAACTACGTATACTGCACAGCCGAGGAGGACAATGCTGGAGCAAGCGAGAACGCAACGTCGGAGGACAACCTCCATTCCAATATCAGCCGAGAGATCGACAGCGATGGCAACTACCAGTCGATCAACTCTGGATAATAAGGGACAATCCAAAATCAAGCACCGGTACAAACACAGTGAAGCCAACAACGGCTGATGCTAACCCTCCATTAAGTGCCGATACCGAAACCAATTCCATAACGTCTGTGGCAGTGTTCTCTCGACCTGGCCTCAGAGATTCAAAAAAGGAAACGACCGCGATGGCAAACAGGGTTACATTGACATTGGCAACTTATCCAGACTGAATGATACAATTTCAAACACACGCCCTGCATGTGGTAGGACCTCCCATGATACCCTACATCTATTAAATTGTATTGAACCTACTCTTCTAACCCCTCTTTCCCTCTGGTCCAACCCTGTTGAAGCTGCGCGTTTCCTTGGACTCCCGTTAGAAGAGCTTGATGAAGATCTTCGGAATGATCGTACACTCTAGGCAGGGCAATGCATTTTTAACAACTACAACCGCGATGGCAACTACGGGTCGAAATTCCTCCCAAAAGACATCTCCCAGTCGCTCTGAGTACTTGGACAAAAGAGCGGCCGCTAGGATCCTGAAGAAATACGAGGGAGTTTCACAGGAGACGCTATCGCCGAATGCCAGAAAGACGGTGGAGATAGCTGAAGCTCTGTTACCGAACTTCCAAAGCGATTATGCGCCAAAGAAGGTTACCGGAAATCCCTTCAAAGGACAGAGATCGGACGGGGGTTTAAAACCTCATCCGAAGCGGCAGAACACCTCCGGAGTGGGTAAACTTAGCTTTGCTGAAGTGACCAAGGACAGGATCCTCATAGGCGTCATTGACCGAGGTAAGGAGAGCTGGCCCATCCCTAAGGACCAGTGGCGGTACTCCGGAACGCGGTCGGTAATGCCCTTCTTGACATTATGGATGAGTCTCCCTTGACCCTACGGCGGTAAGTTCTGATGCGGGATGGCACCAGGGTCGAATCAAGGTATTCGCTTGCGAGGATGCAAAAACTGTTGCACTGTACAAGGCAGCAGTTGCAAGACTGGGTGAGATCTACCAAGGGGCAAGAATCGAGGTTGACGACTGGAAGGACATTCCGGCTCGGCTAAGGGCAAGGGCATGGATTCTGCCATCCCTGCTGAGCCTGAGAGATTTCTCAGGATGCTGCGGATCATGAACCACGGCATGGGTCAGATCGTGTTCCACGTATACCGTGGCGATGCACAACGCGTTGCTATTTCGGCTGATCCGGAGGACTCGGACATCGCAGTGCCGGAATAGGAGTCGGAGGTGTCCGACTCGGAAAGTATGGTATCTGCCACGTCAAATGGCGAAAGAGCAGTGAACAGCTCGGAGATGGAAGACAGCCTGCTGGACGGGGAAGACCTCAACGTCACGGTGATAGCAGCAGGTCCTGAGCGCACCAATGTTGATACTGCCATAGTTAGTAGGGTTTCCGCCACGCCAAATCGTGGTCTGAACCACTCGTCGTTGAAAAAAGCCTCCAGACACGGTAGAACTCGACGATACGGCGTTGACAGGGAAGTCTGAGCGCTCTCATGCTGGTGCTGCTTCAGATAAACCTGCACAAATCTAAAGCAGCCTCGGCTGCTTTAATCATTCGTCTTTCTAAAGGCGACGTAGATGTGGTCCTCATCCAAGAACCCTGGGTCAATAGCTCTATGATTTGCGGTCTGGGGACTAAGGTTTTTAAGCTTATCCGAGCCAGCGAGGGGGGCAGGGTTAGAGCCTGTATTTTGGTTAAGCCTGAGCTGAACGCCTTTCTCTTGCCCAACTATACCAGTGGTGACGTTACAGTTGCCAGTTTAACAGTCCACAGTACCAGCCTGACGATGGCGTCGGGCTATATGCCTTACGATGCCGAAGAACCTCCTTCACAGAGGGAGGTAAAAGACCTGGTGGCAAATTTTTCCATGGGTCATCTTATTATTGGAACTGACGCTAATGCTCATCACGTCCAGTGGGAAAGCACCCATATCAATGCTAGGGGAGAGTCGTTGTTTGACTATTTATTAACAACTAACCTGGTAGTTTGCAACGTGGGTAACGAACCTACGTTTATCACTAAAACCCGCAAGGAAGGCATAGATCTCACTATTTGCAGCGAAGGCGCTTATGAGTGGGTCAGAAAATGGCGTGTTGTTGATGAACATTAATTCTCCGACCACCGGTACATAGAACTAGTTCTAGCCTTTTCTGTTGAGCAGCCAGTTATGAAACGCAACCCACGTAACACTAACTAGCAGCTACACAATGAAATATTAGCTAGGGACCTACCAGCACTGCCCCCACAAGTCCCCTCATCAGTAGGGGAGTTGGAGGGTATGGTAAAGACCTTTACAACGGCGTTCTCAAATGCCCTAGAGCAGGCATGTCCAGTGCCAAAACCACGTGGTAAACATAGGCCGCATTGGTGGTCCTAAGACCTGGACTCGCTCCGCAAATCATGTAGGACACAATTTAATAAGGCCAAGAGCCTTGGCACGGAGACTCAATGGCTCGAATATAAAGTTAAACTTAGGCCTTCAAAGCTTTGAGGCAGCGAAGAGAGTATCTGCACTGGGGTCGAAAATGTCGACGATACAGCGAGAATTAAACGAGTGCTCTCAAAACTCCAACAGCCACAAGCTATTTGCGGAAACCTGACGGATTCTGGACCAGCGCGGAAGGGGAAATCCTAGAGGTGCTCTTGAATACGCACTTTCCAGGGAACTTGCATGAGGAACCCTTAGCACCGACAACAAAACTGGCTGTAAACATACCCATCACGGAGGGCGAAGTTATTTGGAGACTGTTTGTCCGCAGAATTAACTTGTTTGCCAAATTAGAAGAATTTTATTTAATTTGACGTAATTTGGTGATCTAATTCAATCTGCGAATGAACGGTCTCGAAAAAACTTGGCCAAAAGTGACGCATTTGGTGCAGTGTAAATGTAGCTTTAGGTGGGCAGTTAAAAGCTTCGAACCGTTCAAGGCTGCCGGGCCAGACCTCAAAACCTTCGAGAGAATAAATGACTACCTCTCCACTACTATTGATAGCAACCTTATCTCTACACCCTGAATAATTTTCGTGTTGAATCAACACTTTTTTAACACTTTTTCAGGTTATTATTTTTCAACACTATCGCTCATGTTGTTCTAACATGAAGCTACTTTTTCACTGTTCCTACATGTTAAATCAACATGAAGGAACAGTGTGAATTTAACATGATCACAAAGGTTTGAATCAACATGATTTCCTGTTGATACAACATTATTTTTCTTGTTAAATCAACACGATCAGACATGTTAAATTAACACTATACTATGTTGAAATAACACTTTCGTCCTGTTAATTTTACACGATCTATCATGTGAAATTGACACGATATGTTATGTTAAATCAACACGATCTATCATACTAATTTAACAGGATTTTATTGTTAAATTAACACGATCTATCATGTTAATTTAACAGGTTTTTATTGTTAAATTAACCCTTAAAATAAAACACCTAGTTTTTGATTTTTTTAATAATTTTTATTTAGTTAATTCATTTATCGAAAACCTTTAACATACATATTTTCAGGTATGAAAGAATATAATGCTTGTATAATTTATTAACACGATCTGTCATGTTAATTCAACATGTTTTTATTGTTAAATCAACACGATCTATCATGTTAAATTAACACGATCATCATGTTAAATCAACACCATCTACCATGTTAAATTAACACGATCTATCATGTTAAATTAACACGATCATCATGTTAAATTAACACGATCTATCTTGTTAAATTGTATGGCTCAGATTCATGGACAATGTCAAGAGAAGATGAGATGGCCCTTGGAGTATTTGAGAGAAAAGTTCTCCGGAAGATTTATGATCCTTCCCGTGATGCCAACGGCGAGTATAGAAGGAAATTTAACGATGAGCTGTACGAGCTCTACGCAGATCTGACCATAGTCCAGCGAATTAAAGCCCAAAGACTCCGCTGGCTGGGCCATGTTATGCGAATGGACAAAGAAGCTCCAGCACAGAAGGTTTTCCTATCGTCGCCTGAATTCGGCAGCAGAGGAAGGGGGAGGCCTCGACTGAGATGGAAACAACAGGTGGAGGATGACTTGAACTCCCTTGGGGTTTCCAATTAGCGTCCGTTATCGCTAAAAAGGAATGACTGGCGTGCTTTGATACGAAACGGCCAAAATCGCGTAGGCGGTTAAGCGCCAATAAATGATGATGATGATCTTGTTAAATTAACACGATCATCATGTTAAATTAACACGATCATCATGTTGGCATCTTCTGCATCGAAAACAGCAACAACAAGCCCCAATCTGAAAATTAAATAAAAATTGTTTCATTGAAAGCTCTTTAAATTATCCAAGCGATTGTAAAACTGGTAGCACACGTCCAATTAATGTAGGGATGAGTATCAAACGACGCCTTTTCTACCCGGTGTTCATAATCCTAAAGCGCTTCCATGGCATTTATGTATAGTGCGCGTTGTTTTTAACCTACCCCGACATTTTTGGACGTGTTTTAGCAGGAAGCGTTTACAAAATATGAAAAACAACACAAATTACTTACCCAAAACTTTTTGCAAAACTTCACAACTTATTCGCAAGTTAAGAAACTATAAATTTCACAATATATTAATTATTTATAATATCTACAACTTTTCATCAAGTCGGTATCTACACACTGACTTAAATTCTATTCTTTTGAGAACAACTCTGTTCACAAGCTTTGATGGGGAACAGATGATGCTCGAAAACAACACTTGTTCATGTTAAATCAAACCGAATTTATGGTGAGGGATACACACTAATGTAATTCTAATGCAGAAATATTTCATGTTATTTTAACCATAAGCTTCATGTTAAAATGTTCATGTTGATTTTCCGAAATTGTTTTTGCTTTACGTACATGAGTGGTTCATGTTGATTCAACATGATTCATGTTAACTAAAAATGTGAGAAATTTTTCTGTGTGTACCTATCAGCATGCATACACCAAAGGAAATCTACAGAAACTGCGCTTCCCAGCCTAGTTTCTGTTATTGAAAAATCGCTGTATGAAAAGGAGTACTGTCTCGTGGCCTTTTTAGATATTGAAGGAGCCTTCAACAACATAAGCCCTGATGCTATAAACACCGCTTTAACAAGTCTGGGCATAAGCAGGTCTGTTATTGGACTTATTGATCAACTACTAAGGGGTAGAAGAATAGTTTCATCACTGGGCTCGGTTGATTTATCACGCTATGTCACAAGGTGATCGCCTCAGGGTGGTGTTCTCTCCCCGCTTCTATAAAACCTCACTGTCAACTCGCTGCTGCGAGACACAAGCTGGGGGTCGGGAAGGTAGTGGCATATGCAGACGATTTAGCTATTGTATATAGGGGCAATTTCCCACGAACCCTGTGCGACTTGATGGAAGTAGCACTGCGAGAGGTTTCCTCATGGTGCTCGCACTGTGGACTGAGCATCAACCCGGGAAAGGCCGAACTGGTCCTTTTCACCATCCGCTATAAGATACCACCGTTAAACTTACCAAAACTGAATAGCGTGAGCCTGTACTTGACTGACAAAGCCAAGTTCCTAGGCACAGTTCTGGATAGGAAACTAAACTGGAAGGAGAATGTTCTTCAGCGCGAGAAGAAAGCGTGTATCGCACTCTACACGTGCAAAAGAGCCTTTGGAAAAAATGGGGGCTCAGCCCTAAAATATGCAAATGGATCTACACTGCAATCATTCGACCAATCATGCACTATGGGGTTGTGGTATGGTGGTTGGTAAAGTACACAGATCTTGAAGGGCAGCGGGTAGTAGCAGCATCGGCTCTGCGTCTAAGGGAAACGTCCGGCTGGGGCGCAAGCACTACTGGACACTCCAGTATCTTAGCATCCAACAGTTTTCTTTCGCTGAGTACGGATCGTTGTGCGGCCACAACAGTCGGACATAGCTGTTTTAAAGTAAACATTCCCAGCAGTAAACATTCGCCACTCATGACACAGCAAAAAATGAAAAACTGCTTTTTTTAAATTTAATACCCAATAGTATTATTTTAAGACCCTGAAAAAGTTTGGAAATTAAATTTGGACTAATGGTTTTAAAATAATAACAAAATAATACTTAATCGCAATTACAATTTTGGCAATTAAATTATTCCAAATGGTCTTAAAATAATACCAAAATAATACTCCTTCTCTCAATTAAACGGAAAATGGTATTAATTTAATACTTTTCGGCTTTGTTATATATACACACCAAATTGGTATTAAATTTAGACTTTTTTTTTACTGTGCATTTATACCGACGGCTCGAAGTTAGACGGCAGAGTTGGACGAGGGGTTTATTCAAAGGATCTGAACCTTGAGCTCTCCTTCAGACTACCTGATCACTGCAGTGTCTTCCAGGCTGAAGTTTCAGCAAACATGGATGCCGCGGCTTGGATAGGCCAATACACTATCGGACAGGATATTTTTATTCTCAGCAACAGCCAAGCGGCCATCAAATCCCTTGGCTCTTGCTCGTTCAACTCTGAACTGACGCTCAGCTGTCGTCGATCTCTACAACAGAAGTCCTAATAGAACCGCGTGAACCTCACATGGGTTCCGGGACATAGGGACATTGAGAGAAATTGTCAGGGCACGACCAAGCAGGTTCTTCGGGATAAAGAGCGCTTAGGTATACCGTTTGCCACATGCAAGGTACTGCTGAAAGAGTACACACTCCGCTAAGCCAACGAAAGATGGCTGCAATCTCCAGGATGCCGGATATCCAAAGAAACCTGGCCGAAATGGGATCATAAAAGATTAAGACACATTTATGCCCTAAGGAGAGAAATCTCCATATTATTAGGTGCATTAACTGGGCACCAGCCTACGCCAGGTCACGGAGCTGGACATAAAGGACTTGACGGCCTTCATCAAGTCATCTAAATGGTTCGAGGAGGAGTAACGGTGTCGGTTTAGGAGCGTCATTCCCGGGATTTTGCTAATGGGGAGAATCCCGATAATACAGGGATTTTCCATATGGCATTGTCCCCCACTTGAACCTAACCTAACCTATATTATACTGGTAATATAGAAGTATTATATGTATACCAGATCAGATTTATATGGTAATTTATATTCGCACACGGTGGTCTTAACCATGATATAAATACTATAGGTACAACTGTTCTCTCTTTTTATTTTATTATGACGTTTTTAAGCAATATAAAATGTGTCAGTATATAAGTCATTTAGAAAAAAATATTCAAAAAATTTAAAATATGAAAAATTTGAAAAAAAAAAATCAAAAAATATTTTCCAATTTACACTGCACGTTTAGGTGTATGCCTGGATACTGTAAAATGGCAGAAAATGAGATGGTAGATTAGCCTGCTATAGGGGCACATTCGCTCCACTTTTACAGTCCTTATTTTTAACAATTCTAGCATTAGTTATAATCGCAAATTGAAGAAAAATAAAAAGAAATTATTTTGATTTGTAATTTATTTTATTGAAAAAACCAAACAGAAAAGTCGTGACAAAAAATAAATGAGTATGAGAATTGCTTAAAAATGTCATTAGTGTCATTAACGGGTTTACCTGTAGTATTTACCCTGCAAACAATCGGAGTCATAAATGATGCAGAAAGGAGTCCTAAATAGCAGCGTTTACGCTCTTTATGAGCTCATTTATGAGTCCGAAATGAGTGTATTTCCCTTCCTGCGATGGTCGACCGATATGAGCTAAATTTCATATATTGAATGAGCCTGAATAGGAGTCATTTAAGACTCTTATTTGCCTCAGAAACGGCTCATATAGAGCCTAAATAGGAGCCAAATATGACTCTTTTATGGAGCTTTTCGGATGCATTTATGACTCTTGAAAAGGCCATATACCTACGCACTTTTTGGGTTCTTAAATGGCGCCTGTTTTAAAGACAGTTGTGGCATTTTGTTACGCTATTTATACTCTTTCAAAGCATGCTTACGCAAATTATTTTTATTCACAATTTATACCATATAATGTAAATAAAAGTACATGAACACAGCAAAAGGACACTATAAATAGTGATTTTTTTTTTTTTTTTTGTGTGCTTAAAAGTAGTCCATGCAATTAAATGATTAAATTTTCCACGTAATGTATATGGCTCGATGATATATATAAAATTGCATATCAGTTTATTTAAAAAAATGTCGGTTTGTTATAAATTTTTGACATTAAATTCGGTGAACACAAATATATCAGTTTACATAGAATCAGCTATATGTACATATATAAACCCATTGAATTTTTCAGTTGAAGTTCGGACACATGGCATCGGCATCCACGAAGAAGCTAATTTGCAATGGCTATCTGAACATCTAAGTTATCCGGACAACTTTCTACACCTATTTTTAATATTTGATGATAAGTGTTGATTTAATAGATAGGTATGTTTCTTCATGTGTATAATCAACATGATGTGGATACATTTTGTTTTATAGTACATTTACACTGCACCAAATTTGGCGAATTTGAATGAGTCATTTCGAACCTGTTTAAACTGGCCTTCACCTTCCCTGCAAGATGCTTCTACCAGAACACAAAAAAATGCACCACCGTGATGTTTTAAACCCCTGTAAGTTAATAATTGAAGAGTCAAGAAGGCTTCTGTCTTTTCTTGGTAGAATTGGTCCATTTTCTTAAAAAAAAAACTTATTGAAATTGTTATTTACAGCTGTTCATAATGCAAAAGTTATCACACGCTAATTACACATTAGGGTTCTTGCTGGGCATTTCTAAATGTGGAACACAGGCAGGGTTGCTATTTTCGCCAAATTTACCAATTTACCAAAGTGTAAATGTACTATTAAGCTTAAATTAAGTGCAAGTCTATTTTTTAATTTAATCACATATCTGTTTGTAACTTTTTCGTTAGCGGATACTTGTAAGTCTTTTAGTGGTTCTAAAATAAACAAATAAAATTTAGATTATATATATATATATTTTATGATTTAAGAGTATAAAGTTTTAAGATTTAAAAATATAAAGAATTTGTTTAGTACAGAGGCAAAATTAATACGTCTAACCTCGTGAGATACCAAAAGCAAAAGAGGAAGAGATTATATGAGAACCCCCAAAAGTCAAAAGTAATCAGAAAAAAGGTTGCCATATTTAATGAAGAGAAAGTGATTTCTCAACAATATATATTACATACATATACATTCTGAAAAACAACTGATTATTTTTGAGAGCGAAGCGAGAGGATTGAGATAAATACCGTTGTCACAGAGATGCATTTTCATTTACTAGAATTATATGGAGATGTCCAAGATTTAGCATTCAGCCTAAATTTTTGATAAACAATTGCTGATTATTTTTGGGAGCCGAAGGAAATTATTGAGAGAGTTTGTCACAGAGATGTATTTTTTCCTTACAATTCGTTGCCATTAAATATACATTCATATCGTTACACTAATATAGAAAGGCCCTAACTCATTTTTTATTTTAGATTGAGTTGCTGATGGATTTTTAATTATAACTTCTAAATGAAGCTTCACTAAAACCCTAGTATTATACTTTATTGTAGCGAAATATTACAGGCATTGATAAATGTGTTTTGTTGTTGTTGTAACGAGGTGTAGCTCTGCCCAAATGTCAGACAGGGTCACCCCGCGTGTATTGCTCTTGGCCGGGTCTGTATAAAAAAAGGACCGGGTCGTTTCGGTACGATGGGTACAGCACAAGTACTGGTACCGTTCTCGTAGAACCGGCAATACGTAGAAACTAGCCGTGTAGGCCATGTAGATCATTTAACGTTTCCCAGGGTGCACCAACGGGGAGGCGACCTACTCTTAACCCCTCGAACAAGCCATCGTTGGTATGGTTTACTTTACATTCAGTTTTTTCGAGTAAGTTTTCGATCCAAGAAAATATGAGTTAGGGCCTTTCTATATTAGGGTAACGATATGAAGGTTTAAAGCTAGTAGTGGTATTCCTGATACAATGACGTAAAGGTTTTATAAACATGTCGGCTTGGTTTTAAATGTCTGAAATGTTATAAGAAAGGAAGTAGGTAGGTAGGTAGAAGTGGCTGCCGCAAAGGCACACCTAGGCCAGTAATAAAAGGCCCGTTGTGATACCACCAAACACTAGGAAAGTCAGTCCCGGGGCCCGGCCATATGGAAAATCCCAGTGCTGTCGGGACTCTCCATATAGCCGAAACCCGGGACTGACACTCCTAACCGACACCGCTACCCCTCCTCGAACCATTTTGATAACTTGATGAAGGCCATCAAGTCCTTTATGTCTAGCTCCGCGACCTGGCTTAAGCTAACCAGGAAGGGAACTCCCAGATAGCGCCTTCTCGCTCCGCTTAAGGCCGGGCAGTTGCAGATGAGGTGCTCCACCGTTTCCTCTTCCTCATCATCTTTGCAACTCCTGCAGCATCGTCGGTAGGGAACGCCTAGCCTTGCTGCGTGCCTACCAATAAGGCAGTGCCCGGTTAAAACACCTATTAATATGGAGATTTCCCTCCTTTTTAGGGCGTATATGTGTCTAGATCTTTTAAGATCGCATTTTGGCCAGATTTGCTTGGATATCCGCACCCTGGGGCTTGTAGCCATCTTTCATTGGCTTCGCGGAGTGTATGCTCCTTCAGCATTAGCTTGCACGTGGCAAACGGCATACCTATGCGCTCTTTATCTTGAAGAATCTGCTTGGTCGTGCCCTGCCTGGCAAGTTCGTCTGCCCTACAGTTTCCCTCAATGTCCCTGTGTCCCGGGACCCATGTGAGGTTCACGCGGTTCTGTTGGGCCATCTCTTGAAGTGATCGACGACAGCTGAGCGTCAGTTCAGAGTTGAACGAGTAAGAGCCAAGGGATTTGATGGCCGCTTGGCTGTCGCTGAAAATACAGATATCCTGTCCGATGGTGCGTTCACCTATCCAAGTCACGGCGTCCATGATTGCTGAAACTTCAGCCTGGAAGACGCTGCAGTGATCAGGTAGTCTAAAGGAGAGTTCTAGGTCCAAATCCCTTGAGTAAACCCCTCCTCCGACTCTGCCGTCTAACTTCGAGCCGTCGGTGTATATAAAAGTGCCGCCATTAGTAGCGGGACACCGATCTATGTTCTCCCAGTCTTCCCTGCTGGGAATGTTTATTCTAAAACAACAATCTCCGACTGTTGTGGTCGCACACCGATCTGTGCTCAGAGGGAGAAAGCTGTAAGATCTTAGAATACAGGAGTGTCCAATAGTGCTTGCGCCCCAGACGGACGTTTCCCTTAGACGCACAGCCGATGCTGCTGCTGCCCGGTACCCTTCCAGATCGAGTGGCAAAAAGCCAAGAATGGCCTGGAGAGCTTCATTGGGCGTTGTTCTTAACCCCCCGCTTATACAGATCATGCTCGATCTGTGGACTTTCCCTAACAGATTTAGGTTTGTTGCCTTTCTTAGCGCAGGCCACCATACCACGACTCCATACAGCATAATTGGCTGGATTATCGCAGTGTAGATCCATCTGCAAATTTTGGGGCTGAGCCCTCATTTTTTGCCAATGGCTCTTTTACACGTGTAAAGTGCAATGCACGCTTTCCTCTGACGCTGGATGACATTCTCCTTCCAGTTAAGCTTTCTATCTAGAACTGTGCCTAGGAATTTGGCTTCGTCAGCTAAGTTCAGGCGCACGCCATCTAGTTCTGGTAGGTTCAACGGTGGTATCTTGTACCGCCTGGTAGAAAGGACAAGCTCCACCTTTCCCGGGTTGATGCTAAGTCCGCAGCGAGAGGACCATGAAGAAACTTCTCGCAGTGCTACTTGCATCAAGTCACACAGGGTTTGTGGGAATTTGCCCCTATATGCAATAGCTAAATCATCTGCATATGCCACTATCTTCCCCCCCCCACCCTGTGTCTCGTAGCAGCGAGTTTACGGTGAGGTTCCATAGGAGCGGGAGAGAACACCACCCTGAGGCGTTCCTCTTGTGACATAGCGTGAAAGATCAACTGTTCCCAGTGAAGAAACTATTTTCCTTCCCTTTAGTAGTTGATCAATTAGTCCAATAAGAGACCTATTTATGCCCAGGTTTGTTAAAGCAGTGTTAATAGCCTCCGGCCTTATATTGTTGAAAGCCCCTTCGATGTCCAGAAAGGCCACGAGACGTACTCCTTTTCATGCAATGATTTTTCAACAATAGAGACTAGGCTGTGGAGCGCAGTTTCCGTTGATTTACCTTTGGTGTATGCATGTTGATAGCTAGAAATAAGGTTGCTATCAATAGTAGAGGAGAGATAATCGCTAATTATCCTCTCGAAGGTTTTAAGTGCAAAAGACGAGAGACTGATCGGTCTGTAGTCTTTAGGCTCATAGTGTGAGGCCTTCCCGGCCTTTGGAATAAAGACTACCGTGGCGCTTCTCCAGGAGCACGGAATGTAATTAAGAGCCAGGCAGGCTGAATAGAGAACTACCAGCCATTTAGCTGATATTTCCAGCGTGTTTATGAGTTGTGCGGGAAAAATCCCGTCTGGCCCAGCTGCCTTGAACGGCTCAAAGCTTTTGATTGCCCACCGTACCCTTTCCTCCGTAATGGGTATGTTTACCGCCAGGTTTGTTGCAGATGCTACAGGTGCATCATACAAGTTCCCCGGAAAGTGTGTGTTCAGGAGCAGCTGCAGGGTTTCCCCTTCCGTGCTGGTCCAAGATCCGTCAGGCTTCCGTAAATAGCTAATGGCTGTTTGAGTTTTTGATAGCACTCGTCTAAGTCTCGCTGTATCATCGACTTCTTCGACCCCGGTGCAGAAATTTCTCCACGAAGTTCTCTTCGCTTGCCTTAGAGCCTTTTTATAGGCCCTCAGTTAGCTTTATATTCGAGCCATTCAGGCTCCGTACCGATGCTCTTGGCCTTGTTAAATTGCGTCCTGCGTGATATACGGAACGAATCCAGGTCATAAGACCACCAGTGGGGTCTATGTTTGCCGCGTGGTTTTGGTACTGGACAAGCCTGCTCTAGGGCATTTGAGAGCGCCGTTGTAAAGGTCGTTACCAGATCATCCAGTTCTCCCACTGATGAGGGGGCTTGTGGAGGTAATACTGGTAGGTCCCTAGCTAATATTTGGTTATGTAGCTGCCAGTTAGTGTTGCGTGGATTTCGTTTCATAACTGGCTGCTCAACAATAAAGTCTTAACACAATTTCTATGTACCGATGGTCAGAAAATGAATGCTCATCAAGAACACGCCATTTTCTGACCCACTCATAAGCGCCTTCGCTACAAACAGTGAGGTCTATAACCTCCCTACGAGCTTTAGTTATAAAAGTAGGCTCGTTACCCACGTTACAAACCACCAGGTTAGTTGTTAGTAGGTAGTCAAACAGAGACTCGCCCCTAGCGTTAATATCGGAGCTTCCCCACTGGACGTGATGAGCATTAGCGTCAGCTCCAATAATAAGATGGCCCGTACAGAAATTATCCACCAGATCTTTCACCTCCTTTTGTGGAGGAGGTTCTTCGGCGTCATAGGGCATATAGACCGACGCCATCGTTAGGCTGGTGCTGCCGACTGTTAAGCTGGCAGCTGTAACGTCACCATTTGTGTAGTTGGGTAATAGAAAGGTGTTTAGCTCAGGCTTTACCAAAATACAGGTTCTGACCTTGCCCTCATCATTGGCTTGGATGAGCTTGTACCCCTTAGTCCCCAATCCACAGATCCTAGAGCTATTGACCCAGGGCTCTTGGATAAGGACCACGTCTACGTCGCCTTTAGAAAGACGACTGCTTAAAACAGCCGAGGCTGCTTTAGATTTGTGCAGATTTATCTGAAGCACCACCAACATGAGAGAGCTCAGACTTCCCTGCCGCCAGCGTGTCGTCGAGGTCTGGCCTGTTCCGGGGGCTGTCTCTCAACGAGGAGTTGTTCAGAGCACCTGCACGATTTGGCGTGGCGGGAACCCTGCTGTCTGAAGCAGCATCAACGTTAGTGTGCTCAGGTTTAGCCACGATCGTGACGTCGAGGCCTTCTTCGTCAAGCAGGCTTTCTTCTATCGCCTAGTTGTTCGCAGCACCATCGCAATTTGACGTGGCGGATAACATACTTTCCGCGTCGGACTCCTCTGCTTCCCCTTCCGATGCCTCGATCTCCGAGTCCTCCGGAGCGTCCGGAATAGCAGCGCGCTGTGCATCGCCACGGTATACGTGGATCACGATCTGACCCAAGCCGTAATACACTCGTCCGTTGCACCGTTTAAGGGGCTCGAGCGCCTCCTTATTCAGAGTGATAACCACCTGTCTATTGGGCCCAACAACATCATCGACCAGATTGACGCCCCAATCCTGCGTCGGGAGAGACGGATTCCAGACCTGCAGCATCCCAAGAATATTCTCGGGTTCTGCAGGGACGGCAGGAATCCATGCCCTTGCCCTTGGCCGAGCAGGAATGTCCTTCCAGTCGACGACATCTAGTCTTGCCCCTGGGTAGACTTCACCCAGTCTTGCAACTGCTGCCTTATACAGTGCGACAGTTCTTGCATCCTCGCACGCGAATATTTTGATCTGACCTTGGTGCCAGCCCGCGTCAGTACCTCGCGGCGGACTACCCGGAGACTCACGCATTAAGTCGAGGAGGGCCCTGCCCATTTCATTCCGGACATACAGCCACCGGTCTTTGGGGATGGACCAACGGTCGTTACCTCGGTCAATGAAACCTATAAGGATTCTGTCCTTGCTTACTTCAGCAAAGCTGAGTTTTCCCACTACGGGGTTGAACTGATGCCGCTTCGGATGGGGGTTTACCTCTCCGTCCGATCTCTGGCGTTTGAAGGGATTACCGTTCACCCTCTTAGGCACATAGGGCCTCTGGAAATTTGGTATCAGAGCTTTCGCTTCCTCCACCATCTGCCTTTCTTCCGGCGACAGCTTCTCCTGCGATGCTCCCTCATATTTTTTAAGGATCCTTGCGGCCTTTCTTTTATCCCAGTACGCAAAGCGTCGGGAGATGCCTCTTGGGGGGGATTCAGACTCGTAGTTGCCATCGCGGTCTCTCCCTTTGCGGCGTCGTCCTTCTCTTTCGAAACTCTGAAACCAGGTCGTGAGACCATTGCCCCAGATGTGAAGAGACTGGGTTTCGTACCAGCGCTTGACTGCGTAGGCAGCCGCACTGCTGCTTGCTCCCATCAAGTCACTCTTACTTGATAGCAGTTTGGGGGATGACTGACCCGTAGTTTCCATCGCTGTCGGCCTCCCAGTTAACTTTGAGGCGGAGTTTGTCCTCCGGCGTTGTGTTTTCGCTTGCTCCAGCATAGTTCTTCTCTGCTGCGGAGTAAACGAAGTCGTTGATTGCTTTGTATTTTGTGTGTTCTTCATCTTGTTCGTACGACCCCTCGCCGGACAAGGCCAGCTTAGGGTCAAGGGTAGTGTAAGGGGAAGTGTGTCGTCCGCCGCGGCAGAGCCCCATACCGCGGTAAGACCATAGTTACTCCCTGAGGCGGCCCGGTATCAATGAGGCTCCGTTCGACTACAGCCACGATTTGCCTCCCGGCTGCAAACGTCCAATGGGCACGGTATCGCATAACACCCTGGATTGGGAGGGAAAAGTTTTGCACATTTATATAGCGAGCCGCTTGCTTCAAGACAGACGCTCGCTTACAGCCGCACCTCATGGTGTACAGACGCTGCGAAAAAGACCCCGGTGAGCCCTTAAACCAAGTATGTCAGAGTGGCCCCACCGGGGCTCGCTCTCTTTCTGCCGCGAGCCTAGGTAGCTCAACGTTGCCCAGAGTGCACGAACGAGGACGCAAGAGTCGGGATTGAGCGCGGTCACTCAGCAACCACACCCCATTACACTCCAGAAAGGAAGTAAAAACGAAAAAAAAAAAAAAAATATTCTGATTGTTTATAAACAAATTTTTGTGAAAATGTCTTTATAAGGCGCTAATGTTGCGCTGTGTTTTAGAATCCGTGTTTTAGTGGATAAGATATCAATATTAAGGCGCTATATATGTGCATCCTACACGATTCAGGCCTCTTCAAATATGTTTTCGGCTGCTTTTTGTTATTTTACATATTGGCAGGATATTTTATGCTGACTCCGAACGGAAACTGCAAGGCAGATGAATTTACCCCCCTATTGTGATTCACAACTTGAAAAAGTTGTGTTGTAAATGTAACAACACAACACAACTTATTTGTTTTATTATGATTAACCACATGATTTTGCTGTCAAAACGAACAAAAAAAATAAAGTTGCCTGAAAAAGTTGTGTTGTGTTGTGAATCATAATAAAAATTTTCAACTACAACACAACTTTTGATTTAGTTGTGAATCACAACAAGGGCCTTAGTTTGGGACCTTCGGTATACTATGCAATCTTACTACCCCTAACACGGCTTCCCCTTCCGCATTAAAAAAAACGAACAGGTCTCTATAGAACCTCAAAAAGTTTAATGTTAACAAAATTTTAATTAAAAAAAAAAAAAACACGTCAAAAAAGTGAGAGGAGAAACGTCAGTTAAACGAACGGAAACCCTCAAAATCGTGTGTCATTTGGCAAACAACTTTTTTCTCAAATTAAATCACAAATACACGGTTGTCGGAATGCGCGATCTGTAGTCATTGGTTCATAGGTGGTGTTCTGCAACCATAGAAACACCGCGTGAAGATTCTAAACGTAGAAATGAACTGTCAAAACTTGTTAAAGTTGGTCAACTTTCTCGACGATTTTGGTGTGTAAAAATGTCCGTAAATTTATCCAATTTAATGATGCTTTTCGAAATGTAATTTTTTTAATGCATACGAGACAAAAATATAAGAATATGCTTAAAAATGGGTAAAAAATTACTTTTTTAATGGAACATTCAAAATAAAAAGTTTTTGTTTGACATCAAGTACACATAAATTTATCTAGTTAGTGCGTCCATTCAACTGAGCTGGTAAATGTATAGATACTAAGGTGGAGGAAATTTTTCGGCTTAGTGGCTTTTGACTATTTTCAATTAAAAAATTCATAAAATGAAGTTTGATCTCTATCAACTTTTGTTGTTGTTTCCCAAAAAAATAACACCGTTATACTCTTACTTACTTAAAATAGCCTTTAACCGCCTACGCGATTTTGGCCGTCTAACATGTTTCGCCAGTCGTCTCTTTGTTGAGCCAATTGGAGACACCGCGTGTTCTCAGATCTTCCTCCACTTGGTCCTGCCATCGGAGTGGTGGCCTCCCTCTTCCTCTACTTCCACCGGCGTGTGCGAAGTCGCTGGGTTTTAATTCGCTGAACTATGTCGACGTCTGCGAAAAACTCATACAGCTTCTTAAGTTCTGCAGCTTGTATTATTTTCTCCAACATCAAATTAAAGAAATCGCACGATAGGGGGTCGCCCTGCCTGAAACCTCGCTTAGTTTCGAACGGCTCGGAGAGGTCCTTCCCAATTCTGACCGAGCTGGTGGTGTTGCTCAGCCGTATAAGTTTTGCTGGGAAACCAAAATCAGACATTGCGGCATATAGGCAACTCCTTTTCGTGCAACAAAGAGATGGTGTGTGTCGATCCTTTTCTCACGGGTTTTTTTCCAAGATTTGGCGTATTGGTCCATGGTAGATTTACCAGGTCTGAAGCCACACTGATAAGGTCCTTATGTGCGATACTCAAAAGGCTGATTCTACGATAGTTGGTGCAGTATTCGGGATCACCCTTTTTATGGATTGGGCAGAGAACACTTAGATTCCAATCTTCAGGCATGCATTCTTCCGACCATATTCTGCACAAGAGCTGGTGCATGCACCTTACCAGCGCCTCGCCGCCGCATTTGAATAGTTCAGCGGGCATGCCATCAGCACCCGCCGCTTTATTGTTTTTTAGCCGTCATATAGCTATTCGCACCTCGTTATAGTCGGGTTGTGGAACTTCGATTCCATCGTCTTCTATTGTGGGGTCGGGTTCGTCCTCTTCTCTGGATTTTTGCTCTGTTCCTCCGGGCAGAGAAGTGATCCATCCATAACTTTAGTAAATTCTCTGAACATCTGCCACCAGGTCGCCGTTGTCATTTTTACAGGGGGGTCACTCTGTATTGCGATTCGAAAGTCAATGCGATTCGAAAATGAAATGCGATGCGATAAGCAAATGGAACTCTGTATTGATATAGCATTGCAAACAGTGCTGCTTTCTGCGGCCTTTGATTGTTTTCTTGTGTGGGTTGGCACTACTCTTAGAAAATGTCAAAGATTGTAGAAGCAAAAGAAAAAAAGAAGTATTTGACAATTGCGTTTGTTTACTTGAAATTTGAAACTTTAATTAAAAAATTACAATAAAATGGATACTGTGGCATTATATGGCGATGAAAATGATGAAAGGATTGAGAGGAAGGTCATTCGAGACAACTCCAACATCCTAAGCCTCAGCGATAAAAGGTATGTTTTTAAAATTTATAACTTTAACTTGCAAGTTGCTCATTTATATAATTTGTGTTTAGTTTCGTGCAAAATTTCCGGTTAAATAAGGACGCATTTTTATATGTTTTGGAAAGCATAACGCCGGAATGAAGCGTCCGCAAAGACCAACCGGAACTCACATCCAGATGATACGACCGGCGAGCGAGGAGCATCTCTATTTCAATCGAAAGCTTAAGCATAGCGCCAATGCAATGGTGCTAAGTGTGATAAAGCATTCATAGATACAAATTTTGATGCAGCTACATATATATTTCAAATTTGTGACCACAAAATGCAAATAAGGGCAGTAGATGGTAGGTTTGGAGGTGCTTCACATGATTCGCACGTCTGGAACCTATCTGCGGAGCGCGAATGCATAAGAGCGAATTTTGAAAATGGAGACAGAGGAGTAAGAATCCTTGGTAAAATTTATGTTCGTGTTATGAATGCTTTAAGAATGGTGCTGGCAGATTTTTAATAATATAATTTTTCGTTCATAGGAGACTCAGGATATCCCCTCGAGCATTGGCTATTAACACCATATAGAAACGCAGCAGAGGACTCAGACAAACTCTTTTTCAATAACCAATTTTGCAAGGGAAGATCGTTAATCGAAAGCACTTTTGGCGTATTAAAGGGTAGATTTAGATGCCTCTTAGCCTGAAGAGAGTTGCATTATGCACCCGAAAAAGTTGTGCAAATACTAAACGTGTGCTGTGCTTTGCACAATATTTGCATTTTATACAATGTGGAGAATCCCATCATGAAATAAGAAAGGTGACAGCAAATGAACAGCTGTTTAATTTTTTTTCTACTTTTTTCTGATTTTGATCAACTTTGTTAAGTCAAATTGTTGCCAAAAGCCACCTTTTTGTTTACAAACTATCGTGCAAAAATTTTCTAGGAAGAGTTTGTGGGATTTAGTGTGAAATTGGCAAACATCTAAGTGAAAAAAAGCAGGTGGATGTATAGTGATTTTTCTTGCTGTCACCTTTCTTATTTCATGATGGAGAATCCTACAAACATTGTTCTGGAGCGTGATGAGGCTGCAAGTGCCAATATAGATTCACAAGACAGTCGAAATATTTCAACTGTAGCGAGAAACATAAGGGAACAAATCAAAAAGAACATGCTCAATTCAAGAAGCCTTAGTTAAATAAATAAAATGTACACATTTTTCGAGTAAACATGTATTTTATACACCTTCTTTAGTTTATATTGATAAAGTTGCAATACACCGCTAATTAAAATTTTTTTGTACTACATTTATGACCAAACCAAATTTGGTTTCAAATTTAAACAAAAAATGTTAAACCGAAAACATTTTAATTGTAAACCGAAAAGTTTTAAAAAAAAAAATATTAAGTGAGTTGCCACGGCGGCCGCCGTGGTGTAGCGGTTAAGTGTTCGGCCTTCTACACCAAGTCGTGGCGGTTCGATGCCCGGCAAAAGTAACATCAATTATTTAGAAAAATAATTTTTTCTAAACGGGGTCGCCCCTTAGCTTAGCAAGAAAGAGTGTTTGCTACCTACATAGGTGGTGTACAGCTCAGATCGTGTAACAACCAAGGTCTGAAACCGATTAAAATAACGTTCCGGTTTCGGTTTCGGCTTTGCAGCGTGTTTCGGTTCCTGTTTCGTTCTTCAAAATTTATTTCGGTTCCGGTTTCGTTCCGGTTTCGGTTTCCAAATAAAAACACGAAAAAAATCAATTTTTCTACTAAAATACTGTAGCTTCGACATAGGTCTGAATTTTCATGACTTTTCCTGCGGCCATGATGGGATTTCTCCAATATAATAATACATTTTATTAACACTATGCATGGATGAAATGTTTGCAAAACAAATTCCTAAAATTAACTCTAACTCTGCTTTAACTTTACTTTTTTTTTTAAATATTAGAATGGAAGCTAAATGAAATGTATAAATCGTCAAGCCTGAACATTTCTTTTTTCGGATCTTGTAAATTTTTTTCGATCGCTTCATTCAACTATAGTCAAACTTCCTCTTTCAGAATTTGGATACTGAGGTAAAAACATGTCTTTTGTAACCTTGCTCGACAATCTTCCATGAAAGTTTTCAGAGTACGTGTTTAAAAAAAAATACCTATGTGCCCACTAAAAGAAGTGAGACATTAAAAAATTAAAAACCGTTTGGAACCGGTTCCGGCTTTGAAACGGTTTCGGTTTCGTTCTTTTTCAGATCAAAATAACGGTTACGGTTTCGGTTTTGAAAAATGAATCGGTTTTAATCGGTTACGGTTTCGGTTTCAGTCCTTGGTAACAACCCAAGAACACCGTCCCTAACGTTGGAGAAATGTTCGTCTTCACCTAAGATAACAAGGGTAATTATCTAACTATTCTATATTCGAGGGCAACAGTAGAGAACTACATTAGAACTCGATTAGAGAACTATGGTTTTCTCGATTTGAGAATTATTACCCATTTTGTTGCCTCTTGCGAGTTAGAGGTTTAGAATATGCCCGAGGTAGGCATACGGGTCGTAAGAGGCAACTAATATGCACATAGGTAATGACGTGCTAACTCGATAGTTGATCTACGGATATGATGCCTCTCACCTCTCATTACCCATCTTCTCCTTCCTCTTGGATGGAGGGATGACATGACCTAGAAGGGTCCACTGGTCATGCCAAATAGCTACCACGACAGTCGGGCAGAACCGCAGGGGAGTACCGCAGCGTGCTGGGTTCATATCCGGCCAAGGACTGTCTAATCTCGGCATCACTCCCCAAAACCTTCGGGGAGTGTTTTTGCTGTTAACAACAACAACCCATTTGGTTGGAGAACGCTATCTTTCTCCAGTATTTCTCAAGTCATCGTCGAAACGTTACCTCCAATCGAAATCTAACTTCATGGTTTCCCAGCAAACACGGCGCAACTTTTTCTCCAACCTTTGAAAAACTGTACAGTTCTCAAGTTGATATCCAACACAGTTCTCCAATTTTTTCCCAACCTTAGATAACTTTGTAGTTATCAAGTTGATATCCAACATATTCTCCAATCTCCAGCTTCTAATATTCAAATTAAATTTGAAGAGCTTAGACTAAAGTTTATGTAAATAAAAATTTTTGTCAACTAATTCATGGCTTATTTTTTCCGGTATTTATTTTCAGAGTCGCATTCATACCCTTGAGTCCAATTAGAGAATCCCATTGGAGTACAAGTTGAGAACTATCCCTTTCTCATCTTTAGAAACAGCGTTTTTGAGAAACGACGGTTGAGGTTTGAGAAGCCCTTAGTCCTCAACTTCAGATCTAACGTAACTCAAGTCTAAATGTTTGCTGGGTTGTTGGGAAGGCCTTATAATAATAATAATAATAATAATAATGATAATAATAATAACAAAAATAATAATAACAGCAGTTTAATAAGTATAAAAGTTTGTAACACTATTTTGTTCGCACGCCTCCCATTAGTTACCCTCTAATATTTTTTTCAGAATTCAAAACTTCCAACATTTTTTTAATATGAATTTCACTACTACATACATATCCGTCATTTTATACAAAGATATAAATAAAATGGTGGCCGCCGTGGTGTAGCCGTTAAGTGTTCGGCCATCTACACCAAGTCGTGGCGGATCAATGCCCGGCAAAAGCAACATTCAAAATTATTTAGAAAAATAATTTTTCTAAACGGGGTAGCCCCTCGGCAGTAGTTTGGCAAACTCTCCGGGTGTATTTCTGCCATGAGAAGCTTCTCAGCAAAAACTCATTTGCTTTGCAAGTGCCGTTCGGAGTCGGCAAAAAAACTTTGGCCAACTTATAGTAAAAAACTCAAAAGCAACACACCACAAGTTGGAAAGAGAAGCTCGGCAAAAATCTCGTTAGAGGTTATGATAACCTGTTGGTATATCGCCGCCATTATTATTATTATTATAATATAATACAAAAGTTTAGCTTAAAAAATTCTGGAATGGTGAAATACTTATACTTACATTTGCATATGAGAAAGAGAAATATAAACACTGCCATATGAAAATTACTGGTGCCAAAATAAAGTTTGCAACTGCTACCCACATGATAAGTTTCGACAATCGTTGTGCTAATTCAACTTGATTGCTTCGAAAATTGAAATCGTCGCGTAGTTGCCAGTTGTTTTGGAATGGTGAACCAGGACCTCCTAAATAAAATTACAAAATATATGAAAACAAAAATACCTACATATGTACATTATAATGAAAAATATATATTTGAAATATAAAATCCAGCGTGTTTTTATCCAAAATCAAAATTAGAGAACTAGTTCCGCAGGTATGCCCCAGGCTTGAAAATTCTCCTAGCCTTTTAACATTGACATATAATTGGCAGTGGCATCCTTCCACCCATTGCAGACCTTATTCCCTGATCATTCTCATACCCAAATTTTCATACACAGTAAAAAGAAAAGTCTAACTTTAATACCATTGTGTTGCTTATATATAACAACGCCGAAAAGTATTAAATTAATACTATATTCGGTCTAATTAAGAGAGAGGAATTCAGTCGAAGATTCTCTCAGGCAAAAAAAAAATTTACACAGTTTTATTATTATTGCCTTCACCGAGAGTCGAACTCACAATTTATTGAATGCTGAACGGAGATGTCTACTATCAAGCCACCAAGTACTTATGCTTGCCAGCGTCTAATTGCAGCTTTGTTCTAAATGATAGCGACGAACCGCGTGCTCTGAAGAACAAACCACCGGACTTAATACTTTTCCGGCTTTGTTTTTAAACAAATAGTACCTAAAACATTATAATGAGAGAGCGCTTTAGTATTATTTTGGTATTATTTTAAAACTATTTGGAATTAATATTATTTAGTATTAAACCTCAAATTTAATTCCAAAACGGCTTAATTTCAATAGCGACTGGTATTAAAAGTAATATTTCATTTTTCACTGTGTACAAATATCAAATTGTGTTCTGTTAAGTGGCATCCTGACACGCATTGCAGACTAAGTACCCTGAGAATTCTCACATCCAAAAAGTCAAGAAAATAAAAATATAATACTATTTTTCTAATATTAATGTATGCGGAATGAAATATGAACAACATTAACATACCTTAAAATGATTACATAGTTCCAGAAAATTGGTACTTTAGGTGGTGTCACTTACGTTTCCGCACAGATTTCATTTTTGAGTTCTTCAAGTTTAGATGCCAAACTCTGCGAATTGCGTAGCAACAGTTGGACAAAATTATTTTTTTTTGTTTCTAAAGGCTCTTTTATTTAGTAAATATAATGACCCAAAAAAATATTTTTTTCCAGTCTACTATTTTTTTTTTTTAATGTATTGGAGGTGATCAGTGTCACTTACGTTTCGTGGAGGCATGACTTACGTTTCAAATCTCGTAAATTCGTTACAGAAATGAGGTTTAATTAGACCTTCAATGAGCCACATGGTGTTTCAGTTAAAATTTCTAAGAAATATTCCCTAATAAAACACCTATATTAAAAACTTCAGGACCTAACGTACGCAACAATATATGTATTCTATACTGCATCCAAAGGTGAATATTTTTATCTGTATATATATATTCTGTTTTTTAACTTGTTGATCTTCTCACGTTCACTATCCAGCATTATAGCAGCAGAAATAGTTTTTTCTACAATTGGCTGCTCGATCGTAAAAAAAATGCACCTTATTTTTCTTGGCGTCACTTACGTTTCACTTGTTAAATGGCAATAATTATAAAAATGGCTTAAGTATTAAATTTTAAATGATGCAGATTTGTTTAGAAAGTAAATTTAAAAGAATTCCTTGAAAACTGATATATTTGTGTTCACCGACTTTAATGTCAAAAACTTAGAACAAACCGACATTTTTTTAAATAAACTTATATGCAGTCTTATAGATTTCATTGAGTCATATAAATTAAGGGAAAAATTTAATCACTTAATAGCACAGATCGAAATTAACTGTTAACAAATATTTCCTTTTTTGTTTTTCGATTAAAATAACAATAAAAACCCAGCCAGAAAAATCATCGTAAACGAGCTCGTAAACTGACGTTTTCTCGAAGAAAACTCTGATAAAATATCGTTTATGATATCCGTTTACGATTCGCCTACGAATCCGGTTTCGCTCTGAAATGTTTTTTGCCTACGATTGTCGTAAAAGTATCGAAAAAGCACTCGTATATGAATCTTTTTACGTCCGTTTTTTTATCGTGAATGTACTCGTAAACAATTAATTTTCGATAGAAAAACCGACTTTCTAGACCGCCTTACCGACTGATTTCAATGCGAAAAATAATGCAAATAAACAAACCTAAATTTTAGGTATAAAGTTTTTTATTAAATAATAAAATTGTATATCTTTTTGCCAGCGTGTACGTACTGATATTGGTTTACATGTTAAGCATCACAACTTATAAATAGTGGGTCATACAACCCAGAGGGCATCCCGAGATCTCAGAATAGCAGCTACTTTCTCTGTCCCTTTTTCTTTTTCCGCAAATCCACCTTCCAGCACGCTAGTAATAATTTAAAAGATATATTTTATGTTATTTGTGTTTTTAATTAGATATTTTACAAACATACTTACTTTTAAAATATCGGTTTGAAAATTTTCCTTCAAAATTTTTTGTTTGAAATTTTTTATTTTAATTTTTTTGTTTGACGTGACAGAAAAGCTTCTTTTGTTATTGTTTTTTTATTCGAGAATAGCTCGTAAATCGCAATGTTCGTAAAATGTACGGTACCTTGCTGGCTGGGAAGTAAAACCGAAATACCTACATCAACAAAAAAATATTATTTTGAAACTTTTTTGTCTTTCAGCAACAGAAATATTTCATTTTTCAACATCATCATCATTTATTGGCGCTTAACCGGCTAAGCGATTTTGGCCGTCGCCTATCAAAGCACGCCAGTCATTCCTTTTTAGCGATAACTGACGCCAATTGGAAACCCCAAGGGAGTTCAAGTCATCCTCCACCTGTTGTTTCCATCTCAGTCGAGGCCTCCCCCTTCCTCTGCTGCCGAATTCGGGTGACGATTGGAAAACCTTCTGGGCTGGAGCTTCTTTGTCCATTCGCATGACGTGACCCAGCCAGCGGAGCCTTTGGGCTTTAATTCGCTGGACTATGGTCAGATCTTCGTACAGCTCATCGTTTAATCTCCTTCGATACTCGCCGTCGGCATCACGGGAAGGACCATAAATCTTCCGGAGAACTTTTCTCTCAAATACTCCAAGGGCCATCTCATCTTCTCTTGACATTGTCCATGAATCTGAGCCATACATCAGGACAGGTATGATGAGAGACTTATAGAGCGTGATCTTTGTTCTTCGAGAGAGGACTTTACTTCTCCATTGCCTACTCAGTTCAAAGTAGCACTTGTTCGCAAGAGTGATTCTCCGTTGGATTTCTAGACTGATATTATTTTCGGTGTTAATGCTGGTTCCCAAATAGACGAAGTCCCTCACAGTTTCAAATTTGTAACTTTCAACAGTGACGTGGCTGCCAAGGCGCAGGTGCGCCGATTCTTTCTTTGATGACAGCAAATACTTCGTCTTGTCCTCGTTGACCGCAAGACCCACTTTTTTCGCTTCCTTATCCAGTCCAGAGAAGGCAGCGCTTACGGCGCGGTTGTTAAGGCCAATGATATCAATATCATCGGCATACGCCAGCAATTGCACGCTCTTGTAACAGATTGTACCATTGCGGTTTAGCTCTGCTGCTCGAATTATCTTCTCCAGCATCAGGTTGAAGAAATCGCACGAAAGGGAGTCGCCCTGTCTGAAGCCTCGTTTGGTTTCAAATGGCTCAGAGAGGTCCTTACCGACTCTGACGGAGCTGTTAGTATTGCTCAACGTCATTTGGCAAAGCCGTATAAGCTTTGCAGGGAAGTCAAATTCAGACATGGCGGCATACAGGCAACTCCTTTTTGCGCTGTCAAAAGCGGCTTTGAAATCGACAAAGAGATGGTGTGTGTCGATTCTTTTATCATGGGTCTTCTCCAGGATTTGGCGTTTCGTGAAAATCTGGTCGATGGTAGACTTACCAGGTCTAAAGCCACACTGATAAGGTCCAATCAGCTTGTGGGACGACTTTTCCATCGTCAGGGATTGGGGTATCGGGTTCGACGTCTCCCTCGCAATTTAGCAGTGAGGAGAAGTGCTCCCTCCATAATTTAAGTACACTCTGTACGTCGGTTACCAGGTCGCCATTGTTGTCCTTACAGGAACTTGCCCCGGTCTTAAAACCTTCCGTCATCCGCCGGATCTTTTCATAGAATTTTCGGGCATCATTCCTGTCAGCCAGCATCTCAAGCTCCTCACACTCACGCCTTTCGGCCTCACGTTTCTTTTTTCTGAAAAGGCGTCTCTCTTCCTTCTTTGCCTCACGATAGCGTTGCCATACACTGCGGGTTGCACCCGTTCGCAACGTCTCCCTGTAGGCAGCGTCCTTTTTGTCCGAGGCAGTGCTGCATTCCTCATCGTACCAGTTGTTTTTGCCGGCTCGCTGGAACCCTATAGTGGCCTCAGCGGCGGTACGTAATGAGTGAGAGATATGCTCCCATTGCTCGGTTGCATCGTTAGGTCGTTAGGTTTTTCAACATATAAAATTGAAAAAAGGTCTTATGTACTAAGCTTTACAAGTAATAATTTTTCAAGCGTTTCATCATTAGGTTATATCTCCTTTCATACAAAAAGAATTTCAATGACGAAAATGACCTCTCCACAGACACCTGTGTAGCAGGAACACCAAGTATGCCCTCGCGGGTTAGGGGTTTAGAATAGGTAAGAGGCGACTAATATGGTAATGACGTGCTAACTCGATGGTTGATCTACGGATATGATGCCTCTCACCTCTCATTACCCATCTTCTCCTTTCTCACGGATGGAGGGATGACATGACCTAGAAGGTTCCACTGGTCATACCAAGTCGTTACCATGACAGTCCGGCAGTATCACAAGGGAGTACCGCAGCGTTAATATTCGGCCAAGGACTGTCAATTTCGGCATCACTCCCCAAAACCTTCGGGAAGTATTTTGCTGTTAACAACAACAACAACAACACCAAGTATGACTAATGCTTGTTCGAACAGCTGGTGATCTAAATCGGATATTTTGATAATACATAAGTCATGAAGTCTTTCAAAATTATCTATTTCGGCAAATATGTTAGTGATATCGGGAACTTCATCAGATAGGTGATGCACACCACCTTAATATTTGCATATGGGACATTCCATCGTGACTCGTGGAACATTTGACTCCAGAGCTTAGTCAACTTTAAATTATAAAACCGACATCGGGACTTGAATTGTTATGAAATATATTTATCCACATGGATAAATATCCAATACAACAAATGCATTAGAAGAATTGGCCAAATAACAACAAATAGCTTTGTAACTACTTAGTAAATGAGTGACTCGTGGGACACTGAAAAATCCCTTAGCTGCATCTTTGTGAGCACGAAAACGAGTTTTAGCTTTACAATGCAACTTGGAACTACGATTTGTGTATGATCGAAAGTACATACATACTACTTAATACCATATGCTTTAAAAATAAAATAAGTATTATTATTACGTTGTGGGAGTTGATGGGATTCATATTTAGGGCTTTGAATATGGAATCCACTATATCCCTGAACCCTTGACTGTCCAATTGCACCCGCGGGCGCCCATCTTAGGTGAGGAATTTTTGAAGGACTCTTCGTATATATAATATGAAATTTTAACTTTTTTTTAGTGGTTCGCTATTTTCGGAATCGGCATTAAAACTCTCCAAAAAACTATCGTGCTTTGTTGATATGTGCCGTTTTAAATTTGTCAGGTGGTCTCCCGCAAATTTGGTTTGGCACATTTTGCATTTCGACTTTAGTGCACTTTTATTTCCTCCCATGGCTAATGTCTAAAATACAGTTGTATTTTTTAAATTACTTGTATTTAGCATGGTATAAATACTACAGGTAAAACCGTTAATGACACTAATGACATTTTTAAGCAATTCTCATACTCATTTATTTTTTGCCACGACGTGTCTGTTTGGGTTTTTCAATCAAATAAATTACAAATAAAAATAATTTCTTTTAATTTTTCTTCAATTTGCGATTAGAACTATTGCTAGAATTGTTAAAAATAAGGACTGTAAAAGCGGTTCACATGTGTCCCTCTAGCAGGCTAATCTACCATCTCATTTCCTGCCATTTTATAGTGTCCAAGCGTCCACCTAACCGTGCAGTGTAAATTGAAAAATATTTTTTGATTTTTTTCAAATTTTTCTTATTTTAAATTTTTTGAATATTTTTTTTCTATTTGACTTACATACTGACACATTTTATATTGCTTAAAAACGTCAAAACAAAATCAAAAGAGAGAACAGTTTTACCTATAGTACTTATACCATGGTATTTAGCTTGCTCAATTTTTTTCTTTGAAAATAATTATTTTGTTTTTGTTATGATTAAAATCTGAGAGAAACAAAAAATTTCAAACTGTAAGGTTTTTCTGTCTTTAAATTTTTGTTTTCAACGAGTATTTGAATCCCTACAAGGCAGATGACAATCATTTGATGCAACATTTGATTGTCATTGCTGTCAGCTAAACGATCATCGCTTCAATCATTTCACACGAGGAATAAGAAAAAGTTGATGTCAACAACTGTGTCCGTGTGAGTTTTTGTCTCCCTCTAACACATTACTAATTTGAAATAAGCATATATTTGTACTATTCATTCTCACGCTATTTTTGGACCAATGACGCTATTTTTGGACCAATGATGACATCATAACTATCATCACAGTGATGTCACAACTGACAATTGTCATTACCTGTCAAAGCTGATATGAAAATGATTTTCTCAATATTTTTTTTTTGTATTCAAATATTTATTTTTTAAACCCAAATAAAATGCGCTATATATTATTGAAAATTTAATGCAATGTTAGATATACATAAATAGATTAAATACAACTGAAAGAATGATAAAAAATGTACAAGTATGTATAGATTAGATCTTGAAAGCCAAATACATTGGTTTGGTTCAAGAAGGCGCCGTCCGAAAAAGATCCCCAGCAAGCGCGGTGACGTTCACATGACGAAATAGTCTACGCTCACACTGCGTTATAAATACGCTCCTGCGATTTCACTCGAATGCAAAGAAACTCTGCCCGTCCGTGGACGTCCGTTTAAATGGAACGCGCTTGCCTGATGGAAACCTCGGCTGCAATGAGAGTCACGCAGGTCCTATCTTCACGGCACGTTCTCGAATCAGGTTCCTAATTGCAAAGAAAGAATAGTTGCTAACTTTAATTTAATTTAATTATTTTATTTACTACTTACATATCTTTGTTTTCCAGTCAAATTTTGTTTGCGGCTTCTTTTGTTAATTTTTGTGAGAATAAATTTTTGTGAAATCAAATTGTGCTAAGTTTTGAAAGTTATTGAAAATACATCATTTGTTATTATCATTTTATCCTCATGTGACCGTCATCTATGACAATAAATGACAATTGTCAGTGTTTTTGACAAAACTTTATCAGCATTGACAATTCCAAGTGTGAGTGGGTTTGTAAAAATATCAGCCCGTCTTGTAGGGATATTTGGCTTAACTTTAATTTAATTTTCAAAACCTTTGCAATTGTTAACTGATATTTTCGATGTCTATCCATATGGATATCCATATCCATATTTACTGCATAGTAATAATGGTAGAGACAGCGTATTAATATATATGGGCGAAATGTAAATTTTTCTGGGACGCATTATCATAATAGTTCAACAATTTTTACTATGGATTACCTAACAATATTAAAACTTGTTAGAGCGTTTTTTTGGATTCAAAATTTTTTTAATTTCTTATGATTGAACATCCCTACAAGACGGGCTGATATTTTTACTAACACACTCACACTATGAATTGTCAATGCTGATGACGTTTTGACGAAATCTCTGACAATTGTCATTTATTGTCATAGCTGACTGTCACATGAGGATAAAATGATTATAGCAAATGATGCATTTTCAAGTTCTTTCAAAACTTAGAAATTTTAAATTAAAAAAATTTAGTTTTAGATGCTCATTATTTTCAATTTATAATTCAGAATTTTTAAAAAGAAGAAGCGGTAAAACAAATGTGGCAGAAATTAGTAGATAAGTATTTATACAAATTAATTAAACAAACACAAAGCTTTTTAAAGTTTAAATTTTTTAGATGTTTTTGCAAAGGACAGAAGTACAGCGCAGCAGCGGTATGGCGGAAAATTGCAAGTATATTGGAGGTGGCGATGTTAAAGTGGGAAACTACTTATACCATCAATGCTTGAGAAGGATTAACGAAAGGATACCACGATCAATGTGGCTGCTCCAAATATATGGAAGAATTGCTCACTGAATGAGCCTTCGATGAAGGTAAGCACATTACCATACATTGCAAGCGTGTACCTATAACTGAATTATGGTTTTTCCAGCGTATACCAATATATGGACGCAATACCAACGCGCGGACAGTATGCTGATATTTATTATCAAAGGACAATTAGGGTGTCGAAAAAGTGACCGTTACATGGAAATGCAATTAAGAAGAATTATTTAATTATGTTTAAAATCTAATTTATATGTACATATATTTATGTGCATTATTGAAACATTGCAAATAAATTATTGAAAACAAGATTTAGTATTTGATACTAAAAAAAGAAACAGCCATCTATCATTTTTGACAGGTTCCGACAGTTCTCAGTTGTGATATCGTTATGACATCATCATGATGTCATCTTTTATTCAAAAATAAAGTGAGACAAATATATGCTCAATTTCAATTAATAACACAGTGCTACAAAAAAAAAAATTAATACACTTTTGAAGCGACCTAGTAGATATTGTTCATCTGGTCGAGTTATCCACGAAACACCCTTCAGAGGATTTGTAACACCCCCAAAATCTGGATTCAAGGCCAAAAAACCGTTTTTTTTAGAGATTTCGTTGAAAAAAAAATCATTAAAAATTTAATTTTCAACCGATTTTAAAGTTCTCAACGGTTTTTTACAGAGAATTATTGACACTTTCGAAATATGTATAGTGTTTTGTTCATTTGAAAAAAGTATGATATGTTTTTTAAGCCAGAAATTGAAACTTTTGAAATTTTTTTCGGTTTTTCCGGTTTCGACGTCATTTTTTGCCACTAATTGACAATGAATGAACCTCTTTGGGCATGTGTCATCGAGAGGCATTCACTACTTAATTATATCAGTTTTTGTTTTTTGGAAAGGACTTTAAGTTTTCAAGATATGCAGCATAATCCAAAATCAAATTTTGTGGCCCTACAGGTGTATTATGTATAAGAAGGCGGGTCGATTTGAAAATCACCCAAGTGACAAGGAAAATCGTATTTTAGGGATCAAAATAAGATACTTTGTCGAAGGAAGCATACCCCTAAAACGTATTCTGATGTCCCGACTTTGTACTCTTGACTTTGAGCTTCAACATTTGAAAAATCCTGCGTTGACCCATTTAGAGTGCCCCAATCGAGTCCAAATGTATGACCGACCCCCACTAACTTTGGAGGGTCGACCCACCCATGCCAGTGGAACACCCCCTAAAACCCCACCTAGGGGGTTCCCCATACAAAACCACCATTTTTGGCACTTTACATGAAAAATCATCGTATTTTCTACTTTGTTCATCAATCACTAGATTGCGAATCTGGTTGGTCATTAATGCAGTCATATAAACTTCATATTCCTTATTAAATTTGCGAAATTAATTACACGGGATCATTCGCTCCAAAAAAAAAAAAAAATGTGCGATAGACGCAACCTGTTTTGTTACGTGTGTGGCTTATTTGTTGACACGCCACATCGCTCAGAGTTTAAAAAGAATCAAGCAGTGGTTGAAGCGTTCAACCAATTGTTCAAATGCTCATACGTTGAAAGTGCTTGGTATGAACCCGAAAATGTTTGTTCGACGTGCTCTGCAATACTGAAGAAAGTGAAATCCGGTAAGTGTAATAACCAGCATTTGTTATTCGAAACTCCCATGGCTTGGCATTATCAAAAATATCACAAGCCGAAAGATTGTTACTTCTGCCAAACAAATACCGTTGGCCATCACTACAAAACTCGCAATCTCATAAAATATGCTGATGTGTTGACTGTATCGAGGCCAGGGGTTGTGCCACTGGCATCGGTGGGTCGGCCCTCAAAAGTAAGTGAGGGTCGGAGATACATTTGGACTCGATTGGGGCACTCTAAATTGGTCAACGTAGGATTTTTCATTTAAACTTTGACGCTCAAAGCCAAATGTACAAAGTCGGGACATCAGAGCTCGTTTAAGAGGTATGGTACCTTGGCCAAAGTATCTTATTTTTATCCCTAAAACACGATTTTCCTGGTCACTTGGGCGATTTTGAAATCGACCCGCTTTATTACACACAGTACCCCTGTAGGGCGCTTGAGACCAAAATGTTAGATTTTGTGAAGTCCTTTTCAAAAAACAAAAACTGGTAAAATGAAGTAGTGAATGCCTCTCGATGACACATGCCCAAAGATGTTCATTCATTGTCAATTAGTGGCAAAAAAATGACGTCGAAACCGGAAACCGGATGAAATTTCCTAAAATTTCAACTTCTGGCTTAAAAAACATATCATACTTTTTTTCAAATGATTAAAACACTATATATATTTCGAAAGTGACAACAATTCTCTGTCTAAAAACGTTGAGATTTTTAAAATCGGTTGAAAATTGGATTTTTAATGAATTATTTTTTAAGAAGAAACTGAAAAAACGGTTTTTTGACCTTAAAACCAGATTTTGGGGGTGTTAGAAATTTTTTAATGGACGTTTCGTGTATAACTCGACCAGATGAACAATCTCTGCTAGGTCGCGTCAAAAGTGTAAAATGGCTGTAGCACTGTGTAATGTGTTAGAGGGAGACAAAAACTCACACGGACACAGTTGTTGACATCAACTTTTTCTTATTCCTCGTGTGAAATGATGATCGTTTAGCTGGCAGCAATGACAATCAAATGTTGTATCAAATGATTGTCATCTGTCTTCTAGGGATTTTTCTAGAACACTGGGCTAACGTGCCAGAAGAGCAGTGTTCGAATCTTACTAAAACCAGATGTCAAATTGTATGAAGTTTTGTTTTTAAACTATTTAGAATTTATCAATAGTTTATATGGATACCACTTCAATAGTGATTTATCAAAAATGCATTGATGGAACATCCATATTCATTGATGGGACAGGATTATCAATTTTTATTTAATGTGGTATCAATAATTATGGATGTTCGATCCATAGATTTCCCTCCGTGTACATATGTGGGACGGGAATTCCGCAGTGGACGACTAACTTAACCTTAAGTATCACACAATAGATCGTACTAATGGTCGCGGTGTAATAAGCCCTCATAATAATAATAATAACCTTAATTTACCTTACCTAAACATACAACCCTAAAGCTCCAATTATATAAAACTTCGTGAAACTTTGACAAATGCGCGCCTCATTTTGGAGCATTTGCCAAAATTCGCTCCGCTTTACGTTCCACAAACTTTGTATGAAAGTGGATCCTACAAAGTTTAATGTAACTGGGCCTTTACCTATTTAATCAAACTTGACGAACGCGCAACTTGAAAGGAGCCATTGCAAGTTGAATTCAAAGAGTGCAGTTCAGTTCTCTATAGTTAGTTCGCCCCTGCGGGTTAGGGGTTTAGAATATGCCCGAGGTAGGCATACCGGTCGTAAGAGGCGATTAATATGCACATAGGTAATTGGCGGCCGCCGAGGTGTAGCGGTTAAGTGTTCGGCCTTCTACACCAAGTCGTGGCGGTTCGATGCCCGGCAAAAGTAACATCAAAAATTATTTAGTTTGGCAAACTCTCCGGGTGTATTTCTGCCATGAGAAGCTTCTCAGCAAAGAATTCATTTGCTTTGCAAGTGCCGTTCGGAGTCGGCAAAAAACTGTAGGTCCCGCCAACTTGTGGGAAACACTCAAAAAGCAACACACCACAAGTTGGAAAGAGAAGATCGGCTAAAAATCTCGTTATTGGTTATGATAACCTGTTGGTATATCGCCGCCATTAGTTTTTTTTTTTTTTTTTAGTTGCCAACTCGACTATCGCTAAGCTATGCCGCAAACAAAATTTTTGTGGTCAAATTTAAAAACTTGAAAAATCTTTCAAAAAACGAAAACGAACTTAGCCTTAAAATTTAAACTAAGACGCGCTTAAAATTTAAGCTAAAACTTTTATCCGTGTACATAATAAAGAATTAGAAAGTTAAAATACCAAATAATAACATTCTGAATATGAAATAGGTATTATTTATGAACATGAAGTGTAATTTTCTGAATATATATAGCATTTTCAGGTCGAATGAAACCTTTTTCAAATGAAATCAAACCTTTTTCAAGTCAAATGAAACTTTTTCCAAAGGAATTCCTTTGAAAAAAGTTTCATTTGGCTTGAAAAAGGTTTCATTTCATTTGAAAAAGGTTTCATTTAATTTGAAAAAGGTTTCATTCGACCTGAAAATGCTATATTGATATAACGTAAAAATAAAATATATATACATATTTGTTTACAACAATGGAATTGTTGGCAAGAACCAAGAATAGAAAAGAGTGTTTAAGGCGTTTACAAAAATAACACGTAACTAGCCGGTAGGTTAGAGACGCGTTGCCTAAATCATACTGATGAGTGGAACTAGCAACTCCCGAAATCGATCTATGAAGCTATGGCGTGTGACCCAAAAACTTACTTTTCCTATTCTAACAAAAATTTTTAATTATTATAGCAATAATGATATTGTTGAAAAACAAAAACTCATTATTTCTTGGCTTCAAGCTTGCAATTACAATGAAATATATATAAAAATTTATGTAAATACATAGTTTTACATAATATTAATGTAAATAAATAAAATGTAATGTAAAAATAAAATATATATAAAAATTTATGTAAATACATAGTTTTACATAATATTAATGTAAATAAATAAAATGTAATGTAAATATTAATGTAAAGCAAAAAAAATTAATATATGTTAAATTAAGTATGTATGTTATGAGTTTGTGGTCATTAAGTTGAGAATCTTTGAAACTTTGGTGGACTTTTGACCGTTTGGGAATAATTTTTCTTAAATTATTCTATGTTTTTATTATTAGTGAACAAGATGGAAGAGTAACAACAATTACAAGCTACCATGATTACGTAATTTCGGCCTTGCTCAAGGGCACTTATCAAATGGCTTTGTGTTTAGAAATTTTTCATCACCTTTTGTTGGTCATCGAACCAAGAACCAAGGGGATTAGGAATTTCTAAGCCCGCAGTGTGTACCTCTTACACCAAGCTGCGTTGAAATTATTGCCAGCTTATATCCATCATGTTCACTTAGTATGTATTCATTTTATTTGTTTTTTGTTTTTATACTACCTTATCGACAACTAGAGCGACATCAATCGGCCGCCATTTATACTAGCAGTGTCAAGGATTTTAGTGCACCCCGTGATCATTAAACTGACAGCTGCAGCTTATTTACACAGGGTGGCTTTTTCGCTGTGTCCTGCGATTAATATGTATGTATGTTATGAGTTTGTGGTCATTAAGTTGAGAATCTTTGAAACTTTGGTGGACTTTTGACCGTTTGGGAATAATTTTTCTTAAATTATTCTATGTTTTATTATTAGTGAACAAGATGGAAAAGTAACAACAATTACAAGCTACCATGATTACGTAATTTCGGCCTTGCTCAAGGGCACTTATCAAATGGCTTTGTGTTTAGAAATTTTTCATCACCTTTTGTTGGTCATCGAACCAAGAACCAAGGGGATTAGGAATTTCTAAGCCCGCAGTGTGTACCTCTTACACCAAGCTGCGTTGAAATTATTGCCAGCTTATATCCATCATGTTCACTTAGTATGTATTCATTTTATTTGTTTTTATACTACCTTATCGACACACAATTTTTGGTAAAAACTTAAATTTTTTTGCCGCGCGACTGAGTTTTGTTGTAGGAAGACAAATTCGAATTTATAGAGCAATTGACATTCGCTTTCGGGTTCATCGCACGGTAGTGTTCACACACGCTCCTGTTGTTGTTGTAGCGAGGTGTAGCCCTGCCTAAATCCCGAGTGTATTGCTCTTGGCCGGGTCGATATAAGAAAACGGCCCGGGTCGTTCCGGCACGATGGGTGCGGCACAAGTACTGGCACCGTTCTCGTAGAACCGGCAATACAAGAAACTAGCCGTGTAGGCCATGTAGGTCATTTAGCTTACACCACACACGCTCCTCGTTGCATTCGCTTTTAACGTTGCCTTATAGGCGTCGTCCTTTCTCTTCACTGCGTCTTTGCACTCTCTATCATCGTACCTTTTTTTTTTGCACTTGCCGGAATCCAGTTTGGTAGTATTAACGGAGGTATCTTATAGCGGTTGGTGAAAAGGACCCAGCTTGTGTCTCGCAGCAGGGAGTTGACAGTGAGGTTCCATAGAAGCGGGGAGAGAACACCACCCTGACATAGCGTGATAAGTCAACCGAGCCCAGTGATGAAACTATTCGTCTACCCCTTACTAGTTGATCAATAAGTCCAATAAGAGGCCTGCTTATGACCAGACTTGTTAAAGCGGTGTTTATAGCATCAAGGCTTATGTTGTTGAAGGCTCCTTCAATATCTAAAAAGACTAGAGACAGTGCTCCTTTTCATACAGCGATTTTTCAATAACAGAAACTAGGCTGTGAAGCGTAGTTTCTGTAGATTTGCCTTTGCTGTATCCATGCTGATAGCTAGAGATAAGGTTGCTATCAATAGTAGTGGAGAGGTAGTCATTTATTATCCTCTCGAAGGTTTTGAGTACAAAGGACGAAAGACTGATCGGCCTGTAGTCGTTGGGCTCGTAATGAGACGCCTTCCCCGCCTTAGGAATAAACACTACCGTGGCACTTCTCCAGGAGCACGGAATGTAGCTAAGAGCCAGGCAGGCTGTATAGAGAAATACCAGCCATTTGGCTGATGTCTCCAGCGTGTTTATGAGTTGTGCAGGAATAATCCCGTCTGGCCCGGCAGCCTTGAACGGTTCGAAGCTTTTAACCTCCCACCTAACCTTTTCCTTCATGATGGGTATTGCCGGGTTTGTTGTAGGTGCTAAGGGTTCATCATGCAAGTTCCCTGGGAAGTGTGTATTCAAGAGCAGCTCTAGGGGTTCCCCCTCCGTGCTGGTCCAGGATCCGTCAGGTTTGCGCAAATATCTTGTGGCTGTTTGAGTTTTTGCGAGCACTCGTCTAAGTCTCGCTGTATCGTCGACATTTTCGACCCCAGTGCAGAAATTTCTCCACGATACTCTCTTCGCCTGCCTCAGAGCTTTTTTGTAGGCCCTAAGTTTAACTTTATATTCGAGCCATTGAGTATCCGTGCCAAGGCTCTTGGCCTTATTAAATTGTGTCCCTCATGATTTGCGGAGCGAGTCCAGGTCATGGGACCACCAATGCGGCCTATGTTTACCGCGTGGTTTTGCACTGGGCAAGCCTGCTCTAGGGTATTTTTTGTTTGCACAAACAAAATGGAAGAAGAAAGGTAACAAAATGATTGTTTAAATTAAAATTTATCATATATATTATCATAAAAATTACTTAATTTCTTAATATTTGTGTTTATTTATTTTTCATAAATAATAATATATAAATAAATGTCTTCTGGATACAATTTAATGGTTTTAAAAAAGTGAACCGCTTTCGTCACGCTTCTCCTCCTACACAATTCGTATCTCATCCAATTTCTTTGCTTAATGCGCTTCATTCTTTTTTTTGTCATTTCCATTAAAAAATTTCCGCCTGTTTCGAAATTTTCCAGGAATAGATTAATTGAAAACTCCATTATCTTTTTTTGGAAACAAATTTCTTTTATTTGGAAACAATTTGCAAACTAATTTGCAAAACAAGCGCAAAACATCAGAAAAGTATCAGCTGAGCAGTTGCAACAGGGTTGCAAATCTTAATCAGCGCAGCAGTGTTGCTGCTATTATTACGTGCCAATATTTCATTGTGTTAGCTGCCAGTTAGTGTTACGTGGGTTGCGTTTCATAACCGGCTGCTCAACAGAAAAGTCTAGAACTAGTTCTATGTACCGGTGGTCGGAGAATGAGTGCTCATCGAGAAAATGCCATTTTCTGACCCACTCATAAGCGCCTTCGCTGCAAATAGTGAGATCTATGACCTCTCTGCGGGGTTTAGTAATAAACGTAGGTTCGTTACCCACGTTGCAAACTACCAGGTTAGTTGTTAACAAATAGTCAAACAACGACTCTCCTCTAGCATTGATATAGGAGCTTCCCCACTGGAAGTGATGAGCATTAGCGCCAGTTCCGATAATAAGATGACCCATGGAAAAATTTGACACCAGGTCTTTTACCTCCAGGTCTAGACCGACGCCATCGTCAGGCTGGTACTGTCGACTGTTAAACTGGCAGCTGTAACGTCACCATTGGTATAGTTGGGTAAGAGAAAGGCGTTCAGCTCAGACTTAACCAAAATACAGGCTCTAACCCTGCCCCCCTCACTGGCTCGGATAAGCTTAAAACCCTTAGTCCCCAAACCGCAAATCCTTCAGCTGTTGACCCAGGGTTCTTGGATGAGGACCACATCTACGTCGCCTTTAGAAAGACGACTGATTAAAGCAGCCGAGGCTGCTTTAGATTTGTGCAGGTTTAAAACTAAAACTGGAAAGTTCAACCAGTTTTGCTTTTAATACCTTTTGTGCAATTTCAAACTGCTCTTGTTTAAAATTAAAACAAAGAAGTTTACCAGTTTGGCTTTTAATACCTTTTGTGCAATTTCAAACCGCCCTGGTTTTAAATGAAAACAAAAAAGTTTTACCAGTTTGGCTTTTAAAACCTTTTGGTTGTTTGACCGTCGGTTTTACAACTTTGTATTAATTTGTGTAGCATATCCAAAAGGAGTGAAGTGCAATTTTTTTAGCATGCACGGTTGCCACAATCCTAAAAAAAAATTATCAAAATTTCGAAAAAATTACAAAGAAGCTTAAAACCAGTTTTAGATAATCTAATGTATAAAAATCTCGTGTCACGGTGTTAAATCTTTTAAACGGCTTGGTCGATTATTATGAAATTTTGTGTGTATATTTGGGAAATATGAGAATAGGTTTGAAACTATTTTTCATATCCCTAGGTGATAAGGATCTTGAGACCCAATGTGGACCAGTTGTGACCCTAGAAGAAATTTTTGAGATATGGGTATCAAATGAAAGGTCTTAATAAGAGTTTTAAGGATAATTTGTTTCAAGTCCCTTGTAGGAACCCGTTTCCGAGATATGGACCAGGTGTGACCCTAGAAAGTGTTTGGACTATATGGGTACCAAATGAAAGGTGTTGATGAGGGTTTTAACACGGAGTAGTTCTACGTCCCATGTCCGAACCCATTTGGCAAATATCGATCAAAATGTGGACCAGGTGTGACCCTAGGAATGGTTTGTACGATATGGGTATCAAATGAAAGGTGTTGATAAGAGTTTGAGCAAAGGATGGTTTTAAGTTCCATATGGGAACCCGTTTCCGAGATATCGACTAAAATGCGGACCAGGTGTGACCCTAACAAGTGTTTAGACAGTATGGGTACCAAATGAAAGGTGTTGATGCGGGCTTTAAAAGGGTGTGGTTCTTAGTTCCATATGCGAACCCGGTTCCAAGATATTTACCTAAAGAAGGGGCACATGTGAACATGGGCGTTTCTGCAATATGGGTATAAAAAAGGCGTTGATTAGGGTTTTAACAGGGTTGGGTTCTTAGTTCCATATGCGAACGCGGTTCCGACATGTTTATTTAAATGTGGACCAGGTGTGACTCACAGGATGTTCGTACGATATGAATATCAAATAAAAGGCGTTTACGGTGCTCTTAACAGGGAGAGGTTCTAAGTCCAATCTACGAACCCGTTTCCCAAATACCGACCAAAATTTTGACTAAGTATGGGTCGAGAAAGTGTTGGTGAGTGTTTTGAAAGGGAGTAGTTCCCTGTCCCGTGCACGATCCCGTTTCCGGGTTCAAAATGTGGACAAGGTGTGGCCCAAAGGTGTTCTGAAAATTTGGATACCAAATGAAAGATGTTGTTGAATGTTTTAACAAGGTGTGATTTTTAGTTCTGTGACGAGAATATTCTAACCGCGTAAAGTATAAACACCGAGTGCGAGGTAAAGACTGACTTTATTGAATATCAAATAAAATGAGTAGAGTTAGAGTAAATGCAAATGTTATACTCATATACATATGTATATGAAGACATGCATGGATGAAGGGGGTATGTCGCATTCTCACTCAATTTCTGTTTTTGGCATTGGTGAATAGTGTTTATGCAGGTCTATATTTCTGTCTTATCAGAATCTGCCTATCGTGAAAATTGTACAAGATAATTCATGGATGAAGGGGGTATGTACACAACTTTTCAATATGAATTGTGGAAGAAGGGGGTATGTTCCGGTTTTTTCATATAAAACACTAAATATAAACTTATGCTTTTTATTGCATATTATGCAACGTCTTTTATGGCTTTGCATAATTTTTTTGTCAGTTTTCCATAAAGATTCGAAAAAACCTCAAATGTTTAAGCAAAACTTTAAAGCCGATTTTCTCGTTTCACTCAAAATGCGACATACCCCCTTCATCCATGCATGTCTTCATATGTGTGTATGTACATAATAACGCATACGTCAGGTACAGGTGCACATATTAATAATAAAGATTTGCATTAACCTTGCTATTAGATATCAATTTGAACATTTGATTCGAATTTCGCTTGTTGCTTTGTCCTGCATTCATACTATGTGCATATAAATTAACTTGCATATGTACATACGTTTTAACTTATGTGTATATAAGCATATGGAGAAGAAAAAAAATGTTTATCACTTTTATAATACAAGTGAAAGTGTTAACAGAATTTAAATACAAAATAAAATTAATAAAGAATGTATTGATTACACTGGTTTACAGCCAAAATGCACCAGAGACGCCATAGTGAAATTCCTATGTAAAATCACCTCCTAATTCCGAAAGGTTATTTTTACTTGAATGGTACCGTTTTTGAGATATTTACGATTTACCGTTATTTCAAAAAACAAAAAAGATGGCTCCACTTAATCGTGTATATCTCAAGAACAAACTGAGCTCTTCCAAAACGGTTTGAAAAATTTGAAAGCTAATAAAATTTACTATAATCAGTACATACAACACTTTTTGCTAGGTCCTCCAGATTCAAACATATTGAACAATCATTACGGATTTTTTAAATTTTTTTTTGTAAAAATATAAAAAAAATTGTACTTTGCGAGGAAGCATCTCGAAAACTTTTTGTTTTTTAGCAGATATTTCCCCCCCCCCCCCTCTAAGCTCTGTTTTATTACAAAAAAAACAAGCTATCAGTGAACAAAATCGATGAACTAATACAAAAGTTATAAGCATTCAAGTAAATATATACATTTAATGCTTAAGTACCCTACTGGTACATATGTGTTAGTATTCGTATATCAGTTAGTTAGCAGGTAGATTTTCGAAAAGTTATTAGATACAAAAAGCTGTTAGTGTCGTTTTCTCAAACCTAGGTACATTTCAAACAAGAGCATATTTTTGAGGCAGGTAGTGTTTTCTTTGTAGAACTAGGGAACCTTTTTGTTTAGGTAGGCTTGAATTTTTACTGGATCTAAGTATAAATAAGAGTACATGCGCCTTGTTCCTTCATAATATCTGCAAGGCTCGCCGGATACTGTTCAGTTTATAATTGCAGTTTATAACCCGTCATTTACTTAAAAATAAAAAATGAATAAAAGGGCGCGAGAGTTTGAGTATAAATTTATTGTTAAAAGTATGAGACGTGTGTTTTCAAATCCTTTGAAAGTTACATACTATAAGTGTTTTGGAATTGAGCCTAAAAACAATGAAAAACCATGGACACCGAATACTGTGTGCACCACATGCCGAGTCGAATTGATTTCTTCGGAAACCGGAACAAAAAGTTACGTTGTAAAAATTAGGAATTTGTTCCCTTTTAATGCATAGCTGACTAATTTCTGAAACTATCTATTTAGGCGGTGTGTGAAATTACACCAATGAAGTGGAGGGAACCAACTTTCCATTCAACGGACTGCTATATTTGTACTACAAAAGTACTTGGGGTTGGAAAGTCCAGAAAAGTAACCTATGCGAGCGTATCTACAGTGTCATTACCAGAACTAATTTCAACAGAAGCGACATTGCCAGAATCAAATTTAACTTTAGTTCCGGCTCCAGTTTCATTGTCAACAGTAGTATCTGATTACGCGGCATCATGTTGTACTGAATTTCAAACGGAAAACGAAAGAAATTCTTTGTCACAAGCACAACTCAATGATTGGATAAGGGATTTGGAATTGTCAAAGGAAAAGGCCGAACTACACGCCTCTCGAATGCAACAATTTAATTTGTTTCATCCGATGTTAAGGTAACATATTATAGAACTCGTCACGAAGAATTTTCCAAGTAAATTTACAAATACAATACAATACTATACGAAGGAGGACAGTGTTTGTTACTGCAAAGACATTGCTGGTCTATTCAAACAATTTGGTGAACCATATGTTTCAAAAGAGTGGCGATTGTTCATAGACGGCTATAAATTAAGTTTAAAGGCCGTATTATTGCATATTGGCAACCAAAAGCCATCTATCCCGATCGCGCATGCAGTAAATACGAAGGAAACATATGAGATAATGCAAAAATTGCTCAAGTTAATCAAATACGAAGAACATGATTGGAAAATATGTGCCGATCTTGAAGTCGTTGGAATGCTATGTGGTCTACAAAGTGGATACACAAAATACTGTTGCTTTCTATGCAAAGGGGATAGCCGAGCTCGTCAAGACCACTACATCATAAAGGATTGGCTATGATGGGCGACTACTGTTGGTTTCTCATAAGAGAAACCGATCCTAATCTAAATAAGCGTCAAAACAAGACATATAACTTTTTCAATTATAAAATAAGATCATAGAGTTAAGACAGAACCATATGTACATATGCTATTATTTGTAGGGTACTTAAGTATTAAATGGATATATTTACTTGAATGCTTATAACTTTTGTATTAGTTCATCGATTTTGTTCACTGATAGCTTGTTTTTTTTGTAATAAAACAGAGCTTAGAGGGGGGGGAAAATATCTGCTAAAAAACAAAAAGTTTTCGAGATGCTTCCTCGCAAAGTACAATTTTTTTTATATTTTTACAAAAAAAATTTAAAAAATCCGTAATGATTGATCACTATGTTTGAATCTGCAGGACCTAGCAAAAAGTGTTGTATGTACTGATTATAATAAATTTTATAAGCTTTCAAATTTTTCAAACCGTTTTCGAATAGCTCAATTGGTTCTTGAGATATACACGATTAAGTGGAGCCATCTTTTTTGTTTTTTGAAATAACGGTAAATCGTAAATATCTCAAAAATGGTATCATTCAAGTAAAAATAACTTTGATTTTCGGAATTAGGAGGTGATTTTACATAGGAATTTCACTATGGCGTCTCTGGTGCAGAAAAAAAGTTGGAATTTGTGATCCAGTGTTATTAGTATTATTTTCGCCTAAAATTAATATTTAGAAGAATCGTATTTTACTACAGGTTTGATTTTGCGTCCATATCGTGAGATTTGTTGGCCTGTACCTTCGCCGGTGTACTGTGTTTGTATATTGCTGCTGCTGCTGTTGTTTTTGTTGTTGTTAGCAGTGCTGATAGCAGGTGTTTTTTCGCTTGGCGTAGTTTCATTGTACTCATTTGACACAGGTATACGAGTGTTATTGGATTCGCATTCCAAAGTTGGTGAGCTTGCCGAGGGTATATTGGCTTTTGTTGTATGGAGATGCTTGCTATTTCTATGATATTTTTTGCCTTCGGGAATTTCCACTATGACTGAGCGTGGACTTGAAGTCAACTCGACGACTTTAGCTGGTTTCCATTCGCGATGACCAATTTGCATTCTAACGTTGTCGCCGGTTTTAAACGCTGGCGGCTGAATAATCGTTCGCTTGGAGATTTTAGTATATCGTTGCGTGGAGTATTTCGAAGCAACAACATCGCTAGGTATGGATCGCTTCCATCAAGCCAGCACTTCTTTAAAATGTTTTTTTTATAGTTTGAACGTTGCGCTCCGCGAATCCATTGGATTGAGGGTAATGTGGCGAAGAAGTTCTGTGCTGGAATTTCCATTTTTTCGCAAACTCTCTGAACGTTTGGCTAGTGTACTGTGGACCTCCATCAGATTCGAGTATCTCTGGAATACCATGTACGGAGAACCACTGACGTAACAAAAATGTGACCTCCATTGATGTAGCAGATTTAAGTTTTCGGAAGTCATTAAACCCAGAGTAGTGGTCGGCAATAAGTAAGAAATCATCACCTTTGAACTTAAAAATGTTGATACTATTTGGAAGGGGTATTCTGGTATGTCTCGTAATATTAAAGGTTCTTTATTGTTTTCTCGTTGCGTTTGTTGACATACTGCACAGCTTTCAACAAAATTTTGTGTGTCGCTAGTAAGCCCATTCCAAAAGAATGATTGGCGGATACGATGGGTGGTCGTCGATATACCGCTGTGGCCTCTCTGCGCTTCTGAAATGACAGATTGTATTAAACTACGTGGTAAAATAATTTTGTTACCCTTCAACAACAAGTCATCTTCGTAAGTAATTTCGTGTTTAAAAGCCAAGTACTTTTTAATGGTGGCCAGTATTTCTACCTGGTTTTCTGTCCATTTATTCATGATCGCTGCTTTAAGTGTCTGTAGTTCGGCGTCAGCTGCAGTTTCTTCAATAAGACTTTTGCGCATTTTGTCTCCAATTGCGTTAATTAAGTAAACTGGTTCGTCTATATCAACTTCTCCTTGTTCACAGTCGCGACTCAGGGTATCTGCAATTGGTACCATCGTTCCTTTTGTGTACGTAATTTTCGGCGAGTATTGTAAAATGTCATATAGTACACCTTGTAGGCGTATTGGCGCCTTCTGAATCGGATTGCTAAAAATGGTTTGCAGCGGCTTATGATCCGTTTCTATTTCTATGATTTTTCCGTAAACGTAATCGTGAAACTTCTGGCATCCGAAACGAATAGCCCACGCTTCCTTGCTGATTTGCGGCTGCTTCTGTTGTGATTGCGTGAATGCTTTGGTGGCATATCCCAATGGTCTACCGTCTTGCATTAGGCACGCTCCCATGGATTGGCTGCCGGCGTCGACTTGCATCGTAATAAGCGAGTACGGGAGTTGTCGTTAGTGTTCGTTTTATAGCTTCGAAAGCGCTGGTGTGCTCGTGCTCCCATTGCCAAACGTTTTCTTTACGTAAAAGTGGGCGCAATGGCTCTGTTAATTTCGATAGGTTTTTTATGAATTTACCGAGATATGTTACCATTCCCAACAGGCGCTGCAACTATTTACGCATGTGGGTGTTTTGATTGTACATATTGCTTTTATCATTTCATCGTCTGCTTTGTACCCATCTTCGGTGAAAATATGACCTAGAAACTTTAGCGACTTTTTCTCGTACTCGCATTTTTCGGAATTTAGCGTAAATCCAGCCTCTTTTAATCGCTTAACCACATTTTGCGTCGTTTTTCGTAGTTCGCTTAGTGTCGGTGCGTGTATAAAAATATCGTCCATGGCCACTTCGCTTCTGTCTATGCCTTCTAAAGTTCGGTTCATTACGCCGCAGAAAACTTCTGGTGCGGAGGAAATTCCGAACGGCATCCGTAAATAGCTAAAACGTCCCCACGGTGTGGAGAATGTTAAATATTTCGAAGTTCGGTCAGTTACTTTGATTTGCCAGAAACCTTTCTGGCAATCAAGTTTAGTGAAAAATTTGCTGCCATGAATTTTTGCCGCCACCTCTTCTACCGTTTTCATAGGGTATATTGGACGTTTAATACACTTGTTTAGCTCGGTAGGATCCATGCACACACGTAGCTTATTTCTTTTGTTCACTACAAGCATGGGACTAACAGCTGGTGTAGGCTCACTAACGCTTTTAATTACACCGAGTTTTACCATTTTTTGTATTTCTTGCTTCACGCTTTTTTCTATTGCATAGGGAATCTTTCTCGCTGGAATGACTTTAAATATCGGGTTATCAACGAAATCTATGTCGTATTCGAAGGTATTGCAGCAACCTAGCTGGTTTACACGCTTGACAAACCCTAGATTTTCACAGTCGTCAGCTCCTAAAATCGCGTGAAAATTTTCTTCAATTACTTTGAAACGAATGAGCTTTTTGACGTTATTGGTTGTGCGTAGCGTGTGATATAACAATTTTGCTTCGCCTATCACTTTAATAAAACCGCCGTCATACGCCTTTAAACGCTTTATATTACACGTGCTTATTCGAACACCGAGCTTTTTAGCAACTCTAATCGGTAGTACATTACAAAAAGCTCCAGTGTCTAATCGCAGTTTTAGCTCATAATCACCAATTCGCACTTTTTCTGTCCATTTCTCTTCATTTTTTTCGAAGAAAAAGAGTTGCTTATATTGCCTACGAACCTGAATTCTGATCTATCACTATCGCTTTCGTTATCGGTTTCTATAGCATTCACATTTTTCTTTGATTTTTTTTTCTCCCTTTTCTTTTTCGCTCTTGGAGTGCTGTTTTGTATTTGGCTTTGATCTGCATGCGACCTTAAAATGACCTGTTTTACCGCACCGCGCGCACTCTTTTTTGTATGCTGGGCAACTCTTTGGCCCGTGGGTTGTTTTGCAACGACTGCAATTAAAAATTTTATGAATTTTATTAATTTTTATTGAAGTGTCTGGCTCATTCAGGTCGTGTATTGGCTTTGTTGCTCTTTCTGCAGCGCGACATACTTTAATAGCTCTATCAAGGGACAGATTATCTTCTATCCAAAGTTTCTGTCCCGTATCATCTGAGCGGATACCTAGCACAATTTGGTCGGTGAGAAATTCATCGTCATTGCTAAAATCGCACTTTCGCACTTGTTCTCGAATTTTTTGTAAGAAATCATCAAAAGCTTCGCTTTCTTGCTGCTTGATGTGATGAAATTGGTACCGCTCGTACGTTTTATTACGTGATGGTACAAAATGTTTTTTCAACTTCTTTTTGACTTCGTCTAAGTCGGATTTTTGTGCCTCGGTCAGGCCCAAATTATTAAGTAGGCGAATGCCGTCCCGCCCGAGTACAGCTTTAAAATTTGCCAACTTTCTGGAGCTTTCTTCGGCGTCGACCTTCGCTGCAATGGCATAGCACTCATACGCTTCTAACCACTCGCTCCACTCACGTGCCATATCCACGTCGCTGTTTATTAGGAGTGGTTTTGGTTTTTATTTATTTATTTATCTTAATTAATTTATTTAGCGCGAAAAATTATTTTCGGAGTCTTAAGTACTTTTTTTTGTATTTTCGGTTCTTAGTTTATTTTCTTTGTTTTTGTCAAAACGGGTTTCGGCACCATGTGACGAGAATATTCTAACCGTGTAAAGTATAAACACCGAGTGCGAGGTAAAGACTGACTTTATTGAATATCAAATATAATGAGTAGAGTTATAGTCTAAGAGCTGGCAACATAAAAAATTTGGTCACTCGGTGCAAGGTCAATTTTGACATTGATCGACTCGATTGTTACCAACTAGACGTGAGCCAGATCGTCAGAACTCCTAATGGAAGACAGAGGCGGGTATAGGGGGTCAAAGTTGCAACTTTTTCGCAAAAAAAAAAGTCATAAGGTGCAAGGCTGAAATTTTGCACAGTGGTCGGGGATGTCATAAGAAAGAAGAAAAAAAATCGTCTGAACTCTAGGTGGAAGACAAAGGGTCGTCAGAAGTCCACAATGTTGTGAAAAATCTATACCTATAGCTCGCCTGCAATTTTTTTATCTTGAAGTCATATTTTTATATACTTTGCTTTACTTTATGATAATATAATCTCAATGAAACCATTTCACGCAAAAACTAATAAAATCGCCAAAACCGTTTTTGAGAAAACCGCGAAATAACCACGTTTTTTTTAATTGCTTCGGAAAACCTAATTTTTTGTCACATTTTGGAAAAATTTATATATTCTGAAAGAGGAGCTAAACCTCCATCGCCTCCATGTTTTATTTTTAAAATATGTCCCCACTGACCCTCATGAAATGCAATTAAAAGTGCATTTCTTTGTTACTCATACGCCATGTGGTGTTAAAATCATTTAAAAATAAGAAGAAGAAACTTTTCGAGTATGCAGTTTTTTAGAACAGTTAATTTTAGTCTAACAAAGTGAAATTTTTGAGTACCCTGGAACTACCATTGATTTTTGACGATTTTTTTCTAAGGTGACTTGGTTTATATTATCATAAGGTAATGGAGTGTGGTTGCTAAGTGACCTTGCTCAATCCCGACTCTTGCGTCCTCGTTCGTGCACTCTGGGCAACGGGAGCTACCTAGGCTAGCGGCAGAAAGAGAGGGAGCCCCGGTGGGGCCACTCTGACATACTTGGTTTAAGGGCTCACCGAGGTTTTTGCGTAGCGTCTGTTCACCATGAGGTGCGGCTGCAAGCGGGCGTCTGTCTTGAAGCAAGCGGCTCGCTATATAAATGTGTAAATATTTTCCAAAAACCCCGAAAAGGGTTGTGCGCTGGGTTTGGGACCCGCCACGTAAAAACCTTAATTCCAATGAAAACAAAATCAAAGCCTCGGATGAGAACCCCCTTTAATGTTGACGACCCGGCAAAACGAATAAGGCATAATGATTTGGATATTAGGGCATGTACCGGGAATGTCCGGACCCTTTCAAGGGACGGTGCCGCTGCCCGACTGGTTGATGTCCTCGTAGGCGCAAAGGCCGACATCACCGCCCTGCAGGAAATGCGATGGACGGGGCAAGGAAAGACGACCATCGGTCCTTGTGACGTATACTACAGTGGCCAGACACGCGGCAAAGCGCGTGGTGTAGGATTCGTGGTGGGAAAGAGACTTCGCCGCCAAGTATTAGCGTTCACTCCTGTGGACGAGCGTCTCGCTGCGATCCGCATCAAGGCGAGGTTTTTCAACATAACATTTATCTGCGCCTATGAGCCGACTGAGGAGACGGACGACGCAGAGAAGGACTCCTTCTACGATAAACTTGAACAGACTTATGATCGCTGCCCCCAGCATGATATCAAAATCGTGCTCGGCGACTTTAATGCCAAGGTGGGCAAGGAAGGAGTCTTTGGTCCTACAGTTGGAAAATTCAGTCTCCACGATATAACATCCCCCAACGGCACTAGGTTGATTGACTTCGCCGCTGCTCGCAATATGGTCATTAGTAGTACCAGGTTCCAGCATAAGCGAATACACCAAGCCACATGGCTGTCCCCTGATCAAAGAACTAGAAACCAGATTGATCATGTCTTGATTGACGGCAGACATAGCTCCACCGTTCTGGACGTGCGTACACTGCGTGGTCCCAATATTGACTCTGACCATTATCTTACGCAGCCAAGATACGCACACGCCTCTGTGCAACGAAGAAAGTGCGCACAGTAACGGAAGGAAAGTTTGACGTCGAGAAGCTGCGCATGACACAGACAGCTGATAATTTCACAACTCGACTCTCACACCTGCTAGCAGAGGGCAATCCCCGACCTAACGATGTAACCGAGCAATGAAAGCATATCTCTCACTCATTGCGTACCACCGCTGAGGCCACTATAGGGTTCCAGCGAGCCCGCAAGAACAACTGGTACGATGAGGAATGCAAAACTGCCTCAAAAAAAAAGGACGCTGCCTACAAGGAGACGTTGCGAACGGGCGCAACCCGCAGTGTATGGCAACAATATCGTGAGGCAAAGAAGGAAAAGAGACGCCTTTTCAGAAAAAAGAAAAGTGAGGCCGACAGGCATGAGTGTGAGGAGCTTGAGATGCTGGCTGACAGGAATGATGCCCAAAAATTCTATGAAAAGATCCGGCGGATGACGGAAGGTTTTAAGACCGGGGCAAGCTCCTGTAAGGACAATAATGGCGACCTGGTAACCGACGTACAAAGTGTACTTAAATTATGGAGGGAGCACTTCTCCTCACTGCTAAATTGCGAGGGATACGTCGAACCCGATACCCCAATCCCTGACGATGGAAAAGTCGTCCCACCACCTGACTATGATGAAGTGAGGATAGCTATATCCCGGCTCAAAAACAACAAAGCGCCTGGAAAAGACGGACTACCCGCCGAGCTGTTCAAACACGGAGGCGAAGAGCTGGTAAAAAGCATGCATCAGCTCTTATGCAGAATATAGTCAGACGAATGCATGCCTCCGGATTGGAATTTAAGTGTGCTTTGCCCAATCCACAAGAAAGGCGATCCCGCTAACCGCACCAACTACCGCGGAATTAGTCTTCTTAATATTGCATATAAGGTTCTTTCTAGCGTGTTGTGTGAAAGGCTGAAGCCCATCGTAGACAAACTGATTGGACCTTATCAGATTTTCACGATACGCCAAATCCTGGAGAAGACCCATGATAAAAGAATCGACACACACCATCTCTTTGTCGATTTCAAAGCCGCTTTTGATAGCGCAAAAAGGAGTTGCCTGTATGCCGCCATGTCTGAATTTGACTTCCCTGCAAAGCTTATACGGCTTTGCCAAATGACGTTGAGCAATACCAACAGCTCAGTCAGAATCGGGAAGGACCCCTCTGAGCCATTTGAAACCAAACGAGGCTTCAGACAGGGCGACTCCCTTTCGTGCGATTTCTTCAATCTGATGCTGGAGAAGATAATTCGAGCAGCAGAGCTAAACCGCAATGGTACAATCTTTTACAAGAGCGTGCAATTGCTGGCGTATGCCGATGATATTGATATCATTGGCCTTAACAACCGCGCCGTAAGCGCTGCCTTCTCTGGACTGGATAAGGAAGCGAAAAAAGTGGGCCTTGCCGTGAACGAGGACAAGACGAAGTATTTGCTATCATCAAAGAAAGAATCGGCGCACCTGCGCCTTGGCAGCCATGTCACTGTTGATAGTTACAAATTTGAAACTGTGAGGGACTTCGTCTATTTGGGAACCAGTATCAACACCGAAAATAATATCAGTCTAGAAATCCAGCGGAGAATCACTCTTGCCAACAAGTGCTACTTTGGACTGAGTAGGCAATTGAGAAGTAAAGTCCTCTCTCGAAGAACAAAGATCACGCTCTATAAGTCTCTCATCATACCTGTCCTGATGTATGGCTCAGATTCATGGACAATGTCAAGAGAACATGAGATGGCCCTTGGAGTATTTGAGAGAAAAGTTCTCCGGAAGATTTATGGTCCTTCCCGTGATGCCAACGGCGAGTATCGAAGGAAATTTAACGATGAGCTGTACGAGCTCTACGCAGATCTGACCATAGTCCAGAGAATTAAAGCCCAAAGACTCCGCTGGCTGGGCCATGTTATGCGAATGGACAAAGAAGCTCCAGCACAGAAGGTTTTCCTATCGTCGCCTGAATTCGGAAGCAGAGGAAGGGGGAGGCCTCGACTGAGATGGAAACAACAGGTGGAGGATGACTTGAACTCCCTTGGACTTCTGACGACCCTTTGTCTTCCACCTAGAGTTCTGACGATTTTTTTTCTTCTTTCTTATGACATCCCCGACCATTGTGCAAAATTTCAGCCTTGCAGCTTATGATTTTTTTTCGCGAAAAAGTTGGAACTTTGACCCCCTATACCCGCCTCTGTCTTCCAGTAGGAGTTCTGACGATCTGGCTCACGTCTAGTTGGTAACAATCGAGTTGATCAATGTCAAAATTGACCTTGCACCGAGTGACCAAATTTTTTATGTTGCCAGCTCTCAGTCTATTAGAGTAAATGCAAATGTTATACTCATATACATATATGTGTGTATGTACATAATAACGCATACGTCAGTTACAGGTGCACATATATGTATAAGTACGTGCTCTTGTTGGGCATGTTCTCATGACAGTTCAATTCGAACCGGATCCCGAGATATTGCCCTAATGTGGAACACTTGTGACAATGGACTTTTGCGAGATATTGGCCAAATGTTCTTTCCAAATTGTTTTTAGGAAAACTTAGCTTTTCATGATGAATATCTCTAAAAGGGTTCATGGCATGGACCTGAAAATTGGTACGGATGTAAACGATATTAATACAATTCTTAGAGAAATAGGCTGGAGTTATCTCAAAAGAGGCGTGGCAGTTCTAATACAAACTTCTTCATATCTCTATGTGCGGTAAAGGTGGGACCATTAAAATTGGTATGAAGGTGAACGCCCATGCTCACAATATAAGTGGGGGCTATGGGGAAAAGGCGTGGTACCTCCTGTATATACTTAGTTTTCAAGGCTCAATATCTCAAAAAATGTTCATGGCAGCTACCTGGGAATTGGTATGAAGATATACGATATCAATACCACTCTCACAAAAAAAGTTCGAGTTATCCATCGCTGGTGGTACCTTCCACACAAAATTCATTTTTTCCAATAAAGAAAATACGGTCGTACCCAGAAATTTTGGAAATGAACTCAATAAAAATCTATTTTGTGCAGAACGAAGTCTGCGGGGTCAGCTAGTAATAAAATAAATATAAAATTAGAATTCAAAAAAAGGCACCAATTTGTATGCTTTCTGCACCAGTTACCACTATCAAACGAATAAATATTATGGTATCCAAAGACTTTAACTTGTTTTCGAAAAAAAAAGTTTAATTACTATTAATTTATAGTATCAATCACCTTAAAAAAATATTAAAACAAGTTTAAATACATGCAATGACAGAAAATATAACACAGTTATCGATGAAAAATAATTTTACGAATATGGGCAAAGTCGTAATTTCAGGAACACTCAAACCTCCTACTGGTTATTTTTTTCAGCAACTCGTATCAAAGGACGCCAGTCATTCCTTTTTAGCGTTAACTGACGACACTTGTTGTTTCCATCTCAGTCGAGGCCTCCCTCTTCCTCTGCTGCCGAATTCGGGTACGATAGGAAAACCTTCTGTGCTGGAGCTTCTTTGTCCATTCGCATAACATGACCCAGCGGAACCTTTGGGCTTTAATCCGCTGAACTATGGTCAGGTCTGCTCATCGTCCAGAGAAGGCAGCGCTTACGGCGCGGTTGTTAAGGCCAATGATATCAATATCATCGGCATATGCCAGCAATTGCACGCTCTTGTAAAAGATTGTACCATTTAGCTCTGCTGCTCGAATTATCTTCTCCAGCATCAGTTTGAAGAAACCGCACGAAAGGGAGTCACCCTCCCTGAAGCCTTGTTTGGTTTCAAATGGCTCAGAGAGGTTCTTCCCGATTCTGACGGAGCTGTTGGTATTGCTCAACGTCATTTGGCAAAGGCGTATTAACTTTGCAGGGAAGTCAAATTCATACATGGCGGCATACAGGCAACTCCTTTTTGCGCTGTCAAAAGTGGCCTTAAAATCGACAAAGAGATGGTGTGTGTCGATTCTTTTATCATGGGTCTTCTCCAGGATTTGGCGTATCGTGAAAATTTGGTCGATGGTAGACTTACCACCAGGCCCGGATTAAGATATTTGCCGCCCCTAGGCAGTTGCGAAAATACTTTTTTAATGGTGGAATAAGTTTGGTTCGGAAAGTTTTTCAATAAATAAAATGTACCTTTCTGAGAGCGAATTTTTTATTTCATTATAGTCAGTTTATCAAAATCAATTAACAATTAGCATTATGTAAGCGATTATTGATTATTGGTTGAAATTTTTACGTCTCGATTTTCGGACGGCAAACTCATCGATAATGGAATCAAAATCTAGAGACATGAGCAAATCTGACTCTATAGTCAACAAAGCGAGTGCGTTTAATCGTTCTGCAACCAGTTTTGATCTCAAGTAGTTTTTCACTCGCCGCAGTACGGAGAATGATCGTTCAGCGCTACAATTTGATACGGGTGTGCAAACGAGCATTCGGTACGCTATATCAACATTTGGATAAACTGTGTGGAGCTCATTGCTTCTTAGTAATTTGAGCAGATCCATAGGAGAATTTTTCTCCATATTCTTTTTGACGGAATAACTTTTAAATAAAATCATCTCATTTGCGAAAGATGCTTCGATATCTTGATCGTAGAAATTTATCAATTGAGCAGATTTTTCACGAATTTCTTTTTCATTCAAACGATGCATGTCTGTAATAACTGAAAATTTCTGATAGAGAACTTTGTACGCTTTTTCTCTTTTTTGTAATTCAGATAAAATTTTGTCTAAAATGACGTTGAAGGTATTTATTTTGAAGTTTTCCCGACCAACAAGTTCAACTTCCCCATCTCTAGATTCACCGCATCTAAGTTTTCTCGTCTTTTTTCGCGTAGTTACTGTTTTATATTCTTTGTCAATGGAAACAGCGAGCGCTTTCTTTTCGTACGAATTAAAATCTTCATGCATATCACTAATAATTTGGTTCAGCCCTTCTAAAAGTTCAATTACCTCAACAATAGTTGTCTTGACATTTTGTAATTTTTTACTCACAGAATTCATGGAAGATAACAGAAATCTCCACAACTGTTGCATAAACGCAGTTTCTAATGATTCAAGTTGTTGTCGAATACCGAATGCTTCGTTTCGCGTCGTACATTTTTCAACGATATCATCTTCTATTTCTTCTAAAGCTGAGATGACTTCTGGGAAATGATGTTCAAGAGCGTGAACTGCATCATCTTGAGCTGACCAACGAGTGCCTGACAGTGACTTTACAGTAACTATGCGTCCAGATTCAGAATTTGCACAGTGTTTCGTCAAGATTTCCCAGCGGTGGGTTGATGCGGAAAAAAATTGTACACGTTTTGGATCGTTGCAAAATACCTTACGGCCATCGGACAACATTCTGCAGCATGTTTCCCAACTAGATTTAAAGAATGAGCAGCACAAGGCGTATAATCGGCGTATTTGTTGGTTTCTTTGATTCTCGCTTGAAGTCCTGTGTACGGCCCAGACATGTTTGCAGCGGTATCGTACGCCTGTCCTCGACAATCTTCGATATTAATGCTAAGGGATTCGTGCGTTGACAGAATAGCATTTTCAAGATTCTCAGCTTTGTGTCCTAGATTTTCGATAAATTGAAGGAAACGCTCCACAGGAACTCCATCATCTTTCACATATCTTATGATGAATGACAGCTGATCCACATGAGAAATATCAGGAGAAGAGTCGACAATTATCGAGTAGTATTTGGCTATCTTGATTTCTTTGACAATTTCGTCTAGGACTTTTTTTCCCATAAGCTCTATAAACTCATTGCAAATTGTTTTCGATAAATAATTTGTTGTTCCGCGACCTTTATTCCCAAATCTGGTAATATGTTCGGCGAGGAATGGATCAAATTGAGCGATTAATTCTAGTAGCATCAGGTAGTTGCCATTATGTTGTGAACCGAATTTTTCGTCGTCACCTCTGAATGCAAGTCCCCGTGAGGCTAAAGCTTTTATTACGGCCACGACTCTCTTCAAAACATTTCTCCAGTAAGAGATTTCTTGCTCCTGTAACAGTGTGATATCTGTATCGATTCTTCCCTGGATTTGAGCTCTGTCCTTGAATTGAGTACTGCAATCATGATGACCTTTGGAATTTTCGTGAAGTGTGATGCGATATCCAGCATTCTTCCAGTCGTTGAATCCATCTTGGGCAAAAGACGATTTCTCCCCAAATAAAAGGCATGGAACGCAATAAACTCTGCCTTTGCTAACGGAGTAGCCAAGCCACGGTAGTAAAGTTTTTTCACCGTTCAAGAGTGTTCGGTGAAAGAAAGAAGCCGAAAAGTAGCGCGCGCAGTCATTATACATATTTTTGGACTTTGAAAAAATCAGCATTGATGTTCTGATCGAAACCGTTCCGAGTTATAAGGTCACGAAGTTCGTCATTAATAATCCATGTTGCGGGATCAGTGGGATCATTTATTGGTAAGATTTCTTCGCCAGGAATATTGTCCGCGTTTTCGTTAGGTGAAATATCTTTGTCGTCTTTCGTTTCTGCATGCGAATCGGAAACGGAGCCAGAGTCATTTTCACGCTGACAGTTGGAATCTGCACAAATAAAGAAAAACGGCATCTTTAGCGAAAAGTGAAAAATTCAATTAGATTCTTGAAAGTTTCATCTCTGAATTCGTACGAATTGAAAAAAATTGTATTCGGTGAATGAACTGAATGGATGAATGACAACAATACTGTGACGAATTTCCAATCGTCCTCACTCGCTTTTACCGGATTCGACCGCTAAATGTTAAATAAAACTCGCGCCCGTTACAAAAATTCACAGTAGTTTATTAAAGTAACCGAACTCTGTTACAACTCAACTAGAACTAACTTATAGCTAGGTTTGAATGCGTATTTATACACTCGAACACGCTCTCGAACATTTCACAAAATATTAGCAGGCCAACGCGTTTGAACAAACTCAATTTGAAACACTCATTTTGAAATACAAAAATTCTGTTTTCTACTCAAATATAAAAATTACACTACTTTCCATAGAAATAGATCTTATACATTTAATTTTCGTCACAATACCTTCTAGATCATTATGAGCTCTCGAAGTTTCTTTTTCAACTGATCCGGAATCCGTTTTTTTGAAGAATGTAGTTAACCTTGGAGTTTTTGCTAGGACTTCTTCATTTTTCTTCGATTTTTCTGCCGCTCGCTTGCGGAACTCAGCCCCGCTGAATCTTTTACGGTTGTCACTCATGACAAAATGTAGTGTTGAATAAAGTCGTCAAACAAAACTGAAAAAAAAGAAAATATTAATTTTGGTTCAAAATGTAAATCCTACTATGACACGGTAAATATGTAGTTAAGCAAATTGGATATATGTATATTGGAATCTCACTTACCTCAAAAATGTCCACCAATTGAAAACTTTTTGAAACCAATTTTATGGTAATGCTATTCACATTTAAAACGAAGTTTTAACTCACTTTTTAATATGCACTACGGGAAAATACACAAACCGAAAGTATTAATTTCACGCTTTTGCAAATTTATTTACAGATAGTGATGGCATGTTTTCGTACTAAAACTCTTTAATCTCGGTACTCGAAACATGAACCGTATTTGTTAAAGGGGGTTGTGCTTTTAGGACAAACATTTGTTAATAGCAGTTTATGGTAACTAGATAGGGGTATCTTTTTTTTGTATTTGCAATAACTTAACCGACTAAGTGCGGTTGAAAAAAAAAGCAGCCAACAGAATAGGTCGATACAAAATGATATCATAACATTGTTAAGTGTGTATAATAAACAACTTTTTATAAATATGAATTAACGAAAAATTACAAAACTTTAAACTGGGTTTTCACCGATTAAAAGGCAAAGAGCTTTTTACATGGATACCCTAGTAAATAGTGAATTTCGAAACTCCGGTGGAAGAACTGCAACTATTTTTTGTAAGGCACCCTTGCGAACATTATAGACTTTATTCATCGTATATTTATCACAAATGTGCAAGCCAAATACATAAATAAAATGAACAACTCTTTATTTTTGGTATGAAACGTATCGCAAACGTTTAGAAACGTTACCGAAACGGTACCAAAAGTACTAATTCATTCCATCTCTAGTAACAGGCGAACTGAACGACCGAATCAATAGCTCGGGGAATACCCGAACTTCTAACTCTCAATCAGTGCTACCGCTTTGGAAATGTTCCACCAAATCTGGTAGATTTTATATGGAAGGACGTCATTAAAAGCAGAAATTAATTTGAATCATATAGAACAACTATACATGTATGTATGTACATACACAAAAGATATTTCACTGATCTTTTCGTATAAAATCTAGTTTTGCCAAAATTCTTTTTCGGGAGTAAAAAATTCCCAAAATTTGCCGCCCTTCAATTCCTGCCGCCCGAGGCAACTGCCTACTGTGCCTATATGGTTAATCCGGGCCTGCTTACCAGGTCTAAAGCCACACTGATTGGGACCACGTAGTGTACGCACGTACAGAACGGTGGAGCTGAGTCCTTCTCTGCGTCGTCCTTCTCCTCAGATAAATGTTATGTTGAAAAACCTCGCCTTGATGCGGATCGCAGCGAGACGATCGTCCACAGGGGTGAATGCTAGTACTTGGCGGCGAAGTCTCTTTCCCACCACGAATCCTACACCACGCGATTTCCTGCGTGTCTGGCCACTGTAGTATACGTCACAAGGTCCGATGGTAGTCTTTCCTTGTCCCGTCCATCGCATTTCCTGCAGGGCGGTGATGTCAGCAAATGGAAGTTTTAAAAATCTGGCAACCCTGGTATGTAGAGATAATAAATATGTACATATCGCCGTGCCATACGAAAACTAACACTTTTCAAACTTTTTACGAAGACTACACTTTATAAATTCTGTAAGAAGACTAACACTTTTATTTTGTGTCTGACGAAAACTAACACTTTTGGCTAGTACATTTTCTTCAGAGAAAAACTGAAAGTGTTAGTTTTCGTCAGACACAAAATAAAAGTGTTAGTTTTCTTCAGACACAAAATTTGAGTGTTAGTTTTCGTATGGCACGTCGACCTAAAATACTTCCCTGAGGAACGCCTGAAGTGGCAATAAAAGAATACGACGACACGCCGTCAACTGCAACTGCACAAGATCTATTAGAGAGATACGATTTAATCCAATTTAAAAAATTAGAGTGGAAACCAAAACTCTGAAGCTTCGATATTAACTTTATCAAACGCCTTCGAAAAATCAGTATACACGGTGTCCACTTGGGCGCGATTACTAAAAGCTTCAATGCAGTATTCTGAAAAAATTGCTAGATTAGAGGTGGTTGACCTCCCCGTCATGAAGCCATGCTGATCTACAGATATGAGACGATTTATAGAGTTTTGAGACAGTTGAAATTTTAGAAACAGGGCGATAATTGGTAATATCATTTTTATTACTAGATTTAAAAACTGGCGTGATAAAGGAAAATTTCCATGTATCTATGAAAACGCCTTGCTCAAGAGATTTATTGAAGAGTATCCAAATCGGGTAGGCGAGAGCAGAACAGTTTTTAAAAAGGTGAGACGACAAACCATCAACATCAGTCTGAGACGACATTTTGATTGGCGAATCCCCAATTCAATATCTTCTAAAGAGAGTTCAAGAGCTCAAAAATTTAGTGAAGAGCCACTAGCACCCAAACCACTGTAAAAATCACCACAATTCAATTCAGGGTCAGCCTCGAAGTTGGAGCTGATAAAATCAGCAAAAAGATTTGCAGCATCTGATGCCGAATCCGCTTGTGAATGCTTGTAAAATACAGCAGAAGGAATATTAGAGCACGATTTTTTTGGCTTCACATAACGCAAAAAAGCTTTCGGATTCAGTTTAATATCGTCTTCAATTTTACTAATATAACTGCGCTTCAAAATTTTGCTCAACGATTTAAACTCGTTCGAATATTTTAAGTACATAGGTTTTTCACCTCCTTTGAGAACCAAGGAATTTTGTAAACCCTTTTTTAACTTTAGGAATATGTTCACTAAAAATGCAATTTAAATTATTCTTAAAAATTTTGAAACAACCGGTAGCTTCAACACCAGCAAATAGCGAATCCCAATCAATTGCCGTATTAACAATATCAGCATCGTAATTTTTGAAACAAAACTTGGAAAGTGTATCGTCAACGTACGTATTAAATACATAAAATTCCAAACGAAGAACAAGCGGTACATGATTGACCCCGGGAATAGACAAAGGGTCTAAACATTCCTGGAGGCCAAAGTTCATATTATCACTTAAAAAAATTAGATCTAATGTTCTATTAAGACTATTTTTGATCTGACTAAGGTCACATCTTGAAAAACCGACAATCAAATAAATTTCAGCAAACGGATTAGAAGACGTTAGAAGAAGCCTCCAACTATTAGCAAAAGTAGACCATTCTAAATTACTGAGGTTGAAGTCGCCAATAACACAAACGTTTTCATGGCTAGATGCTAAGGCTAAAATATTATAAACATCTTATCTTTGTAAAGTAAATCGCTACTAGTAGGCGGAATATAGGAAGCACAAATTAAAAGTTTAGAAACTCCATGAACAGAAACATATAGCATATCTCAAAGAGAATCATCATTCGGAAATGACACCAACTGGCTTGCAATTTTCTAATCGCAATTACAACGCCTCCTCCTCTAGACAGACCAGTTTTTATTGCATCGCAGAATAAATTATCATCGAAAAATTCGCCATCCATAAAAGTGTCGTTTAGCCAAGTCTCATTGTTAGTACTTGATAATTATTCATAAAAAAATAAAGAATATACAATACAATACAATACAAAGTCCTTTCGACATGGGCTTTATTTTGCTCCGCTTGATGGCGCTAGAATCGCTTCTTTTTTGCAAAATCTTTATTTATCAATCCCAGTAAACAAGGATCAACTTGTACACTGCTCCGCTTGATGGCGCTAGAATCGCTTCTTTTTTGCAAAATCTGTATTTATCAATCCCAGTAAACATGGCTCAACTTGTTCACCACCTTTGAAAAACTGTATAATTCTCAAGTTGATATCCAACACATTTCTCCAATTTTTCTCCAACCTTGGATATTTTGATAACTTTATAGTTTTCAAGTTAATATCCAACATATTCTCCAATCTTCAGCTTCTTATATTCAAATTAAATTTGAGGAGCTTAGACTAAAGTTTATGGCCTGTAGTCATATCAAATTTGAACATGATTTTAATTTAGTTAAAGCTTTTTGGCATAACTTTACATTTGCTATCTGTCAAAAATGCTTTAACTACACTGAACCAAAAACGTACATGTTTTTTACGAACAAAGTTTCATAGAAGTTCACGCTAATTTTTTCTTAGAATCTAAGAAAAATTACATATAATTTAAGAAAAATTTTTTATTATATATGGAAAAATACGTTAAATTGTATTAACGTCAGAACTTCGTTCATAAAATATAAGAACTAAAATTCATAAATTTTTTGGCTGTATTTATTCTTAAATGTTACGAATTTGTTCTTAAATTTTAAGAAATTACGAACGTTATATGATTATAAGAACTTTTTCTTATTATTTAGAACATGTTTCGTAGATTTTAAGAACTATTTCTTATATTTTATGAAAGTGTCATAGATTGAACCAACATTTTCTTATCTGAGCAGACAGCTGTCACTGTGAAAAATTTTTCATTCATCAACTCACAAAGAGGAAAGCTAGAAAATTTGCACCGATTAAATTAACTAAGTGAAAAATTCATAAACAATCAAAAGAAGGGTGAAACAGAACACATCAATTTCAAATTATTGGGTCAAGACAATTTAAGATCAAGAAACACACAAGCTTGAGGAAGCTTATGAATGCTTATTGCGATAGAGCGGGTCTATCCATGCAAGTGGTACGGTTTCATTTTGATGGCCAACCCATAAGCGAAAATGATACGACAACATCATTGGAAATGGAAGAAGGTGACACTATTGAAGTATACCAACAGCAAACGGGTGGAGGCTGGAATTAATTTTGAAATTAACAAAAGTAAAGCTATATTAAAAATTAAAACAAAAAACACTTATATATTAAAAGATCAATTTAATAATACAAAAACAAACTACACAAAAAATTATAAAAAAAGTTAAAATATAAGTATCTTCAGAAGAGATAAGAAGAAAGGGCAGACAAACTCATAATAGGCAGCAAAACAAAAAAAAAATAAAATTCATGTAAACAAAAATGCTGCTCAAAAAAGTTAGAGATACACTGCACGGTTCGTTGTTTTGCGTGGAAAACTAGCACACTTCGTTCTCTGCGTCGAAGACTAACACGCTTCAGTTCTATGCGAACTATGCTAGTTTTCCACACAGAAAACGAAGTGTGTGCAGAGAACAAAGTGGGCTAGTCTTCCACGATAACAACGAACCGTGTTAGTCTTCGTTGAGAACGACGATATACATATAAAAACTAGGTACTTTGGTAAATTTTTGTTACTACTTTTAAATATTATTTTTTTGTAAATAATATTTAACAATAATAATAAAACTTTCATGTATAATATGCTTCGTTTTTTGGTTTTTCTAGGAATGGGTTCGTATATTTTAAGAATTAGTTCGTAAAATTTAAGAATGGATTCATACATTTCAAGAATGGGTTCTTGAATTCTACGAATGAGTTCGTAAAATTTAAGAATGGATTCATACATTCTAAGAACGAGTTCGTACAATTTGTAAATGGATTGTCATATTCTAAGAATGAGTTCATAAAATTTAAGGATGGATTCATACATTCTAAGAATGAGGTCGTATAATTTATGAATGGACTGACATATTCTAAGAATGAGTTCGTACAATTTAAGAATATTTTCATAAACTCTATGAATAAGGTCGTATAATTAATATATGGACTGTCATATTCTAAGAATGAGTTCGTACAATTTAAGAATCTTTTCATACGTTCTAAGAATGAGGTCGTAGTATGTATTGACATATTCTAAGAATGAGTTCGTAGATTCTAAGAATGAGTTCTTAGATTTTAAGTATTATTATTAAAAATTTTTTTTGACATGAGTATTTACGAATTTTTGTTCTTAAATTCTACGAAAACGTTCTTTGGAGAGCTTTTAATGAAAAAAGTTCGTAAAATATATGTACTTTTTCGTAGAAAATATGTACTTTTTTGGTTCAGTGTACCTTAACATCATGTTTAGCTTTGACTATGACTACGGGCCTATGTAAACTAAAATTTTCGTCAACTAATTCATGGCGTGAGTTTTGAAATTTCCACCATTCAAAACAGTGATCGACGGCCCATTGCTCACTGAGCTGGGCAAGAGCGTAATTGTTTCACACGAACATGCGAGCGCAGTAGCGAGAGCTAGCAACACAAATCCAAAAATATGATCAGTTGCCATCATAGATCAATTGATGAGCGACTTTTGCTCTCTCTGAGAGTGCTGTCAGAATCCACATTTTTTACAAAAAGTAGCGAAAATTGGGTGTTTTTTAACTTAAATTTGGAATATTTGCAGTTTTCACACCAGTTCGGCAAACGGCGGGATAAATCAAGTTTTTTAGTGTACTAGGCTCTCTGACAGGGCTATGTTACACATGTATACATAAATATACATAACTGTAACATCATTCAGCAAATGTAAGAAAGTAAAAAGCAAAATAAAATTTATTTTTTACAACTTATAATAGTAAACAAAGATAACAGGGAACGGTACAGAAAGACTCGGTTTTAAGTGTTTTTTGTTTTTACTAAAATGAACGTTTGAAGGCTCAAAACGTAATAAATAAAACTACATTAAAAAAATAAAAATTAAAAATAGTTAATTCATTATGAATTCTTGATTCATTAAAGACCGTATGCCAATTAATTGAATAACGTAAATTTTGACAGAGCGGCGGTAAATTCTGACAGTTATCGTGGTGAATTTTAATAGCTATTTTCTTGGTGAGAAGTAAATTTTATATTGAATCGAATATACATATCGGGGGATTTTGAATTGAAGAGCGTTGTGGTCGCATAGCTTCGTAATTTCAGATTTTTGAGTTAGCACCCTTTAGATCGGGGTGTGTGATATGGAAAACTTATAAGCGAAATTAAATAAAATTAAGAAATGACAAATTGTAAGATATGTATAGTAGCCTTAAGAATTGTGAGATGTGCATACTAGTCTTAATATTTTGAAGCCTTATGGCAATGCTAAAAATAATGTACTGTTGGCTGGCAACGCCGAAAAAAAGGAAAAGTATGACGACTTCCGTAAAAAAGAAATATAGAAAAGAAGAGTACGAACAAGAAAACGTGTGTTTATTTTAATCGCCAAATTAAATAACCATCTTTGACTTTATAACCATCAGACGTGGTCGTAACCCACAATATCAGCGGGAATTACAAAATAATAAAAACATTTGGAAGAAATTTGAGATGTCGCTTAACGTTAGAGAGGATTTAATGCAGGTGCTGACAAATGCTGGCGTAAATTTCCCTGCCACTGCAACAGTAACACAACTGCGAACGCCTTGTGATGAGGTAATTGGAATGCCTCTTGGAACATCGTCGGATGCTCCCCTCGCTTCTACTACCATTACCACTGCTGCCGGTGGTGTTCTTGGTGAAACTTTCACCACTGCCGTCACTTCTGCCACTGCCGACACTTCTGTCACTGCCGCCACTTCTGCCACTGCTGTCACTTCTGCCGCTGCCTACACTTTTGCCACTGCCGTCACTTCTGTTACTGCTGCTTCCACTGCCGTTGCTACCATCTATGGCATGGCTGCCACTACCACAACATCGGCCACTACCAGCACACCTAGTGTGGCTCCTCTTGCTAGTGCTCTACCAGGTGAGGTAGTTGAGTTAAATGACCTGGACCGCGAAATTGCCAAGTTGAAGAAACAACGCGAAATTTTAAGTTTAAAACGCGAAGTTGAACAGCTACAAATGCAGCCATACCAAAGCAAGCCAATCGATGTGTCCACGCTGGACATTATGGTTTTCAGGCGACGACAGCTATGACGTGCGTAAATGGTTTGTTGAATTAGAAAATGCATTCGCTTTGATGCAGGTCGATAAACGTATGCAACTGTTGTGTGTGCGCCGTTTACTAGATGGTACTGCAAAATTATTTGCCAGAACTATTGTGACAGCCGACTACAACACCCTAAAGGAAGCTTTAATAGAACAGTTCTCAATTTCGTATTCGCTATTGAACGTCTATTGGGAGCTAAAAAACAGAAAATTTAAACAAAATGAAAGTGTGCAGCGTTATTTGCTGGAAATGCAGCTCATTGCGAGCAAAGCCTGCATACCCGAGCGGGATTTGATAGATGCGATCATAAGTGGTATTGGTGACAAATCAGGGGCAGCAACAATGCTCTACCAGGCAGACAATTTGAGAGAGTTAAAAACTCAAATCGACAGATATGAGAAATTTCGTCCAAGAAGTGTAACTACAAACGTGAAAGTGAGAAAACCAAATTTTGGAGGTGCAACATCTGCACAACCCGAAGAGCCACGGTGCTATAATTGTTCCCAATTTGGACATTACCAGTCCCAGTGCCCTAAGCCCAAGCGCGCAATGGGCTCATGCTTCAAGTGTGGAGAATTGGGGCACCTATATCAAGCTTGCCCGAAGCGAAATGTTGCGGCTGTAACCATTGCAAATGAGGAAGAAACAGAGTTGGTTAGAGCAGTTCACGAACTTCAAACGGTAAGTGTTGCTTTTGAAATCGAGCGAGACAGGTGCACTAAGTTTTTCAAATTTTTATCTCTTCTTGATTCGGGTAGTCCGATCAGTTTTATTAGGCGGTCGTGTGTTCCGAAAATTCAATGCGGAAAGCTAAAGCAATCAAAATATAAAGGCGTAGGCGACTCGCATATTTGGACATACGGCAACATTAAATGTAATCTTAAGCTTGAAAGTAAATGTATTTCACATGAATTATCTATAATACCGGACACTGCTCTAGATGTTCCATTGTTATTCGGACGTGATCTGTTGAAAAAGTTCATTTTATTTTTGTGCAAATTTGAATTTAAGATTAAATATTCAAAAAATGAATTACTGGAAATTAAAAATGCTAATAAACTGAAACATTTGAAAAACTTAAACTGCGGTGCTCTTGACTTGGTCGATTTGGAAAAATTGGGTTGTATAAGTAAACAGTGTCTGATGCAGGGGTCTGTGATGTGTAATAGATTGGGGTCGGCTGAAGTTTTAAATAAAGTGGTAGGGGAAAACGAGAGTATTTTACCACCTTTAGCAGAGAGTAAAGAAAAATCTTTAACGCAAGCGGTCGTGATGGAAATTGGTGATCGAAATAAAAACTTTAATTCAGATATGATCACTGGCGTAAATCGCTGAAATTTTTATATATCTGGTATAGCGGAAGAGGATAAATTAGCGGAAGTAAAAGTAAATTCTGATTTAAGTCAGCTGCAAAGTGACCAGTTGAAGGAAGTGATTTTAAGAGATTATTTTGAACCTTTGTCTGATACAGAGAAGGAGCCTTATGACCTCAAGATGAAATTAAACTTAACTGATGATACACCGTTTCATTGTGCACCGCGTGGATTGGCATTTTCGGAGAAATCAGAGGTCCAGGCAATAGTTGATGAGCTATTGGCAAAAGGTATTATTAGATACAGCAGTTCACCCTATGCTTCAGCAACAGTATTGGTACGGAAGAAAAGTGGGGAAGGTAGGTTATGTATTGACTATAGGTTTTTAAATAAGAAAACGGTCCGGGATAATTTTCCTCTACCTTTGGTTGAGGATTGCATCGAGTATCTCGAAGGAAAGATATATTTTACAGCTTTAGATTTGAAGAATGGGTTTCACCAAGTTGAAATGGATGAAGAATCAATTAAATATACTTCTTTTGTAACACCAGGGGGTCAATATGAGTACACTCGCATGCCATTTGGGTTAAAAAATGCACCGGCGTTTTTCCAGCGGTTTATTTCCGCAATTCTGAAAGATCTAATATTCTCCAGGAAAATAGTGGTTTTTATAGACGATATAACGATAGCAACGAAAGACTTTGAATTTCATATTGAAATCCTAAGTGCAGTTTTGCAACGATTACGCAAAAAGGGCTTAGAGCTAAAAATAAAGAAATGTAGATTTGGGTTCTTCGAAATTGAGTTCTTGGGATACTTGGTGAACAAAACCGGTATCCGACCGCATCCGATGCATATTGAGGCAATTCGGAATTTTCCACAGCCCCAAAACGCCAAGGAGGTGCAACAATGCCTGGGTTTGTTTTCTTTCTTTAGACGGTTCGTTCGGTCCTTTTCTTCGATTGCTAAACCCTTGACATCACTTCTGAAGAAGAACGCGGTTTTCAAATTTTCTCCTGAATGTGCAGAGGCTTTTAATAAACTTAAGGAATTTTTAGCTTCGGCCCCAATTTTATCCATATACAGCCCGGTTAGGGAAACGGAGCTTCATACGGATGCTAGCAAACTAGGGTTTGGCGCGATTCTTTTACAAAAGCAAGATGATGCAGCTTAAGGGGATTGCGTTCACTATCGTTACAGATTGTAATGCTTTAGCGTTGGCGTTGGATAAGAAGCAGGTGAATTCTAGGATAGCGAAATGGGTTTTCACGTTTGAAAACTATAATTATAAAGTGAAGCATCGGGCGGCGACCTCTATGGCCCATGTAGACGCCCTAAGTAGGTGCTGTGCTGTGGGGCCAGAGGGGATTGATGATATAGATTTTAACTTGCAAATCACGCAGAACAGGGATGAAGCAATTAAATCGTTAAGATGTCGCTTAGAGGAGGGACCAGTACAGAATTTTGAGCTTGTCGATGGTCTAGTGTTTAAAAGGGGCAATGAAGGGCGTATGATGCTTTACGTCCCTAAGGAGATGGAGGATAACATAATTAGGGTCATTCACGGAAAGATAGATCACATGGCTGTTGAAAAAACGGTGGAAAAACTACGTAAAAATTATTGGTTTCCGAAACTGAGGAAGAGAGTGAAAAATTTTATAAGAAACTGCCTTAAATGTATAATGTACTCTCCGGAAACACGCTCAAATCGCCGTAACCTATTTAACATACCCAAGAAACCGGAGCCTTACGACACTTTGCACATCGACCATTTTGGCCCTTTGCCTTCAGTTCGCTCTGTGAGAAAACATGTGTTAGTGGTAGTCGATGGGTTCACCAAGCATGTGAAATTGTTTGCGGTAAAGACGACGAGTTCTAAAGAAGTGCGTGCTTCTCTACAGAAGTACTTTGATTTTTATAGCAGACCGAGGCGCATTGTCAGTGATCGGGGTTCTTGTTTTACCTCACAGGTGTTCGCAGACTTTATGACCAAGAACAATATAGCACATATTAAGGTCACAGTAGCTTCCCCGCAGGCAAACGGCCAGGTGGAGCGCGTCAACCGAGTTCTGAAAGCCATGTTAGCGAAATTAACGGAACCGGTCAGTCATTCAGATTGGGTGGGTAAGCTGGTGGACGTGGAGTATGCTATTAACAACACGATGCATTCCGCAACAAAGGATTCTCCCTGTAGGCTGCTATTTGGGGTAGAGCAACGGGGCGGATTATAGATGAACTAACCGAGTTCATAGAAGAGAAGGGGGATAAACAACCATGTGAGTTGGGGAAGGTTCGCGAAGAGGCCCTGGGGTGTATCGAGAGGGTGCAGGATTATAACTTGAAGTACTTCCTTAAACATAGCCTACCTGCGAAAGATTTTGAGGTAGAAGACTTTGTGGTGATGAAAAATGTGGACACCACTGTTGGTACTAACAAAAAATTTATCCCAAAATTTCGTGGCCCTTACCGGATACATAAAAAGTTGCCCAATGATCGCTATGTTTTGCGCGATATTGAAAATTGCCAAATTACCCAAATGCCGTATGACGGTGTGGTAGAAGCAAATCGCCTGCGTTTGTGGTTAGCACCGATCCCTGAGTCGGACACTGATACTCCGGAACCAATAAGCAACACTTTACCGTTAAAATAGACTTTGAGATTTGTTTGTAAATTGATCGGGTCGATAAATATGTCAGGATGGCCGAGCTGTAAGATATGTATAGTAGCCTTAAGGATTGTGAGATGTGCATACTAGTCTTAATATTTTGAAGCCTTATGGCAATGCTAAAAATAATGTACTGTTGGCTGGCAACGCCGAAAAAAAGGAAAAGTATGACGACTTCCGTAAAAAAGAAATATAGAAAAGAAGAGTACGAACAAGAAAACGTGTGTTTATTTTAATCGCCAAATTAAATAGCCATCTTTGACTTTATAAAATTTAGGTTTTTTCTTCTATTATATTTCAAAATTTTCCTTTAAATTATTATAATTTAAGCCTTTATTACACATGCTTAGTTCTCACAATTAGACCCAGCTCCATAAGCTAGAGTGAATTCTGATGACCATATTCACCCCGATAAATGTCAGAATTTTCCCCCATTCTATCAAAATTAACTTGGGTATTTGTTTCCTTTAGGGGTCAACTGCTAATAAATTAGCTAAAATTATGGAAGATAGCTCAAAAGACGGGGTTCACGAATCCGGAAGCGTTTTTCGCTGCACAATTGTATGGCAGCATGGTTTTTTGGCGTAAATCCTGGGAACAGCTGTGTGTCTGCCCAGGAAGTCGTTTACGTACTTGACAACACTGCCAAATGCTGGGCTGAGAAATTTGACAATAAAAGAGTCGCTCATCAATTGATCTATGGTTGCTATCCAACTTTCATGCGAGCAAGAACGTTGTCGTTTATGCGTTGTTGTTTTTTGCTTACGTGGGTGGCTACATATGTATGTATGTTTGATATATCCCTGTATTTTTACGTACGCAATTATGGCAACATTTTATGTAGAGTAGGAAATGCGATTTTTCTTCGCAGAAAATTTAGATGGGGAGGCTGTTTGCCGTAGAAAAGTGGGCATTAAGTCTTTCAATTTAGAAAGGCACTACAGATCCTGTCACAAGGAACTAGAAAATTTATTAGACGGAGACAGGGAGCTTTATTTAATTAAATTAAAAAAAAAAAACCTTCTATGAGGAAATGGCAAATGATTTGCAAAAGTTGTCTACACTAGAACAAAGTCATTTAATGAGCGGACAGTTTTTATCGGGAGACAAAAAAAGCAAGCTTTGTAGTTGCTTATGAATTGGCTAAGCAGTGCCGCCCTTTTACTGATGGGGAGTTCCACAAACACGTTATGAAGTCTGTAAATCAATGTTTCGGTAGTGCGGGCTTTTCTAGCCGATCTTGATGCCGAATACGGAGACTTGCTCATGCACACTGAAGTTCGCTGGCTAAGCCGCGGAAAATGTCTTCAAAGACTTCTTGAGCTACGAAAGGAAGTTACAGAATTTTTGGAGTTTCAAGAAGAACCGGAGTTAGTGGCATCCCTCAAGGATCCAAACTTTTTAGTACACTTGAGTTTCTTGGTTGATATCAACTTTTTATTTAATAAACTCAATTTAGTCCCACAAGGAAAAAATAAATTTATATGCCAGCTCATTTTACCTGTAGATAAATTCAAGATCCAGCTTGGGGCCTACTTTAAAACTTGGAGAATGGTGATTTGTCGAATTTTCCATACACAAATTCTATGGTTCAAGAATTTAATTTGCAAAGTCGTTGTAACCAGTTTCATAAAATAGAAGGTACACTCTTAACAAATTAACACTACATTCAGCTCTGAAATAAAGTCAGAGCTACAAATTATGAGGGAAGATATATAACTCCCCCTAGAAAGTAATCAATTGAGCAGCCATTAGTAGATAGGCACCCACGTAAAAATATATATATGTGTGAAGCCGAACTATGAGCAAATATTTGTAGTTGTGCTCGCCTATATGTGTGACACACACATTCACGAAATGAATTATTTGCATGTATAAGAATGCCGATCTTACTTACTTAAAATTGCCTTTAACCGCCTAGGCGATTTTGGCCGTCTAACATGTTTCGCCAGTTGGCTCTTTGTTGAGCCAACTGGCGCCAATTGGAGACACCGCGTGTCCTCAGATCTGCCACCACTTGGTCCTGCCATCGGAGAGGTGGCCTCCCTCTTCCTCTACTTCCACCGGCGGGTGCCGATAAGAATACCTTCTGGGCCGGAGCGTCTTCGTTCATTCGCACCACGTGACCTAGCCAGCGATGCCGCTGGGTTTTAATTCGCTGAACTATGTCGACGTCTGTGTAAAGCTCGTACAGCTCATCATTATATCTTCTTCGGTACTCGCCGTCGCCAACTTTTAGGAGAATGCCGATCACTGATTTAAAATATATGAGAAAAAAGTAGGGTTCGTACTTGCTCGTAATTGCTCACCAAATTTATTGCTCTTGTACATGAGTGTGCATTTTGAAACAAAGCACATATACGTGTGTGTGTTTTTGATTCAAAATATTTATGCACACGCTCATGAGTGTGCAGTTTGTTCAATGAAGTAAAATTCATGCACAAGAGCATGTACATTTTGATATGTGCACTCCATGGCTAACTTATCTATTATATTAATAGGCTAACATATAAATATTTATGAAATGCTTATGGATTTGTTGGCATACCTCTATGGCAGTGCACAATTATCTAATATATAACCAATACTGCTTCTTATATCTGTAATAAGCGAATGAAAATTTCTCATGCCACTTGAATTGGTTATCTGACAATCAATTTGTACATAAAGCGATAGCCCAGTGGGAAGCGTCAGGGGGTAGTGGTCGAGCGGTTGATGGTTCAAGTACAGTTACAGCTGTCGGCCAAATTTTTTTTCTTTTTTGTCATTGAAAATTGATTTTATTTTTTATACATTTTTATATTTCTAATCTTGACTTTTTAAAATTTCAATATATCAATCAAAAATCAATATATGTACATTTTTTTCTTTCCCTCAAACTTTTTTTGACCTAACCAGAATTTATAATTTACTCCCCCTAAAAAGTTTTAAAAACACGCTATGTATAATACATTTTTTTTTAAAAACAACCCATACTTCTGTAAATTGAATGTGTAACTATTTTCGTTCTCTCGCTCATTAATACTCTTTAATGTTACACGAACTCATATTTCCAAATTTCCACTCCTTCAAAATACCTAAACGTCAAGCCAATTTCAAACTCATATCCCAACAAACATTTTTAGCTAATCTCAATTTGAGATGCATTTGAGAACCAATCATCTTCTCAAATCTCCTCAATTTGAGGCGAAATAACAGTTGATAGCGTTCTCAACCTAAAAGGCTCATTTTTAATATGAGATTTTCCCTTATTTTCAAATTGAGAACGGCAGAATTTTCAAACGTTTCTCAAACTGAGCGGAGTGGATCGAAATGGAATCCACATGCTCTCATTGAAATATTTATTCAGAGATGTCAATCATGCAAAACAAATACCCATTTTAATAAAAAGCGAGTTTCCATTTATGCAGTTAAGTTTTACTTAATACTTTTTTAATTAATATATTTTTATTAATATAAACAACATTTGAGAAAAAGTTGAGAATAGATGTTTTCTCAAACGTTTGAGATTTTGGTGCTCGATGTTTGTTGGGATCTATTTATATACACACATATATGCGTAAACACTCCAATTCTCTCGCTCATTGAGTTTAAACAGTAGGTTCGGCGTTGAAATCATATCGTCATCTTAATTCACAAAGGCCCTAACTGACAAAAAAAATTTTACAGGAGAAGCAAAAAACAAAATTTTTTTTACATTGAACGCATGTAAATATAGCTTTGTAAATTTGGAATATCTCCGTTATTACTGTTAGTAACTCTTTGAAATTTGATGTGAGTGTGTATTTAACTATATTATACTTAAATATGTAAAAAAAGTCATTTTCGAAAAATGTGTCAATTAGGGCCTTTGTGAATTAAGGTAACGATATGTATATTGAAATGTTACACTCCAAATAGATGGAGTCGGCCCGAATAGCCAATTTGTTTCCGCATGAGAGTTGCCCCAATATGTGTTGTTATGTACCAAATGATGAAAAAAAGTGACAATTTGTTTTTCTCATATCTCGCACGCTTTATTATAAACGAAAATAGTTTAAAAGGAAAATTTTTAGGAAAGAAGCAATTAATGTTTCAACTTTCTGCATTGAAATTCATCAAGAAAAAAAAATGAGATTGAATTAGATACACCTATAATAATAATATAATATTGAAAAACTAAAAATATTATATTGTTGTGCCATAAAATCCCGAAAACTTTAAATTTTCAATTACATATATTTATAATAAAATGTAATTTAACTATACAATTTTTTGGGAAAACGTAATCAAAATTATATTTTTTCCATAAAACTCTAATATGTATGTATATATCTATATAGAGATTCAAAAGCCCAATAAAGCTTCACTTAATTGTAGAATTCCATAATAAAAAAATTAATTCAAGGAATCGATTATGGACAGGACACCAAGGGCATGAGAAATTGCAAAAGAAATTCTACAAAATTTTATGTTTTCATAACACCATTATTAAAATGTGAAATAGGGCAACCATGGTCAAACTTTTAATTTGAAAAAATATGTCGCAATCAAAGTTGGCTGTCCAAACAAAAAAAATGTTTCAAAAAAAAAAAAAAAAAATAATAATTCAATATGGCTACTGTTGGAGTACCAAGCTTATTTTCAGAAATTTGTATATGTGTGTAAACTACCAGCAATGGAAATATTTTGATTCTCGCGATCTTCGAGAGTTAGAGTAATAGCGTCAAACTCATATTTCGAAGTTGGCTGAACTTCATAGAAAACCACTCTTTATCTTCATTCTCTCCCTCATTAAACACGTCCTATTATGAAATTATTTTCATTCCCTCGCTCATTGAGTACTTTGGGTCCATTATCTATTATATTAATAGGCTAACAAATTTTTCATATAAGGGACATTCCACCCAAAATAGGAAAAGTACTAAATTTTTAAAATGCCATAAACTCCCACTGCTCTGACAGAACTTTACAATAAAGGTCTTTTTATTATCATGGGTTAGGGGTAACTAGTTGCATAGCTAAATTTTTAGTGAACTGCATCGATATTACTGAAAAAACTTAAAAATTGTAACACGAAAAAACAGGAAAATGTCCCAGGAGTCACACTCTTTAACCTTTGTAAAAAGTTTCTAAAAGCTAATACTGATCTTATTTTTAAAGAATATGGTACTATGTAGTATGTACTTTCGATCATATACAAATTGTAGTTCAAAGTTGAACTGTAAAGCTAAAATTAGTTTTCGTGCTCACAAAGGTGCTACAAAGGGATTTTTCGGTATCCGAGGAGTCACACTCACTTAATGAGTAGTTATAAAGCTATTTGTTGTTATTTCGCCAATTCTTTTAATGCATTTATTGTATTGGATATTTATCCATGTCGATAAATACATATAATTCATATCAATTGAAATCCCAATGTCAGTTTATTAAGTCAAAGTTGACTAAGCTCTCGAGTCAAATGTCCCAGGAGTCACGTTTGAATGTCCCATAAATAATTGTCAAGCTAAAACCCATACTAAATATGCATACATTTTTATCAAATGCATATGGATTTGTTGGTATTCCTCTAAAGAAGTGCATAAGCATTTAAATTTTAACCAATACTGCTTCATTTAACTGTAATAAGCGAATGAAAATTTCTCATGTCACTTTAATTGGTTATCTGACATTCAATTTGTACATAAAGCGGTAGCCCAGTGGGAAGAATTAGAGGGTAGTGGTCGAGCGGTTGATGGTTCGAGCTCAGCTACAGGTTATCGGGGAAAATTTTTTTTCTTTTTTGTCATTGAAAATTGTTTTTATTTTTTTAATATATAAATATTTCTTATCTTGACTTTTTTTAAAATTTCATAAACGATATTTTTATGTTTGTTCATTGCTGCGAATATTTTTAGTTGACGGAAAGCCATATGAAATAAAAATTTTAGGTCATGTTGTTGTTGTAGCGAGGTGTAGCCCTGCCTAAATGTCAGACAGGGTCACCCCGAGTGTATTGCTCTTGGCCGGGTCGATATAAGAAAACGGCCCGGGTTGTTTCGGCACGATGGGTACAGCACAAGTACTGGTACCGTTCTCGTAGAACCGACAATACAAGAATCTAGCCGTGTAGGCTATGTAGGTCATTTAGCGTTACCCAGGGTGCACCAACTGGGAGGCGACCTACTTTTACACCCATAAATATGCATACATACCACCCATTATAGAAATGCGATAACCGCTTATTCAGTTTGGGTTTTTTGGTAAATTTTTCCAGAAATTACCATTTATATCGGACTTCGGTAGATTACTTCTATAAATTTTAGTGATTTCTTTCGTTTGAGACAAAGTTGTTGAAATCGACAAAATATTTAATATGTACTTAAATTTTGAACTAAACCAAGTGGTTAGCGGTCGTCTTAAATTTTACTGAAGGCAACAACTGATTTCTATTCATATGTATATATGTAATAATTTTTAAAAGGGCAGATTTACAACCCGAACTCTCCAGAAAATTCAATAGATTTTTTTTTAAATCATTTTATATATTTTTTTAAATCAAATAAAAAATCAATATAAAGTGTCTTTTAAATATTGCCAAGTTATGATCAAGGAAAACAGATGGAAACCCCCTCAAGCAGTTTTTATCACAATATATTTATTTATTTATTTAATTCCATTTATAGTCTAGATTACAAAAAAACTTACAGACTACTTGATTGTGTACTAAAAATACAGCCCTTATCAATTTTATCAAAAACTTACACCACTTAACAAAGATTTGAACGCAGTTTTAGGTAAAGAAAAGTCAAAGGCTGAAGAATTTGAAATAGAGTTGAACTCTTTCAATGCTCTTAAGATAGGGGCGTTAGAGGCATAGATAGTTCGGGCACGGTCAATATAAAACATATCCCAGTTACGAAGTAACCTAGGGGCTATGTGGAAACAAATATTCACAAGCAGACGTGGTGAGTCAATCACACCATTGATAATGTCATAGACAAAAGTAAGAGAAAGAATTGCTCTTCTACATTGAAGTGATTGGAGACTAATGAGTGAACATCTAGAATTGTAAGAAGGAATCGGCTCAGAAAAGTTCAAGGACCCCAACCCGTACCTTAAAAAGATTTTTTGGACTCGCTCAAGTCTTTTAATATGGCAATCATGATAAGGCCTCCAAATAAAACAAGCATATTCCAGCTTAGAGCGTACAAGAGACGTGAATTGCAACTTAAGAGTGTAAGGATCAGTAATGTCAGAACTAAATCGACGAATAAAGGCCAAAACCGAGTAGGACCTAGCGATAGTAGAAGTTATATGAGTAGTAAACGAAAATTGCGAGTCGAAAACTACGCCTAAGTCAGATATCTCTGAACGAGAAAAATATTGAATGAAAGCCAAGTCTGGCTAATTTAGAAATCAAGATTGGATGACTAACTCTGTCAAATGCCTTGGAGAAGTCCGTATAAACCGTATCGACTTGAAAGCGGTTGTTGAAGGCTGCAAGGCAGTACTCAGAAAAAATTGCTAGGTTGGAAACCGTGGATCTACCAGGCATGAAACCATGCTGATTATCGCTGATTAATAGCTTGACGGCAAAACTGATTTTTTTTTTTACGACGTACTCAAAAAGTTTAGAAACAGTAGACAATTTGGAAATTGGTCTATAGTTGGCAACATTATTTTTATTACCACTTTTATAAATGGGTGATATGAAAGTTAGCTTCCAAGCATCAATGAACTCACCACAATCGAGAGATTTGTTGAAGATAAAGAGAAGCGGGGTGGCTAAATCTTTGCAATTTTTGAAGAGATAAGACGATAAACCGTCTATATCTGTCTGGGAAGACGATTTGAGATTCCGAATCCCATCAACAATATCGTCCAGAGAAAGGGTAAGAGCTCCGAAGTTAATGGGCGAGTCTACCATTGAGGAGGACTCACGAACACTAACCGGATGAGTATCAAAATTGGAGCAAAAAAAATCTACAAAAAGATTAGCCGACTCCATAGGTGAAGAGGTATGAGTCCCGTTGTAAAATACGGACGATGGAATGCTCGAGGTAGCTCTTTTGGATTTTACATAATTCCAAAAAGCCTTGGGATTATCTTTAATGCAAGATTCAAAGTTTCGAGTAAAATTACTATGCAGTCTCTTACTCAAAGTTTTAAATTTTTTGTTGAAATGAATGTATTTCCTTTTGAACACCAAAGACGGTTCCCTATGTACAGTCACTTCTCAGAGCAGAAAACCCAGGACATCGCCATGGATCTCTGCGCAGTGGAACCACCCGGGGTTTTACCTCGGCCAAGGACTGTCACTTTCAATGTAACCCTGTTTAGTATGTTTTGTCCCATTCCGAAACTATCATCCTCCCCCCTTGCAGCAGGGCTGCAAGATATTCTTTTGTTACGGGCGGGCGTTGAGCCGAACCCCGGACCAAAAGAATGGATATGCAGTGTCTGTTGCAAAAAAATATATGTTAAACGGTCGCATTCTGTGCAATGCTTCTCGTGTAAGAGATGGCTCCATAAATCTGGATGTTCAGGGCTTAACCCTAACATCCACAGACCCCGTACTTTCTTTAGTACTTTCGTGGCCCCTTGCTGTTTGCGCCGTCGGGCGTCCCGCGGTAAGCGCCGTTCAAGCGCACCCCTACCGCCACCTTCTAGTAGCAATACTAATAATAATAATGTCTTAACGACTAGCAGCATTTCTGCTATACCCGCCACACAAATTCCAGACTGTTGCTCGTGCCTTATGGCGTCAACATCACGCGCAGCAGCTCAACACTCTTGCTCCCACCGGAGCAGTTTAGACATGAGCAACTCCGAGCATCAGTCTCTGTCTGTTTCGTTACACCCCCCCTCCCGTTTACACGTGAGTCAGGATCAACATCTTCTTGCACCTGTCTCGACGTGTACTGTTTGTCGGCAAAGATTATACATGCTCGCGTCATCGGTCAAATGCAATAACTGCTTAGGCCAATGCCACGTGCATCTATGCTCTGGGCTCGCGAACAGGAATCTTTGGACGGATGCGTTCATTGCACCATGCTGTAACACGCCTCAGCCTACGACGCCAGCCAACCCGGTTACACCAGGTCCACAGCTAACTAGGCTGAGGCACAGCCTTGGTCTTCGCCTACCAACACCTGGGCGAACACATCCGTCTCTCACGCCTTTGGTTAACTCGACATCGACCCCACCGGCGCACTTCCAAATCTTACAGCACAACTGTAACGGATTAACTGGTAAGATCGCAGAGATAACCAACTTGATGACGCAATATGACATAAAACTTGCCGCAATCCAAGAAACCAAGCTCAGTCCAAGGTCGGACCTCATTACCTATGGTGGATATAACATTCACCGGAAGGACCGTCATAGAGTAACAGGAGGTCTGGGAGGTGGTCTAGCGTTCATAACGCACAACTCTGTACAGTATCATCTATTTGATACCGACATCGAAGGAACGGATGATATCTTAGAAAGCCAAGGTATTACCATCCGTACAGGAGATGTCGATCTGCAAATCATAAACATCTACATACCCCCTGTCTCAAGTTGCCCCACCGGTTATCACCCCGACATTAGCTTGCTATTACGAGGAGATAACCGCGTGATCCTGGGCGACTTCAATGCGCACCACGATATGTGGCACTCAAACTTGCCAGCAGACAGTAGGGGGCATGTACTCGCAGAACAAATAGATGATACGGCTTTCTGTACATTGAACGGAGACGCCCCTACGAGAGTATCGGGTAACTGCTATAGCTCGCCAGATATTTCTATCGTAAGTGCAGGACTATTGAACAACACCAATTGGCGACCCATACTCACGTTGGCGTCTGACCATCTCCCAATAGTCATTACCATCGAACGACCGACGGACTTTATAACACCTGAGCATGGTACATACATCAACTTTACCAAGGCGGACTGGGACAGTTTTCAGACATATACGGACGAATCCTTGGCTGCTCTATCCATTCCTACGGACGTACGCAAAGGCGAACGAGACTTCCGCAACATCATTGACTTGGCCTCTAGACGCTTCATTCCTGCGGGTCGAATATCTCGAATAAGACCAAATTTCCCCGCGGAGGCAGCGGCCATGGCTAGAGAAAGAGATGAAGTGCGAAGTCTCAATCCCGCAGACCCCCGTATAAGGGATCTCAACGCGGAAATTCGTAGGTTGGTCGATAAACACAAACTGGCCAAATGGAAACAACACCTAGAGCAATGCAACCTCTCTGACGGTGTTGGCAAATTATGGACTACGGTCAAAGCTCTATCTAATCCAACACAACACAAGGATAAAGTAGATATTACTTTCGGTGACAGGGTGAAGAAGGACCCTAGGGGATGTGCGAACTCCTTCTGTAGACAATTTGTACTACATTCCCCACCCGATAGAGCTAAACGTAGAACCATGCGACAGGCGCGTAAATACAAAAACCAAAACACGCCCATTGTCATCACTGCCTCAGAGGTCAAGGAAGCCATCAGACAGGCTAAGCCCTCAAAATCCATCGGCCCCGACGGCATTGCCATGAAGATGCTGAAACATCTAGGCCAGGAGGGACACAAATACTTAGCGGCTCTATTCAATCTTTCACTGAACACTTTCGTCATTCCTGAAATATGGAAAAAGGCGAGAGTGGTTCTATTATTAAAACCTAGAAAGCCGGCAAACATAGGCGATTCATATCGCCCTATATCACTTTTGTCGCCGGTAGTGAAGACGCTAGAGTCCATTTTGCTCCCGTATTACACCGCAAATCTGCACCTGGCTAATCATCAACATGGCTTCCGTAAGCTGCACAGCACCACCACCGCACTCAATGCCATTACAACGCAAATAAATAGCGGTCTAAATCAAAACCAACCAAATCACAGGACTGTGTTAGTGGCACTTGACTTGTCGAAAGCTTTTGACACAGTCAACCATGCCACTCTCATACAAGATCTATTAGAAACACAAATACGTGATGGGTTAAAGAGATGGACCGCTAATTACTTGAATGGGCGGCAGGCGTCGGTCAACTTTAGAAACGCAACATCAAAACCAAGACGAATTAGACAGGGGGTGCCACAGGGTGGTGTCCTATCCCCGACACTGTTTAATTTCTATCTATCGAAGATGCCCCCACCACCAGAGGGTGTCTCCGTCGTTTCTTATGCTGACGACTGTACAATAATGGCGACGGGGAAGGGCCCCTATACTGATGAACTCTGTAATAAAATCAACGGTTACCTCTGCGACCTTTCCAGGTTTTTCACAGAGCGAGATCTGACGATATCTCCGACTAAATCAACGGCGACGCTTTTTACGACGTGGACGCAACAGGTGAGAAATGAATTAGACATTTTCGTTGACGGCACTAAGCTACCAACTGTCAGCCACCCAAAGTTATTAGGGATGACATTGGATAATACTTTCTCATTTGCTGGTCATGTGTCTGCAATGGTCTCAAAGGTACGTGGTCGCAACAAGATCCTCAAGTCACTTGCCGGCAGTACTTGGGGAAAAGACAAAGAAACGTTGTTGACTACATATAAGGCCATTGGCCGACCAGTCTTTGACTATGCCGCACCCATATGGTCGCCTAATGTACATAACACCAACTGGACGAAGTTACAAGTCTGCCAAAATACTGCCATCAGAACTGCTACGGGATGTCTCCTCATGTCTTCCGAGTCTCACCTCCATCAGGAGGCAAAACTGCTCAATGTAAAAGAGCATGCGGAAATGCTGAGCAAGCAATTCCTTCTGAACTGCCACAAGCCAGCACATCCAAACCGTCATCTTTTGGACATAGATCCGCCCCCGAGAGACATAAGGAAACATCTCCGTAAACATTATGATGAGATCCGGCATCATATTACCTTGCCGTTTGATCTGCAGAATCATAAGCGGGCTCTAACCGACATCCACACCGAGTCGGTAGATACTTTTGTCGGATCTCTACCTGTGAACCCCGTTCTGAACAGTCCTCCACCGGATATTGCTGAAGAAGAACGCACCTTACCAAGGGAGACAAGAGTTACCCTGGCACAGCTTAGGTCTGGATATAGTGTAAGGTTAAACTCCTACTTGTCCAGACTTAATGACACAATCTCAAACACATGCCCTGCATGTGGTAGGACCCCCCATGATACTCTACATCTCTTCAATTGTTCATTTGAACCTACTCTTCTAACCCCTCTGTCCCTCTGGACAAACCCTGTTGAAACTGCACGTTTCCTTGGACTCCCCTTAGAAGAGCTTGATGAAGATCTTCGGAATGATCATACACTCTAGACAGGGCAATGCATTGTTAACAACAACAACAACAACAACACCAAAGACTTTGTAGTCTTGAATTTTAAAAAAAATTTATTCGTCAAGTTCTTCAGCCACTTGAGCCCAGCAGTATACCATGGGATTTTGTAACAATTAATTTTTTTCTGCGGAATATTGTTGATGCAAATCTCATTGATAAGGCCTTTGAAGGAATTAAAACAGTCTGCCAAATCTTTACCAGAAAAAATAGCTTCCCAATCAATCAAAGATTCTTTTCGAGAAATTATATCAAAATTGCACGTTTAAATAAAAAACTATAAGGAGCATCTTCGACAACTATGCTTTCAAAATTATAAAATTCAACTTTCAAAACTAGCGGGATATGGTGAATACCGGAACACGACAGTGGACCAAGACACTCAGTTAGGGAATAATTAATATTATCATTAATAAATATAAGATCAAGTGTTCTTGATAACTGATTTGTGAAGCTATTAATCTGACAGAGGTTAACACTTAAGAGATTATCTGTAAGGTAAATTTCAGAGGAACTATTTACATTTATAGGAAGAAGAGAAAAGTTGTTGTCGGCATACGACCATTCGATATTTGGTAAGTTGAAGTCGCGCAATATACAAATGTTACTACCATCCTGAGTATGTAATAGATTAACAATATTGTCGACATGCGATTTATATATGGAATCCGTACTAGTCGGAGGAATATACGAAGCATACACAAACAACTTGGAGCTGCCTTGAACAGAGACGCAAAGCTGGTCGAGCAACGAATCCATATCAGACAGTTCCACGAGCGATGACCGAAAATGGCGGCGCACAGCAATTAAAACTCCACCACCTCTGGAAAGACCAGTTTTGCAATAGTCTCGATCTTTGCGATAAACATTGTATTAATTTAGGTCAAAGAATTCGCCATCCGAAAAATTGGCGTTGAGCCATGATTCAATAATAACGAAGATATCAAATTCTAAATGCGAGCTCATATCAAAAAGCAGACTGGACTTAGTCCTGAGGCCAGAGACATTTTGATAGTAGATACTCAGATTACAAGATATATTAGGATCCAAGACTTTTTCCATTAGTGCAGTCGAAACACCAAGCTTGAAATTAATTCGAGTCATGTCTTTAATGTCCGCATCCTTTTTTACCAGAGGGAAACATATTAGATGTTGATCACTAATGCATGCGTTTTTGGAAACAAAGGAAACAAGACTATCTGCAGTGACACTAGGTTTAAAGGAAGATAGATGAAACCATTTCCTAGAGCTAACAACATCAAGTTCCTTGTTATCACTAACTCCGATTATTAAATTAGAAGATCGTTTTGTAATTTGAGGGTTAACAGTGGTAGCTCCATTGTCCAAATGTTTTTTATTCCCTTGTTTCTTATTTTTCGGTTTTTTATGCTGAACTTTGGTCCATTGTGCAGAAGAAGGCGAGTTTTTATTGGCACAGGACGGCGACGATATTGGCATCTCAGCAGAAGACGACATGTCGTTGTTACTAGGAACGCCTGGCAGAAGCTGAGTATTGGAAACAGCAGCAGATGAGACAGAAACAGAGGAGATGTCAGACTTCTTTTGTGAAGCGCCTGCAGTAGCATATGAAAGCGAACCATCTGATAATGTTGAGGTTTGTATTGTCAAAGGCGATGAAACACCATTATTAGAAGTCACAACAGCTGAGTCAGCAGGTGGAGCTACAGCATTATAGGCGACGCAGACTGCGGCGGAAGGCAGAGAGCCGTTGGATAAGAAAGTAGAAATAGTACGCGTATCATTCAATCCGGTTGGATAGTCTCGCGATACAATTAGAGAACAATCAGTCAAATTAGTTGTATAGTCTCCAGACCCCATTACAGTATGATTGTTGTCCACGTAATTGTTTTTGTTTTGCATTTCCTTCACTTCAGTTACAGTATGATTGTTGTCCACGCAATTGTTTTTGTTTTGCATTTCCTTCACTTCAGTAGCAAGAGAAGCAACAGCAGAAAGCAACTCATCAAAACAAAGCTTCTTTTCTAATGAGCAAACCATGGCTTTTAAGAGGTCAGATTGCACAACCAGTGATTTGCACTCATCTCGCAAAGAGTTGGCGATATCAACCAAGCGTGAATTTTCAATTTTAAGAGCGCCGATTTCTTTTAGAGCTAAGTCTAAAGCACGCATTTGCTGTGAAGAGTCATGTGATGACGATGTAGGAGTATAAGTTTGAGTATGCATTTATTTCAACACCCACTTTTTACAAAGATTTAGCGACAACTTTGAGATTTTGTCCCATTTTCTCAGTGTATACCTGGACCGTAATGGTTATTTTTTGTTGGAATGCGAAATTTATTTTTATTGATGAAATCGATGAATGGAACCCAGGGTTACCAAATCTCATTTTTGCCACTTTCGCCATTTGGGAGGTCTTTCTTCTGGTAGATAGGTGGTTTTGCATAGGCATCGACTATATATTTTATGTTATTTATACACATATACTAGCTGACCCGGCAGACGTTGTCCTGCCCCAAATTTATTTCCCTGCATGTTTCTCTAACCCGATCCCTATATCTATTTTAATCCATATCCCTATTTCCTTCGTATAGGAGGAACCACGCCCCATTTTTGGTTATCCCCAGTTTTTTCGGAGGAGGCAGGGATTGATCTTATATAACTCCTCACAAAACTTCAGTGGTCTAACCTAAATACTTTCAGAGATATCGACTATGAAGTATTTCATTCGTATGGGAGGTGCCACACAGTGGCGGCGCCAGGCGTCGGCGACCACCGACGGCCTCGCGCCTGGTCGGCCTCGCAAAAGGCTCTCAAGGCTAGAAATTGGCTGAAAATTGCATTAAAAGTCGTTGATTACTGAAAGTTCGCCGACGGCCTCGCGCGAGTGTGACGGCCTCGCAAAAGGGTTGGACAAACTCTCGAGCTATTTATATTTTTTCTTACATTTATTCTTTTGCATTTATTACTCTCTCAGATTTTGATTTTTTACATAAAACCGTGTCAGCTAACTGCTCTCTCAAGCAACAGAGTTGCCTATTAACATGTTTGTATGCTGAGTATGGCCCGTTTGCAGTTATTATAAAAAATGCCTTATACATTTTTCTAATAGTATAAAAATAACGCGGAATTAATATTAAAAGAGTTAAATAATGAAAAAATCATCTACCCATACATATTTAATATTAGCTTCGACCTTTTAAAAAATAAAAATTTGTTAATTGAAAAGTGGACGATTTGCAAACATTGTTTTGTTTACATACACATACAAACATAACTAGTGCATACATGTGTGCTTGGTCTACGTAGCCCTACGGGTTTCAATAATCGCTCATACCTAGATACGAGTGACCGCAATGCCGTGCGGTGACTCGTTTTTGGCTAACTGCAGTCAAACTCTGCAAAATGCGGACTAAATTTTAAACTTTTGACCCGGGTTCCCTAGAAAAAATCTGAGTATTCAGTTTTGTAGTTCATTTAATTTAAATATAAAGGGGTTAAAGTCTCAAGTCCCGCGAAAGCGCGCTGATTTTTGAAATTTTTTTCGGGCAAACTTCAGCATTTTTCCCATACAAACAAAAATTGTATGATTTCGTTATATGTAGAAAGAATACACACAAAAAGCTGTCAAAAATCTGCACGCTTTCGGAGGACTTGAACCTTTTACCTCTTTATATATAATTAAAATGTGCTACAAAACTGCATACCTACTCAGATTTTTTCTAGAGAGCCCAGGTCAAAAGTTCAAAATTTAGACAAAATTTTGCAGAATTGCAAAAAGCGATAAAATTAAGCAAAATTCAATTTGAAAGACACTTTATAATCGGTTGCAAATGATATGGCCACCATTGCATGTATATGCATAGTTGTTCTATATGATTCAAATTAATGTCTGCTTTTAATGACATCCTTTCATATAAAATCTACCAAATTTGGTGGAAAATTTTCAAAGCGGTAACACTGAATGAGAGAGAAGTTCGGGTAATCCCCGAGCTATTGATTCGGTCGCTCAGTTCACCTTTTACTAGAGATGGAATGAATTAGTACTTTTGGTACCGTTTCGGTAACGTTTATAAACGTATGCGATCGTTTCATACCAAAAAGAGTTATTTATTTCTAAGCACATTATTTTATTTTATTTGATTTGCACACTTCGGCTAATTATACGAAGAATAAAGTCTCTAATGTTCGTAAAGGTGCCTTACCAAAAATAGTGGCAGTACTTCCAACAGAGTTTCAAAATTCACTATTTTCTGGGGCATCCACGTAAAACCTTTTTTGTGTTTTAATCGGTGTAAATCCAGTTTGAAGTTTTGTAATTTTTCGTTAATTGATATTAATAAAATGTTTTTTATTATAGGTACATACTTGACAAGAGAGAACATAAGGCTCTTAGAACAATGTTATGATATCATTTTGCATCGAGCTATTCGGTGGGATGTTTTTTTTTATTAAATCGCACTTACTCGGTTCAGTTATTGCAAAACCAATAAAAGATACCTCTCTCTAATTAACTTAAACTGCTATTAACAAATGTTTGTCCCAAAAACACAACTCCCTTTAAAGATAAAGCTCATGTTTCAAGTACCGAAAATAAGAGTTTTAGTACGAAAACATGCGATCACTATCTGCCGAAAGATTAGCAAAAGCGTGAAATTAATACTTTCGGTTTGTGTCTTTTCCTGAAGTGCTTTTTAAAAAGTGAGTTAAAGCTTAATTTTAAGTGTGAATAAAATTAGTTTCAAAAAGTTTTTAATTGGTGGAAATTTTTGAGGTAAGTAAGATTCCAAATACGTTTTTTATATAGATCTTTTTTTATATTTTTCAGTTTGTTGAATTCTGCCGCGATATATGCGAGAAGAGTTAGCTGCTCACCTCCTGCGTCTAAGTCGCGGCAGAATTGAAAAAAATACTTGAGAAATGTAAAAGCGAAGTAGGGAAATTTCTGGTATTGGTCTTTAATATCATAATGTAAGTTTTCCATTTTGGTGTGCCAAACGAAAAGGTAAATTTTGACAGTGGTTAATTTTGACATATGCAAAACGCAAGTGCGAAAGTAGATAGGTATTTTGTGAATAAATTTTCAATTTATGTGTTTTGTGCATTAGGTATATTACATTTTAATGTTTAATAACGCGTGTGAACATAAATTTATGTGAAATGGTATGGTGACAAAATTCGGTATTTTTAAATGATTTTGAGTCAAAATTCTGGAAAGAACTGAAACAAATTCTGTGAGACTATATTATTTCGAGTCAAATTTCTATATTTCAAAATTCTGAAAGTCATAACACTGGACAACAGTGAAAAAATTTCCAGACTTCCTTTAGTCTTTTGAGGTTAATTTAAGCGTGCTGATCACGAAAAAATGATTTGTTTCTTTCTAACAACTCTAGATATACACGATTTAAAAAAAAGAGCTTTCATTCAAGAAAATCGATGGATTATTACAAAAGTTATAAACGGTCAAATAAATAGAGCCATATATGTAATAAGTTCCCTACAAGTGATGAAAATCTCGAAAACCGTGAACATTTCACCTACCTTTTTTTCCTTTGTTTGATTGGCCATCATGTGGCCCTTCACCAGTTTAAAAGTTATCCATTTATTTCTTGACACCCTGTATGTAACCAGAATTTTTTTTTAGAATTTTGTGCCATAATCATTTCGTGGGTACCTAACCCATGTGAAATAATAAAGATGTCAACAGCACATGCACCTCTGTGCTTATAATATAACTGTCAGAATTTACCATCAAAATTTACGATTTTCGCTTATGTGGCACACAGCCTCGTTTATAGCCCGGTCAATATAGACTTTTGAAATAAAAAAACTCCCACAAAGCCAAATTTTTCCATAGGTGCAACTTAGGTTCGGGTTGTGCGCTGGGTTTGGGACCCGCCACGTAAAAAATTTAGTCCACTGAAAATTTTAATAAAGCCTCGGATGAGAACCCCCTTTAATGTTGACGACCCGGCGAAACGAAATAAGGACTACGAGAAGGATATTAGGGCATGTACCTGGAATGTCCGGACCCTTTCAAGGGATGGTACCGCTGCCCGACTGGTTGATGTCCTCATGAACGCAAAGGCTGACATCACCGCCCTGCAGGAAATGCGATGGACGGGACATGGAAAGACGACCATCGGACCTTGTGACGTATACTACAGTGGCCAGACACGCGGCAAAGCGCGTGGTGTAGGATTCGTGGTGGGAAAGAGACTTCGCCGCCAAGTATTAGCGTTCACTCCTGTGAGCGAGCGTCTCGCTGCGATCCGCATCAAGGCGAGGTTTTTCAATATAACATTTATCTGCGCCTATGCGCCGACAGAGGAGACGGACGACGCAGAGAAGGACTCCTTCTACGATAAACTTGAACAGACTTATGATCGCTGCCCCCAGCATGATATCAAAATCGTGCTCGGCGACTTTAATGCCAAGGTGGGCAAGGAAGGAGTCTTTGGTCCCACAGTTGGAAAATTCAGTCTCCACGATATAACATCCCCCAACGGCACTAGGTTGATTGACTTCGCCGCTGCTCGCAATATGGTCATCAGTAGTACCAGGTTCCAGCATAAGCGAATACACCAAGCCACATGGCTGTCCCCTGATCAAAGAACTAGAAACCAGATTGATCATGTCTTGATTGACGGCAGACATAGCTCCACCGTTCTGGACGTGCGTACACTGCGTGGTCCCAATATTGACTCTGACCATTATCTTGTCGCAGCCAAGATACGCACACGCCTCTGTGCAACGAAGAAAGTGCGCACAGTAACGGAAGGAAAGTTTGACGTCGAGAAGCTGCGCATGACACAGACAGCTGATAATTTCACAACCCGACTCTCACACCTGCTAGCAGAGGGCAATCCTCGACCTAACGATGTAACCGAGCAATGGAAGCATATCTCTCACTCATTGCGTACCGCCGCTGAGGCCACTATAGGGTTCCAGCGAGCCCGCAAGAACAACTGGTACGATGAGGAATGCAAAACTGCCTCGAAAAAAAAGGACGCTGCCTACAAGGAGACGTTGCGAACGGGCGCAACCCGCAGTGTATGGCAACAATATCGTGAGGCAAAGAAGGAAGAGAGACGCCTTTTCAGAAAAAAGAAAAGTGAGGCCGAAAGGCGTGAGTGTGAGGAGCTTGAGATGCTGGCTGACAGGAATGATGCCCGAAAATTCTATGAAAAGATCCGGCGGATGACGGAAGGTTTTAAGACCGGGGCAAGCTCCTGTAAGGACAATAATGGCGACCTGGTAACCGACGTACAAAGTGTACTTAAATTATGGAGGGAGCACTTCTCCTCACTGCTAAATTGCGAGGGAGACGTCGAACCCGATACCCCAATCCCTGACGATGGAAAAGTCGTCCCACCACCTGACTATGATGAAGTGAGGATAGCTATATCCCGGCTCAAAAACAACAAAGCGCCTGGAAAAGACGGACTACCCGCCGAGCTGTTCAAACACGGAGGCGAAGAGCTGGTAAAAAGCATGCATCAGCTCTTATGCAGAATATGGTCAGACGAATGCATGCCTCCGGATTGGAATTTAAGTGTGCTTTGCCCAATCCACAAGAAAGGCGATCCCGCTAACCGCACCAACTACCGCGGAATTAGTCTTCTTAATATCGCATATAAGGTTCTTTCTAGCGTGTTGTGTGAAAGGCTGAAGCCCATCGTAGACAAACTGATTGGACCTTATCAGTGTGGCTTTAGACCTGGTAAGTCTACCATCGACCAGATTTTCACGATACGCCAAATCCTGGAGAAGACCCATGATAAGAGAATCGACACTCACCATCTCTTTGTCGATTTTAAAGCCGCTTTTGACAGCGTAAAAAGGAGTTGCCTGTATGCCGCCATGTCTGAATTTGACTTCCCTGCAAAGCTTATACGGCTTTGCCAAATGACGTTGAGCAATACCAACAGCTCCGTTAGAATCGGGAAGGACCTCTCTGAGCCATTTGAAACCAAACGAGGCTTCAGACAGGGCGACTCCCTTTCGTGCGATTTCTTCAATCTGATGCTGGAGAAGATAATTCGAGCAGCAGAGCTAAACCGCAATGGTACAATCTTTTACAAGAGCGTGCAATTGCTGGCGTATGCCGATGATATTGATATCATTGGCCTTAACAACCGCGCCGTAAGCGCTGCCTTCTCTGGACTGGATAAGGAAGCGAAAAAAGTGGGTCTTGCCGTGAACGAGGACAAGACGAAGTATTTGCTGTCATCAAAGAAAGAATCGGCGCACCTGCGCCTTGGCAGCCATGTCACTGTTGATAGTTACAAATTTGAAACTGTGAGAGACTTCGTCTATTTGGGAACCAGTATTAACACCGAAAATAATATCAGTCTAGAAATCCAGCGGAGAATCACTCTTGCCAACAAGTGCTACTTTGGACTGAGTAGGCAATTGAGAAGTAAAGTCCTCTCTCGAAGAACAAAGATCACGCTCTATAAGTCTCTCATCATACCTGTCCTGATGTATGGCTCAGATTCATGGACAATGTCAAGAGAAGATGAGATGGCCCTTGGAGTATTTGAGAGAAAAGTTCTCCGGAAGATTTATGGTCCTTCCCGTGATGCCAACGGCGAGTATCGAAGGAAATTTAACGATGAGCTGTACGAGCTCTACGCAGATCTGACCATAGTCCAGCGAATTAAAGCCCAAAGACTCCGCTGGCTGGGCCATGTTATGCGAATGGACAAAGAAGCTCCAGCACAGAAGGTTTTCCTATCGTCGCCTGAATTCGGCAGCAGAGGAAGGGGGAGGCCTCGACTGAGATGGAAACAACAGGTGGAGGATGACTTGAACTCCCTTGGGGTTTCCAATTGGCGTCGGTTATCGCTAAAAAGGAATGACTGGCGTGCTTTGATACGAAACGGCCAAAATCGCTTAGGCGGTTAAGCGCCAATAAATGATGATGATGATGATGCAACTTAGGTTCACATTCAGAAAGAAAACCTCAAAAGTCCCCATCGATTCCATGTCTGCTAAAAAAGTTATCCCGGGTCAAAAAGAGAAAAATAGAAAACCCTCAAATTTAAAAAACTTACTGTTTTTGAGAAAAGTCCAAAAAATCTAAAATTTTGACCATTGCCCCGAATAACTTTATTAGCACACATGGAATCGATGGAAATGTTATTATGTGTCTTAACTTGGGATTATGTCTCATTTTTACTTCCCAACAAACACAGTCTCTAACGTTGGAGAAATGTCTTTGCGAAAGCGACAGTAGAGAACTACATTAGAATTCGATTAGAGATAGGTTAGAGGACTAGGCAAAAACACAAATCACTTTAGAATCCCATTAGAGAATGACATTAGAATTTGACTAACTAGAGAACTATGGTTTTCTCGATTTGAGAATTATGTCCCATTTTTTTGGCGAACGCTATGTTTCTCCAGTGTTTCTGAAGTCTTTGCCTAACGTTAGAGATTGTAGAATGGGGCTCCATGGGCGTAGCCAGGTAGGGGCAGAAAGGGGCAAAAGCCCCAAACTAAGCCAAATGTTCTCGCAAAATTCTGCGTTTTTTAAGAAAAAATTAATCTTTGTCCTCGAGGACATTTGGAGAAAATACTGAAATAGCGAGGACTTTTCAAAGAGTATTCTCGTAAAAACGAGACCAATTTGGGGAAAAAGCGGAAAAAATTTGGGAAATTGTCCTAAAAAAATGTCTGGCTACGCCCATGTGGGGCTAGTTCTCTAATGTACCTCCAATCGAAATCTAACTTCATGGTTTGTTGGATTGGGACTATGCCAATCATAATCCCAAGAAAACATTTTTGTTATGACCCTGCAAGGAGAGTGTCATAATGCCAATTTGTTTACTCAGGATTATGTTGGGTCACCTTTTGAAACCGTTCCATTAACGTGAAAATCTATTGTGAAATTGCAAAACTAAGCCAGTATGCACACGGAGCGAATCGTCATAGACGCGTATTAGACGCTACATTCGATATTTGTTGCTGAACACATATATTTAAATGAAAAGGAGCACACGAATCGTCAGCTGCACGAAAGTGGCAAAGCATTAAAGCTACATGCTGCTCGGCGTATGACAATGCTGGTCGCTAGGCGTCGTACGCTTAGAAAAGAGGAAGAAGAAGCATTTGTTTAAATTTTTTCGTTTTTCATTTTTGTTTGCCGTACCTTTGATTTCTTTTTTCAAAAAAAATTAATTGTTGCTTTCAAAAGAAAAAGAGAAAATTCACAAAATTTCTTTAATTGGTGGGAAGATGGACAGCCATAACTTCGGTAAATGTATTGATTAATATTTGAATTTTGACATTTCTTTGTCTGTTTTCTTTCTGCAGCCAGGCTTGATGTCGATTCGTGTCTGCACACAGGGATATAGTCGATACGTGCATGTTCAGTGAAATGACAAATACGCGTCTATGACGATGCGCCTCGTCTGCGGACAGCCTAAGTGTTTTCACTTCGTAAGTGAACTTTGTGGGTAATCCGCCATAGGTTTATTTTTTTTCACTGGCAGGGTTTGCACTAATCTAGTTAATCAATAACTGATATTTTTCAGGTCATAAAGTCTGGAAAGATGACAAGAGACAGAGACGTTGGGAGGAAATGGGAATCGGGAACATCGAAAAAAAAAGAAAGGCTACCGAAGATCTCTCTAATCAAGCTATGAGTTCAAAAACGATGAAGTTTCTTAGGAAATCTCGCTCAGATGTTACACAGTCCTCTCTGGATTCCAATATTCAGAGTACCTCAGTTTCCGACGATAAAAGAGATTCAGATTTGAGTGGATCAGCTGTCAACATGTTTGCTTTAGTTGCACAGCCCAATGAATTTCCTGTTTCTGCAGATAGTAGCGATTTAGAAAATCAAGACACTGACAATACTGAAAATGAAGAGCATGACGTGAATGTAATAGATTCAATTTCAGAACTAGATCCGGGAAAATGGGTATTACCAATAACACATTCCCAACGTGAACACTTAGTTAGAAATGGTCCCTATCAAAACCTAGAAAAATCTGATGAAAGTTATCCCAGGGACGAAAGTAAGCGACATTTTACCAAATTTCATTTCACCAGAAAAATGAGTAACGGGGAGATCCGACAGCGTAGATGGTTAGTTTACTCCGAGTCTCAAGATAAAGTTTACTGCTTTCCATGCAGAATATTTTCCAATATAGGGACACAGATGGTAAACGAAGGTTGTTCTGAATGGAAGGATCTGAGTCGGATATTGCAAAGGCACGAACTGAACCAAAAACATAAGAAGTGCATGATTGAATGGATGACATTGTGTAAGCGACTCGAATCTGGAACAACCATTGATAAACATAATGAAAGGTTGATGCGAGAATCCGGAAAACACTGGTATAATTTATTTGAAAGGTTGATAGATATTATAAACTACCTAGCCAAACATAATTTAGCATTTAGAGGACATCGAGAGTCTCTTAGCTTAAATAATGTCGGAAATAGTGGAAATTTTATAGACCTCGTCAAATTATTATCGAAATATGATCCAACGCTAAGAGAGCACATGAAACATATTGACGAAAAGAAACTACGTCAACATTATCTGAGCCACAACATTCAAAATGAATTGATTACATACATGTCTAAAGCAGTTATTGACGAAATCATATGCAGGGTAAAACAAGCAAAGTACTACGCTTTCTTGCTAGATTGCACCACTGATACGAGCCGAGTGGAGCAAATGTCATTGATATTAAGATTTTGCAATTCTTCCAGTGGAATCGTAGAAGAGCACTTTGTAGGGTTCATTTCCGTCACGGAGACAACAGGGGAGCATTTAACTAATACAGTACTGCAAGAATTAGACAAACTTGGTCTAGATATCCAAAATTGTCGAGGACAGGGTTATGATAACGGTGCTAATATGGTCGGCATTAATAAAGGTGTCCGAGCAAGGATAATCAATATTACCCAAGAGCGTTTTTCACCCCATGTGGTTGTCATAGTTGGAATTTGCTTTTAATTGGTGCAGCTAACTCCTCTGTTACAGCGAAAACATTTTTCGGCTTTGTCAACAGAGTGTATGTACTGTTTTCAAGATCAAGTAAACGGTGGGAGATTACAGAGGCTAACCTCAAACTTAAATTAAAATCTCTATGTGAAACAAGGTGGGAGAGTAGAATAGACGCAGTTAAAGCAATATTTTTGTAGTTTGATGACGTTATCGACTGTATAAATGAATAGAAAAATCCACCTTGTGATTCCGATACTTTAAGTGAATGTGAAGCTGTATTAAATGCAATGTTAACTTTGGAGTTCATTGTTGCAATGCACGTGTGGTATGAAATTTTATTACGCGTGAATAATATAAGTAAACTTTGGCAGAGCGTCACAGTGAACTTAAAGGTTGCTATTGATACACTGCGTTCATTTAACGGCTGGGTACAAGAGTTTCGAAACAAAGGATTTGAAGAAAGCATGAATAAATCACTACTGTTTATAGAAAACAGCAGCTACGAAATTGAGTCTCAGTTTAAACAAAAAAGGATAGGGAAGAAAAAACGAATGTTTAGCTATGAACATGTTGACGAATGTATACCCACCGCACCGAAATGCAGTACAAAGTAACTTTTTCAATACAATGATGGATTCCATCATACTCGACACGGAATTTCGCTTCAAGGCTCTCAATGAACATTATGATATATTTGGTTTCATATACGATATCAAGAGTTTGAAATATATGACTGAAGAGGACCTTCTTAAGCATTGTAAAGATTTGGGAACCGCGTTAAAGCACGGCGAAAACAGCGACATACAACCTTTCGAGCTTTTCGAGGAACTTACACTCTTAAAATCAAATTCACCAAACTCTTTTAATGACGTCAACCAACTAATCAAATACATTTTAGAAAACGATTTAGAAGATGTTTATCAAAATGTTTGCATCACAATCAGAATCATGCTTACAGTTCCAGTCACTGCAGTTTCTGCCGAGAGAAGCTTTTCAAAACTAAAATTGATTAAATCCTACTTGAGAAACATGATGACCCAAGAAAGACTGAGTGGCTTATCGGTTCTGTCAATTGAAGCCGAAATAGCGGCAGGTGTTAGTTATGGCGATGTATTGAAAAAATTCAGTGAAGCTAAAAGCCGAAGAATTCAATTACTATAATTTGTGTTCTTGACTTAAATAATAAATTACATTTTCTTAATACATATTATGTGGCATGTAAGTCATTTTATTAAATCCTCGGAATTTGTTTAATGGTGGGGATCACGGCTGTCGAAGTTGGTAATTAATTACCAAACTAGGAAATTTTTTGCCGTTGGTAGCTTGGGAACTTTTTTATATGAAGGGCTTAGAACCAAAAGGATCTAAGTAACATCGAGGTTGAATTGAGATAAGATCCAGAAAAAAAAAATGCCAAAAATCAGCGAGACTTCCTACGAACTTAAGTTTAGCACTTTGTTATACTAAAATTAAACGGGCTACAAAACTGCGTACTTAATCGCATTGTCAACAAATAGATACTATATTTAACTATACAAATATGGGTATAACTCAATTTTAAAACAAATGTCACCTAGATTCTTTTGGTTTTGAGCCCTTCATATGTTTGGTAATATTTGTTAGGCATTTTTAGTTCTCATATACAAGCATTTTTTCTCGACCAGAGACGCAGCTATAATATTCGTTTATAAAAAACTGTATTCTGAAAACCAGTACCTTCTCCAATCGAAGCATGTCCTTAGATGATGTAATATTTGCTCGAATAAGCATGCAAAGCAAGGCACCTTTTTTGTAAGAACAATAAAAAAAAAAATTTATAACTGCGACCTCGCAAAGCTCGCTCGCCGACACCTGGATTTGGTCTAGCGCCGCTACTGGTGCCACACCCCCTTTTTCGTTAACTCGAGTTTTTTGGGAGGTGTTAGGTATCGATCACATATAAAACCTCACCAAATTTTAGTGGCTAACATAAATACTTCCAGAGATATGGACTATGGAGTATTTCATTCGTATGGGAGGTGCCACGCCCCCTTTTTCGTTATCCCCAGCTTTTTTGGAGGTGGTGGGAATCGATCTCATAAAACCCCTTGCCAAATTTCAGTGGTCTAACCTAAATACTTCCAGTAATATGGATTATGAAGTATTTCATTCGTATGGGAGGCGCCACGCCCCCTTTTTCATTAACCACAGTCTTATGGGTGAGAATGTTGTTGTTATCCTATAGCCGTTTCGTATCAAAGCACGCCAGTCATTCCTTTTTAGCGATAACTGACGCCAATTGGAAACCCCAAGGGAGTTCAAGTCATCCTCCACCTGTTGTTTCCATCTCAGTCGAGGTCTTCCCCTTCCTCTGCTGCCGAATTCGGGTGTCGATAGGAAAACTTTCTATGCTGGTGCTTCTTTGTCCATTCGCATAACATGACCCAGCCAGCGGAGCCTTTGGGCTTTAATCCGCTGAACTATGGTCAGGTCTGCGTAAAGCTCGTACAGCTCATCGTTAAATTTCCTTCGATACTCGCCGTTGGCATCACGGGAAAGACCATAAATCTTCCGCAGAACTTTTCTCTCAAATACTCCAAGGGCCATCTCATCTTCTCTTGACACTATCCATGATTCCGAACCGTACATCAGGACTGGTATGATGAGAGACTTATAGAGCGTGATCTTTGTTTGTCGAGAGAGGACTTTACTTCTCAATTGCCTACTTAGTCCAAAGTAACACTTGTTGGCAAGGGTGATTCTCCGTTGGATTTCTAAACTGATATTATTTTCGGTGTTAATACTGGTTCCCAAATAGACGAAGTCTCTCACCGTTTCAAACTTGTAGCTATCAACGTGACTTGGCTGCCAAGGCGCAGGTGCGCCGATTCTTTCTTTGATGAGAGCAGATACTTCGTCTTGTCCTCGCTCACCGCAAGACCCACTTTTTTCGCTTCCTTATCCAACCCAGAGAAAGCAGCGCTTACGGCTGTTAAGGCCAATGATATCAATATCATCGGCATACGCCAGCAATTGCACGCTCTTGTAAAAGATTGTGCCATTGCGGTTTAGCTCTGCTGCTCGAATTATCTTCTCCAGCATCAGGTTAAAGAAATCGCACGAAAGGGGGTCACCCTGTCTGAAACCTCGTTTGTTTTCTAATGGCTCAGAGAGGTCCTTCCCGATCCTGACGGAGCTGTTGGTTTTGCTCAACATCATTTGGCATAGCTGTATAAGCTTTGCGGGGAAGTTAAATTCAGACATGGCGGCATACAGGCAACTCCTTTTTGCGCTGTCAAAAGCGACTTTAAAATCGACAAAGAGATGGTGAGTGTCGATTCTTTTATCATGGGTCTCCTACAGGATTTGGCGTATCGTGAAAATCTGGTCGATGGTGGACTTACCAGGTCTAAAGCCATACTGATAAGGTCCAATCAGTTTGTCTACGATGGGCTTCAATCTTTCACACAATACGCTAGAAAGAACCTTATATGCGATATTAAGAAGACTGATTCCGCGGTAGTTGGTGGGGTTAGCGGGATCGCCTTTCTTGTGGATTGGGCAGAGCACACTTAAATTCCAATCTGGAGGCATGCACTCATCTGACCATATTCTGCATAAGAGCTGATGCATGCTTTTTACCAGCTCTTCGCCTCCGTGTTTGAACAGCTCGGCGGGTAGTCCGTCTTTCCCAGGCGATTTGTTGTTTTTGAGCCGGGATATTGCTATCCTCACTTCATCATAGTCAGGTGGTGGGACGACTTTTCCATCGTCAGGGATTGGGGTATCGGGTTCGACGTCTCCCTCGCAATTTAGCAGTGAGGAGAAGTGCTCCCTCCATAATTTAAGTACATTCTGTACTTCGGTTACTCGGTCGCCGTTATTGTCCTTACAGGAACTTGCCCCGGTCTTTAAACCTTCCGTCATCCGCCGGATCTTTTCATAGAATTTTCGGGAATCATTCCTGTCAGCCAGCATCTCAAGCTCCTCACACTCAAGCCTTTCGGCCTCACGTTTCTTTTTTCTGAAAAGGCGTCTCTCTTCCTTCTTCGCCTCACGATAGCGTTGCCATACACTGCGGGTTGCGCCCGTTCGCAACGTCCCCCTGTATGCAGCGTCCTTTTTGACCGAGGCTGTGGTGCATTCCTCATCGTACCAGTTGTTCTTGCGGGCTCGCTGAAACCTTATAGTGGCCTCAGCGGCGGTACGTAATGAGTGAGAGATATGCTTCCATTGCTCGGTTACATCGTTAGGTCGAGGATTGCTCTCTGATAGCAGGTGTGAGAGTCGAGTGGAGAAATTATCAGCTGTCTGTGTCACGCGCAGCTTCTCGACGTCAAACTTTCCTTCCGTTACTGTGCGTACTTTCTTCGCTGCACAGAGGCGTGTGCGTATCTTGGCTGCAACAAGATAATGGTCCGAGTCGATATTGGGACCGCGTAGGGTACGCACGTCTAGAACGGTGGAGCTGTGTCTGCCGTCGATCATGACATGATCAATCTGGTTTCTTGTTCTTTGATCAGGGGACAGCCAGGTGGCTTGGTGTATTCGCTTATGCTGGAACCTGGTACTACTGATGATCATATTACGGGAAGCGGCGAAGTCAATCAACCTAGTGCCGTTGGGTGATGTTATATCGTGGAGACTGAATTTTCCAACTGTAGGACCAAAGACTCCTTCCTTGCCCACCTTGGCATTAAAGTCGCCAAGCACGATTTTGATATCATGCAGGGGGCAGCGATCATAGGCTTGTTCAAGTTTGTCGTAGAAGGAGTCCTTCTCTGCGTCGCCCGTCTCCTCAGTCGGCGCATAGGCGCAGATAAATGTTATGTTGAAAAACCTCGCCTTGATGCGGATCGCAGCGAGACGCTCTTCCACAGGAGTGAACGCTAGTACTTGGCGGCGAAGTCTCTTTCCCACCACAAATCCTACACCACGCGCTTTGCCGCGCATCTGGCCACTGTAGTATACGTCACAAGGACCGATGGTCATCTTTCCTTGCCCCGTCCATCGCATTTCCTGCAGGGCGGTGATGTCGGCATTTGCGCCTATGAGGACATCAACCAGTCGGGCAGCGGTACCGTCCCTTGAAAGGGGCCGGACATTCCCGGTACATGCCCTAATATCCAAATCATTATGCCTTATTCGTTTTGCCGGGTCGAGTTCGTTTTCATTGGAATTAAGTTTTTTACATGGCGGGTCCCAAACCCAGCCCACAACCCTATTTACCTTGAAGAAAATGGGAGGTGCCACGTCCCCTAATATTTTGTTCTGATTTTATAACATGACCTGCGCGTGGTAATAACAAACAAACCCCCCAAAGGAAGTATATGATTTGGTTCAGCCGTTTTCAAGTTTTAGCGTGACGGCTGAACACCATTTCATTTTTATATATATAGATTTAATTTAAAATTGACCAAGGTACTTACTCTTAAAATCTTTTGTTTGAAAAATTTGATTGACGCTATAGGTATTTTTTTGTGTTTTCCGATACGAGAATAGCTCGTAAAACACAATGTTCGTAAAATGTAAGTTACCCTGCTAGCTGGGTAGGTATATAATTTTTATCTATGTATATACATAAGTCACTCGGTTTCGACTATAACTATGACCCATTATGATGTAAGTATGTCTAAATACATATCGTTATCTTAATTCACAAAGGCCCTAACTGACATAAAAAAAATTTACAGAAGAAGCAAACAACAAAATTTTTTTTTACATTGAACGCATGCAAAGATAGCATTGTAAATTTGGAATATCTCCGTTGTTACTACTTAGAATTTGTAGTGAACGTGTATTTTACTATATCATACTTAAATATATGAAAAAGTCATTTTTGAAAAATGGGTCAATTAGGGCCTTTGTGAATTAAGATAACGATATGTATGTACAATTAAATACAAATATTTACATACATATCTACATATCGTCATAATTGTAGCCAGCCGCCTATCATCGTTTATTCGTAACATACGTAATCAAAATAATTTTAGTACAAATATGTAAGAATATTCGCACAATTATGTGTATACATATTTATATATATATATATATTCACATACATACATACATTCGAAATGACGTTAAATCTGCATTTGTATATATACATACATATGTAGATACATTTTGTGTGTTTTGTACAAAGATTTGTTGTTTGTACCAAAGAGGGGAAAACAAGACCCGACTAAGTGTCTGGCATAACCGCCAGAGCTGGCGACATTCTGTCTGCTCCGATCATGCGTTGTTGCCACTTTTACGTGGAGCCACATTGAGAATACTAGTTTACGCTGAAATACATTGGGACTTGTCTACATACATATGTACATACATGTGTATGTATGGACAATCTCGAATATTTTAATACACATGTAGGTAAATAGATATATATGTATTTGTATACATTATCGTGTTCCAAGTGATAATAGTTGATTTTTTCGGTAAATATATCCACACCCGCTTTGATATCTCTTCTAAATTAAAAGAACCACTTCTGCATTTGCTCTTCAAACTAAATTTTTGCGATGGGATTATATACATCTTTAATTTTAAATGACCTCTCTGGATCTCCACCAGAAAGTATCACAGATAGTTCTTTCAGCTCTCCACCCCTGGATCGATAAAAGTCACTTAAGGTACCATTTTCGAAAATATTGAGATATATATTAGACTGGGCCAAAAATAAAAAATTTCGTGTTTTTCAAAAATTATATTGATTTTCTTTTTAAGAAAGGTGAAAAAATAATTACTGTAATGTTTTCAGATTTTTAAATTAAAGTCTAGAGGTCTATCATCGCTAGTTTAGATTTTACAGACTTAACCTCAAATTTGGTATAAAAACGATAAATCATTGTTGAAAAACACCATTTACCTGAACATATTTTTGTAGCAAATTGAATTCTCTACAAAAGCTGCCTAGACTGAAATTTTCTCAGACTAACCGTTTTCTAGTATTCTATCCTCAAACATTGGCATGTTTTTTGGATTACCCGATTTTGGTTTGAAAATTTGCGAAACATGAAAAAATCAACATCAAATAAAGCTAAATACATATTCTTAAGGAAAATTGGCTGCTGAGTCCGAATTCGATATCAGAATTCAACAACGGGCCCGAAGTTAGGCCCTAACCTTGCAAAAAAGTCCAATATATTTTGTGATGGTTTTGTTAGGTTGGAGAAGAACTGCCACCTGTTAGGCTGATTCTGATCACGGATTTGGAGTTAGCTCGCCAAAATACATGAAAATTCATGTATTGAGTTCACAGATCCGTCAACTTTTTGTTTTTTTTTTTTTGACTGTAAAACTACACCTTCGCAGAGGAAGCATATATTAAGCAAAAATATGTTTGAACGTGTATGAGAAATTAATATTTTTGATTATAATATTCATCATATAATGATAATAAACCATGTATAATATCAATAAACAAAATTTAGTAAAAAAATGGATCAAAAACACAAAAAAAAGACGGAAATATGAATTTTTTTAGTAGAAAATTTCATGGACTATTTGACCGATCGAATAATTTATTACTTAAATTATTCTTTTTTTTTTGTTATTAACGAACAAACGGAGCAACAACTCACAAACAAACAATACCAGCTACCGTGATTTTTTTTAATTTAATACTAAATAAGTTTTGAAAAAGCAAATTTCCAAAAAAAAATTGTTTAACCTTTCTTGTAGCCCACTCAATTTCCTTGAAGAATCTGTATCTATCTTTGTTGTACATGGATATTTGCATTTTTGACAATTTTTGAAAGAAAAAATGGGAAATCGAAAAAACATGCTAATCTTTGAGGCTAGAATACTAGAAAACGGCTAGTCTGAGAAATTTTGGTCAATGCAAATTTTGTAGGGAATTCGATTTCCTTCAAAAATATGTACAGGTAAATGGTATTTTACAGCAATGGTTTGTCGTTTTTATACCAAATATGAGGCAAAGTCTGTAAAATCTAAACTAGCGATGATAGACCTCTAGATTTTAATTTAAAAATCTGAAAAAATTACAGTAATCAATATAATTTTTGAAAAAAACGAAATTTTTTATTTGTGACCGCAAGTTATATGAAATTTTTTTTTCGTATTTTTACTTGGCAAGCCCCTTAGATTTATTCCAAATTAGAAAAAAAAATATATATAAAAAATTTTAGATCGTTTGCATAAATAGGGCGTGCCTTGAGCCCACAAAGTTTGCTAAAAATGCTATTTTTCTCACTATGGCTCGCTTAAATTGTTCGTAACTTCAGTAATATTTATTTTTTTGAAAAACTTTATTCACAATTATTCTGATAAACAATGTTGCTCCGTATTAGTTTTTTGTAACATTAATATTTAATCTAGAAAAAACCAAATTAAAAAATAACAGCGAAATTTTCACATATATTCGCATTCTTTGCCTGAAGATTACAGTAGTTTACAAATAATTAGTTGAAAAAATACCAAGATATTCATGTATATGGGAGAATTGGCACTGGTATGCCGAGCTGTGAACATATTTTTAAAACATTTTGTATGGGCAGGTTTTCGAGATATCGGCAATTTTGTGTTTTTTCAGGTATCACTGCATTCAAAAATTCTTTTCGGCAATGATACAAAAGCGATGGGCGCAAGCGATACCTTGTTCGAAAGGAAATTAAAAAACGCTTCCAACGACGTATAATATGTGGGGGTGGACCAAACCATAGCAAACCTGCGCAATAGCTGGTCAAACTCGAAATTAAGTCGAGTTTTTGCGATTTTTGAAAGAAATTTTATTGTAAAAATGTTTTTTTCTGCGAAGTTGTAAAAATCAGTGGGAACATATCTCCGGAGCATTTCGTACCGCAGCCGAAAAAGTAATTGGATTCCGGCAAGTGAAAAAAAAACAGCTGGTACGATGATAGAGAGTGCAAAGACGCCGTCAAAAGAAAGGACGTGCCTATAAGGCGACGTTAAAAGCGAATGCAACGGGGAGCGTGTGTGAACACCGCCGTGAGATGAAGAGGGAAGCGAGACGGCTTTTCCGGGCGAAGAAAAGGGAAGCGGAAAAGCGTGAAATCGAAGAGCTTGAAATGCTAGCCTGCAGAAGCAACGTCCGAAAATTTTATCACAAAACCCGACGAATGACGGCAGGTTTTAAACCTGGGGTAAACTCCTGTAAAAATGACAACGGCGACCTTGTGGCAGATGTTCAGAGAGTACTAAGGTTATGGAGGGATCACTTCTCTGCCCTTCTAAACGAAGGAATATGGCAACAGTCCAGAGAAGAGGACGAACCCGACCCTATAATCGAAGACGATGGAATCGAAGTTCCACAACCCGACTATAACGGGGTGCGAATAGCTATATCACGGCTAAAAAACAATAAAGCGGCGGGTCCTGATGGCCTGCCTGCTGAACTATTCAAATGCGGCGGCGAGGAGCTGGTAAGGTGCATGCACCTTGATTGGAATCTAAGTGTTCTCGCCCAACCCATAAGAAGGGTGGTCACGCAAACTGCGCCAACTATCGTGGAATCAGCCTTTTGAGTATCGCATATAAGGTCCTATCAAGCGTATTGTGCAAAAGACTGAAGCCTGACGTAAACCGACTGATTTTACCTTATCAGTGTGGCTTTAGACCTGGTAAATCTACCATCGCGCAGAATTTTACAATACGCCAAATCTTGGAAAAACCCCGTGAGAAAAAGATCGACACACACCATTCCTTTGTTGATTTTATAGCCGCCTTCGACAGCACGAAAAGGAGTTGCCTATATGCCGCTATGTCTGATTTTGGTTTGATTTTGGAGCAACACCACCAGCTCGGTCAGAATCGGCAAGGACATCTCCGAGCCGTTCAAAACTAAGCGAGATTTCAGGCAGGGCGACCCCCTATCGTGCGATTTCTTTAAATTGATTTTGGAGAAAATAATACAAGCTGCAGAACTTAATCGCGTTGGAACAATATATTACAAGAGCGTACAACTGTTGGCGTATTCCGATGACGTCGACATCATTGGCCTCAACAACTTCTGCGTACCCCAAATTAGGAAAAGAAGCGGAAAAAATTGGTTTGGTGGTGAAAGAAGGTAAAACGAAGTACCTGCTGGCATCAAGCAAAGAGTCAGCGCATTCGCGTCTGGCAACCACACCACTGTTGACAGCAATAATTTCAAGATAGGAAGGGACTTTGTATACCTGGGAAAAAGCATTAATACCAATAACAATGTAAGCCTAGAAATCCATCGAAGGAGAACTCTTGCAAACAAATGCTGCTTTGGGCTGAGTAGGCAATTGAGAAGTAAAGTCCTCTTTCGACGAACAAAAACAACACTCTATAAGTCACTTATCGTAGCCGTCCTGCTATATGGTGCGGAAGCATGGACAGTGACAGCATCTGATGACGCGGCTTTGAGAGTATTCGAGAGAAAAATTCTTCGAAAGATTTATGGCCCTCTAAAAGTTGGCGACGGCGAGCACGGAAGAATATATAATGATGAGCTGTGTGTTAGTTCAGCGAGTTAAAACCCAGCGGCTTCGCTGGCTAGGACACCTGGTGCGAATGAACGAAGACGCTCCGGCCCAGGAGTTATTCTTATCGGCACCCGCCGTTGGAAGTAGAGGAAGACGGAGGCCACCACTCCGATGGCAGGACCAAGTGGAGGCAGATCTGAGAACACGCGGTGTCTCCAATTGGCGCCAGTTGGCTCAACAAAGAGCCGAAACATGTTGGACGGCCAAAATCGCCTAGGCGGTTAAAGGTTATTTGAAGTAAGTAAGTGTAAAAATGAGGATTTTTTTCTAAAGTTTGCATAATAACAAACACAGATCTAGGAAAAGCTATTTTTGGCAATTTTTTTTGTAAATTTCCACATTTTTGAATTTAACTAAATTGTAACAGGTCTATGTCTGGATAAGGTAGATATTCAAAAAAATTCGTGGTGTCAATCATTACTAAGCATATAGAGTCCAAATCGATCGTTTGTAGAGTTTTTGTCCGTCTGTCTGTCTATCTTTCTGTCCTACTGTCTGTCTGCATGTTTGTGGACGTATCATTCGAAAACTGCTAAATAGAATTAAATGATACTGTTGTATTAGGGGACGTTTAACTTGAAATTTAAGACATGCCTTAGTTCGATAACTCGACCGGTTTCAGAGTTATCGACCAATATGTGGACCAGGGGTGCCAGTGAAGAACGGCTGAATAGAATTAAATGATACTGTTGTATTAGGGGACGTTTAACTTTAAATTTAAGACATCCCTTAGTTCGATAACTCGACCGGTTTCAGAGTTATCGAGCAATATGTGGACCAGGGGTGCCAGTGAAGAACGGTTGGAATTCAACTGTTTCGCAAGCTAAGGTAAGAAAACTGTAACCGAACATTTTTCACAAAAATCGCGGATGTTAAAAGAGTTAATTATTGCTAATATTAAAGAAAAGAAAATGATACCCAATTAACATATGGTGCACCTTAAAGGATTAATTCATTTGTTTACATTAGTTTGACATTATATCCCCTTACAAGAGAAACACATGTAAGTGTCAATCACACTTTATTGAATACATTATGGTATAATGTCAAACAGAAAAAATATTTTAACCCGCTAGAAAACAATTTTTTTCAGTTTATAAACTTTTTGGAAAAAAATGTAAATTAACTCTTGTTTTAAATATTCAATATTTATATTTTACCTTTAATTCAAATTAGCAATACGAAAGGATATTATGTAGCAAATTTATTAATTTTATTGATAGTAAAAAAACTACGGTGCCAGTAAAGAACGGTTGGAATTCAACTGTTTTGTAGGCTAAGGTAAGAAAACTGTAACCGAACATTTTCACAAAAATCGCGGATGTTATAAGAGTTAATTATTGCTAATATTAAAGAAAAGAAAATGATACCCAATTTACACGTGGTGCACCATAAAGGATTAATTCATTTGTTTACATTAGTTTGACATCATAGCCCCTTACAAGAGAAACATATTTAACTGTCAATCACACTTTATTGAATACATTTTGATAATAACTGACAAAAAACCAAAATTTTTCAATCTTGATAAATAATCAGGAAAAAAATATTTTTATTAAGTGTTTTGAATTCTGCGCAAAATTTATTCAACAAAGTGTGATTGAATTTAACGTTGCTCTCAGTCGGAACCAGGGTATAATGTCAAACAGAAAAAATATTTAACCCGCTAAAAAACAATTTTTTCAGTTTATAAACTTTTAGGGAAAAAAAATTTTAAATTAACTCTTGGTTTGAATTTTCAATATTTATATTTTACCTTTAATTCAAATTAGCAATACGATATTCTGTAGCAAATTTATAAGTATTTTATTGATAGTAAAAAAGAACGATTGCAATTCAACTCTTTTGTAGGATAAGGTAAGAAAAGTCTAACCGAACATTTTTCACAAAAATCACGGATGTTATAAGAGTTAATTATTGCTAATATTAAAGAAAAGAAAATGATACCCAATTTACATGTGGTGCACCATAAAGGATTAATTCATATGTTTACATTAGTTTGACATTATAGCCTCTTATAAGAGAAACATATTTAATTGTCAATCACACTTTATTGAATACATTTTGATTCTATGTTAAAAAAAGTATTCAAAATTAATTTTAATAAAATAAAATATGTCTTTGATGCAAAATTCAAAAATACTTGATAAAAATATTTTTTTCTTTATTATTTATCAAGATTGACAAATTTATCAAGAACACAGAATCGAGCGGATAATCATATTAAAATAAAATGAAAATTACAAGCATCTAATTGTTTTTATAAAAACGAGTAGCGCGACCTCTAAACAACCTTTGTTTTTGTAATAAAAAAATAGCAGCCTCTTTTTTTTGTCACAAGGAACTATATTTCGGGGAAGCGTTTTAGAATGTCCCAAAGAGAAAATTTTTTAACCACTCTAATGTATGTATGTATATTTGTATATACATAGGCATACGACGCCGCCACCGCGAAACTTGAAAACAAGTTTATTTGTAAATGCCCTGTGAGTAAGGCAGCAAGAAATGATGCGATAAAAAGAAACTAGAAACTTAAATGTATTTTCATAGAGGAAATGATTTGTTTGCCTTTTTAACACAATTTCACATAGGGAGCGATTCATAGCGGCCGTTACCTCAGCGCCGAGCATGAAATGTGACAACAGTGTATACTTAGTTTGATTTGGATGAGAAACCTGTTTAAAAACAGAAAGAACATTCGTTTAATACACCACACTACTTGGACGTTCAGATTCATCATGTCCATACATTCATAAATATGTATATGTATATGCATGTACATGGGTATTTGTTTGCATTTTGCTAGTGTTCTTTTCTGCAAGTTAGCATGTAGGCGTTTTTTGTGTCGTTGGTCTGAAATAAGTACCTACACAATTTATGAATACAAGTACTTGTACAATATGTATGTGCATATGGACATTCAATATACAGTAAAGATACCGACAGTGCTTTACAGATATGCATTCATACATATTGGCCTGAGTATAATCATATATAAACATTAGGGTGATTCAAATAAAAAAAAAATTGTTTATTTTTTCGGTCTTACCCCCTGAATGATGAGAAAATAAGACTACGTGAATTCAAAATTTTTCCAAAAATTTGCTTTCACTTCATTTTTACAGAAAATTGCTCTGACTGAAAAATAATTTTTTAAAGAGGCAACATGGATATCTGTGAGGGAGCTCAAGATAGCGAATTAGAAAGAGAAGCTGCCAACGTCACCCACCTTGTAGTTATTTCTCCAAGCATATACTCCGTTAAATCATCTAAACAATAATCCTTAAAGAGTATTGGAGTACTGCTCGAAAAATCCTGTAATAAATAAAACTTGTGGTCCTATTTACATGGCGATGTGCTAAGGGAGCACCACCTATTCGACTGCCCCTGCAAAAATCGAGAGTACTCAGTTCGATATCTAAAAAGTACTTCAATTGAAGTATCAGAGCCAGTGTACGAAAATAAACTTTATTCTACAGTAGGTACTATTTTGTTTTGTTTATTACTTTCATAATTCAATATTACTTTCATAAACCAAAAGCAAACGTTTTCAAAAAGTAATAAACTGTACAAAACTTAAATGATATGCTATTCGAGCATATGAAAAGTATTTTGTACAGTCCATTTTCGTACCTGATCAGAGTACTCAAAATGTAATCCTTTTTCATATAAAAATTGTGCTCCAATTAACATTGCGATGTCCTAGGACTGGACCACCTACTCCAACCTACCTGCAGCCAGAATACTTTGCAATGTACCTCAAGGTTGTTATAACGAAATACAGTGGAATCTGGATTTAGTGAACACCGAAATTTTTGCATGAATTACTCGAAACAGTGAACAATCAAAAGCCTCTAAATCGTGAACAAAACTTTACACGCAAATTTTCTTGTCGTGAAATTTCGCATGTAACTCAAGGCAAAGTATTAAGGGTCAAATACATAAAGCTTTGTTAACCTCGAATGACATTTGCAACCTCAAAACTTTGCGTAAACTTCAGAGGTACGCTTTGGCGCTTCTCTTTTATACATTGGTTTTCGTTATTTATTTATTTGCATTCAGAGTGTTTTGGTAAATTTATTAATTTAATAGAGAAAAAATGAATTAATTAGCATTTCCTTCATTCATTCTTAAATTAAAGCAAAGTCATCAACATCTGATTATCAAAGCAAGCAAAATTTGAGTTTGCCAAATTTCAACTGCTCGAATTATCTTCTCCAGCATCAGGTTGAAGAAATCACATGGAAGGGAGTCGCCCTGTCTGAAGCCTCGTTTGGTTTCAAATGGCTCAGAGAGGTCCTTCCCGATTCTGACGGAGCTGTTGGTATTGCTCAACGTCATTTGGCAAAGCCGTATAAGCTTTGCAAAGAGATGGTGGTTGTCGATTCTTTTATCATAGGTCTTCTCCAGGATTTGGCGTATCGTGAAATTCTGGTCGATGGTAGACTTACCAGGTCTAAAGCCACACTGATAAGGTCCAATCAGTTTGTCTACGATGGGCTTCAGTCTTTCACACAATGCGCTAGTAAGAACCTTATATTCGATATTAAGAATACTGATTCCGCGGTAGTTGGAGCGGTTAGCGGGATCGCCTTTCTTATGGATTGGGCAGAGCACACTAAATTCCAATCCGGGGGCATACACTCATCTGACCATATTCTGCATAAGAGCTGATGCATGCTTTTTACCAGCTCTTCGCCTCCGTAGTTCGTCTTTTCCAGGTAATTTGTTGTTTTTGAGCATGTATATAGCTATCCTAACTTCATTATAGTCAGGCGGTGGGACGACTTTTCCATCGTCAGGGATTGGGGTATCGGGTTCGACGTCTCCCTCGCAATTTAGCAGTGAGGAGAAGTGCTCCCTCCACAATTTAAGTATACTTTGTACGTCGGTTACCAGGTCGCCATTATTGTCCTTACAGGGACTTGGCCCAGTCTTAAAACCTTCCGTCATCCGCCGGATCTTTTCATAGAATTTTCGGGCATCATTCCTGTCAGGCAGCATCTCAAGCTCCTCACACTTACGCCCACATTTCTTTTTTCTGAAAAGGCGTCTCTCTTCGCCTCACGATATCGTTGCCATACACTGCGGGTTGCGCCCGTTCGCAACGTCTCCCTGTAGGCAGCGTCCTTTTTGTCCGAGGAAGTGCTGCATTCCTCATCGTACCAGTTGTTCTTGCGGGCTCGCTGAAACCCTATAGTGGCCTCAGCGGCGGTACGTAATGAGTGAGAGATATGCTTCCATTGCTCGGTTACATCGTTAGGTCGAGGATTGCTCTCCGATAGCAGGTGTGAGAGTCGAGTGGAGAAATTATCAGCTGTCTGTGTCGTGCGCAGCTTCTCGACTGTCAAACTTTCCTTCCGTTACTGTGCGTACTTTCTTCTTCGCGCAGAGGCGTGTGTGTATCTTGGCTGCAACAAGATAATGGTCCGAGTCGTTATTGGGACCACGTAGTGTACGCACGTCCAGAACGGTGGAGCTGTGTCTGCCGTCGATCATAACATGATCAATCTGGTTTCTTGTTCTTTGATGAGGGGACAGCCAGGTGGCTTGGTGTATTTGTTTATGGTGGCACCTGGTACTACTTATGACCATATTGCGAGCAGCGGCGAATTCAATCAACCTAGTGCCGTTGGGGGATGTTATATCGTGGAGACTTAATTTCCCAACTGTAGGACCAAAGACTCTTTCCTTGCCCACCTTGGCATTTAAGTCGCCTAGCACGATTTTGATATCATGTTGGGGGCAGCGATCATAGTTTATCGCAGAAGGAGTCCTTCTCCTCAGTCGGCGCATAGGCGCAGATAAATGTTATGTTGACAAAAATAGCCTTGATGCAGATCGCAGCGAGATGCTCGTGCACAGGGGTGAACGCTAGTACATGGCGGCGTCACAAGGTCTTTCCTTGTCCCGTCCATCGCGTTTCCTGCAGGGCGGTGATGTCAGCCTTTGCGTTAGCGAAGCCATCAACCAGTCGGGCAGCGGTACCTTCCCTGGAAAGGGTCCGGACATTCCAGGTACATGCCCTAATATCCTTCTCATTGTCCTTAGTTCATTTTGCCGGGTCGTCAACATTAAAGGGGTTCTCATCCGAGGCTTTGATTGTTTTTTCATTGGAATTTGATTTTTACGTGGCGGTCCCAAACCCAGCGCACAACCCGTCTCCGGGGCTTTGAACATGAATATTCACACATTTTATAGCGAGCCGCTTGTTCCAAGACAGACACCCGCATGCAGCCGCACCACGCGGTGAACAGACGCTGCTAAAAAAGACCTCGGTGAGCCCTTAAGCCAGATATGCCAGAGTGGCTCCACCGGGGCTCCCGCTCTTTCTGTCGCAAGCAATAAATAGTTCATCTAAATGGTTCGAGGAGGAGTAACGGTGTCAGTATAGGAACGTCAGTGCCGGGATTCTGCTATGTGGAGAATTCCGAAAATGCCGGGATTTTCCATATGGCAGGGTCCCGGAACTGACTTTCCTAGTGTTGGTGGTATCACAACGGGCCTTTTAATACTGGCCTAGGTGTGCCTCTGCGGCAGCCACTTGAACCTAACCTAACCTAATAAATAGTTCACGTTGCCCAGAGTGCACGAACGGGAACGCAAGAGCCGGGATTGAGTAAGGTCGCACACCTAGAGCTGCTTGCCCAACTATACAACCACACCCCATTACAATCCTATGCTGAATCCAATTATGAGAAAAAAAAAATTATAATTTTACAGTTGAGAGCTGTCAAATAGTTGTACAATTTCCAAAATTTAGAATATCAATTTGATAATTGCACTGACTAAGTGTTTATAAACCCTGACAACAATTTTTATGTCATTAAAAGTTTGACAATTGTCAGGCTGACTTCAAAATGTCAGTCAAAAAATTTTAAATTGACAGCTGTCAGATAAACTGACTATTATTTTAAAATTTAAGCAATGTTTTTTTTAATAAAACTGCTGTCTTAGGCTTTTGTATATACTGTTCACAAATTGTATGCCAGTTCTTTTTCAACTACCATTTACCAAAATTATGAAAATCCCAAAAATTTAATTTTTTTAAAAGCTGAATAACACAACGACACATGTTTAAAAATGTTAGACCGAGAGCCGGTGACTGCGAGATCTTCGTCATTTTATGAAATCTGAAACTTAGATTAGAAACTTTCTCTGTGGATACTTCCGACTAGAGACGGGCGTCGTGCGTGTTTTTGACCGTGACACGAAACACGCACGCGTGTGTCCATGTGCTCGTGTTTGAAAATGCGATTTCGTGTCGTGTTTTTGAATCATGTTCTATGATAGAGCGTTGCTGGAAAAAAGAATTAAAGAGAGTGTTATTGAAACAAATTTTGATAAAGGGGGTTTTTGAAAAATATTTTGAAATAGGGCGACCTGCCACCCAGTCGTCGGTACATACCTTATAAGCTTTAGATGTATAAATACATACCATGTACAAAGTACATTTACAAATATATACAAAAACTAGCTGACCCGGCAGACGTTGTCCTGTCACAAATTTATTTCCCTGCATGCTTCTCTACCAGATCCCTATATCTATTTTAATCCGTATCCCTATCTCCTTCGTATAGGAGGAACCACGCCCCCTTTTTCGTTATCCCCAGTTTTTGGAGGTGGCAGGGGTTGATCTTATATAACTCCTAACAAAATTTCAGTGGTCTAACCTAAATACTTCCAGAGATATGGACTATGAAGTATTTCATTCGTATGGGAGGTGCCACGTCCCCTTTTTCGTTAACTCGAGTTTGTTGGGAGGTGTTAGGGATCGATCACATATAAACCCTCACCAAATTTCAGTGGTCTAACATAAATACTTGCAGGGATATGGACTATGAAATGTTTCCTTCGTATGGGAGGTGCCACGCCCCCTTTTTCTTTATCTCCAATTTTTTTGGAGATGGTAGGGATTAATCTTATTTAACTCCTCATGAAATTTCAGTGGTCTAACCTAAATACTTCCCGAGATATGGACTATGAAGTATTTCATTCGTATGGGAGGTGCCACGCCTCCTTTTTCGTTATCCCCAGTTTTTTTTTGAGGTGGTAGGGATCGATCTCATATAACCCCTTACCAAATTTCAGTGGTCTAACATGAATACTTCCAGAGATATCGACTATGAAGTATTTCATTTGTATGGGAGGTGCCGCGCCCCTTTTTCGTTCGTTATCCCCAGTTTTTTGGAGGTGATGGGAATCGATCTCATAAAAGCCCTTGCCAAATTTCAGTGGTCTAACCTAAATACTTCCAGAGATATGGACTATGAAGTATTTCATTCGTATGGGAGGTGCCACGCCCCCTTTTTGATTAACCCACAGAGTTATGGGTGAGAATGGTGTTTTTATCCTATAGCTCTGTGCCAATTTCCAGGCTTTTAGAGATATTAAAAAAAAAAGCTAATGGCGGCGATATACCAACAGGTTATCATAACCTCTAACGAGATTTTTTGCCGAGCTTCTCTTTCCAACTTGTGGTGTGTTGCTTTTGAGTTTTTCCTACAAGTTGGCGTTACCTACAGTTTTTTGCCGACTCCGAACGGCACTTGCAAAGCAAATGAATTTTTTGCTGAGAAGCTTCTCATGGCAGAAATACACCCGGAGAGTTTGCCAAAATACTGCCGAGGGGCGACCCCGTTTAGAAAAATTCTTTTTCTAAATAATTTTTGATGTTACTTTTGCCGGGCATCGAACCGCCACGACTTGGTGTAGAAGGCCGAACACTTAATCGCTACACCACGGCGGCCGCCGAGATATTTACCTTGAAGAAAAAAGTTTGTATGGGAGGTGCCACGCCCCCCTAATATTTTGTTCTGATTTTATAACATGACCTGCGCGTGGTAATAACAAACAAACCCCCCAAAGGAAGTATATGATTTGGTTCAGCCGTTTTCGAGTTTTAGCGTGACGACTGAACACCATTTCATTTTTATTTATGAGCCGTTTAAAGCACAAGTGGTATAAGTCCAGTTTTCGTTTTTTTTTTGGTTTGGCATGACGCTGTGTAGGGGAAAATTAGTTCTATATAACACGCTAACGGGTAACTCTTAGCTCCCATAGAAATAGCAGAACTAACTTGTGAAATCAAGGGTACCCCCTATTTGTTGACAACACAAAACCTTCAATATCTCATTTCGAGAAAAGTGGACTTATACCACTTGTGCTTTATGGGGCTCATATATAGATAAAATAAAAGCCATAAAATACCGTTTTATTATTTTTTCGTGCGTGTCGTGTTTTAGTAATTTTTCCCCGTGCGTGTTAGTGCATATTTTCGAAAATCTGTTTCGTGAACGTGTCGTGTCGTGTTGCAAAAATCATGCACGCGCTCACCTCTACTTCCGACAGAGCTGGGAATAATGCTACATCATGAAATTCGAGTCATCGGGGCATTAAAAGATACACCGAAAAAAATGTGCAAAATCTAAGGCCTTAGTTTATTCTTCAAAGCGTTAGAAATCATGTACAGCATCCCCAGATTTTCTTTACCCTCTGCCAGACTTTTATAACTCTTGACCAGTTCCAGACGTACTATCATCACATCATCAATTTCCTTAATTCTATTGGAGCATAGGGCTTTGACCAACGCTTGAATCGTATTCTGTTTGGTGCTGTTCTCGTGACATCATTCCACGTATACCCTGTGTCTTCGACTTCTTTATCAACAGTTCTGCGCCAAGTTTGCGCTGGTGCATCAGGTCGCCGGCTTCCCTGTGGAGTCCACTGCAATGCTTGTCTGGCTGTATTCAGTGAAGGTCTTCTAAGACGACCATTTGACGTACTATATCCAAAGTATAAAAGCTTGAATTTTTTACGATACAACTTCTATTCATATTGAAAACAATGAAATAACATTAAGTAATTCTAATAGGACGAGTTCGTTGGGCCTTTATTTTTGTGGATCCTTTGTACTATTCTCTGATAATGGAATAAAGGTCCTACTCGATCCTACTCATTAGTTCATAGTCAAATTTTGTGAAATCGTGGTTTTCCATAAGCAAAAAGTAAGACCAGACTGAAGAACTGTAGTTGTATTTGAAACTTGAGTCATGGTGCCTTTAAATTATACACCGAAAAAAAAATGCAAAACCTAAGGCCTTAGCGGAATATGCAGACAATTTAGCCATTGCATACAGATGCAAATTCCCAAAAACTCTGTGTGACTTGATGCAAGTAGCACTGGAACTCGTTCTCTACACCAACCGGTACAAAATACCACCGCTGGACCTACCAGAACTTAATGGCGTGAGCCTGAACTTGGCTGATAAAGCCAAATTCTTGGGCACAGTTCTGGACAGGAAGTTAAACTGGAAGGAGAATATTCTTCAGCGCCAGAGGAAGGCGTGTGTTGCACTTTACACATGCAAAAGAGCCATTGGCAAAAAGTGAGGTCTCAGCCCCAAAATATGCTATATGGAGTCGTGGTGTGGTGGCCTGCGCTGAGCAAGACCACAAACCGGAATCTGTTAGGTAAAGTCCATAGATCTGGCATGATCTGTATAAGCGGCGCGCTAAGAACAACGCCCAACGAAGCTCTTCAGGCCATTCTAGGCATTCTTCCACTCCATCTGGAAGCGTACCAGGCAGCAGTGGCAGCGGCTCTGCGCCTAAGAGAAACTGCTGGCTGGGGCGCAAGCACAACTGGACACTCCAGTATTCTAAGATCTTACAGTTTTCTCCCTATGAGCACAGATCGAAGTGCGGCCACAACAGTCGGAGACAGCTGTTTCAAAACAAACATTCCCAGCAGGGAAGAATGGGAGAGGATGGATCGCTGCCCCACTATTATTGACGGTATTTCTGTTTACACTGACGGCTCGAAGCTAGACGGCAGAGTTGGAGGAGGGGTTTATTCAAGGGATCTGGAACTTGAGCTCTCCTTCAGACCACCTGATCACTGCAGCGTCTTCCAGGCTGAAGTCTCAGCAATCTTGGATGCCGCGATTTGGATAAGTAAACGCGCTATCGGAGAGGACATCGTTATTTCAGCTATATTTTCAGCTGTCGTCGATCTCTTCAAGAGATGGCCCAACAGGACCGCGTGAACCTCACATGGGTCCCGGGACACAGGGACATTGAGGGAAACTGTAAGGCAGACGAAATTGCCAGGCAGGGTGCGACCAAGCAGGTTCTTCGGGATAAAGGGCGCTTAGGTATGCCGTTTGCCACGTGCAAGCTAATGCTGAAGGAGTACACACTCCGTCAAGCCAACGAAAGATGGCAACAATCCCCAGGGTGCCGGACATCCAAACAAACCTGGTCAAAATGGGTTCATAAAAGATCTAGAGTCATTCACGCCCAAAGAAGGAGAGAAATTTCCATGTTAATAGGTGTTCTAACTGGGCCCTGCCTTATTGGTAGGCACGCAGAAAGGCTAGGTGTGCCCTACCAACGATGCTGTAGGAGCTGCAAATATGATGAGGAAGAGGAAACGGCGAAGCACCTCATCTGCAGCTGCCCGGCTTTAAGCGGCGCGAGAACGCGCTTTTTGGGAGTTCCCTTCCTGGATAGCCTAAGCCAGATCGCGGAACTGGACATAAAGGACTTGATGGCCTTCATAAAGTCATCTAAGTGGTTCGAGGAGGAGTAACGGTGTCGGTTTAGGAGTGTCAGTCCAGGGATTCTGCTATATGGAAAGTCCCAACAACTCAGGGATTTTCCATATGGCCGGGTCCCGGGACTGACTTTCCTTGTGTTGGTGGTATCACAACGGGCCTTTCAAAGCTGGAATAAGTGTGCCTCGGCGGCAGCCACTTGCACCTAACCTAACCTAAGGCCTTAGAATTTTTTTGCGAGTATGTGCGGCTATATAACGCCGCCGGCGTTATATCCTTTTTGGAAAAGCAATAAAGCCCGCAAGCGTTATTTCTCTTTTAAGGCGTTTTTTCTCCGCTGCAGCCTAAAATTTTTAATTCCTAATTTTTTATTTATGTTATAAAGTATATTATATCATATGCATTTAAATTTTCTTTAAAAAAGCACCGCAATTTATGCTATGAAGTTAATTATATCATATGCATTTAAAATTTATTAAAAAAAGCGCCAGAGGCGAAAATTTCGAATAAAAAATCGCGCGATTTTTAATTCCAAATTTTCAATTTATGTTATGAAATGAAATCCGAAATCTGTTTTCTGAGTTTCAAATCTGTTTTCTGAGTTTCAATGAATCCAATTTTTTTTCATAATAACCATTTTGACTGGAAAATGGAAATGACTTAAGGCTTGGTTTCCTCGAAAAGCGGTGCCGCTATGTAACGTTCGCTATATAGCGGTAGCTATGCTCACCGTCATTAGCAGCACCGCTTTTCTGTAAACTTACATTCAAGTAGCGGTGACTTCAATCCATCAAATTGTAAATTTGCGGCAACTTTTCTTTTTTTTCTCTTCTATATTTTTAAAATATTTGTTTTGAAAACAATTAATTGTTGTTTTTGTAAACGAATTTGAAGAATTTTTTTGAATTGACACCGCTATGACAATGACGGTGAGAAAAAGCGTTGACGAAAAATTGCCACCGTCATGACGGACGCTATATTACATTACGGTGAACTTCGCCGTCTTCTTACTTTACACTCAATTATTTTTCCATGGCAGTATTTTTGACAACGTACTTCACCGCTATGTAACGGACGCTATATAGCGTCACCGCTTTCGAGGAAACCAGCCCTTTAGCTAAAGTTTAATTTTTTTACTAGTGCAGACGCGAGCCAAATTTATCAAAGCCTAGAAAAAACAACAAAAAATAAATAAATTGTCTTTTGAAAGAATATTAAAAAATTTTCGAGGTCCATTTCAAAAAAAAAATAACTGTTTTAAAGGAAAAAGATCAAGCTTTACGTAAAAATTAAAAATGCCCAAAATTGAAAAAAATTTATAAATTTCTTTCTTAATAAATTTTTTACTACATTTTTTTAATACAATTTTTGTTTTTAAGTTATATTCGAAAATAACGGAAAAAATACTTTAGAAAACGGTTTCCATTTTCCTTCTTAGCATGTCAATACATGTCTTATAATTTAAAGAAAAACTGCTTACACACAAAAAATTGCGAATTCAAACCCGTATATCTCGGTAACCATCCCATATTTTCATTTTTGGCCAGTTTTCTGGATAACCGTACCTGGGGATTGTAGGAATCTTTCATTGGCTTGACGGTGTGTGAGTTTCTTCAGCATTACTTTGCATGTGACAAGGGGCCTACCTAAGCGTTCTTGGACCTGCTGGTCGGGTTGAAAAACATTGAGGAAAATCTCTATTTAATCTAGACCTTAGCTAGATTTTCTCTACAATAGACAACTCTTCGTGGGGCATGCCAGGCTCCAGGAATGGAAGGCATATGTTTTCCAATTTCTGGGAAATTTATCGTATATGGCATAAATTCCGTAAAGGTTCTGCTTAGTTTTTCTAGCTTGTGTAGAGAAGGCAACTGTGTGCAAAGTGCATGGGTTCAATTCTGGCTCAAACACAATGCAAAGTTTTTTTTTTTTTAATTTGAATTGCCTTGGAAAAATAGACAGGGCCTAGATAAACATCACTAACCAGGCGCCTTATCAAAAAGCATTAACCAACTGGATCGTACCAGCCTATGATTTCCTTGGTAATCCCACGGTTTCAAACGGGAAAATCTAGCCAGTAGAGCTGGAAAACTATCGATATTGCCGCCTTGCAAATAACCCTGGGCCTACGCGGAAGGGTGTACTACGGGTGCCACGGTACGAAACTAATGTAATATACAACTAAGAAAGGTGTTCTGCACATAAATACCATGGATCCCACCCAAAGAGTGCTTACCGTGGCATGGTTCAGGCAACCACCCGGACTTGGCATGGCGTAGCCCAGGATTATGTATAATAAGCGCGGCCGAAGCCCGCCTACGCAGAAAGGTGTACTACGCAGAAGGACTAGCATGCAAATTAATTTCCGCTTTCGGATTCTTAATCTACTCGTGAATACGCGTCTTTTGATGCCCCACTTTCCCCTTTTGGGCAAAATTTTAGAATAGTTTAGTAAATTGGTATGGATTATTAGCTTTTCTTGGTCGATGTCCCCTATACCAGGCACTTGCCACAAAGTGAAATAAAACCTTTAGAACCTTATTTCACATTTCAAGTGAAATAAGACCTTATTCTTAATAAAAGCTTTATTTCTCAACCGATAGCGATATAAGGCCTTAAAGGCCTTATTACACCCCGCCAAGTACTTCAAGTTAGCGGTGGCTTTTAGACACAACTATCGATAGTGCCATCGATTGTTTTCCAGCTCTACTATCCAGGCCCTAAGAACAATCCATCACATTTTCCACCCTGGTGACCGTGCTCTGCCTAGCAAGTTCACCTTCCCTACACTTTCCCTTAACGTTTCTGTGACCCGGGACCCATGTGAGGGTCACGAGGTTATGTTGGGTCATCTCTTGAAGAGATCGACGACAGTTAAGCGTTAGTTTTGAGTTGAACGAGTAAGAGCCAAGGGATTTTATGGCCGTTTGGCTGTCGCTGAAAATAATGAACCACAAGGTGGTTCGGCAGCTGTGAGAGTATAGACTCAATATCGTACAACTCTGTTTGGTCCGTCATGTCCCTCTTACAACAGCATCAGCGATTAACAGTCGATTAATTTCTCGAAACCGAAAACTTTTTTTTATAAATTGATTACTTCATTTCGCGGACAAATATTTTCCTTGATAAGACGGTACCCTGGTTTTGACTTCAGTAGAAAAAAACTCTAATGGAAACCAATCCACCAGTTTCTGTGACATTTGGCGACAACCTTCTTGTGGTGCCATCGGCCGAAATCAACAAATAATCAATACTCGCCATTTTTATAACGCAAAGGTCCGAAAAGAGGTAGATTTCAAAGTGGCCAAAGTTACTCCGTTACTGTTTGGGCTAGCATATTTCGCAGTATTGACCATTTTTTTGGCCTGAGCAAATGCTATCTAATTTTTAAGTAAAACAATTGTATGGGACACAAAAATTGTACTTGGGTTAATACGCTTGTTTACACTTTTTTGAAGGAAAAACTCCTACAAAAACAAAATATTTCAGCTGTAAATTCAACCTTGTTGAAAACCAGCCATTTAGCTGATGTATCCAACGTGTTAAGGAGTTGTGCGGGGATAATCCCGTCTGGTTCATCAGCCTTGAACGACTCGAAGCTTTTAATTGCACACCTTACCCTTTCCTCCGCGATGGAATGTGTACAGCCAGATTTGTTTCAGGTGCTAAGGGTGCATCATGCGAGTTCTCTGGAAAGTGTGTAGTCAAGAGCAGCCCCAGCGTTTCACCTTCCGAGCTGGTCCAGGATCCGGCAGGTTTCCGCAAATAGCTTATATGTAGCTGTTTGAGATTTTTAGGGCACTCGTCTCAGTCGCGCTGTATAGTCGACATTTTCGACCCCAGTCAAAAAATTTCTTCACGAAGTTCTCTTCGCTTTCCTCAGAGCCTTTTTGTAGATCCTTATGCTTCCGTTAGCGCAGACTTGGACTTAACTTAACTTAACTTGGTTTCCTTAAAAAATAACGAGAGAGCTCATTAGCCCGTTTCAGATAGTTATAACATTTTACCCTCTCGAATAGACTTTTTACACATAAATCATACAAAGGTGCAAAAAAATATTTGCCCTGCATAAAGTTTCTATATTCTAAACTTATTCTCAATCAATATATATTAAAAATCCAAAATAAAGTATAAAACATATTGGGTAAAAAAAAATTATTTTTTTGGTTGGCCTAATGTGACTTTGACAGTTTGTTTTTCGGCTGCCGTATTAATTAATAACATCCAAAAATAATTTTCTCTATGGAATAGTTGGAGCTTTTTATCCAAAACGCTTAAAAAAATGTTATGGCAACAATAGTACTCTCATGGCTCTCACTGAACTTGGAAACTTAATTTAACTTAACTTAATTTTTCGGTAATCAAATACATGTGCTTTCCATTTGCTAGAAGTGACATTTCCAAGTCTTTTTAAGTTAAGTGTGCGCTAATAAAACCCTTAGTTTATCTTTATATCCGAACCATATAATGATCCTGTCCTTGGTTACTACAGCAAAGCTTGGTTTGCCCTCTTCGGGGTGTTCTGATACCGCTTCGGATGGGCTTTTAACTCCCCGTCCGATCTCTGGCATTTGAAGGGACTTCCGTTTACTCTCTTTGCGCAAGGGTGTTTTGGAAATTGGGTATTAGAGCTTTTGCTAGCTCCACCGTCTTCCTGACATTCGGCGACAAAGGTTTCCCTTCTACCACCCACATCTGGGAGGCATTCCAAAATATCTCCAGAATGGCCACAAAATAACCCCAAAATATCTCCAGAATGACCACAAAATGACCCCAAAATATTCCCAAAATGACCACAGAATAACAACAAAATATCCCCGAAATTAGTTCAAAATGACCACAAAATAACCCCAAAGTGATCCCAATATAAACACAAAATGACCCTAAAATATTCCCAAAATTACCACAAAATAACAACAAAATATCCCCGATATAAGTCCAAAATGACCACAAAATAGCTTCAAAATGACCACAGAATAACAAAAACATCCCCGAAATTAGTCCAAAATAACCCCAAAGTATTCCCAAAATGTCTACAAAATTACACCAAAATATTCCAAAAGTGACTACAAAGTATCCCCGAAATTAGTCGAAAATGACCACAAAAAAACTCCAAAATGACCTCAAAATATTCCTGAAATTAGTCCAAAATGACCACAAAATAGAAGTCTGAGGCGAATGTTACCGGGCGACTCGCAGTCGGTAATACAAATGTCGGCGAGTGGCTCATATTTTTATTCGACTCGCAAACCGTAATAGGCCCCATACATTTTTGTAGAAAATGTAATTCCCTTTGGGCGGGATAACATCGGCCGGGTCTGCTAGTAGGTATACGAATATATATAATAAAATTGTAAATTTCTGTTAGTCTGCTTGTACGTTTGTGAACGTATAACTCAAAGAGTGAAACTTTCACTGTTGCATTACTAGAAAAGAATAAGGTTTGGAAGGAGTTTACAATTGGTTGGTTTTACTGCCTGGTGGATATATGTATATGTAGTTACATACCTACATGTTGATGGCGCAACTTGCAATTTTTCGCTTCGGTTGCATTATTTGCATTCTGAATAAGTTGTTTCAATTGAAATATTATGGAACTTTTAACTGCACCAAATATACATTGGATGTATCTACATATGTATGTACCTACACAAAATTACCCCAAATCTGTGGCAACACAAAAATTTATAATTATTTTAAACAGGAATTTATGTAGCTATGTACATACAAATGTATATACATATGTATGTAGGTAGTAAATGCATTTATGTATAAGAATATATGTGCATATTAGGAACGCTATAAATGTATTAATGATAATATACCCACGTCTACGTGTTGCACGGCATAGTTACATACATATATATATTTTTATGCACATACCTATGAATAAATATGTATGTAGCGCGTGTCCAAAAAGTTCTTTGAAAAAATAATTATTTGAATGCTTTTAAAATTTAAATACAGCACTGCTTATGCTCACTTATACACCCACATGAAATGACTCACAGATACAAAAATTGCTAGGCACTTTACGAGTTTGGGAAACACGTTCTGCCTGTAGAGTATATGCACATTCATACATATTACTATGTATTCCGACAAAGCAACAGTTGAATTGCTTTTGTATTTGTTAGAACGACAAATGCTTGCATCGTTCACTTGTTCCGTCCCCTATGTTATACACAAGCAAGCGCCATGTAGTCACCTACACATTTAAACCGAACCGAGCCAGAATGTCTGGCAAATGCTTGAGCAATTTTGCTTTTAAACGTTTAGTGTGAAAAGAAGAAACGACGCAATCGAACGTGTATCATCGGAAGCCGCATTATTATATGTATATGTACATACGGGAATTATAGTACATATTTCTTTTTGTTCTATTTTTTTTTGTCCATGTAACAAAATAAAAGAGTTTCAAAAACCAAAATTAAGATTAGGTTTTTGGAATGAGAAAACTTCTAAAAAATTTGGTATTTTTTATATAATGATATCTAAGTCAAATGATACCCAAGTGCCAACAACAGCAATAAATATTTTAAGAAACACACATACAAAAATAAAGAATATGGCTAGTAATGGCGGTGCGAACAATCCCACAAACAATTCAAAAATGGGGTCTCGTCGTATATTTACACCACATTTTAAACTCCAAGTTTTGGAATCATATCGAAAAGATAGTGATTGTAAGGGTAATCAGCGTGCAACTGCTAGAAAGTATAACATACATAGAAGACAAATACAAAAGTGGTTACAATGTGAATCGAATTTACGATCATCAGTTGCTAGTATAAATCACAGTGGCTTAAAACATCAGTTTCATAATGTGAGTCAACACCACCAACAACAACACCACCATCAACAACAACAAATACCGATTATAATCCAAACGAATAACAATAGACCGTTCGGCTATCAATACTTTGAAAGTAAATCATCTCAGCTACTGCCCTTGGACACAGCCAGACAAAGTGTCGCTACGAATTCTACAACAGTGCCATCAATGCCAGTCGTGGTTCCATCGACTAATGCATCAACACAAGGGGTATATTCGGCGGCGAACTTGGCCGCTGTTGTGGCTGCAGCTGCGGGAGCAGCGGGTGCCATGGCTATTGCCAACACTTCAACTACAAACACATCGTCTTGTCAGACTGTAGTAAGTGGAAACACAGCCACCGCCGCGGTAATATCACCGTCACCAATACTTCATACACATCATTCACTTCAGCCCCACCACCATCATCATCATCATCATCATTACGATACGCCATTCACCCATACGCCAACAAATTTATCAATACCGATGCCTGTCTTAACACATATTTCCCCGCAACACCATCAGCATTACCAATACCACAATATACCTCCTCATACTCATGCACTATTACAACCACAATCTCGGGTGTCAACAATATCGTCATTAATGTCGTCAACTTGTCTACCTGTAAATGTTTTGTCTGCAACCGATTTGGTTTCTACATGCTTGCCACCAGAATCAACCAACAACAAAGATGAAGTTAAATATAAACGACGTTGTGAACAAACAATCAATTCTAATGATATGCGTGAAAATATAATTGTTGTGAATAACAATGTTGAAGAGTGCTGTAACCGTGCAAATTTTAATAAATATCTTCATAACACAACTTGTATGGATGATGATAATCAAAAGGAATATAATTCACTAAACTATAATGTAACAAAGGGATTATTATCAAATACATCATCGTGCCTAACTGTAACCCCGATAGATTTATCTATTGGTTCTCGTCGCGAGAATGCAGAGAATATAAATTGTAGTTTGAGACATATACCTAAAGTTGATGATGTGGCCGAAAATAAAAACGAGAAAGTTGTAGATTTGACTTTTAGGAAGCGCAAGGTTATTTTGAGAAATGAAACAACATGCAAACACTTAAGAATTTCTGAAAATGATACAATTGATACACTAACAAAAATCAATGAAATTAATGAGAGTGATGATGACCATATTGAAGTTGAAGCGGATACAACAAAGTCATCGCCACCACCAAAACCAGTAAAGTTATTTAAACCATATCTATTAGATGAAGAGGATAAACACGAGTCTGAAAATAAACTTAACTCATCTACAAGTTTAGATAGTGTTCCACAAAGCAATTTTCAGCCCTCAAATTTAGCCGAAAATAATTTTCACAGAGGAAAAACTTACTTTCAGAAATGTAAGCCATTAAATCTTCCAAGTGCCTTTAATATGAGAGCAACATCAGCTTTATCTCCAGTGATTCCATGTGCTGAAGGGTCGCCTGTTTCAGGATATGAGAGCTCATCGTCAACATATAGCGAATCATCGTACAAAGGAGGGTTTTATAGAATAAATGAAGATCATTGTAGCATTGACTTAGAAGTACAAGCGGTATGTGGCACTTTGACTTGCCAAGATAATTGCGTTCAAAAATGGTTGAACCACGATACAAATACCAACCCACCGGCAACTAATGCTTCCATTGTTTTATATGCTTAAACTTTTTTTAATATTATTATATATAAATATAATACATTTTTGTGTAGATACATATCGACGTGCCATACGAAAACTAACACTAAAATTTGGTGTCTGAAGAAAACCAACACTTATTTTGTGCCTGACGAAAACTAACACTTTCAATTTGTGTCTGACGAAAACTAACACTTTTATTTTGTGTCTGACAAAAAGTGACTCTTTCAGTTTTTCTCTACTAGCCAAAAGTGTTAGTTTTCGTCAGACATGAAATAAAAGTGTTAGTTTTCGTCAGACACAAATTGAAAGTGTTATTTTTCGTCAGACACAAAATAAAAGTGTTAGTCTTCTTATAGAATTTTATAAAGTGTTAGTTTTCGTATGGCACGTCGATATATACATAAGAGCAGCAATCTTCAAATGAACGTAGTTTGGAGACAGAAAAATTTTATGTTAAGAAAATTGTACAATTTTAGAAATCTTTAAGAGAGATTTAAAGAAGGCTGTATAATATATTCTAAAGTAATGGCAATAATTGTTTAATATATTATATTTATACTTTGTTAAACAATATTTTCATTATCTACTGATGTGAATAGATCCATATACATGTATGTATGTACCTTAGGGTGGTCCTTATAATCAAATGTAGAATTTTTCGCCCCCTAGATTTGATGCACCACGGTCAACTATATCGCACAAAAATTGTATCTCGATTGGAGATGGTTTAGGCGTGTCGCAGGGGGGTCGGTCAAAGTTCAGATTGCTCTATGTATGTGATATCTCCGACCATAGTGCTATCGATTTTGAGTATTAGATAAAAATAATAAGTTTTATATTTTGAGTCTCCATAGAGCAATCTGAACGTTGACCGACCCCCTGCGGTACGCCTAAGCCATCTCCAATCAGGGTAGTCTGAACTTTAACCCTCTGCCTTAGGCGTTTCCAATCGGAACCGGATTTTGCATGTGATATCTCCGACCATAGTGCTATCGATTTCGCGTATTAGAAAAAAGGAAAAAAAAATCACTTTTATTTTTTGAGTCTCTATAGGGTAATCTGAACTTTGACCATCCTGCGACACGCCTAGACCATCTCCAATCGGGATAAAATTTTGTATGTGATATATTCGCCTATATTACTATCGATTTAGGGGCTGAGCCTTTGAAAATTTCTTTATAAAATTGTCTCCATACAAATAAAGAGCACCCTAATGTACATAGTGGGGTGAGATAGCAGGAGCAAATTGTAAACATTTGAAATTAAATACCTATGCAATAACTTTGGAAGTCATTGCTTTTACATATCAACCTTAAAATTAGATTATTATATAAATATTAGATAATAACTACATATATCTATTTACTTACATACATATGTACAATACATATACAGTTTGTAATAACTGAGCTTTTAATGTCAATTGTCAAATGTGGCTTAATAGTAAAAGCTTTAATAAAATCAAAATTTAATAATATATAAGGGTTGAATATCATTCATAAACATTTTTTTATCCGTATACATATGTACATACCTACTACATACGATTTTTAACGAAATCAAATGTTATTTAGCTACAGTTATACAATAAAAGGAGCTACAATTAAAAAAGTATAATAAAAGTACAAATACTTGAAAAAACATTGCATTTTCTTTTACATGTCGACACAAAGAACTAATTTCGTCCAGTGCCTAAAAATTTCCGATATAATTACGGGACATCTCATTCTAAGCCTCTGTGTAACTTGTTTGTTTTAATTCTCATTTAGATATACAGTGAATCAAGAAAAAACTGGAACAGCTGGGAACTGGGTTTAGTCGTAACATATACATTAGGGTAGCCCAAAAGGACTAACTTCAAAAATTCATCCGAGGCACCCCTCCATCTTTTAGAATGGGGCCATGACTCAATAATACTGGTTGTGTTGTTAGCCCAACAACAACGATTCCCATGTATTTTGTTATTGCCTTTTTGTGCACAATTGTCAAAATAAGACAAAAAATGGCGAATTCAAGGAATTCACCTTTGACAAAATCAATGCGACGAATTGTTGTTGTTGTTAACAATGCATTGCCCTGCCTAGAGTGTATGATCATTCCGAGGATCTTCATCAAGCTCTTCTGACGGGAGTCCAAGGAAACGTGCAGTTTCAACAGGGTTCGACCAGAGGGAGAGAGGGGTTAGAAGAGTAGCTTCAATTGGACAGTGGAAGAGATGTAGGGTGTCATTTATTTATTTTTATTTATTTATTTATTTATTTATTTATTTAAAGTCGACACAAACATAAAGCGGTCGACTGTTAATATCACAAGTTATATTACACAACAGAAACAATATTGCAAAAAGAAATATATAAGATATAACAAAAGTATTATTAACATAAGTCAAGAAAAGTATACAGTTATTAGTTTATTTATAATATTATTTGAAGCTAGCAGGAAGGCAGTGTCTCCAATTATCTCTCTCATTTGATCGATTCAGGCATGTATAGTTGTATGTAGAAATCATTAGGACCATCTGGATGGTTTAAAGGGCGATTTATTAAGCATTGTACGTAGAAATCAGTAAGTGTTGACTGGAAAAGTTGCTTATGCTGTCGGAATGGACGCCATTCCGAGCAACATATATACTTCGAGTATACTAGGAGCCATAAGAGTTTTACTGGCGGAATGAACGCGATTCCGCGCAGCAACTAGATAGAGCTATTAGCATGTTGTTTCCTGTTGATTACTTGTTTATTTTAATTAAGGATATTATTAGTGGTGCTGGCGGAATGGACGCGATTCCACGCAGCGTTAAAGGGTTCGAATATTATTGAAATACTGACAAACAATAAGGGCAAGTGTTCATATTGTTTGTTATGTAGCTGGTAGTTTGTTTGGTGAGGAGTGGTGGCAAGCAGGTATGCTTGCATCCCAGGCTAGCTCGTCAGCGTGGGGCGGGGTACTTTCCACCACCCTCACCTACAGCCACATGCTGGCAACATATCGTAATGTTAGCTAAGTATCTAACATAGATATTGTGCAGTAGGGCTCCATCAACAGTGCTTGTGTTATTGCTACTGTAGATAGCATTGATGTTTGCTGTTAACAACAGAGGTGGTAACAGAGGCAATGTTGCTGAACGCCTAGCAACATTCTATCTATGTTAGAAAGAAAGGAAGATATTAGCTTGTTGTGTGAATGTATGAGTGTATATTTGAGAATGCGGGAAAACGAATGCATAGTTATATGCCTGCATAAAAACTTTCCCAAAAAGGTAGCTTTTCTTACCACGGCGGAAGGTATAAAAAGGGTGCCGAGGTAGTCAACGGGCCAAAGTTGCGTTAAAACTGTGCCCTGAAGTTAGTGTAGCTAGCGAAGCAAGTGAAGTAAAGTGAAGTGCGCGGATTTTTAAACCGAGCTTAAAATCGCGCAAAATCAAGTTCGCGGCAAACATTTTTAAATTTTAAACCAACACGGCCAGGAACGGGCCCGACCAGCAACCTTTGTTGTATACCCAAACCCCAGGAAAATCCCGGTAAGTCGTCCCTACCCTCATATCCCCTCTGTATTCCCTGGCATGTTTTGCGGCGAGAATGGTTCTATTTCATGGCCAATCTCCCTGGCAAGCGAAACAGCAAAATTGCATGCACATAGGTGCATCTGTACACATATAGTGGCGTATATGTGCATCTACGTCCAAGCAGACAAAAGTACATACTTATGTATGATTAAAAATGTTTCCCTTGTCCCTTCCCCTCTTAATAAACCCCCACCTACAACCTTACATCTTTTCTTAAATTTTCGCTTTTTTTTGGATTCAGGTTGCATTGGCACCGGGAGTACCCCCAGGGTACCGGATTTTTGTGGCAAAACGCTAAGGAAATGCGCCTAAAACATAGATAACACAAAACAACAATAAGTCACACGATACAACAACAGCATAGAGACTCTGAACACTTTCACTGCTATTAACGAGACATCAGCCAGACATTCACCACAAAAACAACACAGATACACTGATAATTTGCACAACACTTAGCACCACAACAACAAAAACAAACCAAGGGTGGTAAAACCTTTTGTGAGTGCACCAAACCGGGCGGCACGGATGCCAACACACTTGAAACTACAACATCACACTCAACAACACATCCACCAGAGATCCAGCCACATAATCAACACCACACTCAACAACACATCCACCAGATATCCAGGCAACATACACAAGGAGCGTTTTCATATTTGAGTTATATATATATTTTTTTGTAGTTTTAAATTTTAATATTTTTTTATACTAAGGTTTTTTATTTAGTTTTTTTTGCATATACTTATAATTGGTTTAAAACCATAGCTAGATCAAGGGCATTAGACCATTAGGGGCATTTTGGGTTGGTTGGAATTCGGGGTTGAAAGTTGTCATTTTTTTTTCTAATCTTTTTACTTAAGTTCCCATTTCAGTTTGTATTTTTATGAACCGATTCTTTTAGTTTCCACTTCATTTAATTTTTCTTTGCCATCCATCATTTTCTTCGTTAGGATTTCTGTTTCCTTTTATATGGGCATTTGGGTGGAGTTTTTTTTTTACAGACTAGCGAATTTTTTTTAGTATTTCGGTTTTTTTTCTAAAGTTAAAGCTAAAAGGTTTAATTTTTTTGTTCATCGATTCGAATTCGTATTTCGAATTTTTTTATTTTAATCACCTAAATTTTCATCCCATTTTTTTTGTTTCCTTTGGTCATTTTTTCTTCATTTATTAATTCCCCACCTACTTTTAGCTAGTTCAGTTTCCATTACCATTTGCCATTGTTAAATTCTTTCTGCTCCATTTTCTATCTCCCACTTTATCCGTTTTGTTCGACAATTTAGTGCACCACCACTAACACCATCACAATCTCACCCACGTTTTTTTTTTATCACTACTTCCTACCTTTTTGACACTTCATTTTTTTTATAAATTTTAATCAGTTTTTTTTACCTTTTTAAAGTCCTTTTCCATCTGTCTTGCTACTGTCACCACCTTATCCAGGCTCGAAATTTATCACCCGGACACCCGAACTTTTCGGACATTCGGTTCCGCCTAAAGTAATTAGGGTGTAGATACGGACGGATGCCGCATGACATGTGTATCCATAGGGAGCAGCATTGGGCACTAAATTTGTAATTCAAGAAAGCCAAGATTATAAGCGATTGATCTGGTTGAGTGGGCGAGAGTGGTCATTGTGCGCATGACCAAGGAGTAGATATGTATATATGTATGCAATTTTCTCTTCTTTCAGCACAGGTACTCTGCAGTGGCGCCATTGGAGCAGTGACTTGGTGAGTAATTAAAGATACGTATATACGTCTGTATGTATGTACGTATATTGAGCGCGTAATCCCACCCTACTCCCAAGGTAGCCAAAGGGATTAGCGACAAAAAAAAACGAAAGAATAAACGTACATGCATAACTATCCTAGAAACACAATCTCACGCACACAAAAACACAACACGCTCAATACCTTTTTTTACATTCTTCTTTTTTTACTCTTTGAAAATACATAACTACACTAGACCTTGATCTTGAAATCGAAAACTGGGTCAGTGGGACAGCGATCAGCTGATCAAAAGATCAATGACCGCTTCATTAGGGAGTCTTAGAATGTAACTTTTTTATCACTTTTTTTATTTTTTTATTTTTATCATATCCTTTTTTGGTTGGTTAATATATAAATTTGATTATATTTTGGTTTGAACTATATACATTAGGAAGTCAAATTAATATATAAATTTTTTATTATCTCTTTTTTTTTTTTAATTATATATATATATATAAGGTGGTTAGATTAATATAATTTAGCTTAAGGTTGAGAAAAACTAGTGAATAAGTTTTCTTTCTATTTTGTAATTTTGATTGGCATTTTTTTGTTCTTTCTTCTATTATTACCTTTGTTTGTTAGGTTATAAGATAGATATCCAGAAACTTTAATTTAAATGAATTTGGAGATTTACGCTAAAATAGATTGAGTATATAGATTTAGGATTTCAATAGGAGTTTGTTTTATTAAATAAATTATAATGTATGACTGAAATAAGGTTCCATGTTTGCTAATATGCAGGACTAAATACTTAATTTTGGTGTGGGTGCTGCGCTTGCGCGCGCACGGATAGGTGAAGGTGAGTATTAGGGAAAATGACTAATTGACCGACAGATAGACTTGAGTCAGGTTTGCGGGCACTGTAAATTATTAGGAGTCAGCACAGTGCCCATGGTTTCGTGCAAGTTGCACGGAAGCGGGTGGGAAGACTCCACCTGACAGGACAGGCCTCTCCTTATTTTCATGATCTTTTCCTTTTTGCGATTTCTCCTGTCGTTACATGTTAGTCAGCAGATTGCAGACATACAAGTATTGGATTTTGTATCGAGGCAAAAGAGCATTCTAAGCTGTTACAGCTATATAAGTCGTTGTATATGCAGAGGGTTGTTTTTTGAAAAGTTGTGACGACAAAGAGGTAATTGAAAGGGCACAAAGTGTCTGGACGTCCTAGGAGGAACAGCAAAACTCAGTCGGCTAACCAGGTCGGATGAGTAAATTTCACCAATAATCAGTTTATGGAGGAACATTACACCTAGTAATATCCTTCGATTTTCCAAAGAAGGTAAACTTAAGAGGAGAAGCTTATTTCTATAAGGAGGTAGATGAATATTTAGATTCCACTTAAGACCACGCAAAGCAAAAATCAAAAATTACTTTTGTACAGACTCAATCCGCTGTATATGAACTTGATATAAGGGGCACCAGACACACGAGTAATATTCAAGTATCGGGCGAACCAGTGATGTGTAAAGGACTTTCGTGAGGTACGGGTCATCAAATTCTTTAGCCCATCTTTTAACAAAGCCAAGCACACCCATGGCTTTATTACCTATAGATGAGATGTGCATATCAAAACTAAGTTTAGGGTCGAAAAGAACACCTAGATCAGTTACAACAGATATACGTTCCAAACGAGTGTCGTTTAGTAAATAGGGTACAAAAACCGGCTTTACTCGATGAAAAGTCATTAACTTGCATTTCGAGATATTCAGGATTAATAAATTAACTGAACACCAGCGGCGGAATGACTCCAAATCGGCTTGAAATAGATCCCCACGGGAAGGTACGGTGGGCGAATATGTGAAACAAAGTTTTACATCATCCGCATACATAAGTGTTCGGAAATGAGCGATGATTTGGGGTAGGTCATTAATGAACAGGGTGAAAAGCAAGGCACCTAAATGACTACCCTGAGGTACACCGGAAGTTACGTCAATGGAGGTAGACAGAGTATTTTTAAACAACACCTGTTGAGTTCTTTATGTAAGATAACTAGTAAGCCATATTAAAAATTGATGTGGAAATCCCAATAAGTCAAGTTTATGAATTCAAAGCGCATGGTTGACAGAGTCGAAAGCTTTGCTGAAATCGGTGTAGACCACATCCTTTTGGTTACCTTTCAAAAAACCGTCCATAACAAGAGAGGTGAACTAAAGCAAGTTAGTTGAGGTTGATCGTCGGTGCACAAACCCATGTTGACACGGCGATAGTAAAGAACTACACCCATATTGCAATTGGCGTGTGATTACTTGCTCAAAAGCTTTAGGAATAGCTGAGAGCTTAGCTATGCCCCTATAGTTTTCAATATTTGACCTACTACCTTTTTTATGTAAGGGTATAATAAAAGATTGCTTCCAAATTGTCGCAGATTCAAGAGATAGTTCAAACAGTTTAAAAATCGGGTTGGTTAAATGTGTGGCACAGTAACTCAGCACACAACTGGGAACGCCATCCGGGCCAGGGGAAAATGTAGGTTTCAATGCCAGAAGGCATTGTAGAACGGTATTTTTATCTAAAACGGGTATGTGGATGCTATTAGAACTATCTAACTTAAAAGGGTAGGGACTGGACTGGAACCTATTAGATGTGTAAGTCGACTTAAAGAATTCTGCAAACAATCCAGAAATGTCATGATCCGAACTGGCACTCTTAGATCCAAGGAACAAGGAAGATGGAAATCCAGTAGTTTTCCTTTTTGAATTGACAAAATTGTAGAACCTTTTCGGGTTATTAAAAAATTGGGTTTTACATCTCTCTAAGTAACCTTTATAGCACTGTTGATTGAGCAACTGAAGGTTGGAGCGCGATACCAAATATTTGGAATAGTCAGCAGATGCTCCTGTTCGCTTAAAACGCTTGTATTGTCTAGACCTAATGTTGCTGAGTCTCACAAGCTGTTTAGACCACCAGGGCGGCTTAGCCGTACCAACACTAATATAGCGAAGAGGGACACAGCTGTCGAACTAACCGTTAAGAGAATTGTAGAAAATGGAGGTTGTCGACTCGATGTCTTTACAAGCATAGAGATCTGTCCAGTCGTGGTTGGCAAACAACTCATTAAGCTTGACAAAGTTCGTTTTATAGAACCATCGCGTACGGGGGCGGTGACTACTATACGCAGCACCAAGCCCCCCAGTTTGCACAATGTCCAAAGCTATCTCAAGCGTAGGATGTAGTGTATCTTCAGGAACGGATAACGGAGCAATTCGTTTAAGAGCGACCCCTACGGAGTCGTCCACAAATACCAGATCCAGTATTTTATCTTTAGAATTTTGTACGTTATTGATTTGTACAAGAGAAGTGTCCGAAAGGTCATTGAGGAAATCATGCTGAGTGATAGGAGTTAAAATGTTTGAGTCGTTTGTGCCGACCCAACTAATTAAGGGCAAATTGAAATCACCAAGCACTAAAAGGCGATCTGTATCTCGTAACTGACAATACAAACTTCTAATAACTGAGTTATGCTGATTATATACAATCAGATTCGATTGAGGCGGTATGTACGAGCAGGAGATAAATAAGCAGGAACCAGGCATTGAAACTTTAACTGTAATGACTTCAATATCGGACACATTGTCTAAGACAACCAACTCAGATGAAAGACTTGAGTCAACAGCTATGAGGACGCCGCCTGCCCTAGTTTCACGATCACGCCGATAAATGACATAATTGTTGCAGAAAATCTCAGAATTAAAATTATCTGGTTTTAGCCAGGTCACTGTAAAAGCATGGGGGGTCCTACCACATGCAAGGTATGTGTTTGAAATTGTATCATTCAGTCTGGATAAGTAAGAGTATGTAAAAATAAACCATGATTTTTCTAAGCTAAACGTCATGAATTAGTTGACAAAAATTTTTATTTACATAAATTTTAATCTAAGCTCTTCAAATTTAATTTGAATATTAGAAGCTGTAGATTGGATTTTGGAGAATATGTTGGGTATCAACTTGAGAACTTCAGTTATCAAAATATCTCTAAGGTTGGAGAATTATGTTGGATATCAACTTGAGAACTACAAAGTTATCAAAATATCTCTAAGGTTGGAGAGTACTTGGGGAATGATGTTGGATATCAACTTTAGAACTATACAGTTTTTCAAAGGTTGGAGAAAAAGTTGAGCCATGTATGCTGAGATTTATTACAATATACAGCAGCGGCTGGGCATTGGACCCGTCTTTCGAAGTTAGCCTCCAAAACTTAGTTACGGACTTTCGTTCGTATTTGGACCTTTCGAAAATTTAGTTTTCTAATTGTTTTGTTTAAAAAATTACACTTTCAAATAAAAAGAAAGTACACCAATCACGTCAGAAGAGCAAGAAGGCCATGCCCACATTTACCCTTTTTTCAATTTTTTAAAAACTTGTTAGGCCCGGTTTTTCAGTGCAAGTTTAAACTTCAGTGCGAGTTTAGCCTTAGTTTAAACGGTCAATTTGTATGAGATAAACTCTAGTCAACTTTGTCTGTGGTTTAAACTTACACTGATAAACCGGGCCTTAGAAAACCAAATCTTCGAAAGATCCAACTTCGAAAGCCCGTAACTAAGTTTTGGAGGATAACTTCGAAGAACGGAAAATGCTTTTTTTATTTATATCTCAATCTCTTCAAAAAAATATTGGTGTCAAAACAGCACTTCAGGGTGCTGCTGTATATATAAACTAAAAAAAGTGTTATTTTAGCACCAAAAGGTAACAAAAAATATAAACAATATTTTTACCCCACACTTACACACTCAGGCTGCCTCACCACACTGCCATATTGCCTTCACCGCGAGTCGAACTAACAATTATTAACTGCTGAACGGAGCTGCCTACCATTAGACTATCGTTGTACTTATGCTTGCCGGCGTCAAATTGTAGCCTTATGGATTTACCACACCTTTTCACTTTACACCACTACACTAAGCAAAAGAACTTTGACACCAAAATAGTGTTAGTTTTACACCAAAAAAGTGTAGCCTTTGCACATTTTTTTGCGTGCAGATAAAAGTGGATTTTGTCTGTTATTATATTTTTCAGCTACATACTTAAGTTTTGTAGTGGTAAAACTTTTTTGCGTTCGTGTTTTTATTTGGAAGCCGAAACTGGAACGAAACCGAAATAAATTTTGAAGAACGAAACTGGAACCTAAACCGAATCGTGTTACAAAACCGGAATGTCATTTGAATCGGTTTCATAAATAAAAACTTTCATTTGAAAATCAGAATAGTCACTTTAAAATAAGAATACTTCATTTCCAAATAGGAAAAGATAATTTGAAAACCAGAAACTTTCGCTTTGAAAGATAATAATTACGAATTAAATAAAGGGGCCAAGCACTATGTACATATTGCCCGTAGGCAACTAAATATTAAACTATGTACAAAAATTTTTTCTAATTTCTGATTTAATTTGGTAGTTTCTTATTTTTAAATGAAATATCCTTTTTTTGAAATTACTATTCTGACTCTCAAATGATGTGTTCCAACAACAATGTAAGCCTGGAAATCCATCGAAGGATGCGTTCTGTATATAAATGACTCACTCGGTGTTCTTAGGTTTTATGATAGCATATCTGGATAAAATACATTTCTTCAGTCCAATGCAGTTTGGTTTTAGGTCCGGTCTCTCCACTGAATATGCTCTTTTAGAATTCTGTTCGAAAGCGTTTGACATGGTTGACCATAATATTCTTTTGAGCAAATTGAATTCGGTTGGTTTTCGTGGTAACATCCTAAGATGGTTTTAATCTTACCTAAAATTGATAATTATTTGAGTGAACCAAGATTTATAACCTTAGGTGTACCCCAATGATCGGTACTTGGACCAATCTTGTTTTCGATTTATATCAATTCAGTATTTTCGTTGCCTTTTATTGGGAAGGTTACTGCTTTTGCCGACGACCTTGCCATTGCATATGGATCAGTCAACTCTTTTAATCTTTTTGTAGATATCAACCACGACTTACATTTGCTAAGATCTTGGTTCGTAGCCCACAAGCTGGTAGCAAGCAACAAAACGAAATTAATGTGTTTCAGGCTAGGTAACAAAGACATACCAAGTAACGCATTTACTTTTCATGCCTCGAACTGTATGTGTTATAATTTATGCTCTAATAATTGCACTCATCAAAATGCTTTAGCTACTTTTAACCGCAGTATTCACTGCAACAGTAAAAGCTTTAACATCGAAGTTGTTCCTGACATTAAGTATTTAGGAATTATAATAGACCAAAGCCTAAGTTGGTCTTCGCATATTTCGGCTATGAAGCTTTACCTTCTATCAGCCGTACGTTCCTTCTATAGTTTGAAAAAACTGTGCTCCAACAAATTATAATTTAATTATTAATAATGGTATACCATGGGTTAGTCCACTCTATATTACAATACGGAATCAGTTGCTGGGGTGGTGCATACGCTAATAAGGTGTGTCCGCTTTTAGTCATGCAGAAGTGTCTTATTCTAAGAATATGTCGCGTTGGGCGCCTGACACATTCTATGGATCTCTTCAAAAAGTTGAATATTCTTCCTTTGCGTCATTTGTACTACTTATAATAAGCGGATATACTCAAAGCCCTGTATTCAATCCATACAATCTGAGAAGTATATCGTTATTTCTCTTAGCAATTCCGAGCTTTCGCACCACACTCTTTCGTAACTTCTACACCACAGTGTCTTGCAAATTATTTCACAAATTACCCGACGATATTCAGCTTATTAGATCGCTTGCAGTGTTCCTCACAGAGGTTAAATTATGGCTTCAATCATGAAAGTATCGAAGTTTTGCTGCGACCTATTATTTAGTGTATAATACATCACCGCTGAAGGTTTAACATATTAGTTACTAATGTAGGTTCTGAAATTGCATCGAATGCTTTGCCTAAATTATATATTCATACATTTTTTATGAATAAACATATTTAATAATTCAACTTCAACTTTTACTCATTTTATTTGCAATTACATTTTGTATTGCATTTATGCCCCCCACCTTCATGTAAGAATTATAACATGACATTTCCACTGCTCTTTATTGTAGCATACTATGTCATTAACTATTTTTATAATGAATTTTTTATTTTAACATAATGTATTTGTTTTATTGTACATTTTTATGAATTAAGAAAATAATGAATAAACATACATATTTATGCGGATGTTGTACAATTGTATGTGTGCTGCCCAAACGATCGTACCAGCTCCTTCATTAATAATTTGAATGACGACTTTGACCAAATAGGTACGTGGGCTTCCAGAAACGGATTGTGTTTAAATCAGAGCTGTTAATTTTGATTAGTAATTAGTAATTGATTGATTAGAAGGTTTTTTTAATTAGTAATGATTATTTTAATTGCTTTCAAGAAAAAGCAATTACTAATTGATTACGATTAGAAAAAATAAAAAAAAAATTAAAAAAAATTTAAAAATCAAGAAAAAATCAAAAATAATCAAAAGTAATCAAAAACGGCTTTTTTTGATTATTTTTGATTTTTTTGATTTTTTCTTGATTTTTTAATTTTTTTTTTATTTTTTTATTTTTTTTTTGATTATTTTAAAGTTTTGTTGTTAAAAGTATAAACATCTGTGTATCTTTGTATGCAAATATATACACCTACTTACACTTTGGGGCTCATGGATTTCTAGAATTAACCTTGATCGCTAAGTATATCTACATATGAGAAAAAATGCCAGGTTTAATGGTTATATTGGTTGGAGTGATGATAACACTAGTTTACAAATAATTAATTTGAAAAAATACCAAGGTATTCATGTATATGGGTGAATTGGCACTGATATGCCAAGCACAAAACATATTTTTTAAATTTTTTGTATGGGTAGGTTTTCCAGATATCGGTAATTTTGTGTGTTTTCAGGTATCACTTTATTCAAAAATTCTTTTTGCCAATGTTGCAAAAGCGATGGAGCTAAACGATACCTCGTTCGAAAGGAAATTAAAGTACGCTTCTAACGACTTATAAAATGTAAGGGTGTGTCAAACCATCGCTGAGCAATAGATGGCCAAAGTCGAAATTTTGTCGAATTTTTACGATTTTTGAAAAAAAATTGATTTTAAAAATGTTTTTTTCATGCGAAGTTGTGAAAATCAGAACTGTTTATTTTTTTTTGAAAATTAGTGTGTATAATTGCAAACACTTTAAGCGTAATATTACCAAGATCTAGGAAAAACTGTATTTTTGGCGATTTTTTTGTAACTTTCAACATCTCTACTTTTAATAGAATTGTAAAAGGTCGATGTCTGAGTATTGTAGATATTCAAAAAAATATTCATAGTATTAGTCATTACTAAGCCAATAAAGTCCAAATCAACCGTTTTTAGAATTTTTGTCGGTCTGTCTGTAAACTAGTGTAATTTGTCCTTTTATATGTAAACGGCTAGTGTCGGACATTTCTCGTTTGATACCCTAAGGGTACGGTCGGATAGTACTATTTGAACACTTATAAGGCTAGGCTCACACTGCAACCTACTTCGGCCGTCCGGCAACAATCACACATCCACACACATGTGTTTTAAATGAGCTCCTCGATTTCATCCGATTTCACCTGAATGTAAACAAACTTTGACCGCCCGATAAAATAGAACGGGTTCGAATTTCTCTGATGATACCGGATGAAAAAGTCGGTTGCAGTGTGAGCGTAGCCTAAGTATGCTACACAAATTAAAACATAGGCATAACAACTACGTCCAAAAGAGACTTGTAATGATCAATTGATAAAAAATTAAGCGGTTATTATCCATAGAGACATGTCCCGGATTAATAAATTTCGTCCACAATGGGCGACGTAGTCATTTATGGGCATTTGACATTTGATTTAATATCGTACAGTACTATTAACAAGTTGTAAATTACACCGCTACATTCCATACTTTTCATATTAATATTTTATCAGCATTATCATTCCATATTACATATACCTTTTTAAAAATAATAGACTGAATGTGCAAAAGCGCCAGTCTTCTGTTTAGGTTGTAGTTCGACCACTTGATGAGAACTAGTACGAAAGATCTCGAGATTTTTCCACCAGGGATATTTATGTGCATGAATACATGCATATATGTATATATTAGAGAACTTCTTGCTTGACCTATACATTTGTATGTTTGTGCAAGTGAATATTTATGTATGTACATATTTTTCTACAACAGTACTGGAAAAAAATCAAAAAAAAAATCAAAAAATTCAAAAGTAATCAAAAGTAATCATTACTTTTGATTATTTTTGATTACTTTTGAATTTTTGATTTTTTTTGGATTTTTTTAATTTTTGTAATTTTTTTTTATTTTTATTTTTTGATTTTTTTTTTTAATCAATTGAAAAATAATCATTAAAAAGTGAAAGTAATTGGTAATCAATCATTAGGTGGCTTCTCAAAAAATAATCAATGAAATGCTAATCATTACCGATTACTAATCAATTATTAACAGGTCTGGTTTAAATATTCAAATAAATGCATACATACTAGTGAATTAGGGTTGCCAGACGTCCCTCTTTCGGAAGATTAGGTTAGGTTGCAAGAGCAGGACAGAGCACCTGGACTCTGCCCGACACTTAGGCCAATTAAGAAGGCCCGTTGTGATACCCTATACGGTCTCTACCCACCTCTATGCCTCAGAGGTGCGAGCGGAGGGTTCTTCCTTAGCGCACACACCGCCGGCCGCGTATAGTCAGCCGATCCGACATCCCTAAACGAGATCAGATCACTCGGCGTGGTGCTCTAAAATAGCACCTCTAAACGAGTACAATGATCTCCAGAGGGCTGGAAGGGACCAGTCGCTCACGCGGTCGGGCCGCCGTCGACGCCAAGGAAGAAACCAACTCACACCCAGGGCAGGGGATCGAACCACTTCGTGGAGTCAATGAGCCTGCATAACGCCATTATTTCTACTTTTGATACCTCAGCGAGGTTTTCGAGAAACGGTTGGCCGAGGATAGCCAACCGTCGCCTGCTAAGCGCGGGACATTGGCACAGCAGATGCTGAACACTTTCCTCCTCCTCAATACATCTTCAGCTGCGACAATAATCATTCGACATTATGCCCATTCTTGCACCGTGCGTGCCTATAAGATAGTGCCCTGTTAGGACCCTTACCAGGGTTGAGATATTCGATTTGTTGAGGGAGAGCATGGAATTTGTACGTCCTTTGTTATAGGAAGGCCAGGTTAGCCTGGATATCTCGCAAGTCGAGAGCTCCGTCCAGAGCTTCTTTGCTGCATTAATTGTATTTGTGCTGACACTAAACTTAAAAGAGTATGCCTACCAGACTGTTTTCCTACCCCTCCACCAACTCTGCCTTCTAGCTTCGAGCCATCAGTATAAATGGAAGTGCCGCCATGAGTGGCGGGACTCCGATCCGTGCTCTCCCATTCTTCCCTGCTGGGAATGTTGATTTTAAAACCGCTATCACCGACTGTTGTGGTCGCACAACGATCTGTGCTCAGCGGAAGAAAGCTATAGGATCCCAAAATACAGGCGTATCCAGTAGTGCTTGCGCCCCAGCCGGACGTTTCCCTTAGACGCAGAGCCGATGCTGCTGCCACCCGGTGCCCTTCCAGATAGAGTGGCAAAATGCCAAGAATGGCCTGGAGTGCTTCATTGGGCATTGTTCTGAACGCACCGCTTATACAGATCATGCAGGATCTGTGTACTTTACCTAGCAGATTAAGGTTTGTTGCCTTGCTCAGCGCAGGCCACCATACCACAACTCCATAGAGCATGATTGGTCGAATGATTGCAGTGTAGATCCATTTGCATATTTTGGGGCTGAGCCCCCATTTCTTTCCAATGGCTCTTTTGCACGTGTAGAGTGCAATACACGCTTTCTTCTGGCGCTGAAGAACATTCTCCTTCCAGGTTAGTTTCCTATCCAGAACTGTGCCCAAGAACTTGGCTTTGTCAGCCAAGTTCAGGTGCACGTCATTCAGTTTTGGTAGTATTAGCGGTGGTATCTTATAGCGGTGGGTAAAGAGAACCAGTTCTTCTTTTCCCGGGTTGATGCTCAGTCTGCAGCGCAAGCACCATGAGGAAACCTCTCGCAGTGCTACTTGCATCAAGTCGCACAGGGTTTGCCCCTATATACTATAGCTAAGTCGTCTGCATATGCCACTACCTTCCCGCCCCCCCAGCTTGTGTCTCGCAGCATCGAGTTGACAGTGAGGTCCCATAGAAGCAGGAAGAGAACACCACCCTGAGGCGTTCCCCTTGTGACATAGCGTGATAAGTCAACCGAGTCCAGTGATGAAACTATTCGTCTACCCTTTAGTAGTTGATCAATAAGTCCAATAAGAGACCTGCTTATGCCCAGACATGTTAAAGCGGTGTTTATAGCATCAAGGCTTATGTTGTTGAAGGCTCCTTCAATATCTAAAAAGGCCGCAAGACAGTACTCCTTCTCATACAGCGATTTTTCAATAACAGAAATTAGGCTGTGAAGCGCAGTTTCTGTAGATTTCCCTTTGGTGTATGCATGCTGATAGCTACAGATCAGGTTGCTATCAATAGTAGAGGAGAGGTAGTCATTTATTATCCTCTCGAAGGTTTTGAGCACAAAGGATGAGAGACTGATCGGCCTGTAGTCCTTGGGCTCGTAATGAGACGCCTTGCCCGCCTTAGGAATGAACACTACCGTGGCACTTCTCCAGGAGTACGGAATGTAGCTAAGAGAAAGGCAGGCTGTATAGAGAAATACCAGCCATTTGGCTGATGTCTCCAGCGTGTTTATGAGTTGTGCGGGAATAAAATGGCCCGGCAGCCTTGAACGGTTCGAAGCTTTTAACCGCCCACCTAACATTTTCCTCCGTGATGGGTATGTATACAGCCAGGTTTATTGTAGGTGCTACGGGTTCCTCATGCAAGTTCCCTGGGAAGTGCGTATTCAAGAGCAGCTCTAGGGTTTCCCTCTCCGTGCTGGTCCACGATCCGTCAGGTTTGCGCAAATAGCTTCTCGCTGTATCGTCGACATTTTCGACCCCAGTGCAGAAATTTCTCCACGATACTCTCTTCGCCTGTCTCAGAGCTTTTTTGTAGGCCCTGAGTTTAACTTTATATTCGAGCCATTGGGTCTCCGTGCCAAGGCTTTTGGCCTTATTAAATTGTGTCCTACATGAATTTCGGAGCGAGTCCAGGTCGTAGGACCACCAATGCGGCCTATGTTTACCGCGTGGTTTTGGCACTGGGCAAGCCTGCTCTAAGGCATTCGAGAGCGCCGTTGTAAAGGTCTTTGATGAGGGGACTTGTGGGGGCAGTGCTGGTAAGTCCGTAGATAGTATTTCATTGTGTAGCTGCCCGTTAGTGTTACGTGGGTTGCGTTTCATAACCGGCTGCTCAACAGAAAAGTCTAGAACTATTTCTACGTACCGGTGGTCGGAGAATGAGTGCTCATCGAGAACGCGCCATTTTTTTACCCACTCATAAGCGCCTTCGCTGCAAATAGTGAGACCTATGACCTCCCTACGGGTTTTAGTAATAAACGTAGGTTCGTTACCCACGTTGCAAACTACCAGGTTAGTTTTTAACAAATAGTCAAACAACGACTCTCCTCTAGCATTGATATCGGAGCTTCCCCACTGGACGTGATGAGCATTGGCGTCAGTTCCGATAATAATATAATAATGCAGGGGTAAATAAGCAAACTTTAAACGCTAATTTCTCATGAACAAATTAACCTATTGGAATTGTTATAATTTTTTGCAAACATGCTCATGATAAGCTTTCATCTGATATACATTTCGTTTATATACGTATTGTAGTTTAGTCTAGCTAAGCACCGTGTTTTAGAATATTAATATAGATTTGAGCAGATATCATAACGATTTGACCGCTACTGTCATCGATAAATAAACAAAAATAGAAAGGACAACTACCAAAATTACGAGCTTACCGCTACTGGACACTAGAGTCACCAAAAAAGAGCGGCATCTAATTTTAAACCGCAAGTACTACAACCAAAGCCATCTAGTGCGATCTAGTGTGATTAACGAAGATTTATTGGAGGTGTGTGTATCCATAGCATAAAATATGTTTGAAAACGATCTCAAATATGAGAATAAATGTATTTTCGCTTTTTGTTAATTAAAACCAATAGTCTTGCAAACGGTGCACGGATTGCATGGATTGTAAAGTCACAACAACAAAATACACGCAAAAAAATACATGCAATCCGTGCAATTTATACAAAGCTCTAACCTATGTATATTTTAGTGCAAGAATTGTAGGAAATAAAAAGGCAACCCTGTATTTCGCTCAATCCTCATTTTTCTCACAAAAAGTAAAAGTAATTGTCAGCGCCAAGTTTTTTTTCAGAAAAAACGTAAAAATTTGTTCAGTTTCAATTAAATTCATTTGACGTTTGTTAACGATGTTACAGCAAACTCATCATCATCATCATTTATTGGCGCTTAACCGCCTAAGCGATTTTGGCCGTTTCGTATCAAAGCACGCCAGTCATTCCTTTTTAGCGATAACGGACGCCAATTGGAAACCCCAAGGGAGTTCAAGTCATCCTCCACCTGTTGTTTCCATCTCAGTCGAGGCCTCCCCCTTCCTCTGCTGCCGAATTCAGGCGACGATAGGAAAACCTTCTGTGCTGGAGCTTCTTTGTCCATTCGCATAACATGACCCAGCCAGCGGAGTCTTTGGGCTTTAATTCGCTGGACTATGGTCAGATCTGCGTAGAGCTCGTACAGCTCATCGTTAAATTTCCTTCTATACTCGCCGTTGGCATCACGGGAAGGACCATAAATCTTCCGGAGAACTTTTCTCTCAAATACTCCAAGGGCCATCTCATCTTCTCTTGACATTGTCCATGAATCTGAGCCATACATCAGGACAGGTATGATGAGAGACTTATAGAGCGTGATCTTTGTTCTTCGAGAGAGGACTTTACTTCTCAATTGCCTACTCAGTCCAAAGTAGCACTTGTTGGCAAGAGTGATTCTCCGCTGGATTTCTAGACTGATATTATTTTCGGTGTTGATACTGGTTCCCAAATAGACGAAGTCCCTCACAGTTTCAAATTTGTAACTATCAACAGTGACATGGCTGCCAAGGCGCAGGTGCGCCGATTCTTTCTTTGATGACAGCAAATACTTCGTCTTGTCCTCGTTCACGGCTTTTTTCGCTTCCTTATCCAACCCAGAGAAAGCAGCGCTTACGGCTGTTAAGGCCAATGATATCAATATCATCGGCATACGCCAGCAATTGCACGCTCTTGTAAAAGATTGTGCCATTGCGGTTTAGCTCTGCTGCTCGAATTATCTTCTCCAGCATCAGATTGAAGAAATCGCACGAAAGGGAGTCGCCCTGTCTGAAGCCTCGTTTGGTTTCAAATGGCTCAGAGAGGTCCTTCCCGATTCTGACGGAGCTGTTGGTATTGCTCAACGTCATTTGACAAAGCCGTATAAGCTTTGCAGGGAAGTCAAATTCAGACCTGGCGGCATACAGGCAACTCCTTTTTACGCTGTCAAAAGCGGCTTTAAAATCGACAAAGAGATGGTGAGTGTCGATTCTCTTATCATGGGTCTTCTCCAGGATTTGGCGTATCGTGAAAATCTGGTCGATGGTAGACTTACCAGGTCTAAAGCCATACTGATAAGGTCCAATCAGTTTGTCTACGATGGGCTTCAGCCTTTCACACAACACGCTAGAAAGAACCTTATATGCGATATTAAGAAGACTAATTCCGCGGTAGTTGGTGCGGTTAGCGGGATCGCCTTTCTTGTGGATTGGGCAAAGCACACTTAAATTCCAATCCGGAGGCATGCATTCGTCTGACCATATTCTGCATAAGAGCTGATGCATGCTTTTTACCAGCTCTTCGCCTCCGCGTTTGAACAGCTCGGCGGGTAGTCCGTCTTTTCCAGGCGCTTTGTTGTTTTTGAGCCCGGATATAGCTATCCTCACTTCATCATAGTCAGGTGGTGGGACGACTTTTCCATCGTCAGGGATTGGGGTATCGGGTTCGACGTCTCCCTCGCAATTTAGCAGTGAGGAGAAGTGCTCCCTCCATAATTTAAGTACACTTTGTACGTCGGTTACCAGGTCGCCATTATTGTCCTTACAGGAGCTTGCCCCGGTCTTAAAACCTTTCGTCATCCGCCGTATCTTTTCATAGAATTTTCGGGCATCATTCCTGTCAGCCAGCATCTCAAGCTCCTCACACTCACGCCTTTCGGCCTCATTTTTCTTTTTTCTGAAAAGGCGTCTCTCTTCCTTCTTTGCCTCACGATATTGTTGCCATATACTGCGGGTTGCGCCCGTTCGCAACGTCTCCTTGTAAGCAGCGTCCTTTTTTTTCGAGGCAGTTTTGCATTCCTCATCGTACCAGTTGTTCTTGCGGGCTCGCTGGAACCCTATAGTGGCCTCAGCGGCGGTACGCAATGAGTGAGAGATATGCTTCCATTGCTCGGTTACATCGTTAGGTCGAGGATTGCCCTCTGCTAGCAGGTGTGAGAGTCGAGTTGTGAAATTATAAGCTGTCTGTGTCATGCGCAGCTTCTCGACGTCAAACTTTCCTTCCGTAACTGTGCGCACTTTCTTCGTTGCACAGAGGCGTGTGCGTATCTTGGCTGCGACAAGATAATGGTCAGAGTCAATATTGGGACCACGCAGTGTACGCACGTCCAGAACGGTGGAGCTATGTCTGCCGTCAATCAAGACATGATCAATCTGGTTTCTAGTTCTTTGATCAGGGGACAGCCATGTGGCTTGGTGTATTCGCTTATGCTGGAACCTGGTACTACTGATGACCATATTGCGAGCAGCGGCGAAGTCAATCAACCTAGCAAACTCAGTGAGGATTAATACAATTCGTGCAATCCGTGCACCTTGCAAGACTTAGCGAAAAAAACCGTCCTTTTTTTCTATCGAAATATAAATGTCCTTTTTTTCCACTTCAGAATCTGGCAACCCTATAGTAAATGGCCAAAAACATACTCTCGAATCCGATCACAAAATTTGATAATATTCTACCTGCTAGTAGACAAACAAATTTAAATATATCCTTAACCCCTTCTTTAAAAAGATCTACTTTAATCACTTAGCTGCTCACGAGCGTTAGGTAGGTATCTGTAAAGAATTTTTCACACAACCAGTTAATATCACCAGGCGGAAACACATCATAAAATGAAACGCATTTAAATCTTCTCTAGGACACTTGAAAGCTTATTACATATTTTGGGTTCTTCTTGTTATTACTAACCAGATATAGAAAGCAATTTAGGGTCTAACAACCCTTCCTACTGGACAAGACTGACAGAGCCAACACATACTCACTTGTCCACCAACATATTTGCGAGTGAGAGGGTTACATTTTGCCAGTGCTGGAAATAATATTCGGGTAAAAAACTGGAAAAAGAACCGACTACCCGTTGAATTCAGGTACTATTTTCTATCAAATCAAACCATTGAACAAGTTCCTTATAAAAAAATGCATTTTCCAATCTTATTTTAAATTCAAATAACAGTCAATACAATAAAAAATATACGGTGCGACATGTACCGATCACTATTTTTCCAGCACGACAATATTTGTCCAGCACTAGTAAATTGACTAAACGCGGCACACGCGAAAATTAATTGCAAATGTTAAAATGTAAAAAATAATTAATTAAAAACCAAAAAAGGCCGGGAAAATCAGTTAACAACGTGTAATAAAGAAAGACGTAGTCATCACCATCATATTCCTAAACTCCTTTTGGAGCATAGTGCTTCGACTTGAATCGTGTACATTTTTGTGATGTTCTCGTGACATCATTCCTCGTATATTCTGCATCGTCTAGTTTATCCACAGTTCTACTCCAGGTTTTCGGTGGTGCACCAGTAGTGGAATTCTTTAACTTATAACGAATCGATTTTTCGAGACTTTATTTAACGATTTTGTGCATACTTTTAGGCGCGTTCTTCACAAGGAATTCACCAATGTCACCAATGATGTGGGGTGAAAACACAAATTGCACAAATCTTAAGTAAAGCATTTGACCAATGCGAGTTACATCTCCAAGTAGTGCGGGCGGTAAGTATCCGGACTATCACGTAGGTCGTTGGTTCAAATGCCTGTCCGCGGCTAAGTAATTTTTATTTTTTAATTTAGTTTTTTAAATTTAATTGAAATAAAATAAAGTTAAACAAAATAAAATAATGTAAAAGGAAATACATCAAAATAAAATAACATAAAATAAAAATAAATAAAATGGAATAAAATAAAACAAACCAAAATAAAATAAAATGAAAAACTAAACAATATAAAATAAAATACAAAAATTAAATATAATAAATTAAAATTAAAAAATACTATAAACTGAATGAAATAAAAAAATATGAAAAATTTAATAAAATAAAATAAATAGAAAAATAAAATAAAATAAAACAAAGTAAATAATGTATTTCGCGACCTTTGTGTGCAAAATAAAATAAAACAAAATAAAAAATAAATAAACCGGAAATAGAATTATAAAAAAATATATAAAAAAGAGTATAACAAAATAAAATCAAATTAAAAATCTAGGTAGTTCTAGTTTTGAACTATTTCTTTACTTTAAAAAATTAAAATCGCAAGTTTTCGATGCCGCTAACAACCACAAATTACTTGTTGTCTATTTAGCGACACAGCTTATCGTCAACATACGAATGTCGATAAAAAATGATTAGTGAATTCCGAAATCGTTATAATCATCGTGTGTATAAAATATCTATTGCGAATATCGTTATAGAAGTTAATGAATTCGCCTACAGGTCGTTGACTCCCCTGTGGACTCCATCGCAATGCTTGTCTGGCTATATTTACGGAAGGTCTTCTGAGAGTGTGACCAATACACTACCATTTGCGCTTGGCTATTTTTTGTATTCTATTTTTAATAATATGTATGTAAATATGTGAATTACGTAATGTTATTTAATGTAAAATTGTGTAAAACAAAACAGTAAAAATATGTTACCACACATTTTATATTATTATTGCACTTTGTCTACGTCAGAGCTGCCGTGCTTTTACGGTAGCTCTGACCCTTCACCTCTGCCATATTGTTCGGTCAGGAGAGCCCTTAGCTAACAGCTAATCAGTCCCCTCTGACAGAAGATTCGGTCAGAACTGCCTAGCTATTTGAACAGCTGATTTGTCATCTCTGATTTTCTTTAAGGTCGTGCCTGCTATGAGTGAGCCAAACAGCAACATACAAATCCAACGCGTAGAAAAGAGATGGGAGATCTCACGCATACAGAACTTTCCATCAGAATTGCATTTCACCCTTCACAACTTGATAGAAACTTTGCACTGCGATCTGACTGGTTCTGACGAAAAATTTCGGCACCGCTGTCAGTCCAATGACTGTCAGCTGTCTAACTTTGTAGTTTTCAAGTAGAAATCCAACATCGTTCTCCAACCTTAGAGATATTGTGATAACTCTGAAGTTCTCAAGTTGATACCCAACATTTGCTCCAATCTACAGCTTCTAATATTCAAATTAAAATTTGAAGAGCTTAGATTAAAATTTATGTAAATAAAATTTTTTGTCAACTAATTCATGGCATTTAGCTTAAAAAATCATGCTTTATTTTTACATACTCTTACTTATCCAGACTGAATGATACAATTTCAAACACATGCCCTGCATGTGGTAGGACCCCCCATGATACCCTACATCTCTTCAATTGTCCGATTGAACCTACTCTTCTAACCCTTCTGTCTCTCTGGTCCAACCCTGTTCAAACTGCGCGTTTCCTTGAACTTCCGTTAGAAGAGCTTGATGAAGATCTTCGGATGATCATACACTCTAGGCAGGGCAATGCATTGTTAACAACAACAACAACAACATGGTTTATTTTTTTTTTCAGTATTTATTTTCAGATTCGCATTCATACCCTTGAGTCTAATTAGAAAATCTTATTGGAGTACAAGTTGACATCTATCCCTTTCTCATACCCCTGCGGGTTGGGGGTTTAGAACAGGGCTGGAACCACTCCAAAAATCGCTGTGGTTCGGTTCAGTGGTTCCAACCACCTTGAAAAAACTTGAACCGGTTCAGGGCTTATAACAACCCAGCCAAAAACCTAAAAAAAAATTTCAAAAATTAAAAAAAAAAATATGTATACATTCATATATAAAAGCCTACTAAAATAAAAATTGTTTGAAATGTCAAAAATAAAACGCTTTGTTTTTGAGACCAAATTCATTTATTAATATATCGGCAAAAAGTTATAATAGCAATACAATACTGAAAATTATTATTATGTAAAGAAACATACATATACCCAGCCAGCAAAATTTCCATAAATGCATCTGGAAATGAAAAAAAAATCTGGCAAAAACTGTATATTTTTCCTTTTTATGCTCCATTTAAAGAACTTTTCCCGATCCTTTTTCCAACTAAAGTGTGCGAACGAAACGTATGGCTGTAAAAGTACAAAAAACTTTCCTAAAACCGACGCATTCTATCATGATTTTTTGTGTTTTTTCACGTTTTCTGATACGATATTTTGGGATAATTTTTTGATGTTTTTGGGATCACTGTTTTTATCAGGATAGTTTCCGGGCCGTTTTCGGATACGAAAAACGATGGAAAAATAGACGAAGACTTGTTAGAAGACATAATTTTGATCAAAAATACATCATTTGGTTATTTAGCATTTAAGTTTATCAAAAGAATGTTTTCTCACAAGTCTTTGTCTATACTTGCCCTTAAGTACTATAAAATAAATTTTAAAGTTGAAAATGCGCTTTCTACCGACACTTGTGTGGCAGGAACAGCAAGTACAATCTCAGCAATTATTTTTAATTCTTTCTCTGAATATGTTTCCCAGAATTTTAAAATGTCTGAGTGTGGAGAAAGGCGTTTTATATTATTGAAGCAATTAATGACGTCCACTAAAGTTTTCCTATTTAAAGTAAGATGATTTTTATTATTATTATTTTTTTTTGCATCTTTTCACGAATGAAACATTATCTTTTCTTTTCCCTTGAATAATTAAAGTTGCTGGCAACGCCATGGACTTTCAGTTTTGTATGTTTTGTTTTGTTTATGATAAAACCAAAGTAGATAAAGGAAGTTGGATGCATGACGAAAGGAAAAACTCTTTTCATCTTTACGCTGTCAAATGGCATGCAGTTGGCACGAATTGAACGCATTTTGACAACAGCACAAAAATAAAAAAAAAATGTTTTTATTGCGTATGCTTTCAACCTTCTAAACTTGAATCTTAATCGAAATACCAGTGAGTGCCATTTTTAGGAAAATTTATGTTTTAGGCATATAAGTCGAAACTCTTTAAAATTTATTCCAATTTTGAACCGAACCGAACCTTTTTTTTGCGGTTTTCGGTTCGGTTCATACATCTCCAAAAAAATTGGTTCGGTTCGTGGTTCGGTTCAAAGACTGAAAAATGGCTGTTCGGTTCAAAAACCGGTTCGGTATATCCGGCCAAGGACTGTCAATTTCGGCATCACTCTCCAAAACCTTCGGGGAGTGTTTTTTGCTGTTAACACAACAACAACAACATCCCTTTCTCAACTTGAGAAACATCGTTTTTTTCATATAAAAAAATGCCCTTTTGGTTGAGAACGCGTTCGCTTAGTTCTCAACTTGAAATCTAACGTAACTCTAGCCTAAATGTTTGCTGGGATATTATTACCCAACAAACATGGCTCAACTTTTTCTCTAATCTTTGAAAAACCTGTATAGTTCTCAAGTTGATATCCAACACAATTCTCCAATTTTTCTCCAACCTTAGATAACTTTGTAGTTCAAGTATTCTCCAGCCTTAGAGATATTTTGATAACTTTGTAGTTCTCAAGTTGATATCCAACATCATCCAAGTATTCTCCAACCTTAGAGCTGTTTTTATAACTTTTTAGTTCTCAAGTTGATATCCAACATATTCTCCAATCTCCAGCTTCTAATATTCAAATTAAATTTCAAGAACTTAGGATAAAATTTATGTAAATAAAATTTTTTGTCAACTATGGCGTTTTAACTTGGAAAAATCATGGTTTTTTTCGGTATTTATTTTCATATAAAAAAATGCCCTTTTGCTTGAGAACACCATCGTTCTCAAACGGTTTTCCTGTTGAGAAACAACGCTTGAGGTTTGAAAAGTCCCTTAGTTCTCAACTTGAGATCTAACATAACTTATGCCTAAATGTTTGCTGGATAACGCTATGTATGGATGAAATTCCTGCAAAAGTAAATTCAAAAAAATTGACTTTTTCTAAAAGAAAAATATAATGGACTTTTTCCTCGGATCTCATAAATTTTTTTCGATGCCTTCATTCAGCTATAGTTAAGTTTCCTCTATTCAGGGTACCCTTTGATAAAAGAAAATATGTTCCCACAAAAGAACCGGTTTCGGCTTTTGAAACAGATCAAACTAACGGTTTCGGTTTCGAAAAATGAATCGGTTTTAATCGGTTACGGTTTCGGTTTCAGTCCTTGTATTAAACTGAAGCTTTCTTATTTTAAGTTGACTAATCTGATTTTGAAATGAAATTTTCTTATTTTGAGTTGAAGTTTTCTTATTTTAAATTGATAAATGATATTTCCTCATTTTCAACTGATAAATCTGATTTTAAATTGAAGGTTTCTTATTTTAATGTGAAAATGGTGTAGAAATAAATATTTATAGCTACATATATGACTACGGTGACCTACCGTCCTGTATTATACGGGACAGTCCTGTATTTTGAGCACCTGTCCCGTATTTTTTTAAATTTAATACGGGACGCAAAATTTTCTGTATTTTTTCAATGCCCTGTATTTTTTTATGTCCCGTATTTGGTACTTTTTGATCCAATTGTTAAAAAATGTTTAGGCACAAAGCATGAAAATCTTTAAAATACTGACGAGATATGTAAATATTGAACGTGTAGCATATCTTTGTGATCCATCAATACTATAGTTAGAAACGAAATTGAACGTTATTTTGAGAGTAAGCTTGATCCCTCCCTACCCTCGGGAGTACTGTGGCGCAATATTAAAAGTCTTCGTATAAGATCTAAGGAAACAAAAGAATGTACGTTAAATGCCGATGACTTGAATGAGGTGTTTCTAAGTAGTGCTTCGAATAATAGTTCAACACTGCAGTTTGTTCCATATAACTCTACCAAATACTCTGACGTGCTTTTCGAATTTTCAACTGTATCGGAGTTCCATGTCGCTAAATGCCTCAATATTAAATTAAAATATAAATATTAAATCGAATGCAGTCGGCGAAGATGTCTTACCTATTAGATTTTTGAAATTGATTATGCCCTATATCGTCAGCACGCTGACGCACATTATTAACCACTGCATTACTAAGTCCTGCTTCCCTAATTCGTGGAAAATTGCTTACGTACGTCCCGTTGCAAAAAAGAAGCGCGCCTGCTCTCCGGGTGACTTTCGCCCAATCAGTATTCTTCCAGCCTTGTCGAAAGTTTTTGAGTCAATAATGGCTGAACAAATTACGGCTCACATTGCAGCGAAAAGTCTACTTTCCCCTTACCAATCTGGGTTTAGAACGGGTCATGGATGTTCAACAGTTATGGTTAAAATTATGGATGACTTGCGTATGGCTTATGACAAAGGTGAAATATCCCTTCTGTGCTTACTCTACTTCTCTAAAGCGTTCGACTCTGTTGATCATTTATTACTTTGCTCTAAGCTCACGTATTATTATGGGTTTGGTAAGGCGGCTACTTGTCTTATGAAGAGTTACTTAACAGATAGGTGTCAAAGAGTCAAGATTGGCGAAGTGTCATCATCGGTTCTGGTGTTCCTCAAGGATCAATATTAGGTCCACTGCTGTTTAGTTTATTTATCAACGATATATTTTTAGCCTGTCGGCATGTAAGTATGCATGCATATGCTGATGATGTTCAGCTATACCTATCCGGTCGCTTTGATAATATTGATGCAGTAACGGTAAAGCTGAATAGGATTTACTCGCTATATGACAATGGTCTACTCGAAATGGCCTTCAACTTAACCCAAATAAGTCGTATGTCTTACCAGTTTTCAAAACTAAAATAAATCTTAATAGTATTCCTAATATTAATTTAAATAATAACTCTCTTGAGATTGTTGAAAAAATTACTAACTTGTTTTTCGTTATTAACACAAATTTAAGTTGTGTAAACCACATAAGTTCAGCTGTGGGCAAAGTGTATGGTACTCTACGTAACTTGAGGCAGTCAGCACCATTTACTCCAATCCAAGAGGCTTGCCCGTCAAATTATTTTGCCTTCCCTTACCTACTCTGAACTAGTATATAGTAAGCTTGACTCTCAGTCTGCACATAAAGTTGATGTTGCATTTAATGAAATTACGAGTTATGTCTATGGTATACGTAGGTTTGACCACATATCTGCATGGAGAACGTCGTTACTGGGATGTGAGATCGCCGCTTATCTAAAAGCCAGAAACTGTATTTTTCTTTTTCGTCTAATGTACACGAAGACTCCAAATTATCTATATGAAAAACTTATCTTTCCACGATCGGAAAGATGCCTTAACCTAATGTTGCCATACTTTAACCTTAAGAACTCTGCTAGAATGTTCTTCATCAATGCTGTTAGAATTTGGAACTCTGTACCCTCTGGCATAAAAAGCAAATTAAACAGGAGTAACTTTAAAGATGTCTTATACAAATACTTTTTATCAAATTGAACCACTTACATAATGTACTTTTACATATTTTTTGAGGCGTGTTATGATAATAGACTTATTGTTTGTTTTTAACAATTTATTGTTAATTTAACTTATCGTTAAATATCTTTAACTATTTTTAAATATTTTGGACCTGTGTGTTATTTTTTCTGTTGTGCAAAAAGAGATGTAAAAAAAATATATTAAATGATGAAAATTTTTTAGATGAACCAACAATTCAAAATTTGTTATAGAATAAAAAAAAGAAAGTGTGTGCGGTGCATACCCAGGGGAAGTTTACTTCTTTAATTTAGCATTCGCCATCTACCACGAGCCCCGTTGTTATCTTTCGGCATATCGATCCCTAAACGTAACCAACAAAATTATGAAAATTCAACTGCCCGGCTTTAAGTGGCGCGAGAATGCGCTTTTTGGGAGTTCCCTTCCTGGTTAGCCTAGGCCTATATCCTGATTATGAGGAATTGCTGCACCTCCGTACAATGAACTGGAATACAAATACCCATTTTCCGAACATAAGCACCAGGATTTGAAACCAAAGCGAATCGGTTTTCCTTTTATGAACATTTTACAGGAATGGCGGCCGAAGTAAGGTATCATCTGCTCATCAATAGACAGAATATGGATGAAGATTCCGAATTGCATATATCTTCTGTTTCAAAAAAAGTATCAAATTGAGGAGAACGAAAAAGTCTTAAATGTATTGCAAACAAATTACAGATTGCATTGCTGTTAACAATAAAACATGTACTGCCTAACTAATACATATATTTAACTTACCAGCTTCTGGCCAGCGGTCGATTTTTCGACCACCAAAGTTTACGTGCTTTAAGTGGGCTACCCACCTGCCAAGAAATGTCAAACTCCATATAAAAAAACGCTCAAGAAATGGTCAAGAAACGTTTTCACATGTCAAATTTTCTTGAGCCAGGACTCAGTTCATAAGAAAAAATGCAGCACTTTTCGATAGTTGGCAACGCCGGTTTAGCTCAAGAAATAAATAATCTCGTATATATTTCTTGAGATAAACATGCAGATCCACGGCAAAGGTGAGTACATATTTCGCTAAACATATTTTGTACATTTTTATAAGAGTAATTTGCCAAAAAATAGAAAATTTGGTAAACGTCAAAATTTCTTGACCAGGCACAAGAAATATATGCTCGTTTTTTTCTTGAGGCATTTCTTGGCAGGTGAGTAGCCCGCTTTCAAATGTTAGAGTTATTGCAAAACTGACATTGGAATTGTTTTACTCTCAAAATATGATATTTTTTCTTTTAAAAAAATTTGAAATAAAGTTTTTTTATTTTTGGTTTCTGTTTTTTTTATCAACTAAAATTAGTAGTATTTTCACCCATATACTAAAATTGTAGTTAAATTATTTTTGATAAAATTTTTGCACTCTTAGTACTAAATAAGTTCTGAATTAACTAGCAATGCAAACAGATCACGAAAGGATTACATTAGTTCACCAAAGTTGGTGGTCGAAAAATCGACCAGCGGGTGAAAATGGGTTGTTAAAGCGACACCACGTTCAGCTATATCATTTATTACCCGCATGGAATGAACGATTTTCTTCGCAGCTTCAAATTCCCAAGTTTTCTCAAAAACTGAGACGATACGCCCATTATGTGGAAAAATCGTAAAGAGTTGCTAGTTACAAAATCTTCTATACCCATGTCAGAGATGTATTTGATGTTGATTTCTTTTCCTTTTGGACAGTCCTCTAAGCCTTCGACTCCCAGCGTCTCTACCATTTTTTCCCTTCTGGTATTGAAATTTGCTAGTCAAAAAAGGCAAAAGACGCTAACTCTTCAGGGTTGCCACCTATTTAATTTTTTTTTTATTTATGGAGCTTGATATGCCAATATGGGTATCAAATGAAAGGTATTTTTGCTGACATACCAACTAAAATATTTTCAGGAAGGGTAGTCCGCAAAAAGTCCATTACGGCTACGAAAATTAAAAAATTTTAATAATTTGCCCACATATAAAGGACAGTGTAACACCTCCTTACAAGGTTGGTAAGTAAAGTTAGCACTAAATTGATAACACCGAGCAAGCTCGGTCACCCAGGTACTTTATCATTTAAAAGTTATAACTAAAAAACATTTTTTGTTTCCGTATAACAATTTTATAGAGAAAAGCTCAATAAATAATTAAAATAAGGTGTATATATAGGGCTGTCAGACGTCCCGGTTTTCCGGGACATGTCCCGGTTTTAGGTCCAACCCTAAAATGTCCCGGTTTTTAAATCTAATCGATTGTAAGGAGCCATGAAATCTACCAACTATTTGGTTTGCTTATAATGCGCCGCTCCAACTAGTCTGAATAAAAGTACCAACTACCGACCTCAATTGTAAAACTCTAGCATCGCTCGATAGTTGCACATTGTATAGTATACATATATCGATTATCGATGTAAAGTGTTCTTCCTAATTAGCTACAGCTGTTTTTGTTTTGCGCTAAGTATTTGGTTCTTCGAGTTGAGTGTTTCTGATTTCATTGTAAGTTTTCTCACAAAATTTATAAAATAGATATGTTTATAATACATTAAACCACTTGGAATGTTCTTTTATGAAACGTGGGAGAAGTGAACATGAATCGTTGTGCACAGTTTGCGATTGTTTTATTGCCATTGGTAACGGTGGTCGCTCAGATATTCTTGATCATATCGGCAGTTCCAAGCACAAATCAAGGTTATGCGAGGCGTCTACTTCAAAAGGAATTTCTTCTTTTTTTGTAAAACCAAATACAGCAAAGAGGCATCTGATCTCCGCCGCTGAGCTAACAAATGCCTTTAAGATTATTAATCACTATCAGTACTTCAGCTCAATAGATGTCACTACAAAACTAAATGCGCTCATGTATCCTGATTCGGAAATAGCAGCAAAGTAATCAGTTTGCAGGACCAAAGCAACAGCTTTAATCAAAAATGTTTTGGCTCCGCATTCAGTAGCAAACTTTGTAGATATTTTAATAAAAAATGTACCTTTTTATGGAATTTCAACGGACACCAGCAACCACAAAGCCGAAAAAATGTTTCCATTGCTTGTTCACTTTTTCTTGAATTTCCAAAGTGTCCCGGTTTTGCCCCAGGGGGACCTGGCAGCCCTATGTATATAACAATTTAAAATCTGTTCTTTACTTACTTTAATAAACAAACACAAATCTTTTTACCGAAAATAGAATTTATTTTGTAATTAAAAAAGTAGAGTAACGCTGAAAAGTAAGTGATAATAGGGTATTGCTTTAAATTTCACTTGAATTACCCCTTACCGCTGGTGGGGGGTGGTAATGAAAATAATTTAGAGAAGAAAAAATAAGCAGAACGATGGTCTTCGATTGAGAATGTTTTTATTCTAATTTATTTAATAATTTACAAGAGTTTATATACAAAATCTTAAAACTACATTCCTAATCTAATTATGTATGTATGTGTGTATTGTTTGCCTTAAGAGATATTCTTAATAGAGACAAACAGTAGGTCTTTATTTGTTCCTAATATTTAATTGCTTACTAGCAGACATAAATTTTAGACTATTTGTGTTTGATAAGAAATATCTCGCAGTAAGATGCAAATATTTGTATTTTTAATGTTTTTAGTTTTACTCCAATGCATTGTGACGAACTGATAATTATAAATCTATGTATGCATTTTTATTAGCATGTTCAAATGTACATATATTTGAACAGTAAGGGATTAGTAGCTAGTAACTTCGGGCGTTTCGGTTTACTTCTGGCTTTTTCTGAGTTGTAAAGAGCACAACTAAATTGACATCTTGCAGTGATGCCTGCGGTCCATCTGTAGTGTATATAACGCACTATTATCATAGCTAGGCGGCTTGTGGATCAGAATCGCAAATAAGCGTCATCTCCTAGAATTCTGAGAGTTCATTTGCTTAAGCATTTTAGCATATTTTAGCATTTACGAGATGGAGATGGATGGAGATTTCTGGAATCCGCCTGCTGGGAGTGTTATTGAAAAAACGTCAGACTTGTTCAAGATTATAACAAATTTATAATTATAAACTTACGTACATACAACTTACTGCATTTGATTACCATTCGTCGGAGATGCTATCAGGTTGAAACCTGTACATCGATGTTGTCGTCGTCAGGAGATCGGATTGCCCATGTTCGACGGTTGGAACGGCCGTGGTTCCAATACCGCATCTTTTAAATCAACAGTGTTTGCAATTGAACACTAACTCGCACAACGGCTGTCATGACAGCCAGGGCAGTTGGAGAGGCCGTGTTGCCAATCTGCTCCCAATACTTATATTTTAAATTCGCAATTGGCTCAGGTATGGGTCGCGCAGACCAGGCGGTTGGAACGGCCGTGGTTCCAATGCCGCGTCTATTAAATCTACAATGTTTCCAGTCAGACACTTACTCGTACAACAGCTGTCATGGCAGCCAAGTCAGCTGGAACGGCCGTGGTTCCAATACTGCATCAATTAAAATTAGCAATGTTAACAATGAGACACTCGCCTATTAGTTTCAGACCAACTCAGAGGCGGCCTGTGACCTCCTATCTGCGTCTCAACACTCTTTGTCGCTCTTCCCATCTAAGTTTCGATATAAGTGTAGCAGAAAACGGACACACAGCGTCCCAAATACTCGGTCTAGCTAACATATTTTGTATTAGGTTTTCAGGCGTAGGGCGTTCACCAAACGCTTCGTGCAGGTGTTGCCTTTCAGCGTCGAAACGAGGGCAGTAAAACACCACTTGCTCGGCGTCTTCATTGAATTCAATGCCACACGTCTCGCAATACTGGTGCTTCGAAAGTTGTCTCCGCTGCGAGCAGGTCAATTGGATAGAGGCCCGCCACCACCAATGCTGCATCCCCAGATACCGTGCGAAACCCGGAACATACTCGGAGAGCACATAACCTGTATACCGAGTGAACCCCGCGACTATATGAGGCTACTCGAAAAGCGTCTGACCAAATTTCTGCGCCATAAAGAATTACGGGCTTGAGAACACTGGCTATAAGTTGCCTACTTTTTTGCTTGGGCCCTCTAGCATTCAGCATCATTCTGGAGAGATCTCCGTTTGTTTTTGCCGCCTTTTCGCATATGTACTGCATGTGCTCGGAAGCGGGCGCAGCACCGATCCCTGGGGCACACCACCTGACACTCTATGGTGAAGCAAGCCCGAGTCGGTCTCGCAAATTATTTTCCTCTCACTGAAGTAATCTCTTATAATTTGGAGTAAATAGTCTGGTACTGCGAACTCCTGCAGCGCCGCAATGACTGTCCCCCAGCGGATAGAGTTGAATGCGTTTTTCACATCCAGGGTCACTACTAAACAATATTCAATGGTTCCCCCTTTCCAGCGCTTTCCTGAAATGGCCTTAGATGCTATGTCTTCTACGAGCTTCACCGCGTCAACCGTGGATAGGCCTTTCCGAAAGCCGAATTGATTCTCCGCAAGTCCTCCTATCTCTTCAATTGCATCGCTGATTCGATTTAAGATGATACGCTCAAGGGCTTTACCCGCGGTATCTATCATGCATATTGGGCGATATGCCGATGGGTCATTAGGTGGCTTGTTGGGGTTAGGTAATAGCACCAACCTTTGAAGCTTCCAACGTCTTGGGAAAGTTCCGGTTTTTAAACAAAGGTCAAAAACGCGCACAAAAGCATCTGGTTGTGTCTTAAAAGCTTCCGACAGAGCAATGTTTGGGACAGCATCCGGTCCTGAAGATTTATTTGGGGAAATTTTACCGCACGCCTCTAGCACCTCATCAATTGTTACTTCTGGTACCATCTCTCCAATAACGTGAAGATTGGAGTGACGCTGCAGTGGTTCCCGGTTCGGAAAAGTACTCGAATGCTATCTCTTACCAGCTGTTCGTCAGTTGGAGACCTAGTGCTACCCACAAGACGTTTGGTCACGATTTTATATGCGTCCCCCCAGGGTTTGTTTTCTGCATCGTCGCAGAGACGGAGGAATTCTCTCTTTTGCTTACACGTATCGCCTTCTTTAACTGTCTGCGCTTCTCCGCAAATAATAGCTGATCTCGTTGGTGATGAATAGTACCAAAAGACCTCTGTGTTATCCTTCTCGCCCGGTTGCATTCGGAGCGGAGTTGCGCAATTTCCTCAGTCCACCAATAAGCCGGTTGATGGCGACTTTTTTGAGTCCTTCGCACCATCGACGCATCACATGCTTCTTCTACCCTGGACATTAACTTGTCTGCACTGGCAGGGGCAGAATCCGATAGCTGGAAGTCCTGCAGCTGCAAAGCTTCTCTAAATAAACTTTTGTCGAAGGTGCTGGTTTTCCAACCACGTTGAAACCTTGAACACGTGTTGTTCGCCGGTTGCAAGTTTGTATTTATCTTGCAGACAATGCATGAGTGGTCGCTAAAGGTATAGTGCTGGCTCACTTCCCAGTGTGAACCTCTAAAGAGGTTGCTTTGTACAAACGTTAAGTCAATGATAGAATTTCCTCCAGACCTGCTAAATGTAGGAACGTTCCCGGAGTTAAGCAGTATTAGCTCCAGAGCTGGAGTGTAATGGGGTGTGGTTGCTGAGTGACCGCGCTCAATCCCGACTCTTGCGTCCTCGTTCGTGCACTCTGGGCAACGTTGAGCTACCTAGGCTCGCGGCAGAAAGAGAGGGAGCCCCGGGGGGGCCACTCTGACATACTTGGTTTAAGGGCTCACCGGGGTCTTTTTCGCAGCGTCTGTACACCAAGAGGTACGGCTGTAAGCGGGCGTCTGTCTTGAAGCAAGCGGCTCGCTATATAAATGTGCAAAACTTTTCCCTCCCAATCCAGGGTGTTATGCGATACCGTGCCCATTGGACGTTTGCAGCCGGGAGGCAAATCGTGGCTGTAGTCGAACGGAGCCTCACTGACCGCGGTATGGGGCTCTGCCGCGGCGGACGACACACTTCCCCTTACACTACCCTTGACCCTAAGCTGGCCTTGTCCGGCGAGGGGTCGTACGAACAAGATGAAGAACACACAAAATACAAAGCAATTAACGACTTCGTTTACTCCGCAGCAGAGAAGAACTATGCTGGAGCAAGCGAAAACACAACGCCGGAGGACAAACTCCGCCTCAAAGTTAACTGGGAGGCCGACAGCGATGGAAACTACGGGTCAGTCATCCCCCAAACTGCTATCAAGTAAGAGTGACTTGATGGGAGCAAGCAACAGTGCGGCTGCCTACGCAGTCAAGCAGAAAACGGCGGAAGCTAAACTTCCATCAGGCGCTGGTACGAAACCCAATCTCTTCACATCTGGGGCAATGGTCTCACGACCTGGTTTCAGAGTTTCGAAAGAGAAGGAAGACGCCGCAAAGGGAGAGACCGCGATGGCAACTACGAGTCTGAATCCCCCCCAAGAGGCATCTCCCCGACGCTCTGCGTACTGGGATAAAAGAAAGGCCGCAAGGATCCTTAAAAAATATGAGGGAGCATCGCAGGAGAAGCTGTCGCCGGAAGAAAGGAAGATGGTGGAGGAAGCGAAAGCTCTGATACCAAATTTCCAGAGGCCCTATGTGCCTAAGAGGGTGAACGGTAATCCCTTCAAACGCCAGAGATCGGACGGAGAGGTAGACCCCCATCCGAAGCGGCATCAGGTCAACCCCGTAGTGGAAAAACTCAGCTTTGCTGAAGTAACTAAGGACAGAATCCTTATAGGTTTCATTGACCGAGGTAACGACCGTTGGTCCATCCCCAAAGACCAGTGGCTGTATGTCCGGAATGAAATGGGCAGGGCCCTCCTCCACTTAATGCGTGAGTCTCCGGGTAGTCCGCCGCGAGGTACTGACGCGGGCTGGCACCAAGGTCAGATCAAAATATTCGCGTGCGAGGATGCAAGAACTGTCGCACTGTATAAGGCAGCAGTTGCAAGACTGGGTGAAGTCTATCCAGGGGCAAGACTAGATGTCGTCGACTGGAAGGACATTCCTGCTCGGCCAAGGGCAAGGGCATGGATTCCTGCCGTCCCTGCAGAACCCGAGAATATTCTTGAGATGCTGCAGGTCTGGAATCCGTCTCTCCCGACGCAGGATTGGGGCGTCAATCTGGTCGATGATGTGGTTGGGCCCAATAGACAGGTGGTTATCACTCTGAATAAGGAGGCGCTCGAGCCCCTTAAACGGTGCAACGGACGAGTGCATTACGGCTTGGGTCAGATCGTGATCCACGTATACCGTGGCGATGCACAGCGCGCTGCTATTCCGGACGCTCCGGAGGACTCGGAGATCGAGGCATCGGAAGGGGAAGCAGAGGAGTCCGACGCGGAAAGTATGTTATCCGCCACGTCAAATTGCGATGGTGCTGCGAACAACTCGGCGATAGAAGAAAGCCTGCTTGACGAAGAAGGCCTCGACGTCACGATCGTGGCTAAACCTGAGCACACTAACGTTGATGCTGCTTCAGACAGCAGGGTTCCCGCCACGCCAAATCGTGCAGGTGCTCTGAACAACTCCTCGTTGAGAGACAGCCCCCGGAACAGGCCAGACCTCGACGACACGCTGGCGGCAGGGAAGTCTGAGCTCTCTCATGTTGGTGGTGCTTCAGATAAATCTGCACAAATCTAAAGCAACCTCGGCTGTTTTAAGCAGTCGTCTTTCTAAAGGCGACGTAGACGTGGTCCTTATCCAAGAGCCCTGGGTCAATAGCTCTAGGATCTGTGGATTGGGGACTAAGGGGTACAAGCTCATCCAAGCCAATGATGAGGGCAAGGTCAGAACCTGTATTTTGGTAAAGTCTGAGCTAAACACCTTTTTATTACCCAACTACTCAAATGGTGACGTTACAGCTGCCAGCTTAACAGTCGGCAGCACCAGCCTAACGATGGCGTCGGTCTATATGCCCTATGACGCCGAAGAACCTCCTCCACAAAAGGAGGTGAAAGATCTGGTGGATAATTTCTGTACGGGCCATCTTATTATTGGAGCTGACGCTAATGCTCATCACGTCCAGTGGGGAAGCTCCGATATTAACGCTAGGGGCGAGTCTCTGTTTGACTACCTACTAACAACTAACCTGGTGGTTTGTAACGTGGGTAACGAGCCTACTTTTACAACTAAAGCTCGTAGGGAGGTTATAGACCTCACTGTTTGTAGCGAAGGCGCTTATGAGTGGGTCAGAAAATGGCGTGTTCTTGATGAGCATTCATTTTCTGACCATCGGTACATAGAAATTGTGTTAGACTTTATTGTTGAGCAGCCAGTTATGAAACGAAATCCACGCAACACTAACTGGCAGCTACATAACCAAATATTAGCTAGGGACCTACCAGTATTACCTCCACAAGCCCCCTCATCAGTGGGAGAACTGGATGATCTGGTAACGACCTTTACAACGGCGCGCTGAAATGCCCTAGAGCAGGATTGTCCAGTACCAAAACCACGCGGCAAACATAGACCCCACTGGTGGTCTTACGACCTGGATTCGTTCCGTATATCATGCAGGAAGCAATTTAACAAGGCCAAGAGCATCGGTACGGAGCCTGAATGGCTCGAATATAAAGCTAAACTGAGGGCCTATAAAAAGGCTCTAAGGCAAGCGAAGAGAACTTCGTGGAGAAATTTCTGCACCGGGGTCGAAAAAGTCGATGATACAGCGAGACTTAGACGAGTGCTATCAAAAACTCAAACAGCCATTAGCTATTTACGGAAGCCTGACGGATCTTGGACCAGCACGGAAGGGGAAACCCTGGAGCTGCTCCTGAACACACACTTTCCGGGGAACTTGTATGATGCACCTGTAGCATCTGCAACAAACCTGGCGGTAAACATACCCATTACGGAGGAAAGGGTAAGGTGGGCAATCAAAAGCTTTGAGCCGTTCAAGGCAGCTGGGCCAGACGGGATTTTCCCCGCACAACTTATAAACACGCTGGAAATATCAGCTAAATGGCTGGTAGTTCTCTATTCAGCCTGCCTGGCTCTTAATTACATTCCGTGCTCCTGGAGAAGCGCCACGGTAGTCTTTATTCCAAAGGCTGGGAAGGCCTCACACTATGAGCCTAAAGACTACAGACCGATCAGTCTCTCGTCTTTTGCACTTAAAACCTTCGAGAGGATAATTAGCGATTATCTCTCCTCTACTATTGATAGCAACCTTATTTCTAGCTATCAACATGCATACACCAAAGGTAAATCAACGGAAACTGCGCTCCACAGCCTAGTCTCTATTGTTGAAAAATCATTGCACGAAAAGGAGTACTGTCTCGTGGCCTTTCTGGACATCGAAGGGGCTTTCAACAATATAAGGCCGGAGGCTATTAACACTGCTTTAACAAACCTGGGCATAAATAGGTCTCTTATTGGACTAATTGATCAACTACTAAAGGGAAGGAAAATAGTTTCTTCACTGGGAACAGTTGATCTTTCACGCTATGTCACAAGAGGAACGCCTCAGGGTGGTGTTCTCTCCCCGCTCCTATGGAACCTCACCGTAAACTCGCTGCTACGAGACACAAGGTGGGGGGGCGGGAAGATAGTGGCATATGCAGACGATTTAGCTATTGCATATAGGGGGAAATTCCCACAAACCCTGTGTGACTTGATGCAAGTAGCACTGCGAGAAGTTTCTTCATGATCCTCTCGCTAGCATCAACCCGGGAAAGGTGGAGCTTGTCCTTTATACCAGGCGGTACAAGATACCACCGCTGAACCTACCAGAACTAGATGGCGTGCGCCTGAACTTAGCTGACAAATCCAAATTCCTAGGCACAGTTCTAGATAGAAAGCTTAACTGGAAGGAGAATGTCTTCCAGCGCCAGAGGAAAGCGTGCATTGCACTTTACACGTGTAAAAGAGCCATTGGCAAAAAATGGGGGCTCAGCCCCAAAATTTGCAGATGGATCTACACTGCGATAATCCAGCCAATTATGCTGTATGGAGTCGTGGTATGGTGGCCTGCGCTAGGAAAGGCAACAAACCTAAATCTGTTAGGAAAAGTCCACAGATCGAGCATGATCTGTATAAGCGGGGCGTTAAGAACAACGCCCAATGAAGCTCTCCAGGCCATTCTTGGCTTTTTGCCACTCGATCTGGAAGGGTACCGGGCAGCAGCAGCATCGGCTGTGCGTCTAAGGGAAACGTCCGTCTGGGGCGCAAGCACTATTGGACACTCCCGTATTCTAAGATCTTACAGCTTTCTCCCTCTGAGCACAGATCGGTGTGCGACCACAACAGTCGGAGATTGTTGTTTTAGAATAAACATTCCCAGCAGGGAAGACTGGGAGAACATAGATCGGTGTCCCGCTACTAATGGCGGCACTTTTATATACACCGACGGCTCGAAGTTAGACGGCAGAGTCGGAGGAGGGGTTTACTCAAGGGATTTGGACCTAGAACTCTCCTTTAGACTACCTGATCACTGCAGCGTCTTCCAGGCTGAAGTTTCTGCAATCATAGACGCCGTGACTTGGATAGGTGAACGCACCATCGGACAGGACATCTGTATTTTCAGCGACAGCCAAGCGGCCATCAAATCCCTTGGCTCTTACTCGTTCAACTCTGAACTGACGCTCAGCTGTCGTCGATCTCTTCAAGAGATGGCCCAACAGAACCGCGTGAACCTCACATGGGTCCCGGGACACAGGGACATTGAGGGAAACTGTAGGGCAGACGAACTTGCCAGGCAGGGCACGACCAAGCAGATTCTTCAAGATAAAGAGCGCATAGGTATGCCGTTTGCCACGTGCAAGCTAATGCTGAAGGAGCATACACTCCGCGAAGCCAACGAAAGATGGTTACAAGCCCCAGGGTGCCGGATATCCAAGCAAACCTGGCCAAAATGCGATCTTAAAAGATCTAGACACATATACGCCCTAAAAAGGAAGGAAATCTCCATATTAATAGGTGTTTTAACCGGGCACTGCCTTATTGGTAGGCACGCAGCAAGGCTAGGCGTTCCCTACCGACGATGCTGCAGGAGTTGCAAAGAGGATGAGGAAGAGGAAATGGTGGAGCACCTCATCTGCAACTGCCCGGCCTTAAGCGGAGCGAGAAGGCGCTCTCTGGGAGTTCCCTTCCTGGTTAGCTTAAGCCAGGTCGCGGAGCTAGACATAAAGGACTTAATGGCCTTCATCAAGTTATCAAAATGGTTCGAGGAGGGGTAGCGGTGTCGGTTAGGAGTGTCAGTCCCGGGTTTCAGCTATATGGAGAGTCCCGACAGCACTGGGATTTTCCATATGGCCGGGCCCCGGGACTGACTTTCCTAGTGTTTGGTGGTATCACAACGGGCCTTTTATTACTGGCCTAGGTGTGCCTTTGCGGCAGCCACTTCTACCTACCTACCTAGCTCCAGAGCTGCGAAAGCTTCTAGAAGAGCCCTCCCTCTTGCATTTGTGCTTCGACATCCCCATTCCAACGCCCACGGGTTGAAATCGCCCGCTATGACTAGGTTTTGTCTTCCCCTAGCGTCATTAACCAGCCTGTCCAGTATTCGCATGAATTCCACCAAATCCACACTTGGAGGAATATAACAACTGTACACGTGGAATACCCCCACTTTGGCACAAACAAACCCTTTTTCAGCGCTAACTGTGACTGCATTAGGCTCGCGTGGGCCACAGCTACATACTACAGCTTTTTTATTGTTGTCATGAGACCAGCCTGTCTCTTAATTTATATGGTTCACAAAGTATAGCCACATCCGCCTTAAGTTCGAAAATAGTCTGCTTAAGTAGGCTTTGCGCTGCTTCACAGTGGTTTAGATTAATCCGAACCAAGATCATTGACTTTTGATCCCCGTTAGGGCCTTTAAGAATAATGGGCACTTTCTTCCACCCGTAGAATGATTTAGGTCGGTAAGACCCATTCGTTTGCAAATTATGCAAAAGTAGCTGTTCTCACATAGTGCCACTTTGTGACCCTTTTGGCCGCATTTGAAGCAGCAGTCCTTATAGTCGACTTCGCTCTTACAGGCATTCGACATGTGACCAAACTCCAAACACCGGTAACAACGTTTTGGCTCCACTAGCAAACGGACTCTGCAGTTTACCCATCCTATACGAATAGTCCCTGCCTGCGCAAGTGAGCCGGCGATAAGAGCTGATTGAGTTCCGCCGTGCGACTTCCTTATTGACTTTACTTTGACGGCTCTGCAGCGCTCATCCAGTTTCAGCAAGGCCTCTATGATCTCTTCTTCTGTAGTCACCTCGTCCATGTCCTTGATTTCCAGACGTACTTCTTGGGTCACATGTTTAACAACCGCAGTCTGTCCCAGGACCTTCTTCACGTCTTCCTGAAATCTGTCTCGTAGCTCCGGCTCCGTCTTCTTCAGATTCAAAAGCAGGTCCCCACTATTGGTTTTCCTGATTTTTGTTACAGCATTCGAGAGGTCGCCAAGTTGCGTACTACCTCTGATGGCTTTTAAAATATCAGCGTACGATGTCTCGGAGGTGTTTGTAGCCTTAATTACTAAGGCATCAGGTCTGCCTCGCACCCGCGTACTCCTTTTTACGAGTTTCCACTCATTGGTCCTAGCTCGGGAACTGCCTGCGATGTACTTTCCTCGGCGACATTGGACTCCGAAGGTTTCTCCTTGTCCACTTTCTTCGCTGCTTCTTTGCTTGGTGCACTCTTATTCTTCTTAGGCTTTGGCGAAGACCCGTTACTTGAAGGCTTTGCTCGCTTCGAAGAACTCCCAGCTGGTGTTACAGGGGGCTCTACTACCATATCCACTGGGTGTATTTCATGGGAACTCTGCCATTCTTTTGCTACCCGCTCATACAGCAGCCTAATGGCACGTTTATATGCCTCCTGCTGCTGGACATCCTGATAAGATCCGTGATCTTGTTGCCCAGTGCATGGGTCCGCACATCCATCAGCCAAGCGAGCTGAGTTGGGCGGAACAGGTGTCCCTGGCTCAGGCTCGCTGTCGCCGGCTTGAACCACCTCTGGTGTGGCGCTAATGCAACCATTCGTTGGAGAGCGGGGCAGAAGCATACTCTTCCGGAAAGGGTTTACCCCACCGGGATCATCATCCATACTGCTCTCCGCTCGCGGCTCCCCGGTAACTTAACCTTAGTTATTATTGTTACTTTATATTTTTAATTATTAGTTTTATAGCAGATATAGTTTAAACAGAGGTTTAGAGGTATTGGGTTTAATTTTATTAAATACTTTTTTATTTCCAAGTTCTTTGCTTTAATTTAATTTTTATTTATTTATTTTTATTATTTTATTATTATTTTTTGCCCCTTTTATATTTTTGTTTTTGATTTTATTTTAATTAACTTTTATTTTATTTTAATTTGCAAATTATTTTAGTTTTCTTAATTTATTTCCGCCCCCTGATATACTTAGCAACCAGGTTTGAGTCCTTGCTAAGTGGTAACACTTGGCAGCACTAGCAGTACAGCTGGTCTGCTCCCACACTGGGTGACAAGATCAGCTGTATTTCGCAATATTTTGCAAACTTTTTGCACCTCTGCTATTCCGTTTGCGTGTTGCTTTTTACAAAAAATATAAATTTAAAACAAAGAAAGTAAAGGGAAATGGCCAAAACCACGCCAAACCCAGCACAAACAAGCAACACCACTTACCCTGACTTTCGGGCACTCACCAGGCAGCACAAAAAATTTTATAATTTAAAGACTTTTAGGAGCTAAAATTTTTAGCTTCTTCCTCACTTCACTTCAAACTGGTTTTTTTTATGAGTGTGGTGTGGTGAGTTTGTAAAATTCCACACACACATATACGTACATGCATACAAAGCATTACTAACGCTGTCGCTTCGCAACAACAACATTCATATGGTTGTTGTCTTCCAATTTCGTTGCGCTTTTTCTCAAATGCATGCCGCTACAGAAGTAAACTTCAAAAAGTCACAATTTATACACAGAGCCAACAATGCCTAATGAAATAAAACAAAAGTCGTAAGATATCTCTATAGGTTTTCTTCAAGAAGATGTGCTTCTTATTATTGTAGAGACAGTATTTTTAATGTTATTAAGAAGATTTTCTTTTTAATATTTTAAATGAAAAATAAAATGATATCGCCCTCACCGAGAATCGAACTTACAATTTTCGGAATGATAAACCCAGCTGTTAACCATCAGGCCATCGCTCACTTTTGATTACCAGCTTCTAATTACCGATATGTGTAGAGTTGTTAATGTTTCAAAGGAAAATCTCATAAATATATTTAAGAAGATTTCTTTTTAACATTTCTAATTAGGAAAAAAAGAGAGAGAATCGAACTTACAATCCGGCCATCGTATGCTAATAATTGCCAGCGTCTAACTACACCTTTGTACTAAATGTACAGTTTTTTAATAAGAATTTCTTCTTAAAACCAAAAAGATTTCCCTACAGTTTTTTCTTCGTTTGCACCGTTGCGACTACCCCTTTGCCCAAAAGCTGATCATGAAGACAATCTTATTAATTTTTTTAGGCATTTTTGGCTCTGTGTAGTGTCCCTTTGCTGAGGGCATGTACTTTTATTGGCATTATATGCTATAAATTGTGATCAAAGCAAAATTTGCATAAGCTTAGAAAGAGGATAAATAGCGTAAAAATATGCCCAATTGTTTTAAAATAATTTGCTTCACTAGGGTCCTATAGGGGACTAAACTTTGTTCCCTAGTTTTGTAAAAAATCAAAAAATGGTGGTCACAGTGGCCGTGCGGTTATTAATAAACACATAATGTTAAATTTTTTGACATATATTTAGTCTAATGTCAGCTTCAAACTGTGCTGGAGCAGGTTCCATTTCGAAGACGGGCTGGGAAGATTTCGCGCTTAATATATGTGTCACACTTTCTCATGTCACAACTTTACCACAGCTTTTCTTCTAAACTAGGTGTAAATCCTTGGCAACTGATATATTTGTCTTCACCGACTTTAATGTCAAAAATTTATAACAAACGGACATTTTTTTAAATAAACTTATATGCAGTCTTATAGATCTCATCAAGTCATATAAATTAAGTGAAAAATTTAATCATTTAATAGCATCGACTACTTTTAAACACACAAAAAAGAAAAAAAAAAAAGCCACAATTTATAGTGTCCCTTTGCTGAGGTTATGTACTTTTATTGGCATTATATGCTATAAATTGTGATCAAAGAAAAATTTACATAAGGAAGCTTAGAAAGAGGATAAATAGCGTAACAATATGCCACAATTATTTTTAAAATAATTTGCTTGACTAGGGTCCTATAGGGGGCTAAATTTTGTTCTCTAGTTTTGTAAAAAATCAAAAAATGGTGGTCACAGTCGCCGTGTGCGGTTATTAATTAACATATAATGTTAATTTTTTTGACACATATTTAGTCTAATGTCAGCTTCAAACTGTGCTAGAGCAGGTTCCATTTCGAAGACGGGCTGAGAAGATTTTGCGCTTAACCGTTGTGTGTTTGTTCACACAAAAAAACTTACACTAGTGTACACCCGTGGTACCCGGGTACCTCGGTACATATCGACTTGAATTAAACAACATATATAGTGTATAAGCGGTGCGTTATGAACAACGCCCAATGAAGCACTCCAGGCCATTCTTGGCATTGTGCCACTCGATCTGGAAGGGCACCGGGTAGCAGCAGCATCGGCTCTGCGTCTAAGGGAAACGTCCGGCTGGGGCGCAAGCACTACTGGACACGCCAGTATTTTTGGATTCTATAGCTTTCTTCCGCTGAGCACAGATCGTTGTGCCGCCACTCATGGCCACTCTGAAGTGCCGCTCATCTGTCGTCGATCTCTACAAGAGATGGCCCAACAGAATCGCGTGAACCTCACATGGGTCCCGGGGCATAGGGACATTAAGGGAAATTGTAGGGCAGACGAAATTGCGAGGCAGGGCACGACCAAGCAGGTTCTTCGGGATAAAGAGCGGTTAGGTATGCCGTTTGCCACATGCAAGCTTATGCTGAAGGAGTACACACTCCACCAAGCCAACGAAAGATGGCTGCAATCTCCAGGATGCCGGATATCCAAAGAAACCTGGCCGAAATGGGATCATAAAAGATCAAGGTAAATCTATGCCCTAAGGAGAAGAGAAATCTCCATACTAATAGGCGTATTAACTGCGCACTGCCTCATTGGTAGGCACGCAGAAAGACTCGGTGTGCTCTACCAACGATGCTGTAGGAGTTTGTAAGCATGATGATGAGGAGGAAACGGTGGAGCACCTCATCTGCAACTGCCCGGCTTTAAGTGGCGCGAGAATGCGCTTTTTGGGAGTTCCCTTCCTGGTTAGCCTACGCCAGGTCACGGAGCTGGACATAAAGGACCTGATGGCCTTCATCAAATCATCTAAATGGTTCGAGGAGGAGTAACGGTGTCGGTATAGGAACGTCAGTCCCGGGATTCTGCTATGTGGAGAATTCCGATAATATCGGGATTTTCCATATGGCAGGGTCCCGGAACTCACTTTTCTAGTGTTGGTGGTATCACAACGGGCCTTTTAATACTGGCCTAGGTGTGCCTCTGCGGCAGCCACTTGAACCTAACCTAACCTAACCCGGGTAAAAACTGGGAACCTGATTTAATCGTTAGTATTCGATTATTGACAGCTACACAGAGCCAAAAATGCCTAATAAAATTAATAAGATTGTCTTCATGATCAGCTTTTGGGCAAAGGGGTAGTCGCAACGGTGCAAACGAAGAAAAAACTGTAGGGAAATCTTTTTGGTTTTAAGAAGAAATTCTTATTAAAAAACTATACATTTAGTACAAAGGTGTAGTTAGACGCTGGCAATTATTAGTATACGATGGCCGGATGGTTAGCAGCTGGGTTTAGCAATCGAAAAATTGTAAGTTCGATTCTCTCTCTCTTTTTTTCTAATTAGAAATGTTAAAAAGAAATCTTCTTAAATATATTTATAAGATTTTCCTTTTAAACATTAACAACTCTGCACATATCGGTAATTAGAAGCTGGCAATCAAAAGTGAGCGATGGCCTGATGGTTAACAGCTGGGTTTATCATTCCGAAAATTGTAAGTTCGATTCTCGGTGAGGGCGATATCATTTTATTTTTCATTTAAAATATTAAAAAGAAAATCTTCTTAATAAAATTAAAAAGACGGTCCCTACAATAATAAGAAGCACATCTTCTTGAAGAAAATCTATAGAGATATCTTATGACTTTTGTTCTATTTTATTAGGCATTGTTGGCTCTGTGTAGTCGCCTAGCTGAAATCGAATATCTGCTATTCGATTTTCAAACAGCACAAAAGTTGGACTATTCGACTAGTCGAGTAATCGATTAGAATCAAGAGCCCTACTTATTTTCCCAACTAAAAAAAGCCGTTAGACTAGAAAGCAATGTTCTGAATGCAACCGTCCGATTTGCAATGCCCATACTGTAACCGTTTCAAATTGTAACAATTGTGCCAATTAACAATCAAAATGTATTTAAAACTTAATAAATAAATAAACACATAATATTTACTAAATATTCTTACTTAAAATAAGCATTCTTTAATTACTTTTCACAAAAACAACCCACATTTTACTTTAAGTTGTCATAATATATATAGAGGTACCCGGGTACCACGGGTGTACACTTAGCGGTGAAAAATCAAAAGTGTAGAAAAAAGCTAGGAAGGAAAAAATAATAATTTCTTTTTCTTGTTGTTTTCTACCCAAAAAAACCAGCTTAAGGCATATTATGAATATAAAGTTTGTCTTCCAGTGTTTTATATCTGAAAAACGTAAAATAAACCCATTTGGTTACCCGGGTACCACGGGTGTACACATAAAGGTTAATAGATGTGTCATACTTTCTCATGTCACAACTTCACCACAGCTTTTCTTCTAAACTAGGTGTAATTTTACCTTGAAAATTAGAACACATATGGACCTTGGTGGCATACATCTAAATTCTAACGGAAGTCCAAAAATATTAAGCCATATTAAAATGAGAATAGATTAAACATGAAATGTCACACCCCAGGGGCGCGGCCAGAAGAAAATGTTAGGGGTGGTTTTTAATTTTTTCTTTTTAATATTTTCCTAGCACAACTATTTACAAAATTATTTTATAGCACCAGTCAGGAGTAGCGTAAAGAAAGCATTTAAAAACGATAATTATACACATATACATTAGACTGGGCCAAAAATTCAAAATTTCATTTTTTTTTTTTAATTATATTGATTTTCTTTTTAAGAAAGGTGAAAAAGAAATCCCGAATCCCGACTCTTGCGTCCTCGTTCGTGCACTCTGGGCAACGGGAGCTACCTAGGCTCGCGGCAGAAAGAGAGGGAGCCCCGGTGGGGCCACTCTGACATACTTGGTTTAAGGGCTCACCGAGGTTTTTGCGCAGCGTCTGTTCACCATGAGGTGCGGCTGCAAGCGGGCGTCTGTCTTGAAGCAAGCGGCTCGCTATATAAATGTGTAAATATTTTCCAAAAACCCCGAAACGGGTTGTGCGCTGGGTTTGGGACCCGCCACGTAAAAAATTTAGTCCAATGAAAAATGTATTAAAGCCTCGGATGAGAACCCCCTTTAATGTTGACGACCCGGCAAAACGAATAAGGCATAATGATTTGGATATTAGGGCATGTACCGGGAATGTCCGGACCCTTTCAAGGGACGGTACCGCTGCCCGACTGGTTGATGTCCTCGTTAACGCAAAGGCTGACATCACCGCCCTGCAGGAAATGCGATGGACGGGACAAGGAAAGACGACCATCGGACCTTGTGACGTATACTACAGTGGCCAGACACGCGGCAAAGCGCGTGGTGTAGGATTCGTGGTGGGAAAGAGACTTCGCCGCCAAGTACTAGCGTTCACCCCCGTCGACGAGCGTCTCGCTGCGATCCGCATCAAAGCGAAATTTTTCAACATAACATTTATCTGCGCCTATGCACCGACTGAGGAGACGGACGACGCAGAGAAGGACTCCTTCTACGATAAACTTGAACAGACTTATGATCGCTGCCCCCAACATGATATCAAAATCGTGCTCGGCGACTTTAATGCGAAGGTGGGCAAGGAAGGAGTCTTTGGTCCAACAGTTGGAAAATTTAGTCTCCATGATATAACATCCCCCAACGGCACTAGGTTGATTGATTTCGCCGCTGCTCGCAATATGGTCATCAGTAGTACCAGGTTCCAGCATAAACGAATACACCAAGCCACATGGCGGTCTCCTGATCAAAGAACAAGAAACCAGATTGATCATGTCATGATCGACGGCAGACATAGCTCCACCGTTCTGGACGTGCGTACCCTTCGTGGTCCCAATATCGACTCGGACCATTATCTTGTTGCAGCCAAGATACGCACACGCCTCTGTGTAGCAAAGAAAGTGCGCACAGTAACGGAAGGAAAGTTTGACGTCGAGAAGCTGCGCACGACACAGACAGCTGACAATTTCTCCACTCGACTCTCACACCTGCTATCGGAGACCAATCCTCGACCTAACGATGCAACCGAGCAATGGAAGCATATCTCTCACTCATTACGTACCGCCGCTGAGGCCACTATAGGGTTCCAGCGAGCCCGCAAAAACAACTGGTACGATGAGGAATGCAGCACTGCCTCGGACAAAAAGGACGCTGCCTACAGGGAGACGTTGCGAACGGGCGCAACCCGCAGTGTATGGCAACGCTATCGTGAGGCAAAGAAGGAAGAGAGACGCCTTTTCAGAAAAAAGAAACGTGAGGCCGAAAGGCGTGAGTGTGAGGAGCTTGAGATGCTGGCTGACAGGAATGATGCCCGAAAATTCTATGAAAAGATCCGGCGGATGACGGAAGGTTTTAAGACCGGGGCAAGTTCCTGTAAGGACAATAATGGCGACCTGGTAACCGACGTACAGAGTGTACTTAAATTATGGAGGCAGCACTTCCCCTCACTGCTAAATTGCGAGGGAGACGTCGAACCCGATACCCCAATCCCTGACGATGGAAAAGTCGTCCCACCACCTGACTATGATGAAGTGAGGATAGCTATATCCCGGCTCAAAAACAACAAAGCGCCTGGAAAAGACGGACTACCCGCCGAGCTGTTCAAACACGGAGGCGAAGAGCTGGTAAAAAGCATGCATCAGCTCTTATGCAGAATATGGTCAGACGAGTGCATGCCTCCAGATTGGAATTTAAGTGTGCTCTGCCCAATCCACAAGAAAGGCGATCCCGCTAACCGCACCAACTACCGCGGAATCAGCCTTCTTAATATCGCATATAAGATTCTTTCTAGCGTATTGTGTGAAAGACTGAAGCCCATCGTAGACAAGCTGATTGGACCTTATCAGTGTGGCTTTAGACCTGGTAAGTCTACCATCGACCAGATTTTCACGATACGCCAAATCCTGGAGAAGACCCATGATAAAAGAATCGACACACACCATCTCTTTGTCGATTTCAAAGCCGCTTTTGACAGCGCAAAAAGGAGTTGCCTGTATGCCGCCATGTCTGAATTTGACTTCCCTGCAAAGCTTATACGGCTTTGCCAAATGACGTTGAGCAATACTAACAGCTCCGTCAGAGTCGGGAAGGACCTCTCTGAGCCATTTGAAACCAAACGGGGCTTCAGACAGGGCGACTCCCTTTCGTGCGATTTCTTCAACCTGATGCTGGAGAAGATAATTCGAGCAGCAGAGCTAAACCGCAATGGTACAATCTTTTACAAGAGCGTGCAATTGCTGGCGTATGCCGATGATATTGATATCATTGGCCTTAACAACCGCGCCGTAAGCGCTGCCTTCTCTGGACTGGATAAAGAAGCGAAAAAAGTGGGTCTTGCGGTCAACGAGGACAAGACGAAGTATTTGCTGTCATCAAAGAAAGAATCGGCGCACCTGCGCCTTGGCAGCCACGTCACTGTTGATAGTTACAAATTTGAAACTGTGAGGGACTTCGTCTATTTGGGAACCAACATTAACACCGAAAATAATATCAGTCTAGAAATCCAACGGAGAATCACTCTTGCGAACAAGTGCTACTTTGGACTGAGTAGGCAATTGAGAAGTAAAGTCCTCTCGCGAAGAACAAAGATCGCGCTCTATAAGTCTCTCATCATACCTGTCCTGATGTATGGCTCAGATTCATGGACAATGTCAAGAGAAGATGAGATGGCCCTTGGAGTATTTGAGAGAAAAGTTCTCCGGAAGATTTATGGTCCTTCCCGTGATGCCGACGGCGAGTATCGAAGGAGATTTAACGATGAGCTGTACGAGCTTTACGCAGATCTGACCATAGTCCAGCGAATTAAAGCCCAAAGGCTCCGCTGGCTGGGTCACGTCATGCGAATGGACAAAGAAGCTCCAGCCCAGAAGGTTTTCCAATCGTCACCCGAATTCGGCAGCAGAGGAAGGGGGAGGCCTCGACTGAGATGGAAACAACAGGTGGAGGATGACTTGAACTCCCTTGGGGTTTCCATTTGGCGTCAGTTATCGCTAAAAAGGAATGACTGGCGTGCTTTGATAGGCGACGGCCAAAATCGCTTAGGCGGTTAAGCGCCAATAAATGATGATGATGAAAAAGAAATTACTGTAATTTTTTCAGATTTTTAAATTAAAGTCTAGAGGTCTATCACTAGTTTAGATTTTACAGACTTTACCGCATATTTCGTATAAAAACGGCAAACCATTGTTGTAAAGCACCATTTACCTGAACACATTTTTGAAGGAAATCGAATTCCCCACAAAATTGGCATTGACCAAAATTTTCTCAGACCAGCGGTTTTCTAGGATTCTAGCTTCAAAAATTAGCATGTTTTTCGATTTCCCATTTTTTTCTTTCAAAAATTGTTAAAAATGCAAATATCCATGTACAACAAAGATAGATACTGATTCTTAAAGGAAAATGAGTGGGCTACAAAAAAGGTTAAACTACATTTTTTTTTAAGTTACTTTTTCAAAACTTATTTAGTATTAAATTAAAAAAAATCATATTTCCGTCTTTTTTGGTGCTTTTGATCCAATTCTTTTTACTAAATATTGTTTATTGATATTCTACAAAAAAATATACATTTCTCATATACGTTCAAACATATTTTTGCTTAATATAGGCTTTCTCTGCGGGAGTGTAGTTCTACAGTCTTCAAATGGCGCAGCCACAAAAAAAACCACAAAAAGTTGACGGATTTGTGACCTCAATACATTAATTTTCATATATTTTGGCGAGCTAAATCCAAATCCGTTATCAGAAGTAGCCTAACAGGTCGCAGTTCGTCACTAACCTTCACAAAAGAATATTGGACATTTTTCACGGTTAGGGCCGAACCTCGGGCCCATTGTTAAATTCTGATATCGAATTCGGATTCACCATCCAATTTCCCTTAAGAATATGTATTTAGCTTTATTCGATGTTGATTTTTTCACGTTTCGCAAATTTTCAAACATAAATCGGAAATTCTGAGAAAATTTCAGTCTAAGTAGCTTTTGTAGGGAATTCAATTTCCTTCAAAAATATGTTCAGGTAAATGGTGTTTTTCAACAATGATTTGTAATTTTTATACCAAATTGGATGTTAAGTCTGTAAAATCTAAACTAGCGATGATAGGCCTCTAGACTTTAATCTGAAAAAATTACAGTAATTTTGTTCACCTTTCTTAAAAGGAAAATCAATATAATTTTTGAAAAAAAAAACAACGAAATTTGGAATTTTTGGCCCAGTCTAATATACATACATACATAGATACCTGCCAATAAATGTTGCTTTATATTGACTTATATAACAAGGGCCAGCCTTTTTTCTTTTTTTGTCATTGAATCTATTACACTGCGCAACACGAAAAATATACCTGGGACGAGATAGCATTTTTCTGGTAGATCTCAATGAGTTGGGGGTCAAAACCGGTTTTTCGTACCTTTGCACAATTATGGCCCTGTGTCTTAGGTGTATGGATGTAACAGCCATGGATCACGTCAATATGGATGTAACGTGTGACATCCCTCTTATGCAAACGGCCCGAAAGCTCAGGCTCCTGTTATGGAATTGACGTTTTTCGATTTTCATGCAATCGAAATTTTTACAAACATTTCATGAAAACTAGTTTTCACATATAAAGTTTTATATCTCAGGGGTGGTTTAAACCCCTGAAACCACCCCCTGGCTGCGCCCCTGTCACAACCCTAAAATGTCACAACTTCTTATTCTACTGGTTTTGATACAGTTGTTTTTACAAGTATATGTAAAATGAAACACCATGAAATATCTGTAATCATTTTTAGTTCGTGTTAGTGAAAATAGTGATCTGTTACCAGAAAATAATGGTCAACCTTCACATAAAACACGTCGGTAAACTGACGAAGCGGCAAATACTAGAGCGACGAAAAAAAATCAAATTTTTAACGATTCACTTATCTTTTAATATTAAATATTTGTATATTGCCTGTTATTTAGTGTTAATACATTAATAAAACGACTTTGAGGATATTGTTCATATAATATATCGCAAAATATTAAGTCTGAATTTAAATTTTATCAAAATTCTGCAAAATTTCGCTTAAACGGCAAAACTATTCATCCCATTAATGTCCGGCATCGAATCGGCGGTCAAACATTTCTTTTTGATACCATTAATTAATAAATTTTTGGATAAATATTTCATTAAACACAAATAAATATAAAACAATTATTGATTAAATTTCCAGCAAATAGGTGTTCCCATAAGGGGTTAATGGGCACTCTAAATATGAAACTGAATAATTTACTTGCATTCAAAGCAGTTCGTCATACTTGTAGCAAAACTATATGTTTTCGATATTTAAAATGCCTTTTTTCGATATTTGATGAAGTGTACTCGTATGGGTACTGTGGGCGTTAATGAGTTAAGTTGCAGCGTAATGCGAATCAGGGGCTATTTCTTATACACAGAGCAAAAAGTCACATAAAATGGCCTCTAAATCAGAAGGATTTCTCTATGATATTTTTCCAATAAGATGCCCGTCTTATTATGACTGGGTGTCTCTTTTTAATAAAACTGAGTAGATAATAACATAATATTAAGAAGATTTTCTTTTTAATATTTCAAATTAAAAAAACAAAAAATGAACGCTCAACCCAGATATCTAGTCAGTCTAGTCTAATATACACTACCATGCCATCGTACACTTAACTTGCCAACGTCTAGTTACACTTTTGTTCTTTTTGCCTCACCACATGTCCACTTGCCTTATTGCCTTCACCGCGAATCGAACTAAGAATTATTAACTGCTGAACGGAGATCTCTACCATGATGCTATCGCGTGCTTGTGCTTGGTAGCGTCGAATTACACATTCGAAGAAGGCATACCTGAATTTGAATTAATAAGGGATCTTCTAAAAATATATAGTTTTCCTTTTCAATAAATTCAATATGAATCTAGTGAAAATAAGAGGATTTTCTCATTAATTTACTTTAAACAGGTTTTCTCATAAAAACAAGCAGATTTCTTCTAACTTTTGACAAAAGTACATAAAAAATTCATAAATAAGAAGCTAACTCCTTGTTTTTAGCCGATTTCCTTTTCAATAAATCTGAGAAGAAATTCAAGGTAAAATTTAGAAGATTTCCTAGCACAAATTTCTTCAAGTTTGTCCCCACTCGCTCTCCCCGGCCAAAAAGCTTTTTTAGACGTCGATCCATTTGATTATAGGTGAACTTTTTGGCTCTGTGTACCCCATTTACACTGCACAGAGCAAAAAGTCACATAAAATGTCCTCTAAATCAGAAAGGTTTCCCTATGATATTTTTCCAATAAGATGCCCGTCTTAATTTGACTGGGTGTCTCTTTTTAATAAAACTGAGTAGATAATCACATAATATTAAAAAGATTTTCTTTTTAATATTTCAAATTAAAAAAAAAAAAAAATGAACGCTCAACCCAGATGTCTAGTCAGTCTAGTCTAATCTACACTACCATGCCATCGTATACTTAACTTGCCAACGTCTTTTACACCTTTGTTCTTTTTGCCTCACCACATGTCCACTTGCCTTATTGCCTTCACCGCGAATCGAACTAAGAATTATTAACTGCTGAACGGAGATCTCTACCATGATGCTATCGTGTGCTTGTGCTTGGTAGCGTCGAATTACACATTCTTAGAAGGCATACCTGAATTTGAATTAATAAGGGATCTTCTAAAAATATATAGTTTTCCTTTTCAAAAAATTCAATATGAATCTAGTGAAAATAAGAGGATGTTCTCATTAATTTATTTTAAACAGGTTTTCTCATAAAAACAAGCAGATTTCTTCTAACTTTTGACAAAAGTACATAAAAAATTCATAAATAAAAAGCTAACTCCTTGTTTTTAGCCGATTTCCTTTTCAATAAATTTGAGAAGAAATTCAAGCTAAAATCTAGAAGATTTCCTAGCACAAATTTCTTCAAATTTGTCCCCACTCGCTCTCCCCGACCAAAAAGCTTTTTTAGACGTCGATCTCTTCGATTATAGGTGAACTTTTTGGCTCTTTGTGTATACACTTTCAAAAGTCATTTATCGTAACATTGAAATGTATCAGTTTTCAAGGAATGAGCCATATAGATCTTGGTGGCACACATCTATTTTCTAACGGAAGTCCAAAAATATTAAGCCATATTAAAATGAGAATAGATTAAACATGAAATATCACAAGCCTAAAATGTCACAACTTTTTATTCTACTGGTTTTGATACAGTTTTTTTTACAAGTATTTGTAAAATGAAACACCATGAAATATCTGTCATCATTTATAGTTCGTGTTAGTGAAAATAGTGCATATTCCGGTTTCCTAACTCTCGTTTAGAGAACTTTAGTCCAAAAGTGGGTGTGGTCCTTCACCGATTTTTCTTATTTTCTGTGGTAGTACTCTACATAAACATAACATACTTGGTACCTAGTTTCGTAAATCTCTCTCACACCGTTCTGAAGTTATTAGCAGTCGAATTTGAAAATTGCTTGACTCATAAGTGGGCGGTTCCACGCCCACTTTCCAAAATTTTGCAAAAATTATGTAAAGAATATGAAAATTGATGTATGTGCCAAATTATATTATTATAGCGGTATCAGTTAATTAGATATGGACTTTTCAATATTTCCACCTCCTTTCCATATAACTTTTATGAAAAAGTAGGCGTGGTCTCGAAGCGATTTCGTTTATTTTCTATAGCTAATTTTAACACAACAATAGTATGCCCTCTACAAAATTTCGTTATACTAGCATAAAGTGTTCTGAAGTTATTAAGAGTCAAAATTTGAAAATTTCTTCAAATATATGTGGGCGGTGCCTCGCCCCTTTTCAAAAAATTTGATAAAATCGGTCTTAGAACATCTAAATCAATACATATTGTAAATTTTATCATTAACCCGTTTTATACGTTTTTCGAAATTTTCGATATCAAAAAAGGGGTTATGGTCCGATTTTACACATTTTCAATACCAATCTATTTTGAACCCAAATAAGTACCTACGCATGCCGAATTTGGTGAAGATATCTCAATATTTGCTCAAGTTATCGTGTTAACGGAGAGACGGACGGCCATGGCTCAATCAAATTTTTTTTCGATCCTGATCATATTGATATATGGAAGTCTATATCTATCTCGATTCCTTTATACCTGTACAACCAACCGTTATCCCAACAAAGTTATAATACCCTGTGTACAAGTACAGCTGGGTATAAAAAGAACATTAAATAAAAATTAACAATTATATCTAGCACTATATCGCCGGTTCCAAAGTAAACGGATGTATTTACTTTTTAAAATTTTTGGGAAAACAGCATTTCAAACTTTTATTTTTTCATAGAACTCCATTGTAAAAATGAAATTTTGAATGCCGTTTCAAAAACAATTTAAATTTTTAAATACTCTGTTTACTTTGGAACCGGCGATATAAGAACAATTCGAGCTTAACTTATAACAGTAAATTTTACAGTCTCAGGTAAGACTGGAAAATATGGCATTACGTAAGGCAACAAACGAACATTCGATATTAAAACAATTGTACAAGTCATTATAGTACGAGCACCAAACACGTATAGAATCACTTTTATCGAAATTAAGACGACAAAGGGGTAAATGAAAAGGCACGTAGTGTCTGGACGCCCTCGCCGGAACAGCAAAGTTCATTCGGCTTAGCAGCTCAGAGGAGTCAACCTCGCCTAGAACCAGCTTATGCAGGAACATTACCCCGAGAAATATTCTACGACTTTTCAGAGTTGGCAAATCAATGAGAAGAAGTCTGCTTCTATAAGATGGAAGATGGAGATTTGAGTTCCAGTTAAAGGCCCGTAGAGCAAAAATTAAAAATTGTTTCTGCACTGAATCAATACGCTTTATATGAGTAATATATAATGGACACCAAACACATGAGCAATACTCAAGTATTGGACGGACCAACGAAGTGTAGAGGACTTTGGTAAGATAAGGATCGTTAAACTCCTTAACCCAGCGTTTAACGAAACCAAACGTACCCATTGCTTTATTAGTAAGGTTATATGTGAATTTAAGCTCAGTTTCGAATCGAACAGAACACCCAAATCATTAACCGAAGAAATACGTTCCATAGGAGTGCCGTAAAGTACATAAGAAGACAGGGCAGGCTTCACGCGATGAAATGTCATAAACTTACATTTAGAACAGTTTAAAACTAGTGCATTTATCGTGCACCAACGTTGAAATGAATCTAAATCATCCTGAAGTAGATTTGAGTGAGATAAGTCTGAGCAGTGGGCCTAAATGACTGCTTTGAGGTACACGAGAGGTAACATTAATTGATTTAGAAATAACATTATTATAAAGCACCTTTTGAGTTCTATTAGAAAGATAGCTTGACAGCCATAAAACCAAATTCTTCGGAAAGCCCAGTAAATCGAGCTTCCTAATCAGAAGTTCACATTGTGTATTATACACAATGCCCGTCGTAAAAAATAAATTTTTTAACGATTTACTTATCTTCCAATATTAAATATTTGTGTATTACCTGCGCTGGCAAAAAAATGAATATTGGAATATTTTAACCCTTCCAAAAGTTTGCAAAGAATTTCAATTTATTTTGTTTTCGATTTGAAATCTAAATGAAAAGGCAGCGTGAATTTTTTTTTTTTTTTGGTTTGTTTGAATGTAATTGAATTTTGCCCACAAAGTGCCACATTTTTTTAATTCTATTTTATTCTTAAACCTTTTCGGTTTAAAATTAAAACTTTTTGGTTTGAAATTAAAACTTTTTGGTTTGATAATTAAAACTTTTCGGTTTAAAATTGAAACTGTTCGGTTTACAATTAAAACCATTTCGGTCTACAATTTTTGTTTTGTTTTGATTTATATTTGAAAGCTCAATCTTGAATTTTGCCAACAACATTTATGTGTGCGATGTAGCTCAGTGGCAGAGCAGACGGGCATGATGCGGGGAGTCTTGGTTCGAGTCCCAGCCAACGGACAAAATATTATTTTTTGTTTAAAAAATTGTTAAAACATTTCTGGTTTGAAATTGGAACCCACTTCATTTAACCAATTTTCTTGAATATTGGTCTAGTTCAAATTTGAAACCAAATTTGGTTTCGTCATATATGTAGTCCAAAAAGTTTAAAATTTAGGTTCAAATTTTTAACCGTGTGTTATTTAGTGTTAATACATGAATAAAACGACTTTAAGTATATTGTTCATATAATATATAGCAAAATATTAAGTCTGAATTTAAATTTTATCAAAATTCTGCGAAACTATTCATCCCATTAATGTCCGGCATCGAATCGGTGGTCAAAAATTTCTTTTTGATACCATTAATTATTAAATGTTTGGTTAAATATATTGTGGCGAATGTTCTCAAGAATCGCTCATCTCCCAACTCTAGCGTATTTCCATCACTAGCGTCACTACCACAACTACAGCTGTTTAGATACATGACGTGAGAGCGACAGAGGGAGAGGCAGTTCGCGTGTTTGCGAATGTGGCACAAAGAGGAGATGACACTGTTGCACGAATAAACCAGAAAGGTGTAGACATTTCTAGGTTGTGAAGCTGCTGTTGGTTAGGGTATATAAACCGCGCAAAGACAACGCAATCAATCAGTTTGTTTTGAAGTGTTCTACAGTGAAGTACTGAACAGTGAATTAACCCGCGATATTGTACTACGGTTTTTAGTACTGAATAAAGCGTACTACTTATTAAGCAGAATCGGAGTGTTTTATTTAACGTACAGTGATCGAACTCAGGGAAAATAATCAAGGAATCATCGAATTCGTCACAATTGGTGTCAGAAGCGGTATTGTTAAACAAACAAGGACATTGCAAGGATAACAAGGACATTGCAAGGATAGCAAGGACATTGTAAGGATAGCAAGGACATTGCAAGGAGATGGCAAAGTTGAGTGAATTGAAGATCCAGCAACTCAAAAATGAGTTGGAACGGCGTGGACTGACAACAGCAGGCAATAAAGCAGAGCTTCAATCACGTCTACGCGAGGCTATGGAAGCGGAAGGAATCAACGTTGACGATTATGTTTTTCGGAAGAGGGAGCTACGAAAATAGAAGAGCAAAAGGATACTCCGGATTCAGTGGCAAATATGGACACAAACTCTTTATTGGCTGCCTTGGCTCAAATGTCAAACAACATAACATCAAGCATGTCATCTCAGTTGGAAGAACAGAAGACACACATGGCATCTCAGTTGGAACAACAAGAGACACGATTGGCATCTCAGTTAGAAGAACAGAAGGCATACATGGCGTCACAGATCAAGGAAGAGTTGATGGAACAGGAAACACGCATAACGTTAAAACTAGAGGCACAAGAGCAAAGAGTCTCATCGCAGCTAGAAGTTGACAGTGGACGACAGGATAAGATCGAAGCCGAGGTGGATGCGTTAAAATCTCGTATCCAGGAGTTGCAGCTGAATCGTCCAAGTGTTTCCACAAGCACGCCCAAGGTAAAAACCCCATCCTTTGACGGTTCTGTTCCTTTCCAGGTATTTAAGCTACAATTTGAGAAGACAGCAGCTGTGAACAACTGGGGCGCTGAGGACAAAGTCGCTGCTTTATTTGTGGCATTGAAAGGACCTGCAGCCGAAATCTTACAGACTATTCCGGACGCTGAAAGAAACAACTATGAAGCGTTGATGGGTGCCGTTGAAAGACGTTACGGCAGCGAGCATAGAAGGCAGATACATCAAATAGAGCTACAGAATCGCTTCCAGAAGGCTAACGAAACATTACAGGAGTTTGCATTGGACATCGAGAGGTTGGCTCATCTAGCAAACGCAGACGCACCAGTGGAATACATCGAGAGGGTGAAAATCTAAAGTTTCATAAATGGAATACGTGACGTGGAGACGAAGCGGGCCACCTATGCAAATCCAAAGAGATCATTTGCGGAGACGGTATCACATGCTCTAACTCAAGAAACCGCATCTCTTTTGAGTAAACTCACGTACAAAGCTCACCGTGTGGAAGTGGAGACGCCAATGGGCCGAAAATATTGACAAAATCCTAGAAGCACTAAACGGGAAGCAACAGAAAAATGAAGGGGTTATTAAGTGCTTCAAGTGCGGAAAACCTGGTCATATTGCACGTTATTGTGGATCTGGATCTGGCTCCAATAATTCCAGTAATGCAAGCGGACGTAAGCGCAAGGCTGAAGGAGATGAGCAAGTCTCCCAATCCAACCAACCGTTAAACTAAAGAGAGTCAGCCGCAAGGGGCGTAGGCTGGCTCCCGCAATTGGATGCCCCATAGTCTCTGTCTCACAGATCGGAAGGAAGTCGAGTAATGTTACTGTTGGAGGACTCGTGGATGGAAAGGAGCGTTTACTGACTGTTGATACGGGCGCATCTCATTCCATTATTCGATCCGATTTAGTCAACAAAGAAGTGAGGCCATTACATGGAGCAAAGCTGGGTACGGCGACCGGTGAGGATACCCAAGTCCAAGGAGAAGTAACATGTGAAATCGCAATTGGGAATGTCACCGTACTGCATAAATTTATAGTGGCAGATATTGTTGATGACATCATAGTTGGTGCGGATTTCTTAAGCAACCAAGGCATCAAGATCGACATGCAAAACAGGACTATGAGCTATAGGAACATGGATGTGCCACTAAATTTTGGTTACGAGAACAAGTACATCAGTAAGCGGGTCCTCGTGGAAGAAAGCCAACAAATTCCACCGAAGTCGGAGGCGATCGTTTGGGCAAGGATTGATGGAGGTTATGGGACAAACAAATTGTTGGTTGTCGAGGCAGCAAACAATTCAAAGACGGATATACTAGTAGGAAAAACACTGGCTATGACAAAACAAGATGGACGTATACCGGTAAGAGTACTAAATGAGTTTCGATCGCCGATCAAGCTTTCCAAAGGAGCTATATTGGGACAATGTCAGGAGGTGGAGGTGATTATAAACTGTGAACAGCTCCAGGAAAATGTCTCTACCAGCAACATTAATCTATCAGATAATTTCACGGCGTGGACGCAAGATCTCGAAGAAGACCACCAGAGTAAGGCAAAACAACTTCTACTAAAGTACTCTACCATATTTGACAAGGATGGCTCCAAACCAGGTCGGACCAATATAGTGAAGCATCACATTGATACCGGTGACGCGAGACCAATCCGCCAAGCTCCTCGAAGTGTTCCATTGGCCAAACGCCAAGTGGTAAGAGAAATTATAAAAGAAATGAGTGACAGTGGCGTGATCGAACCATCAGCTAGTCCATGGAGCTCACCGGTAGTGCTAGTGAAGAAAAAGGATGGAAAAATGCGGTTCTGTGTGGATTACCGGAAGCTGAACGACGTAACGAAAAAGGACAGCTATCCACTACCAAGAATTGACGATACTATGGACTCACTATCTGGTACGAAATGGTTCTCTACACTGGACTTGAAAAGCGGCTATTGGCAAGTGGAGGTTAAAGATGAGGATAAGGAAAAGACAGCCTTCAGCGTTGGAGAGGGGCTGTGGCAATTTACGGTAATGCCCTTTGGACTATGTAACACTCCAGCTACTTTTCAGAGACTCATGGATCAGGTATTGAAAGGACTGCATTGGAAAACATGTTTGGTGTACCTGGATGACATCATCGTGCTGGGAAAAAGCTTTGAGGAACACCTCAAGAACTTGGAGGAAGTTTTCCAAAGGATAGCTGGCGCCGGTCTGAAATTAAGTCCCAAAAAGTGTGCATTGTTCAAGAAGGAAGTAAGTTACTTGGGTCACAAGGTTACTACGGAGGGAATTTGCACTGCTAAAGAGAAGATCGAAGCAGTAAAGGATTGGCCAAGACCGAAAAATTTACATGAGCTACGAAGTTTCCTCGGACTGTGCACGTATTATCGTCGATTTGTACCGAATTTCGCTAGCGTAGCCAGTAGCCTTCATGAGTTGACCAGAAAGAATATGTCATTTGATTGGAAGAAGGAACATGAAGTGGCTTTCCAAACCTTGAAGGAACGGCTGCGCACTGCCCCAATGTTAGCGTATCCAATCCCAGGTTCAACGTTTATTCTGGATACAGATGCAAGTGGTTATGCGATTGGAGGAGTTTTGTCACAGATTGTCAATGGGCAGGAGAAGGTAGTGGCGTACTATAGCCGCGCAATTGGAAAGCCCGAAAGGAACTATTGTGTAACACGAAGAGAACTACTGGCATTGGTGGAGTGCATCAAACATTTCCACAAGTATCTCTATGGATAGCGATTCCACGTCAGGACAGACCATGCAGCGTTGAAATGGCTTTTGCAGTTCCGTAATCCGGAAGGTCAATTGGCACGGTGGATAGAGCGACTACAAAGTTATGACTTTTCCATAGAGCATCGCAAAGGCAGCAACCACGGCAATGCTGATGCAATGTCCCGGCGACCATATAACCTGGAATGCAAGCATTGTTCGAAAGCTGAGGCCAAGGAAGATGTTATAGATGTTCGGCTGATGACTATAACATCTACGGACGAATGGAACATGGATAAACTAAGGAAGTATCAGCTAGAGGATCCAGATCTGGTACGTGTGATGCAGGGGATCGAGCAAAATGAACGACCAACAAGAGAGGAGATGTCAGCAGAGAGTCCTGTTGCCAAGTCATATTGGGCACAGTGGAACAGTTTGAAATTGGTATCCGGTTGCTTACATAGAGTATGGGAAAGCGAAGATGGTCAATGCGCTCGGAAGCTGGTAGTTGTCTCAAGGAAGAAAATCTCTGATGTTTTGCATGAACTACATAATGGTCCAAGTGGAGGTCATCTAGGAGTCACAAAAACACTGGAGAAAGTCAAGCAGAGATTCTATTGGGTTGGTTGCCGGCAGTCGATCGCGGAGTGGATCGCCAACTGTGAGGTGTGCATCAGAGCAAAGGGTCCGAAGTCGAGAAGCCATGGACAGATGAAGCAGTACAACACAGGTGCACCGTTTGAGAGGATTGCCATGGATGTAGCTGGTCCATTTCCTACTAGCAAACTCGGAAACAAATACGTACTAGTTGTTATGGACTATTTCAGCAAATGGCCAGAAGTTTACCCGATTCCAAATAAAGAGGCAGAAACCATTGCAGAGGTGTTCATAAACAATTGGGTAGCGAGGTTTGGTGTACCGATGGAGTTACATTCCGACCAAGGCAGGAATTTCGAATCAGTTGTATTCCAAGAAATGTGCAAGAAATTGGGTATTCGGAAAACGCGAACAACTGCACTGCATCCTCAGTCAGATGGCATGGTGGAACGTTTCAATCGAACCTTGGAAGAGCACATGAGGAAAGTAGTGGATAAGTTCCAGAGAGATTGGGACACGCACATCTCCTTGTTCCTGATGGCATATCGCTCGGCAATACATGAAACAACGGGTCAGACTCCAGCAAAAGTAATTTTTGGGAATGATCTTCGGTTGCCAACTGACTTGAAGTTTGGGATAAAAGCTGATGAAGGAATAAATGCCAGGAAATCCACTAGCATCTTGGAAGAAGAAATGAGAGAAATACACGATCTTGTAAGACAACGGACGAAGACCATGAGTGATAAGATGAAAGCCAGATACGACAAAGCCATCAACTCGGAAGGTTTTAAAGAAGGAGATTTAGTGCTGTTATACAACCCACAACGAAAGAAAGGTTTGTCCCCAAAACTGCAATGTAACTGGGAAGGCCCATATAAAGTAATAAAGCGGATAAATGATGTTGTCTACCGCATACAAACTGTTGGAAGGCCACGAAACAAAATGAAGGTGGTTCACCTGGAGAGGCTAGCAACGTTTGGATCGGGAAATGTGTCTGATCGGGACGATCAGACTTAGGTGGAGGGCAGTGTGGCGAATGTTCTCAAGAATCGCTCATATCCCAACTCTAGCGTATTTCCATCACTAGCGTCACTACCACAACTACAGCTGTTTAGATACATGACGTGAGAGCGACAGAGGGAGAGGCAGCTCGCGTGTTTGCGAATGTGGCACAAAGAGAAGATGACGATAGATAAACGCTTCGAGAACACTGTTGCACGAATAAACCAGAAAGGTGTAGACATTTCTAGGTTGTGAAGCTGCTGTTGGCTAGGGTATATAAACCGCGCAAAGACAACGCAATCAATCAGTTTGTTTTGAAGTGTTGTACAGTGAAGTACTGAACAGTGAATTAACCCGCGATATTGTACTACGGTTTTTAGTACTGAATAAAGCGTACTACTTATTAAGCAGAATCGGAGTGTTTTATTTAACGTACAGAGATCGAATTCAGGGAAAATAAGCAAGGAATAATCGAATTCGTCACAATATCATTAAACACAAATAAATTAAAAAAAATTATTGTTTCAATTTCCAGCAAATAGGTGTTCTCATAAGGGTTTAATGGGCACTATAAATATGAAACTGAATAATTTGCTTGCATTCAAAGAAGTTTATGTCATACTTGTAGCAAAACTATATGGGCGTTAATGGGTTAAGTTGTGCTCCACCGTTTCCTCCTCCTCGTCATCTTTGCAACTCCTACAGCATCGTCGGTAGGGCACACCTAGTCTTTCTGCGTGCCTACCAATAAGGCAGTGCCCAGTTAGTACGCCTATTAATATGGAGATTTCTCTTCTCCTTAGGGCATAAATGTGTCTTGATCTTTTATGATCCCATTTCGGCCAGGTTTCTTTGGATGTCCGGCATCCTGGAGATTGCAGCCATCTTTCGTTGGATTGGCGGAGTGTGTACTCTTTCAGCATTAGCTTGCATGTGGCAAACGGCATACCTAAGCGCTCTTTATCCCGAAGAACCTGCTTGGTCGTGCCCTGCCTCGCAAGTTCGCCTGTCCTAAAATTTCCCTCAATTTCCCTATGTCCCGGGACCCATGTGAGGTTCACGCGGTTCTGTTGGGCCATCTCTTGTAGAGATCGGCGACAGCTGAGCGTCAGTTCAGAGTTGAACGAGTAAGAGCCAAGGGATTTGATGGCCGCTTGGCTGTCGCTGAAAATAAAAATATCCTGTCCGATAATTTGTTGACCTATCCAACCCCTCTTCCAACTCTGCCGTCTAGCTTCGAGCCATCGGTATAAATGGAAGTGCCGCTATGAGTGGCGGGACTCCGATCTGTCCTCTCCCTTTCTTCCCTGCTGGGAATGTTTATTTTAAAACCTCTATCTCCAACTATTGTGGTCGCACAGCGATCTGTGCTCAGCGGAAGACAGCTGTAGGATCCCAAATACCACTAGTGCTTGCGCCCCAGCAGGACGTTTCCCTTAGACGCAGAGCCGATGCTGCTGCTATCCGGTGCCCTTCCAGATCGGGTGGCAGAATGCCAAGAATGACCTGGAGTGCTTCGTTGGGCGTTGTTCTTAACGCACCGCTTATACAGATCATGCAAGATCTGTGTACTTTACCTACCAGATTAAGGTTTCTTGCCTTGCTCAGCGCAGGCCACCATACCACAACTCCATAGAGCATGATTGGTCGAATGATTGCAGTGTGGATCCATTTGCATATTTTGGGGCTGAGCCCCCATTTTTTTCCAATGGCTCTTTTGCACGTGTAGAGTGCAATACACGCTTTCTTCTGGTTAGTTTCCTATCCAGAACTGTGCCTAGGAACTTGGCTTTGTCAGCCAAGTTCAGGCGCACGCCATTCACGCCAGCTCTACTTTTCGCGGGTTGATGCTCAGTCCGCAGTGCGAGCACCATGAGAAAACCTCTCGCAGTGCTACTTGCATCAAGTCGCACAGAGTTTGTGGAAATTTGCCCCTATATACAATAGCTAAATCGTCTGCATATGCCACTACCTTCCCGCCCCCCAGCTTGTATCTCGCAGCAGGGAGTTGACAGTGAGGTTCCATAGAAGCGGGGAGGGAACACCACCCTGAGGCGTTCCCCTAGTGACATATCGTGATAAATCAACCGAGCGCAGTGATGAAACTATTCTATCCCGACTTAAGACCTCGTACCGCGGCAAGGTATCCACCCTTACACTGTATACATTTTCAAGTCATTTATCGTAACATTGACATTTCACAAAAAGTCGATGTGTAATATATCAGTTTCCAAGGAACCAGCCATATGTGTAATTTTGGCTCACACACATGTGTTGTGTGCATTCAGAAAAAGTTTGTAGCACACTGCACATGTGTGTGCTGTTTGGAATAATGCACACACACGAGCGTGTGCTTCCTTAAAAAATTTTTAGGCACATACTCTTGTGCTGTGTGTAGACGAAATTTCATTTTTTGCTCTTAAAACAAGACACACACATTACTTGCTGACATTTCTCTAAAATAATAAAAAAATATTTAGTTTTCAATTATTTTCTAAAAATTGTGTATTTTCCAATTTGTTTTCAGTTCTCCAAAAGATCTTTCGATTTACGGTGTCACCTAACGTGTAGGAAAGGTGAAAGGCGACCTACACGTAGATCAGCCATCGAGTGCCCATCACACGCCTGTGTATACATTAAGGCGGGTCGATGTATTAACCTATATCGCGCCATCGATTTTTCGATAGGTTTGGGGTTAAGGAAAAAAAAGTTCCACTACGCCTACCCAAAAAAATAATTTTCGAGCCTGCAAAATTTGAGTTTTTTGAAATTTTTTTTCGTTTATTTTTAAGGTTTTTTTAATGACCTACTTAAAAAATTTTCATTTGACTTAAAAATTTTCATACATACCCTCAAAATTGCCCGCTAAAAACTTTGGCGATAACAGTTTTTTGAAAAAAAAAAAAAATATTTTTGGGGTTTTGAGGAGTGTTTTGGTGAAAAAAATAACTTTTCCGCCATTTTTTTTAAGGGTTTCTTCAAAAACCTGCAAAAGTGTTGCCGATCGAAACGAATTTGTCTCGTAGTTCCTATCCCACTTAATATTATGTGATAAAAACGTTGGCATTAACAGTTAAAAAAAAAATAATTTTTTTTGTTTTTGAGACTTGTTTTGGTCGAAATCGATTTTTTTCATTTTCAAGGCTCCAAATCATTTTTTATGTATATGTTTCCGTTAGACCCACCAATAAATATACCAAAATGGGCAGAGGACGAGCTGAGTTGATTTAGCCATGTCCGTCTGTCCGTCCGTCCGTATGTCTGTCTGTCCGTCTGTCTGTTTGAACGCAAACAGTTTTTTAGATATCTCGATGAAATTTGGCATACAGATGTATACTGGCATTATAGGAGATATATGTCGGATCCGGTAGGATCGGACCACTATAGCATATATCTCCCATATAACCGATCGTTCAGATAAAAGGTTTATTGCCATTTCTCCCTCATTTTTAGAGACTAAAGCATGAAACTTGGTAAAATACGTGCTTATTGACCATTAAAAATGCGTTCAAAAAATTATCAAACTGGAAATTAAAACATAAAACTTTTGAACTAGTTTGAACTATTTATTGAAATTATGAAAATGACCGTTTGCAGTTGCAGTTTACAAAAAAGTGTGAAAAATATGGGAATTCATTTTAAAGTTCAGAGATTTCCTTGCAAATCCTGCTTGGATTCCATTCGGCTCACTTTACTTCGGCTTTCTACTGTAGTCGCCATAGTCCCTTCGCGATTTTTATGAATGGCATGTTTAGATACGTTGGATACTAGCTGAACGTACCGCTCGGGGCCTTGAATATGGCATGGAATATTCGGATCCGGAAGCGGTGGATCTTCTTCGTCCTCAAAATAAGCTTTCAAATGTTCATACGGTATGCCTCTTGTGAAGGGGGATCTGACAGCTCATTATCGTCGTTCAAATCAATCATATGAACGTACTCAGTGCAATCAAAATTAATTTTTGGTTTTACGTAGGCACGGAGAGATGGATCAAATAAATTATCCCCAATATATAAAATTTTTTTCAGTGCATAATTCCGAATATGTTTTCGGTCGTCGAAGAGCATACTGAGTAAAACATTTTCACAATGTGCAAAATAGGAATTGTTATCAATTGTGTTGTTGATTACTTTACGTAAATTGTTTGGCAAATATTGCGTCCATCGTATGAATTTTCCAAGCAAAGCACTACCGTATACAACCGACTTATAATATTTGACGTTAAAATACATAGGAACGTACACGCACATTATGTATGTTGCCAAGATTTTCAAATTCTTGGATGGAGTGTTGGTTGTAGCGTAAAGACGAAGGATTCTACAGGCTTTTGTGAGCCATCTAGCATGATTTATGGGGCCCGGTGTAATCATAGCCAGTGAAGTTGGAATGTAGCCATTCGAAATAGCATTAGCAATTTTGCATCCGTTGATAGTTTCTTCTCTTCATCTTCATCCAAGCGTGGTGGCATGTTTTCAAGTGGAATCGCTTCAAAATTCGTAACAACCTGGAAAATATATTGCTGTTGGGAAATTATTACTCTGTCGCTTATAGGGAAAAGTAAAAAAAAGAGTGATAAGTACCTGTTGGGTATGGCAATTGTGAAGATCTTTTTCAAGTGATCCAGTTGAGGTTCTTGGCCCAGTCGATCGCGATTTTTCCAGTGTTTCATACAAATGACGAAACGGCAATGCGTTGAAATGTAGTAAACAAATCCACCAGTGTAATGCTCTGTTCAGTTGCATTTCAAATCGTCGCAATATACCTCTGCCCTCCCCAGTGTTTGTAACTTCGCCGTCAGAGCAAAGCTCCATGTTTCGCTTCAGCAGAATCATTTTTGCCTGCAAAGTTGACATAACCAAGCAAATTGGTTGTTCGGCTCTTGTACGACGACTAAATGTGATTCTTTCTTCATTTCCGAATATTAAGTTTCGCCAACTTTTATTTGAGTCATTGCGTCGTCTTTTCGACCGAGAACATCCAATCTAACTTTTCTTCTTTCCCTGTCTACTTTGTTTTTGTCACAAACAATGGTACGGCCGTGTTTATCTCTCCATCCAATGTCTTCAAACAAAGCTGATGCTAGGCAAGATGCAACTCTGCTTGTCACGCCCAATCTATCGCACATCATTGCAAACTTTGGTATACTGTATCTTTCAAATTTTTCCAAATATCGTCCGGCCCTTGACATTTCCTTTTATTTGTCAAGTAATGCATGTAGTTTTTTTGTGATGGCTCTTTTATCCAATAAATCAATATTCAGTTTGTTCCAAATTTCTATAAGTTTGTCGTAAACATTTGGTGTGAATGCCTTATATGTGAATATTTTATTTGTCTGTCTGATCTGATCAGCCAAAAAAAAGTAAAACTTCAGAATATCGAATGCAGTTGGCCCTTGACATTTCCTTGTATTTGTCAAGTAATGCATGCCCTGCTAGACAGTGTTTTGACATTCATTCAGCTTTGTAATGTTGCCTTTGAAAACGTGATAGAAAATCGTGATGTAAATATAAGACAGCTGATATTTACATCACGATTTTCTATCACGTTTCCAAAGGCAACATTACAAAGCTGACTGAATGTCAAAAGACTGTCTAGCAGGGTGTAGTTTTTTTGTGATGTCTCTTTTATCCAATAAATCAATATTCAGTTTGCTCCAAATTTCTATAAGTTTGTCGTAAACATTTGGGGTGAATGCCTTATATGTGAATATTTTATTTGTCTGTCTGATCTGATCGGCCAAAAAAAAGTAAAACTTCAGAATATCGAATGCAGTCAGCATGCTCTTCGACGACCGAAAACATATTCGGAATTATGCACTGAAAAAAATTTTATATATTCGGGATAATTTATTTGATCCATCTCTCCGTGCCTACGTAAAACCAAAAATTAATTTTGATTGCACTGAGTACGTTCATATGATTGATTTGAACGACGATAATGAGCTGTCAGAACCGCCATTCACAAGAGGCATACCGTAGAACATTTGAAAGCTTATTTTGAAGACGAAAAAGATCCACCGCTTCCGGATCCGAATATTCCATGCCATATTCAAGGCACCGAGCGGTACGTTCAGCTAGTATCCAACGTATCTAAACGTGCCATTCATAAAAATCGCGAAGGGATTACGGCGACTACAGTAGAAAGCCGAAGTAAAGTGAGCCGAATGGAATCCAAGCAGGATTTGCAAGGAAATCTCTGAACTTTAAAATGAATTCCCATATTTTTCACACTTTTTTGTAAACTGCAACTGCAAACTGTAATTTTCATAATTTGAATAAATAGTTCAAACTAGTTCAAAAGTTTTATGTTTTAATTTCCAATTTGATAATTTTTTGAACGCATTTTTAATGGTCAATAAGCACGTACTTTACCAAGTTTCATGCTTTAATCTCTAAAAATGAGGGAGAAATGGCAATAAACCTTTTATCTGAACGATCGGTTATATGGGAGATATATGCTATAGTGGTCCGATCCTAACGGATCCGACATATATCTCTTATAATGCCAGTATACATCTGTATGCCAAATTTCATCGAGATATCTAAAAAACTGTTCCTGTAAGGACAATAATGGCGACCTGGTAACCGACGTACAGAGTGTACTTAAATTATGGAGGGAGCACTTCTCCTCACTGCTAAATTGCGAGGGAGACGTCGAACCCGATACCCCAATCCCTGACGATGGAAAAGTCGTCCCACCACCTGACTATGATGAAGTGAGGATAGCTATATCCCGGCTCAAAAACAACAAAGCGCCTGGAAAAGACGGACTACCCGCCGAGCTGTTCAAACACGGAGGCGAAGAGCTGGTAAAAAGCATGCATCAGCTCTTATGCAGAATATGGTCAGACGAGTGCATGCCTCCAGATTGGAATTTAAGTGTGCTCTGCCCAATCCACAAGAAAGGCGATCCCGCTAACCGCACCAACTACCGCGGAATCAGCCTTCTTAATATCGCATATAAGGTTCTCTCTAGCGTATTGTGTGAAAGACTGAAGCCCATCGTAGACAAGCTGATTGGACCTTATCAGTGTGGCTTTAGACCTGGTAAGTCTACCATCGACCAGATTTTCACGATACGCCAAATCCTGGAGAAGACCCATGATAAAAGAATCGACACACACCATCTCTTTGTCGATTTCAAAGCCGCTTTTGACAGCGCAAAAAGGAGTTGCCTGTATGCCGCCATGTCTGAATTTGACTTCCCTGCAAAGCTTATACGGCTTTGCCAAATGACGTTGAGCAATACTAACAGCTCCGTCAAAGTCGGGAAGGACCTCTCTGAGCCATTTGAAACCAAACGAGGCTTCAGACAGGGCGACTCCCTTTCGTGCGATTTCTTCAACCTGATGCTGGAGAAGATAATTCGAGCAGCAGAGCTAAACCGCAATGGTACAATCTATTACAAGAGCGTGCAATTGCTGGCGTATGCCGATGATATTGATATCATTGGCCTTAACAACCGCGCCGTAAGCGCTGCCTTCTCTGGACTGGATAAAGAAGCGAAAAAAGTGGGTCTTGCGGTCAACGAGGACAAGACGAAGTATTTGCTGTCATCAAAGAAAGAATCGGCGCACCTGCGCCTTGGCAGCCACGTCACTGTTGATAGTTACAAATTTGAAACTGTGAGGGACTTCGTCTATTTGGGAACCAGCATTAACACCGAAAATAATATCAGTCTAGAAATCCAACGGAGAATCACTCTTGCGAACAAGTGCTACTTTGGACTGAGTAGGCAATTGAGAAGTAAAGTCCTCTCTCGAAGAACAAAGATCACGCTCTATAAGTCTCTCATCATACCTGTCCTGATGTATGGCTCAGATTCATGGACAATGTCAAGAGAAGATGAGATGGCCCTTGGAGTATTTGAGAGAAAAGTTCTCCGGAAGATTTATGGTCCTTCCCGTGATGCCGACGGCGAGTATCGAAGGAGATTTAACTATGAGCTGTACGAGCTTTACGCAGATCTGACCATAGTCCAGCGAATTAAAGCCCAAAGGCTCCGCTGACTGGGTCACGTCATGCGAATGGACAAAGAAGCTCCAGCCCAGAAGGTTTTCCAATCGTCACCCGAATTCGGCAGCAGAGGAAGGGGGAGGCCTCGACTGAGATGGAAACAACAGGTGGAGGATGACTTGAACTCCCTTGGGGTTTCCAATTGGCGTCAGTTATCGCTAAAAAGGAATGACTGGCGTGCTTTGATAGGCGACGGCCAAAATCGCTTAGGCGGTTAAGCGCCAATAAATGATGATGATGATCTAAAAAACTGAGGGACTAGTTTGCGTTCAAACAGACAGACGGACAGACAGACAGACGGACGGACGGACAGACGGACATAGCTAAATCAACTCAGCTCGTCCTCTGCCCATTTTGGTATATTTATTGGTGGGTCTAACGGAAACATATACATAAAAAATGATTTGGAGCCTTGAAAATGAAAAAAATCGATTTCGACCAAAACAAGTCAAAAACAAAAAAAAACTGTTAATGCCAACGTTTTTATCGCATAATTTTAAGTGGGATAGGAACTACGTGACAAATTCGTTTTCATCGGCAACCATTTTGCACGTTTTTGAAGAAACCCTTAAAAAAAAAATGGCGGAAAAGTTATTTTTTTTCACCAAAACACTCCTCAAAACCCCAAAAAAATATTTTTTTTTCAAAAAACTGTTATCGCCAAAGTTTTTAACGGATAATTTTAAGTCGGACAGGGTATGTATGAAAATTTTTAAGTCAAATGAAATTTTTTTAAGTAGGTCATGAAAAAAACCTTAAAAATAAACGAAAAAAAATTTCAAAAAACTCCAATTTTGCAGGCTCGAAAATTATTTTTTTGGGTAGGCGTAGTGGAACTTTTTTTTCCTGAACCCAAAACCTATCGAAAAATCGATGGCGCGATATGGGTTAACTTTCTTCCATACAAATCGACCCGCCTTATTATACATACATTGCCGCTGCGGGATGGCTGATCTCCCACCTCTCATTACCGGGTGACATAACCTAGAAGGTTCACTGTTAAGATATGTACACAGTCACTGTTAAGATATGTAAAAGTCTAAATTTAATACCAATTTGGTGTTTATATATAACAACGCCAAAAAGTATTAAATTAATACCATTTTCCGTTTAATTTAGAGAAGGAGTATTACTTTGGTATTATTTTAAGACCATTTCGACTAATTTAATTGCCAAAATTGAGAGAGAGAGAGAGCGATTTAGTATTATTTTGGTATTATTTTAAAACCATTAGCTCAAATTTAATTTCCAAACTTTTTCAGGGTCTTAAAATAATACAATTTGGTATTAAATTTAAAAAAAGTAGTCTTTCATTTTTTACTGTGTATGTATGTGTCTCCATCTTCTCCGCATGCATGTTCAGTACCCAGTGACCTTTAAAGAGTGCCTGTCGCCTGAACTGAACTGACTACTCTTTGATTTCTTGAACACCTACGTGTCAGCTCATCAGTCTTCTCTCCTTTATCATCCCGAGCCCAGATAATAAATATTTCCAAATAGTCGATTAATGCAACCAAAATTTAACCAATATAATCAAAGGCAGAGCCCTGAAGAACGAGATAGGTGCTTCGTTACCCGTTACGTTTATGTCCCTAATGGGATGATGGTGTTATGATCTATGTATCTGTTTAAAAGTGACTAGTATATCCCGTGGTCGAAATTCGACCAACTTAAATAGTTGAACTTATTCAAACATCTGATCATCTTTTTGTCAATAGCTGCCTTTAGGCCCGTGGCCGAAACTCGACCAACTTCAATGTATGTATACTAGGGTGATTCAAATAAAAAAAATTTGGTTCTTTTTTCGGTCTTACCCCCTGAAACTAAAGGTATTGATGAGAAAATAAGCCTTGCAAAAAATTAGCGCTCTAACTTAACCCTTAGGGGTGGCTATTGTTTTTCGCCCTTTCCCATACATTTTGTATGGGGAAAAATGGCATTTTTTTTTCAAAGTGAATTTTCTTAAAATTTTTGAAATTTTTTTCAAAATATTTTTGCATACCCTTAAAGTTGAAGCTTTGAAGCTTCCAAAATGGTATGCCATGTGCGATTGTCTTAACTATTAAAATAATTACAGCCATTTAAAATTTACTACATTTTATACGTGTTGCTGTGTATGTGTGTGCAATAGTACAAAACTCAGTCATTTTAAATGGCTGTAATTATCTTAATAATTAAGATAATCGCACATGGCATACCATTTTGGAAGCTTCGAAGCTTCATCTTTAAGAGTAAATATTTTCAAAAAAGTTTCAAAAATTAAAAGAAAATTCACTTTGAAAAAAAATGCCATTTTTCCCCATACAAAATGTATGGGAAAGGGCGAAAAAAATAGCCACCCTAAGGGTTAAGTTGGAGCGCTAATTTTTTGCAAGGCTTATTTTCTCATCAATACCTAACTTTTTAGGGAATCCTTAACAGGTTTTCAAACGAAGACCTAACATCAGACTTCCTCTCGCCCTCCTTGAAATTCGACAAAAACTACGAACTGCACTTCCCTTCAAGAGGCGAATGGAGAGATGGCAGCGCTTGTAAGCAGGGAATAATCTCGGTCTTCACGGACGGGTCCAAAATGGCCTGCGGCGTGGGGGCAGGGGTTTTCTCTGAGCAATTGCAAGTCGCTCAGTCCTACCGTCTCCCGGACTCGGCCAGCATCTTCCAAGCAGAAGTAGTTGGTATCGAGAAAGCCTGTGGGCACCTAATAGGAGAGTCAATTGAAGGGAGGGAGGTACGAATATACTCAGACAGTCAAGCAGCGCTAATGGCGCTCGACTCGCCGATCACTTCCTCTAAGGCCGTCAGCGACTGCAAAGGGTCGCTTAGGGCAGCAGCAAACTCCGCGAAAATCACACTTGTCTGGTTTTCGGGCCACCGGAATATTGAGGGCAATGAGAAAGCGGATGAACTGTCAAGGTCAGGGGCTTCAGCAGTCATCTCGGAAGTAGTTAGTGTGCGTCGCCCACTCACAGCAATCAAAAGTGACATACATAACAAATACAAGGCCATGTTACGTAGGTGGTACTCACAAAAAGATAGCTGTAGGATTGCCAAACAAACTTGGCCTGACTACAACAGAAGCAGAACCGAGAACCTGCTATGCAGATCTAGGAAGGAGATTTTCAGAATCACAGCCACTATAACGGGACACTGGTCACTGGGCCAACATGCGGAAAGAATTGGGCTACCATTCAACGAGGTGTGTAGAAGTTGCGGCCTAGATGGCTGTAAAGAAACTGTTACTCACTTCCTCTGCGAGTGCCCTGCCCTGGCCAATATAAGACATAAGACCTTAGGTAGGTTCGTTCTAACCGACCTGAAGGACGTGTCTAAGTGCTTCGTAGTTGACATAAGCAAATTCATAAGTCTCACCAAATGGTTTGACCAGTACCCATCCAGTCCATAGACAATAAGGAGTAATTGGTTTCACAGTTAGTGCATCAAAATGGCGCCCAGAGCGCTACTTGGGCTTGGTCCTTCTGACCGAGCAGCACGGCAACCAACCAACCAACCAAGTCGAAATTTTTTTTAATCACCCTAATGTATACCTTAAAAACTCACCTATAGTCAAAATGAGGCCATCATAGAATTTAAAAAATAGTGGCTGTTATATAATAAAAATATTAAATTATATCAGCCTTTTTCAAAATTATTTATGGCAAATGCCATTCAAATAGGTATTCGGTTTTCGAGATTTTATGTTGCACTTGATTAGCCGAATGATGAGATTGTGATTAACAAATAGCCACTAATTTATGCGATCGTTTTGAGCAAGTCAAGATCAAAAGAATATTAGGTTGAAAATTAAATAAATTGTAATAGTTAAGATTAAAGGTTTTTATATAATAAAAAAAACATAATTTAAGAAAAAAAGAATATTCCGCAACCGGGTCTTGCACCTGTGCACACCGTATTCCATACCCACATCGCCGCGCCATTACCTTATGCACAAAGCAGCTATAAAATTCTGGAATTAGGCTTTATGAGAATCAGAATTTTCAAAATTAACAATATACCAACAACAAAGTTAGACTATTAATATAAACTAGTATATCCCGTGGTCGAAATTCGACCAATTTAAAATAGTTGAACTTATTCAAACATCTGATCAACTTTTTGTCAATAGCTGCCTTTAGGCCCGTGGCCGAACCTCGACCAACTTAAATGTATACATTAAAAACTCATCTATAGGTAAAATGAGGCCATCAAAGAATTTAAAAAATAGTGGCTGTTATTATATAATAAAAATATTAAATTACAGCAGCCCTTTCCAAAATTATTTATGGCAAATGCCATGCAAATATTCGGATTTCGAGATTTTAATTTGCACTTGAATAATCGGATGATGCACAGAGCCAAAAATGCCTAATAAAATTAATAAGATTGTCTTCATGATCAGCTTTTGGGCAAAGGGGTAGTCGCAACGGTGCAAACGAAGAAAAAACTGTAGGGAAATCTTTTTGGTTTTAAGAAGAAATTCTTATTAAAAAACTATACATTTAGTACAAAGGTGTAGTTAGACGCTGGCAATTATTAGTATACGATGGCCGGATGGTTAGCAGCTGGGTTTAGCAATCGAAAAATTGTAAGTTCGATTCTCTCTCTCTTTTTTTCTAATTAGAAATGTTAAAAAGAAATCTTCTTAAATATATTTATAAGATTTTCCTTTGAAACATTAACAACTCTACACATATCGGTAATTAGAAGCTTGCAATCAAAAGTGAGCGATGGCCTGATGGTTAACAGCTGGGTTTATCACACCGATTCTCGGTGAGGGCGATATCATTTTATTTTTCATTTAAAATATTAAAAAGAAAATCTTCTTAATAAAATTAAAAAGACGGTCCCTACAATAATAAGAAGCACATCTTCTTGAAGAAAATCTATAGAGATATCTTATGACTTTTGTTCTATTTTATTAGGCATTGTTGGCTCTGTGTGAGATTGTGCTTAACAAACAGCCACTAATTTATGCGATCGTTTTGTCTCAAACGGTAGAAATCACTAAAATTTATAGAAGTAATCTACCGAAATCCGATAAATAGACTACTGTGTTTGAAAAAATTTCGCAACTTCGATCTTATATCATCAAAAATTAGACAAAAAAACCCAAATTGAATAAGCGGTTATCGCATTTCTGTAATGGGTGGTATGTATTCATATGCTTTCCGTCAACTAAAAATATTCAGCAATTTTTTTCTCGAAAATAGATATCACAAACATAAAAATTTAAAAAAAGTCAAGATAAGAACTTTTCATACATTGAAAAAAAAGCAATTTTCAATGACAAAAAATAAAAAAAAAAAAATTGGCCGATAGCTGTACTTGAACCATTAACCGCTCGACCACTACCCCCGACGCTTCCCACTGGGCTATCGCTTTATGTACAAATTGATTGTCAGATAACCAATTCAAGTGGCATGAGAAATTTTCATTCGCTTATTACAGATAAATGAAGCAGGATTAGTTATATATTAGATAATTGTGCACTGCGTTAGAGGTATGCCAACAAATCCATATGCATTTCATAAATATTTATGCATATTTAGTATGGGTTTAAGCTTGGCAAATATTTATATGTAAAATTTGTTAGCCTATTAATATAATAGATAAAGGACCCAAGTACTCAATGAGCGAGGGAGTGAAAATAATTTCTCTAATAACACTACTCGACAAGAAAAAACTCCAAGAATAAAATAGGCCTTTCCTAAAGTAAAATTTTCTCCTGATTCCGAATATGACTTCCATTTTCCTGTGGCAGATCTAGTTTCCGAGATATCGGCGAAAATATGAAAATTCCCATTTTTGCAAAACACTACTTCATATAGGTACGGCAAAAATTTGTATTTTTAATTTTTTCGATTTAAACTGTTGAATTATACATTTTACTAATTCCCACAAACATTTTTTGACTTCACCTCCCTTAAGTATCTTCAGTAGTTTGGCCACCATGCCAAAAAACGTTCAAAAAATTTTGAAAAAAAAAACGAAATTTTTTACAATATTTCAGATTTAACCACTTTAAAATCGGAAAAATTCTATGGACGAAAAAAAGTTAGCCCTCCTATGTTGTAGGAAATTTAATTACGAAAATTTTAAGCATACCAGTACAACAATCGGACGTGCCGTTGAGACTGTAGCCCCGTTAACTTGCAAGCGTCTATCCTACAATTTTTTATAGAGAAAATTTTTATTCAAACTACGTTTTTATTTTTTTTATAACGTTTTATTAGAGACATTTGTTGGCACGTTAAACTGTATTCAATTCAGTAATATGAGTATAAATCAGAAATTCAGCAAAAAACAACAACGAAAACAACATTAAATAAATACATAGCTACATCTAAAAAAATGCAAATTGGGCGATTTGACCGTGGTCGTCAATACTGAGGGACGTGGGTACTTTTAACTACCTGTTTATAATTTTCTGGGTTTGTCTCCCGTATTATTGTCCAGCAATAATCTCCCATCATTTCTTCATTCCAAAAACCTTGGTAACGTTTTTCAACAATCATGAGGTCTTGGTGAAACCTTTCACCCTGTTCATCACTTTCAGCACCTAGGTTTGCGGGAAAATTATCCAAATGTGAATACAAAAAATGCATTTTGAGGGACATGTTGCATTTCATAGCTCTGTAGTTTTTCAACAAGGCTTTGACCATCTCTCTATAGTTGGGATCTTTATTGTTGCCAAGAAATCCACTAACGACTTGCTTAAAGCTGTCCCAAGCCGCTGCTTCTACTGATAATAAATGATTCGCAAAATTTTCGTCTTTCAGCAACTTTCTAATTTGCGGACCAACAAATATACCTTCTTTTAATTTGGCTTGAGTTATTTTAGGAAAAAATTTCGTTAGGTAAAGCCTTTACAAAATTTTTCATTAATCCTAATTTGATGTGAAGTGCTGGCAAAATAACTCGTTCGGGATTTACTAAAGGCGGGTTTGCGATATTGAAGGCACCTGGTTCGTACTCAGCTCTTGGTGGCCAGTTTTCCTGAATATAATGGGTTTCTCTAGCACGGCTGTCCCAAAGACAGAGAAAACAGCAAAATTTAGTGAAACCTCCTTGAAGTCCGAGAATTATAGCTACAATGTAGATATTTCATATACTATTTATTTTAAATGGTACCACCGAAACTGCTTGTTATGTAGCTGGCTGTTTGGGTAAGTCTAGGGTGGCAGGTGGCATGGTGGCAATCCCGCTAGCTCGTCGGATGGGGTAGGTTTTTGCTCACCAGCCTTACCTACAGCTACACAAACAAAACAAGTAAGGAAAGCTGTCTTCGGCTGTGCCGAAGTCTATATACCTTTCATGAATAAGCGTCACGATTTTCACTGTTCGATCCCCAGTACAGCCTGTTTCAATTTAACTATATTTACTATACACATTACACATCTTTGTTATAATTTAAAAAAACTTACAAAATAATAGGATCCGAGTTATCGGAACAATCGATTGTATGGAGGCTATATATTATACGTGTTCAATTGTACTGACTTACACTATACACATTACATATGTAGAAAGTACTAAAGGTGCAATATTTTACTTTCCTAACTTTTTAAATGCGGAAGTATTGGCCAAAAAACTTTATATCTGAACAATCGGTTGTATGGGGGCTATATGTTACATTTGCCCGATCTTGTTGATTTTCTCTATATCATCATCATCATTTATTGGCGCTTAACCGCCTAAGCGATTTTGGCCGTCGCCTATCAAAGCACGCCAGTCATTCCTTTTTAGCGATAACTGACGCCAATTGGAAACCCCAAGGGAGTTCAAGTCATCCTCCACCTGTTGTTTCCATCTCAGTCGAGGCCTCCCCCTTCCTCTGCTGCCGAATTCGGGTGACGATTGGAAAACCTTCTGGGCTGGAGCTTCTTTGTCCATTCGCATGACGTGACCCAGCCAGCGGAGCCTTTGGGCTTTAATTCGCTGGACTATGGTCAGATCTGCGTAAAGCTCGTACAGCTCATCGTTAAATCTCCTTCGATACTCGCCGTCAGCATCACGGGAAGGACCATAAATCTTCCGGAGAACTTTTCTCTCAAATACTCCAAGGGCCATCTCATCTTCTCTTGACATTGTCCATGAATCTGAGCCATACATCAGGACAGGTATGATGAGAGACTTATAGAGCGCGATCTTTGTTCTTCGAGAGAGGACTTTACTTCTCAATTGCCTACTCAGTCCAAAGTAGCACTTGTTCGCAAGAGTGATTCTCCGTTGGATTTCTAGACTGATATTATTTTCGGTGTTAATGCTGGTTCCCAAATAGACGAAGTCCCTCACAGTTTCAAATTTGTAAAAATTTGTAACTATCAACAGTGACGTGGCTGCCAAGGCGCAGGTGCGCCGATTCTTTCTTTGATGACAGCAAATACTTCGTCTTGTCCTCGTTGACCGCAAGACCCACTTTTTTCGCTTCTTTATCCAGTCCAGAGAAGGCAGCGCTTACGGCGCGGTTGTTAAGGCCAATGATATCAATATCATCGGCATACGCCAGCAATTGCACGCTCTTGTAAAAGATTGTACCATTGCGGTTTAGCTCTGCTGCTCGAATTATCTTCTCCAGCATCAGGTTGAAGAAATCGCACGAAAGGGAGTCGCCCTGTCTGAAGCCTCGTTTGGTTTCAAATGGCTCAGAGAGGTCCTTCCCGACTCTGACGGAGCTGTTAGTATTGCTCAACGTCATTTGGCAAAGCCGTATAAGCTTTGCAGGGAAGTCAAATTCAGACATGGCGGCATACAGGCAACTCCTTTTTGCGCTGTCAAAAGCGGCTTTGAAATCGACAAAGAGATGGTGTGTGTCGATTCTCTTATCATGGGTCTTCTCCAGGATTTGGCGTATCGTGAAAATCTGGTCGATTGTAGACTTACCAGGTCTAAAGCCACACTGATAAGGTCCAATCAGCTTGTCTACGATGGGCTTCAGTCTTTCACACAATACGCTAGAAAGAACCTTATACGCGATATTAAGAAGGCTGATTCCGCGGTAGTTGGTGCGGTTAGCGGGATCGCCTTTCTTGTGGATTGGGCAGAGCACACTTAAATTCCAATCTGGAGGCATGCACTCGTCTGACCATATTCTGCATAAGAGCTGATGCATGCTTTTTACCAGCTCTTCGCCTCCGTGTTTGAACAGCTCGGCGGGCAGTCCGTCTTTTCCAGGCGCTTTGTTGTTTTTCAGCCGGGATATAGCTATCCTCACTTCATCATAGTCAGGTGGTGGGACGACTTTTCCATCGTCAGGGATTGGGGTATCGGGTTCGACGTCTCCCTCGCAATTTAGCAGTGAGGAGAAGTGCTCCCTCCATAATTTAAGTACACTCTGTACGTCGGTTACCAGGTCGCCATTATTGTCCTTACAGGAACTTGCCCCGGTCTTAAAACCTTCCGTCATCCGCCGGATCTTTTCATAGAATTTTCGGGCATCATTCCTGTCAGCCAGCATCTCAAGCTCCTCACACTCACGCCTTTCGGCCTCACGTTTCTTTTTTCTGAAAAGGCGTCTCTCTTCCTTCTTTGCCTCACGATAGCGTTGCCATACACTGCGGGTTGCGCCCGTTCGCAACGTCTCCCTGTAGGCAGCGTCCTTTTTGTCCGAGGCAGTGCTGCATTCCTCATCGTACCAGTTGTTTTTGCGGGCTCGCTGGAACCCTATAGTGGCCTCAGCGGCGGTACGTAATGAGTGAGAGATATGCTTCCATTGCTCGGTTGCATCGTTAGGTCGAGGATTGCTCTCCGATAGCAGGTGTGAGAGTCGAGTGGAGAAATTGTCAGGTGTCTGTGTCGTGCGCAGCTTCTCGACGTCAAACTTTCCTTCCGTTACTGTGCGCACTTTCTTTGCTACACAGAGGCGTGTGCGTATCTTGGCTGCAACAAGATAATGGTCCGAGTCGATATTGGGACCACGAAGGGTACGCACGTCCAGAACGGTGGAGCTATGTCTGCCGTCGATCATGACATGATCAATCTGGTTTCTTGTTCTTTGATCAGGAGACAGCCATGTGGCTTGGTGTATTCGTTTATGCTGGAACCTGGTACTACTGATGACCATATTGCGAGCAGCAGCGAAATCAATCAACCTAGTGCCGTTGGGGGATGTTATATCATGGAGACTAAATTTTCCAACTGTTGGACCAAAGACTCCTTCCTTGCCCACCTTCGCATTAAAGTCGCCGAGCACGATTTTGATATCATGTTGGGGGCAGCGATCATAAGTCTGTTCAAGTTTATCGTAGAAGGAGTCCTTCTCTGCGTCGTCCGTCTCCTCAGTCGGCGCATAGGCGCAGATAAATGTTATGTTGAAAAATTTCGCTTTGATGCGGATCGCAGCGAGACGCTCGTCCACGGGGGTGAACGCTAGTACGTGGCGGCGAAGTCTCTTTCCCACCACGAATCCTACACCACGCGCTTTGCCGCGTGTCTGGCCACTGTAGTATACGTCACAAGGTCCGATGGTCGTCTTTCCTTGTCCCGTCTATCGCATTTCCTGCAGGGCGGTGATGTTAGCCTTTGCGTTAACGAGGACATCAACCAGTCGGGCAGCGGTACCGTCCCTTGAAAGGGTCCGGACATTCCCGGTACATGCCCTAATATCCAAATCATTATGCCTTATTCGTTTTGCCGGGTCGTCAACATTAAAGGGGGTTCTCATCCGAGGCTTTAATTTATTTTTCATTGGACTAAATTTTTTACGTGGCGGGTCCCAAACCCAGCGCATTTTCTCTATATACACTACATAAATAGAAAGTACTCGAGTTGCAAAATTTTGCGTTCCTAACTTTTAATTGCAGAAGTTTTGGGAAATCGGTTGTATGGGGGCTATATGTTACATTTGGCCGATCCTGTTGATTTTCACTATATACACTACATAAATAGAAAGTACTCGAGATGCAAAATTTTACGTTCCTAACTTTTTAATTGCAGAAGTTTTGGCCAAAAAACCTTATATCTGAACAATCGGTTGTATGGGGGCTATATGTTACATTTGCCCGATCTGGTTGATTTTCACTATATACACTACATAAATAGAAAGTACTCGAGTTGCAAAATTTTACGTTCCTAACTTTTTAATTGCAGAAGTTTTGGCCAAAAAACCTTATATCTGAACAATCGGTTGTATGGGGGCTATATGTTACATTTGCCCGATCTTGTTGATTTTCACTATATACACTACATAAATAGAAAGTACTCGAGTTGCAAAATTTTACGTTCCTAACTTTTTAATTGCGGAAGTTTTGGCCAAAAAACCTTATATCTGAACAATCGGTTGTATGGGGGCTATATGTTATACTGGTCCGATCTTGTCAGTTCCGACAAATGATTCCTATATTACAAAATGGTGGCCACATACAAAATTTCAGCCAGATATCTCAAAAATTGAGGGACTAGTTTGCGTTCAAACAGACAGACGGACAGACGGACAGACGGACATGGCTAAATCAACTCATCTCGTCATCCTGATCATTTCGGTATACTTATTGATGGGTCTATCTCTCCTTCTTCTCATATTTACAAACATCGGACCAAAGTTATAATACCATTTCATGTTCATGAAAGGTATAAAAAGGAGGTTCATGCCTGGTGACATCTACATAGGAGAAAGGGAAAGAAAAAGAGAAAGGCCTGTCCATGTCAGGTGGAGTCATCCCGCCCCTCTCGTTCATAGATCATGAACGACCTTGGACTCCACTTTGACTCCGCTCACCGAGTGGAGTCCCCTTGTCCTGACACTCGTCTGTCCGTTAATTATCGTCCCATGTTCCTAATCTGTCTAGTCTGTTCTCGTCGCCTCACACTCACGTCCCATATAATGCACCAGTGCAACACCCACACCAAATGACCGTTGACTTAGCCAGTCATGGTGTTCTTATTTCACCCCATAAGGAAAGAAGCAAATCGTTTCGTATCACAAATTCACAATCTTAGTTTATTAAAATTAAAATAAATTAGAAGAAATAAAAAGGTGATCAATAATAATAGAGAACCTTAGGCTAATGCAATTCAATAGAAAGTAACACTCTTCAACTTATAACTAAGGCACCTAGCTATGTATATACACGTAAGTATAAATTCACACTCAATATTATCTTAGATCTACGGATAGGAATTCGATAACGAGGCAAGTAGTGATATCAATTAGGCCCTTGACACAATCCCGGATTTCTATAGAGAAAAATATTCGCATGAAACTAACTAATAGCGAATTTAATTAAATGAATACAATTACTCAGGAGAGATAAAAAAAGGTATTCAATGAAAATAACAACAAAACTATGAAAGGGTAGGCTAATTACGCAGGAATCCCAAAATCAAAAAAATTTAATTAGAAAAAAAATCAAAATAAAATGAAAATCTACAAGTAATTTAATGCACCGAAAGAAAAGCCGTACTTGTCGGACGACCCCTGTGCGCCAACAACTTGTCCGACCTCCCTAGCCTCCAATATTTCAATATTTTCTATATACGTATGTGGGTAAATTGGGTTAATGCAAATATACCTTAATAACTAGCACTTACCGATCTTTCCGATGACATAGGCGCCTGCGTCGCGGAGAGAGGGTTGCTGCAAAGGTAGTTTAACGTACATACATATATAAAAATTCCTATATTGGAAGTTATTCCAATGCCTACAAATAGGTGGGGGAGGTAGACAACTTTAAGCTGGAAGTCATTCGGACGCGCGGTCGCCGTCCGGATCAAAGACACAGAAGGTGGCTCTGAATGCTATTGGCAACCAATAGAAAAATGGATACTTTGCACGTCAACAGGAATTGAAAAATTAATTAATAAAAAAATGTGCAAAATGATACAAGCGTAACTAAAATTTAATAAAAAAATCGAACAAAAGCGATCAAGTGCTGCATAAATATTCAAACTTTTGCCTGAAACAAAAGAAGGTGAAGCAGGAGGGGGGTGTGGGGAAGTGGTCAATGGAAATGTGCGAAAGAAAGCAAGAGTGGGTTTAAGAGGATTTTAGGAACAAAGGGGGCGGTGTGAGGGACGGAAGGCAAAAGTTTGACTACTTATAAAACTCAAAAGGAAAACAAAAATAGAGCGCACTCCGAGTTGGATGTAAACAAACAAAAAAGAAAAATATGTATTTAAAAAAAACTTATAACAACAAATCTCGTTAATGCAAAAATAGTGTGGGAAAACAGGGAATAATAACTTTTTGATGAAAAGTGCAAAACAAAATAAAACGTTTTAACAGGACCTGCAAATAGCTCTAAATGTTTGAAAAAATTTAAGAGTGGTTTTCTTGCAAAAATGGTATCAAAATAAAAAAAAAAAATGAATATAGCTAACTGAAAAATTAATAAGACCAAAACAAAAACTAACTATGTCAGCCTTCCAACGAAAAGGAAGGGCGTAATAAAAATGATGTTTTGATAATTATAACGAGTAACTAAGCAAGAATAAAAACTTGGAACTACGCGGAATCGAGGATACAAAACGGCAAATGATAAACGAAGGGAGAAACCAGTTTGATTAAAAAAAGGGCAATGACTTTAAATAAGATTAACATTAGAGAAGATAGGATTAAAAGAACAAGGCTTTCAAGCTATGATATTCAACTGCAAAAAAAAAATAGTATTGAGGCGATATAAGCGTAAAATACAAACGAATCACTGAACTTAATATTAGGTTGGCAAAACCTTTCACCAAGGAAATAATACTTGGTGATCTAGCTAACAAAAAAAAGGTTTAAGGAGTTATAATGAGAAGTAATAAAAATTTTTAAAAAAAAGGGAAATAAAATTATTTCGTTTAAAAATCTAATAATCAAAAAAAATAACAAGGTATAAAGCAGCAACGGCGGCGCGTTTTTCTCCTTCTTCTCGTTCTCCTCTGTGGTTGGTATCTCGTTATGTATGTATGCTTGTTATGGTGCCTGTGGCAGGAACGTGTGGAGGCACTTTGTTGCCTTTGGACGTGGAGCCCGGTGCAAGGCTTATGTCCTCCTTTGACCTCTTCCAATAGTAGGTGTGCTCCAGAATGGTATGGTATTGTGGTGGCGGTATTCCCGTTAAATTTTGGTCTGACTGGCTTTTTCCTGCAGGGGGTATAAAAAGAATTTCTTAGGGCCTTACAACAAGCCAAATGGCAGAGACTGGGGCGCAGGTGAACGAACTTTAACGCTTCTGATTTCTACTAGTTAAATCCAAATTTCAACAATCCAAATTATATTTTTTTTTTGTCTAAATTAAATTTCACATTAGAATTTGCACACTCTGAATGCAACGTTATCAACCTTTTGTCTTACGATTTATGAAATTTCTAACTCCTTTTTTTTTCTAAACACACGTTCACCTGCCACCCCATATAGTTTCTGGTGTCTAGACAAACTCACCTAATCCAGCGGCCGTTCCGGTACTGTACCCTGTACTGTATGGTTACCGGTATCTTCAAGGCCCGTTAACGACGGTGCCCTTCACTTCTCGCTTACTTGTTTTAGGATTCGAATAAGACTTTAAACTTTGTCACACACGGGTAAAAGCTTCGCACACGCTCGACTCAACTTTGCATTTGAATCGTCGCCTAGCTCCGCGCTGGCGATCGCACCCCAGAGACAAAAAAATATTCGCTTTCACAATTTCACTCAACCACGAAGGACACTCATACATCTAACAGATTAGGCGGGACACGAGAGATATACACTTTCACGACACAAATTTCACCCATACTAACAGATACATATTCAGACACCGGGATACATGTATTTGACTTTCGTCACATCACCAACACATACATGGGAAACTCCGTTGCTGTTAACCACACAGATACAGCGGTGTTCGGACTTTCACAATGTTGCCTTAACCCACAGGCTGCCGCTACACGCTCGGATGCCGCCGATGTTGCATGCAACATGAAGCGTGTCCGTAAAAAGATTCAAACCGCAGTCTGTCTTAGTTTGGTTTTGGTGTGCCCAACGTGTGGCTTCGACCCACGACCTAAAGCCGGGCTATCCCCTTGCTTATTCATTTAGCTTAGGTAACGCGTTTTTATTTCATGAGCAGCACTCAGAATTATTTCTACTAGGAACCTATATCATAGTTTACCCTATATCTAAAAGACTAGAATTGCATGCAGGTTAACTTAAAACTATATCACAGGTAAGTATCTAAGCTTAAATCACAGGTGAGTATCTATATCTATATCACAGTTTTGCCGGTTAATAAAAAGGGTGTCAATCATAAAAAAATTAAATAGATTAGTCAATAAATGGGCAAATAAATAAATAAATAATCACAAAAAATTTAATTAATAAATAACAAAAATAGATAAATACAAATATAATTACGGAGAAAAAAAAAAAAAGAAGGTATAAATAAATGTCCACATGGGTATGTCCCGTCAAGTCAAGCCTTCACGACATAAAACATGCAACACTTCTACATACGCTACATGCAACAATTAAAACTAACATGCAACATAGATTTATGCAACAAAAATATCTTTAGCATGGTATACGCCTATTTTCTTTCCCTTCATATCGCCGAGTTCGTACATTGAGTTTCGCTTTCAGGACTACACACTTAACTTGCTTTGGGGCAAGTTTAGCATTGTAGTTTTCAATCTTCGAACTCTGCTTGAAATTTCGGCGGTATACCACTTGTCCGGTTTGGAATTTCACATCTTTGCTCCTAGTATTGTAAAATTTTTTGCTCCGCTCATGTGCTAGTTTGAGTTCCTTCATTATAGAATCTCTAATACTCTGTAACCGATCAGCTCTAGCCTCTATCTCGAAATCTGTATCTTTAACTGCCCCCAATTTGCGGCAAATTTTGTATGATGCCCCATGTTGCATCATGGGCATGCCAAACGTGGCATAGTATGGGGAGCAGTTAATCGAAGTATGTATCGCGCTGCGAAGGGCAAAAGCCGCATCGCTGATACACCTATCCCAGTTCTTTTGGTTGTCCTTAATGAAGGACCTCACTATTTGCAGCACTGAGCGGTTAACTCTTTCCGCCGCATTTCCTTGCGGGGAATAAAAAGCTGTTCTTATATGTTTAACTCCATACCTTTCTAGAAATTTTGAGAACATGTCGGAGACAAATTGTTTCCCGTTATCGGAATGCACATATTCCGGAACCCCAAAGATGTGAAAAACCTCTTTTTCTAAAAATTTAATAACATCTAAGGACGTGGCTTTACGCATAGGTTTTAAAAACACAAACTTGGAAAAATGATCAAGACACACAAACACATAAACATTTCCATCACTAGTACGTGGGTATGGACCCATAAAGCCAATAAACAAACGTTGGAAAGGTCTTTCGGTTACGTGTTGCTTTCCCATGGGTGGTTTATTAAATATACTTTGGGTTTTGTTTCCTTTACATATTTCACACTCTTTTAAGAAGTTTTGGACGTCGGTTACCATACCAGGCCAATAGTATTTTTCGCGTATTCGGGCTAAGGTTTTGTGGATGCCTCCGTGACCGGCCGAAGGTGAGCCGTGACAGGATTCCACCAACCCTGCACGCAACTCGGACGGTACCCAGAGCTTCCAGGCTTGGTCCTACTGAAGTTCGTCCCCCCTGTCAAACTGAGTCCGTTTATAAACGTAGCCGTCCGACACGCATAGTTCTGGAAGTTTATCTTGTTTGTCAGTCACCGTTTTCCGAAGTTCGTCATACTCTTCAGTTTTAAAGTAGTCCGAGTCCAAGTCAACGTCCATTAGTCTGTCTGATAGCTTCATTTCCTCCATGTGCGCTCGCGACAGCGTATCGGGTACAACTTTGAGTGCTCCTTTCCTGTGCTCGATTTGAAAGTCGTACGCCTGAAGTTTTAAACTCCACCGCGCGAGTCTCCCAGAGAGGTCTTTCTGGTTCATCAGCCATTTGAGACTCGCGTGATCAGTGATGATCGTAAAGGGTAAACCTTCAACGTACGGCCTAAATCTTTTAACACTCTTCACCGCAGCGTAGCACTCCAGCTCGGTGATGCTGTAGTTACGCTGCGCCTTATTTAGTTTGGCGGAAATGTAAGCTATTGGTCTTTCGTTGTTCTCATCGTCTAACTGAAAGAGTACCCCGCCCACTCCGTCGGTTGAAGCATCGCACTGGATATAAAATCGTCTGTCAAAGTCAGCGTGTACCAGTACAGGAGCGGAAATCAAACTCTCCTTTAGTCGTTCAAACGAACTCCTTGCTTCGTCTGTCATAGTAAACTTTTTGATTTTTTCTTTTGTGAGACAGTCGTGCAGCGGTGCTGCCATGGTTGCGTAGTCTTGGATAAAACGTCGGTACCAGCCTGACATCCCTAAGAACCGTCTGAGCTGTTTTGGCGTTTTAGGTTCGGGGAAATCCCTCACAGCCGCAACCTTGTTCGCATCGGTTCGAATGCATCCATCGCCCACTACATAACCTAAGTACCTAACTTCCTTGAAACAAAACTTGCTTTTCTCGTTCAAGCTTTGTTGCTGCTTAAGGTTTGTTTATTGGAGGATCTAATTTGGTTTAGTATTGGTGTGTGTTGGTGTTGCACCTCGGCAAGGTCATAGTGAATGTGAGTGAGTGGTCCGTTTGTCACTAGTCTTGGTCCTTGTCAACTAACGTCTCCCCAATCTGTCCGTTTCTGCAGTGTGACACAACAAGCCTCTAAGCTCTGGCCTCAAGCTCGGCTGTCACACCGCTAACATCTCCTCCGTGTAGGCTGACTGTAAACCTCACGTGTACACAGTGCTGGACTACGTACCCGGTAGCTTAGACAGTCACCTACACGCTAAAACATCTACTTGTCAATATACTAGTCTTACCGCAGAATACCACTTATGCAAGCGTTGCAGCTCTCGTAAGGAACTTCTACGGCAAGACGAGTACCCCCCTTTGTTTTTGTTGTAGTGGCACATATCGCGTCGGACTGATCCAAGCGATGTTGCCACTACAACGGTCATCCGTTCCGTCAGAGAAGGAAATCGGAAATCGAAAAAGTTATGGAAAGGCAAGGAGGTCTTTTAAATACGGGAAAGCAAAAGGAAAGGAAATTTACTATGGCAAAACAAGTTGTTTAATGAACGAAAACTAAAACAGAATAGAAAATTGAAAATTAAAATCGGAAAAAAAACAATAAAAAAATTGCAAGTTAAAATTTGAAAATTAACAATTGAAAAATGAAAATTGAAACTTAAAAATAAAAACTAAAAAAATTGAAAATTGGGCTATTACGTTGGGCGCCATTGTTATGTAGCTGGCTGTTAGGGTAAGGCTAGGGTGGCAGGTGGCATGGTGGCAATCCCGCTAGCTCGTCGGATGGGGTAGGTTTTTGCTCACCAGCCTTACCTACAGCTACACAAACAAAAAAAAGGAGGTTCATGCCTGGTGACATCTACATAGGAGAAAGGGAAAGAAAAAGAGAAAGGCCTGTCCATGTCAGGTGGAGTCATCCCGCCCCTCTCGTTCATAGATCATGAACGACCTTGGACTCCACTTTGACTCCGCTCACCGAGTGGAGTCCCCATGTCCTGACACTCGTCTGTCCGTTAATTATCGTTCCATGTTCCTAATCTGTCTAGTCTGTTCTCGTCGCCTCACACTCACGTCCCCTATAATGCACCAGTGCAACACCCACACCAAATGACCGTTGACTTAGCCAGTCATGGTGTTCTTATTTCACCTCATAAAAAAACAAAAAAAAGGAAAGAAGCAAATCGTTTCGTATCACAAATTCACAATCTTAGTTTATTAAAATTAAAATAAATTAGAAGAAATAAAAAGGTGATCAATAATAATAGAGAACCTTAGGCTAATGCAATTCAATAGAAAGTAACACTCTTCAACTTATAACTAAGGCACCTAGCTATGTATATACACGTAAGTATAAATTCACACTCAATATTATCTTAGATCTACGGATAGGAATTCGATAACGAGGTAAGTAGTGATATCAATTAGGCCCTTGACACAATCCCGGATTTCTATAGAGAAAAATATTCGCATGAAACTAACTAATAGCGAATTTAATTAAATGAATACAATTACTCAGGAGAGATAAAAAAAGGTATTCAATGAAAATAACAACAAAACTATGAAAGGGTAGGCTAATTACGCAGGAATCCCAAAATCAAAAAAATTTAATTAGAAAAAAAATCAAAATAAAATGAAAATCTACAAGTAATTTAATGCACCGAAAGAAAAGCCGTACTTGTCGGACGACCCCTGTGCGCCAACAACTTGTCCGACCTCCCTAGCCTCCAATATTTCAATATTTTCTATATACGTATGTGGGTAAATTGGGTTAATGCAAATATACCTTAATAACTAGCACTTACCGATCTTTCCGATGACATAGGCGCCTGCGTCGCGGAGAGAGGGTTGCTGCAAAGGTAGTTTAACGTACATACATATATAAAAATTCCTATATTGGAAGTTATTCCAATGCCTACAAATAGGTGGGGGAGGTAGACAACTTTAAGCTGGAAGTCATTCGGACGCGCGGTCGCCGTCCGGATCAAAGACACAGAAGGTGGCTCTGAATGCTATTGGCAACCAATAGAAAAATGGATACTTTGCACGTCAACAGGAATTGAAAAATTAATTAATAAAAAAATGTGCAAAATGATACAAGCGTAACTAAAATTTAATAAAAAAATCGAACAAAAGCGATCAAGTGCTGCATAAATATTCAAACTTTTGCCTGAAAAAAAAGAAGGTGAAGCAGGAGGGGGGTGTGGGGAAGTGGTCAATGGAAATGTGCGAAAGAAAGCAAGAGTGGGTTTAAGAGGATTTTAGGAACAAAGGGGGCGGTGTGAGGGACGGAAGGCAAAAGTTTTACTACTTATAAAACTCAAAAGGAAAACAAAAATAGAGCGCACTCCGAGTTGGATGTAAACAAACAAAAAAGAAAAATATGTATTTAAAAAAACTTATAACAACAAATCTTGTTAATGCAAAAATAGTGTGGGAAAACAGGGAATAATAACTTTTTGATGAAAAGTGCAAAACAAAATAAAACGTTTTAACAGGACCTGCAAATAGCTCTAAATGTTTGAAAAAAATTTAAGAGTGGTTTTCTTGCAAAAATGGTATCAAAATAAAATTAAAAAAATGAATATAGCTAACTGAAAAATTAAGAAGACCAAAACAAAAACTAACTATGTCAGCCTTCCAACGAAAAGGAAGGGCGTAATAAAAATGATGTTTTGATAATTATAACGAGTAACTTAGCAAAAATAAAAACTTGGAACTACGCGGAATCGAGGATACAAAACGGCAAATGATAAACGAAGGGAGAAACCAGTTTGATTAAAAAAAGGGCAATGACTTTAAATAAGATTAACATTAGAGTAGATAGGATTAAAAGAACAAGGCTTTCAAGCTATGATATTCAACTGCAAAAAAAAAAAGTATTGAGGTTATATAAGCGTAAAATAAAAACGAATCACTGAACTTAATATTACGGTGGCAAAAACTTTCACCAAGGAAATAATACTTGGTGATCTAGCTAACAAAAAAAGGTTTAAGGAATTATAATGAGAAGTAATAAAAATTTTGAAAAAAAGTAAAATTATTTCGTTTAAAAATCTAATAATAAAAAAAAATAACAAGGTATAAAGCAGCAACGGCGGCGCGTTTTTCTCCTTCTTCTCGTTCTCCTCTGTGGTTGGTATCTCGTTATGTATGTATGCTTGTTATGGTGCCTGTGGCAGGAACGTGTGGAGGCACTTTGTTGCCTTTGGACGTGGAGCCCGGTGCAAGGCTTATGTCCTCCATTGACCTCTTCCAATAGTAGGTGTGCTCCAGAATGGTATGGTATTGTGGTGGCGGTATTCCCGTTAAATTTTGGTCTGAATGGCTTTTTCCTGCAGGGGGTATAAAAAGAATTTCTTAGGGCCTTACAACAAGCCAAATGGCAGAGACTGGGGCGCAGGTGAACGAACTTTGACGCTTCTGATTTCTACTAGTTAAATCCAAATTTCAACAATCCAAATTATATTTTTTTTTTTTGTCTAAATTAAATTTCACATTAGAATTTGCACACTCCGAATGCAACGTTATCAACCTTTTGTCTTACGATTTATGAAATTTCTTACTCCTTTTTTTTTCTAAACACACGTTCACCTGCCACCCCATATAGTTTCTGGGGTCTAGACAAACTCACCTAATCCAGCGGCCGTTCCGGTACTGTACCCTGTACTGTATGGTTACCGGTATCTTCAAGGCCCGTTAACGACGGTGCCCTTCACTTCTCGCTTACTTGTTTTAGGATTCGAATAAGACTTTAAACTTTGTCACACACGGGTAAAGGCTTCGCACACGCTCGACTCAACTTTGCATTTGAATCGTCGCCTAGCTCCGTTTGGCGATCGCACCCCAGAGACAAATAAAATGTTCGCTTTCACAATTTCACTCAACCACGAAGGACACTCATACATCTAACAGATTAGGCGGGACACGAGAGATATACACTTTCACGACACAAATTTCACCCATACTAACAGATACATATTCAGACACCGGGATACATGTATTTGACTTTCGTCACATCACAAACACATACATGGGAAACTCCGTTGCTGTTAACCACACAGATACAGCGGTGTTCGGACTTTCACAATGTTGCCTTAACCCACAGGCTGCCGCTACATGCTTACCTTTAAGTCCGCACAAATTTTCCAATTAAATTGTTTATATTGAATGAGCTCAAGTAAATTAGATATACTTAAATAAGTTTCTTTAGTATTCTCAGAATGTGCCACTGGTATTGACGGTAACGAATTTCCTTTATGGAGTAATGCTGCTTTTAAACTATGCTTTGAACTGTCTATAAACAATCGCCAATCATCAGTTTTATGTTCTAATTTTAGTGCTTCAAATAAACCTTGAACATCATTGCAGTAGCAAATATTTTCACTTTTAGTAAAAAAAGAAGAGAAAGTCTTGTGTCTATTTCGAAATTAAGTAGTACTTGTCGAAGGGCCCAGGCTGCCCCATTGCTGCAATCGAGATCCTGTCTGAATTATCAGCTTCGGAGTCACTTTAGCTTGAGGCTTCGAAACTTATAGGCGGCCTAGGTATGGGTAAGGTATGGTCATGTAGTTTTGGTTTTTTAGCTGATGCCACATTTGGATAACTTATTAATTTCCTCTTTTTTCTCGTTTTACCTTTAAGGTCTATCACGCAAAAATAGCACTGGTCGTGGTTAAAGGGTTCAGTCCACATCATTGAAATACCAAACTGCACGTAATGACCTTTACCCGATACCCATTTCATTAAAGTTAATCTACAGCAGGCGCAAATAAAATTAGGTGTCCAAGATTTATCGAGATTTTTTACACAGAAACCGAAATAATGAAAGTATGCATCTTTGACAGAATTAGTTATTTTCCGAGCTGAGTTTCCGAACATATAATGTCCGCAAATAAAGCAAAAATCATCCGGATTATTTTTACATTTAAAATCTCTTTTGCAACAAGCCATTTCGTAAACACTTCTACCGATATAGTATGTATAAATTTGCACTAAAATTTGCAAAACAAAATTTATAACAAACAGTAATGACAGTTAAATAATTGATGTCTTTTTAAATTTATTAGACCCTAAGGTAGAGTGACCAAATGAAATGTCTCGCCAATTTTATCAAAGTAATACTAAAATTTTAAGATAGACGCTTGCAAGTTAACGGGGCTATAGTCTCAACGGCACGTCCGATTGTTGTACTGGTATGCTTAAAATTTTCGTAATTAAATTACCTGCAACATAGGAGGGCTAACTTTTTTTCGTCCATAGAATTTTTCCGATTTTAAAGTGGTTAAATCTGAAATTTTGTAAAAAATTTCGTTTTTTTTCAAAATTTTTTGAGTGTTTTTTGGCATAGTGGCCAAATTACTGAAGATACTTAAGGGAGGTGAAGGCAAAAAATGTTTATGGGAATTAGTATAATATATAATTCAACAGTTTAAATCGAAAAAATTAAAAATACAAATTTTTGCCGTAATTATATGAAGTAGTGTTTTGCAAAAATGGGAATTTTCATATTTTCGCCGATATCTCGGAAGCTAGATCTGCCACAGGAAAATGGAAGTCATATTCGGAATCAGGAGAAAATTTTACTTTAGGAAAGGTCTATTTTATTCTTGGAGTCTAAAGTTGATCAAAATTTGTCGAGTAGTGTAATAGAAGGGGCTCATTGAGTGAAAGAATGAAATTCATTTTGTAGAAATATGAGTTCTATTTATAGAAATTTATTATACATGGCTTTTTTTCATCTTTTTAGTGTTGGTAAATTACAAATTCTGGTAGGGAAAAATCTAGCCTTTTGCAAAAACAGTTAAAGGTTTTTCTAGCTTTTTTCCTTAACCATAACTTAGAAATATATAAAAAGACATTTTATGTTGATTTTTGAAAAAAAAAATGTAGGTATATTGGTTTAAAAAAAAAAGTTATTCAAAAGTGGCTAAACCGGGCAAAATCTAGCCTTTTCCGAAAACATTTTCAGGTTTTTCTAGCTTTTTTCCTTAACCATAACTTAGAAATATTCAAAAAGACATTTTATATCGATTTTTTATTTGATTTTTGAAAAAAATGTAGGTATATTGATTAAAAAAAAAATAGAAATATTTGTGGGTATATTGAAAACATCGAAAAAAAAATGTATTCAAAAGTGGTAAAATCGGGCAAAATCTAGCCTTTTGCAAAAACAGTTAAAGGTTTTTCTATCTTTTTTCCTTAACCATAACAAAGAAATATTTAAAAAGACTTTTCATATCGATTTTTGATTTGATTTTTGAAAAAAATGTAGGTATATTGATTAAAAAAAAATAGAAATATTTAAAAAGACATTTTATATCGATTTTTGATTTGATTTTTGAAAAATTTCTCAATTTCCAGCTTATATCATAAAAAATGAGAGCATTTAGACCTATCTATATAAATCTTAATTTCTGGTAAACTAACCAAAAAACCCATTTCTATAATGGATGGTACACACAGAATAATTTTCATGTTGAATCAACACTTTTTTAACACTTTTTCAGGTTATTATTTTTCAGCACTATCGCTCAGGTTGTTATAACATGAAGCTGGTTTTTAACTGTTCTTACATGTTAGATCAACATGAAGGAACAGTGTGAATTTAACATGATCACAAAGGTTTGAATCAACATGATTTCCTGTTGATACAACATTATTTTTCTTGTTAAATCAACACGATCAGACATGTTAAATTAACACTATACTATGTTGAAATAACACTTTCGTCCTGTTAAATTTACACGATCTATCATGTTAATTTAACAGGATTTTATTGTTAAATTAACACGATCTATCATGATAATTTAACAGGTATTTACTGTTAAATTAACCCTTAAAATAAAACACCTTGTTTTTGATTTTTTTAATAATTTTTATTTAGTTAATTCATTTATCGAAAACCATTAACATACATATTTTCAGGTATGAAAGAATATAATGCTTGTTTAATTTATTAGCACGATCTGGCATGTTAATTCAACATGTTTATATTGTTAAATCAACACGATCTATCATGTTAAATTAATACAATCATCATGTTAAATTAACACGATCATCATGTTAAATTAACACGATCATCATGTTAAATTAACACGATCTATCATGTTAAATTAACACGATCATCATGTCAAACTAACACGATCATCATGTTAAATTAACACGATCTATCATGTTAAATTAACGCGATCATCATGTTAAATTAACACGATCATCATTTTAAATAATAAAAGTACACATATGTACATACATATATATATACTTATTTTAACCCAATCATTGGCAACTTCTGCATCGAAAACAGCAACAACAAGCCCCAATCTGAAAATAAAATAAAAATTGTTTCATTGAAAGCTCTTTAAGCGATTGTAAAACTGGTAGCACACGTCCAATTAATGTAGGGATAAGTATCAAACGACGCCTTTTCTACCCGGTATCCATAATCCTAAAGCGCTTCCATGGTATTTACACTTTAGTAAGAGTAATACTAAAAAATTGAAGTGCACTTCTTTTTTAAGTATATCATAGTCAGTTTAGCCCCATGCTCTACCGAGTAGCAATGGTAACACAGTTCTATATAAAAATGGTAATGCAGTGCGCCACAGTAGCCTAGCGGTTAAGACGTCGCGGTAGTAAGCGGGAGGTTCGAGTTCGACTCTTGGCAATTTATTTGATTTTTTATTTTTTTTTAATTTATGTTTTTAAATAATTAATTTTTAATAAATTGCTGTAAAACATGTCTTTGAACGTTGCAGAAACAAAAAAATTGCGAATATGCATGGAAAATAGGATAACATAAGGTAGAATAAAAAAATAATAAAAAATAAAATGAAATGAGATGAAATAAAATATTGCAAAAATAAATTAAATTAAATAATACAAAATGAGCCATAAATGACTTCCATGAGTCATAAATGACTTTTCCTTGAGTAATGAATGACTCTTCCATAAATAGTAAATGACTCTACCAAAAGCTATAAATTACTCTTCCAGAAGCCATAAATGACTCTTCAATGTATCATAAATGACTCTTTCATGAGTATAAATGACTCTTTCATGAGTATAAATGACTCTTTCATGAGTCATAAATGGCTCTTTTATGAGTCATAAATGACTCTTTTATGAGTCATAAATGAATCTTTCATGAGTCATAAATGACTCTTTCATGAGTCATAAATGATTCTTTTATGAGTCATAAATGACTCTTTCATGAGTCATAAATGACAATTTCATGAGTCATAAATGACTCTTTCATGAGTCATAAGTGACTCTTTTTTGAGTCATAAATGACTCTTCCGTTAGTCATATACCACTTTTATAGGCATCTGTGGCTCTTGTTTGAGCCAAATAGGACTGCTAGGAGCTTATGTTTATGATGAATAAGCGCGTACTGCATGAGCAAAAAAATATTTGGCGGAGTCGTTTTTTTTCTATTTGTTTGTAGCAGTTGTTGATATGTATTTAAAAAAAAATGGCACAGTATGAAAAATAAAAGTTTTTTTTTTGTGAAGTAAGATTATTATTTATTATTTATACCAAATTTTTCGCAAAATCTAAAGAACAAAACGCTATATATGAGCGATTTTTTCAACCTCAGTATATTTAGCAGCGGCTTTAGTGACAGCTATTCGCCGCTCTAACTTTAGCAATGGCTCTAACTGAAAAAGTCGACTTTAACTCTACTATGAATAAGATGAAGTATACTTTTCTTTAAAGTATGCTCTCATTTTATTTAACGCATACTTTAAGTTGACTATGATTATGCGCCATTGTCACAACATTCAATGCATTTCTCTGAGTGTATTTTCAATGAAAAAAAAAAAATTGTTGCCCGTAGCTGTTCTCGAACCTCCATCCGCTCGCTCGCTATCCGACGCGCTAACCACCGCTCTACCGCTTTATCTAAAAATCCATTGTCAAATCACCAATTCAAGCTGTATGGACAATGAGCGAGGGAATGAAAATAGTTTCTCTAATAATAGGAGGGGCTTGTTGAGTGAAATATTGAAAGGTTCATTTTGCAGAAATATGAGTTCTATTTATAGAAATTTATTATACATGGCTTTTTGTAAATCCTTTTAGTGTTGGTAAATTTCGATTTTAATGTGAGATAGTGACTCCATAAAAAATATTACAACAGCTAATTTATTGAATTTATAATTAGCTATTTTGCTCAAATTATGCATAAGTGAGACAGTGACTCTTTTTTGCCCTACTCACTATTGTTTGTTTTTGCCTGCTCTCTACAATGCCGTGCTTCTGTGCAAATAAGATCGTGAGATCGCATAAAACAGTGCAATGCGCAAAGTGCAATGATCTTTTTCATTTGGAATGTGTTAATATTCTTCCGGCTGATCTTGAGTGCCTAAGAGTAACAGGCAAGCAGTTCGTATGTGACAGGTGTGTTGCTGTTCGGCGAAGCTCTCTTCGCACGCCACCCCCTACAATTGATCTTAATGTTACAGACGGCCTTACTCAAACTTATACTCCTACATCGTCATCACATGACTCTTCAAAGCAAATGCGTGCTTTAGATTTAGCTCTAAAAGAAATCGGCGCTCTTAAAATTGAAAATTCACGCTTGGTTGATATCGTCAACTCTTTGCGAGATGAGAGCAAATCACTGGTTGTGCAATCTGACCTCTTAAAAGCCATGGTTTGCTCATTAGAAAAGAAGCTTTGTTTTGATGAGTTGCTTTCTGCTGTTGCTTCTCTTGCTACTGAAGTGAAGGAAATGCAAAACAAAAACAATTGCGTGGACAACAATCATACTGTAACTGAAGTGAAGGAAATGCAAAACAAAAACAATTACGTGGACAACAATCATACTGTAATGGGGTCTGGAGACTATACAACTAATTTGACTGATTGTTCTCTAATTGTATCGCGAGACTATCCAACCGGATTGAATGATACGCGTACTATTTCTACTTTCTTATCCAACGGCTCTCTGCCTTCCGCCGCAGCCTGCGTCGCCTATAATGCTGTAGCTCCACCTGCTGACTCAGCTGTTGTGACTTCTAATAATGGTGTTTCATCGCCTTTGACAATACAAACCTCAACATTATCAGATGGTTCGCTTTCATTTGCTACTGCAGGCGCTTCACAAAAGAAGTCTGACATCTCCTCTGTTTTGTCTCATCTGCTGCTGTTTCCAATACTCAGCTTCTGCCAGGCGTTCCTAGTAACAACGAGATGCCGTCTTCTGCTGAGATGCCAATATCGTTGCCGTCCTGTGCCAATAAAAACTCGCCTTCTTCTGCACAATGGACCAAAGTTCAGCATAAAAAACCGAAAAATAAGAAACAAGGGAATAAAAAACATTTGGACAATGGAGCTACCACTGTTAACCCTCAAATTACAAAACGATCTTCTAATTTAATAATCGGAGTTAGTGATAACAAGGAACTTGATGTTGTTAGCTCTAGGAAATGGTTTCATCTATCTTCCTTTAAACCTAGTGTCACTGCAGATAGTCTTGTTTCCTTTGTTTCCAAAAACGCATGCATTAGTGATCAACATCTAATATGTTTCCCTCTGGTAAAAAAGGATGCGGACATTAAAGACATGACTCGAATTAATTTCAAGCTTGGTGTTTCGCCTGCACTAATGGAAAAAGTCTTGGATCCTAATATATCTTGTAATCTGAGTATCTACTATCAAAATGTCTCTGGCCTCAGGACTAAGTCCAGTCTGCTTTTTGATATGAGCTCGCATTTAGAATTTGATATCTTCGTTATTATTGAATCATGGCTCAACGCCAATTTTTCGGATGGCGAATTCTTTGACCTAAATTTATACAATGTTTATCGCAAAGATCGAGACTATTGCTGTGCGCCGCCATTTTCGGTCATCGCTCGTGGAACTGTCTGATATGGATTCGTTGCTCGACCAGCTTTGCGTCTCTGTTCAAGGCAGCTCCAAGTTGTTTGTGTATGCTTCGTATATTCCTTCGACTAGTACGGATTCCATATATAAATCGCATGTCGACAATATTGTTAATCTATTACATACTCAGGAAGGTAGTAACATTTGTATATTGCGCGACTTCAACTTACCAAATATCGAATGGTCGTATGTCGACAACAACTTTTCTCTTCTTCCTATAAATGTAAAAAGTTCCTCTGAAATTTACCTTACAGATAATCTCTTAAGTGTTAACCTCTGTCAGATTAATAGCTTCACAAATCAGTTATCAAGAACACTTGATCTTATATTTATTAATGATAATATTAATTATTCCCTAACTGAGTGTCTTGGTCCACTGTCGTGTTCCGGTATTCACCATATCCCGCTAGTTTTGAAAGTTGAATTTTATAATTTTGAAAGCATAGTTGTCGAAGATGCTCCTTATAGTTTTTTATTTAAACGTGCAAATTTTGATATAATTTCTCGAAAAGAATCTTTGATTGATTGGGAAGCTATTTTTTCTGGTAAAGATTTGGCACACTGTTTTAATTCCTTCAAAGGCCTTATCAATGAGATTTGCATCAACAATATTCCGCAGAAAAAAATTAATTGTTACAAAATCCCATAGTATACTGCTGGGCTCAAGAGGCTGAAGAACTTGAGGAATACATTTTTTTAAAAATTCAAGACTACAAAGTCTTTGGTGTTCAAAAGGAAGTACATTCATTTCAACAAAAAATTTAAAGCTTTGAGTAAGAGACTGCATAGTAATTTTACTCGAAACTTTGAATCTTGCATTAAAGATAATCCCAAGGCTTTTTGGAATTATGTAAAATCCAAAAAAGCTACCTCGAGCATTCCATCGTCCGTATTTTACAACGGGACGCATACCTCTTCACCTATGGAGTCGGCTAATCTTTTTGCAGATTTTTTTTGCTCCAATTTTGATACTCATCCGGTTAGTGTTCGTGAGTCCTCCTCAATGGTAGACTCGCCCATTAACTTCGGAGCTCTTACCCTTTCTCTGGACGATATTGTTGATGGGATTCGGAATCTCAAATCGTCTTCCCAGACAGATATAGACGGTTTATCGTCTTATCTCTTCAAAAATTGCAAAGATTTAGCCACCCCGCTTCTCTTTATCTTCAACAAATCTCTCGATTGTGGTGAGTTCATTGACGCTTGGAAGCTAACTTTCATATCACCCATTTATAAAAGTGGTAATAAAAATAATGTTGCCAACTATAGACCAATTTCCAAATTGTCTACTGTTTCTAAACTTTTTGAGTACGTCGTAAAACAAAAAATCAGTTTTGCCGTCAAGCTATTAATCAGCGATAATCAGCATGGTTTCATGCCAGGTAGATCCACGGTTTCCAACCTAGCAATTTTTTCTGAGTACTGCCTTGCAGCCTTCAACAACCGCTTTCAAGTCGATACGGTTTATACGGACTTCTCCAAGGCATTTGACAGAGTTAGTCATCCAATCTTGATTTCTAAATTAGCCAGACTTGGCTTTCATTCAATATTTTTCTCGTTCAGAGATATCTGACTTAGGCGTAGTTTTCGACTCGCAATTTTCGTTTACTACTCATATAACTTCTACTATCGCTAGGTCCTACTCGGTTTTGGCCTTTATTCGTGGATTTAGTTCTGACATTACTGATCCTTACACTCTTAAGTTGCTATTCACGTCTCTTGTACGCTCTAAGCTGGAATATGCTTGTTTTATTTGGAGGCCTTATCATGATTGCCATATTAAAAGACTTGAGCGAGTCCAAAAAATCTTTTTAAGGTACGGGTTGGGGTCCTTGAATTTTTCTGAGCCGATTCCTTCTTACAATTCTAGATGTTCACTCATTAGTCTCCAATCACTTCAATGTAGAAGAGCAATTCTTTCTCTTACTTTTGTCTATGACATTATCAATGGTGTGATTGACTCACCACGTCTGCTTGTGAATATTTGTTTCCACATACCCCCTAGGTTACTTCGTAACTGGGATATGTTTTATATTGACCGTGCCCGAACTATCTATGCCTCTAACGCTCCTATCTTAAGAGCATTGAAAGAGTTCAACTCTATTTCAAATTCTTCAGCCTTTGACTTTTCTTTACCTAAAACTGCGTTCAAATCTTTGTTAAGTGGTGTAAGTTTTTGATAAAATTGATAAGGGCTGTATTTTTAGTACACAATCAAGTAGTCTGTAAGTTTTTTTGTAATCTAGACTATGAATGGAATTAAATAAATAAATAAATATATTGTGATAAATAAATAAATAAATAAATTACAAATTCTGGTTAGGGCAAAATCTAGCCTTTTGCAAAAACTGCTTGAGGGGGTTTCCATCTGTTTTCCTTGATCATAACTTGGCAATATTTAAAAGACACTTTATATTGATTTTTTATTTGATTTAAAAAAATATATAAATTGATTTAAAAAAAATCTATTGAATTTTGTCTGGAGAGTTCGGGTTGTAAATCTGCCCTTTTAAAAATTATTACATATATACATATGAATAGAAATCAGCTGTTGCCTTCAGTAAAATTTAAGACGACCGCTAACCACTTGGTTTAGTTCAAAATTTAAGTACATATTAAATATTTTGTCGATATCAACAACTTTGTCTCAAACGAAAGAAATCACTAAAATTTATAGAAGTAATCTACCGAAGTCCGATATAAATGGTAATTTCTGGAAAAATTTACCAAAAAACCCAAATTGAATAAGCGGTTATCGCATTTCTATAATGGGTGGTATGTATGCATATTTATGGGTGTAAAAGTAGGTCGCCTCCCAGTTGGTGCACCCTGGGTAACGCTAAATGACCTACATAGCCTACACGGCTAGATTCTTGTATTGTCGGTTCTACGAGAACGGTACCAGTACTTGTGCTGTACCCATCGTGCCGAAACAACCCGGGCCGTTTTCTTATATCGACCCGGCCAAGAGCAATACACTCGGGGTGACCCTGTCTGACATTTAGGCAGGGCTACACCTCGCTACAACAACAACATGACCTAAAATTTTTATTTCATATGGCTTTCCGTCAACTAAAAATATTCGCAGCAATGAACAAACATAAAAATATCGTTTATGAAATTTTAAAAAAAGTCAAGATAAGAAATATTTATATATTAAAAAAATAAAAACAATTTTCAATGACAAAAAAGAAAAAAAATTTTCCCCGATAACCTGTAGCTGAGCTCGAACCATCAACCGCTCGACCACTACCCTCTAATTCTTCCCACTGGGCTACCGCTTTATGTACAAATTGAATGTCAGATAACCAATTAAAGCGACATGAGAAATTTTCATTCGCTTATTACAGTTAAATGAAGCAGTATTGGTTAAAATTTAAATGCTTATGCACTTCTTTAGAGGAATACCAACAAATCCATATGCATTTGATAAAAATGTATGCATATTTAGTATGGGTTTTAGCTTGACAATTATTTATGGGACATTCAAACGTGACTCCTGGGACATTTGACTCGAGAGCTTAGTCAACTTTGACTTAATAAACTGACATTGGGATTTCAATTGATATGAATTATATGTATTTATCGACATGGATAAATATCCAATACAATAAATGCATTAAAAGAATTGGCGAAATAACAACAAATAGCTTTATAACTACTCATTAAGTGAGTGTGACTCCTCGGATACCGAAAAATCCCTTTGTAGCACCTTTGTGAGCACGAAAACTAATTTTAGCTTTACAGTTCAACTTTGAACTACAATTTGTATATGATCGAAAGTACATACTACATAGTACCATATTCTTTAAAAATAAGATCAGTATTAGCTTTTAGAAACTTTTTACAAAGGTTAAAGAGTGTGACTCCTGGGACATTTTCCTGTTTTTTCGTGTTACAATTTTTAAGTTTTTTCAGTAATATCGATGCAGTTCACTAAAAATTTAGCTATGCAACTAGTTACCCCTAACCCATGATAATAAAAAGACCTTTATTGTAAAGTTCTGTCAGAGCAGTGGGAGTTTATGGCATTTTAAAAATTTAGTACTTTTCGTATTTTGGGTGGAATGTCCCTTATATGAAAAATTTGTTAGCCTTTTAATATAATAGATAATGGACCCAAAGTACTCAATGAGCGAGGGAATGAAAATAATTTCATAATAGGACGTGTTTAATGAGGGAGAGAATGAAGATAAAGAGTGGTTTTCTTTGAAGTTCAGCCAACTTCGAAATATGAGTTTGACGCTATTACTCTAACTCTCAAAGAGCGCGAGAATCAAAATATTTCCATTGCTGGTAGTTTACACACATATACAAATTTCTCAAAATAAGCTTGGTACTCCAACAGTAGCCATATTGAATTATAATTTTTTTTTTTTGAAACATTTTTTTTGTTTGGACAGCCAACTTTGATTGCGACATATTTTTTCAAATTAAAAGTTTGACCATGGTTGCCCTATTTCACATTTTAATAATGGTGTTATGAAAACATAAAATTTTGTAGAATTTCTTTTGCAATTTCTCATGCCCTTGGTGTCCTGTCCATAATCGATTCCTTGAATTAAGATTATTATTTATTATTTATACCAAATTTTTCGCAAAATCTAAAGAACAAAACGCTATATATGAGCGATTTTTTCAACCTCAGTATATTTAGCAGTGGCTTTAGTGACAGCTATTCGCCGCTCTAACTTTAGCAATGGCTCTAACTGAAAAAGTCGACTTTAACTCGACTATGAATAAGATGAAGTATACTTTTCTTTAAAGTATGCTCTCATTTTATTTAACGCATACTTTAAGTTGACTATGATTATGCGCCATTGTCACAACATTCAATGCATTTCTCTGAGTGTATTTTCAATGAAAAAAAAAAATTTTTGCCCGTAGCTGTTCTCGAACCTCCATCCGCTCGCTCGCTATCCGACGCGCTAACCACCGCTCTACCGCTTTATCTAAAAATCCATTGTCAAATCACCAATTCAAGCTGTATGGACAATGAGCGAGGGAATGAAAATAGTTTCTCTAATAATAGGAGGGGCTTGTTGAGTGAAATATTGAAAGGTTCATTTTGCAGAAATATGAGTTCTATTTATAGAAATTTATTATACATGGCTTTTTGTAAATCCTTTTAGTGTTGGTAAATTTCGATTTTAATGTGAGATAGTGACTCCATAAAAAATATTACAACAGCTAATTTATTGAATTTATAATTAGCTATTTTGCTCAAATTATGCATAAGTGAGACAGTGACTCTTTTTTGCCCTACTCACTATTGTTTGTTTTTGCCTGCTCTCTACAATGCCGTGTTTCTGTGCAAATAAGATCGTGAGATCGCATAAAACAGTGCAATGCGCAAAGTGCAATGATCTTTTTCATTTGGAATGTGTTAATATTCTTCCGGCTGATCTTGAGTGCCTAAGAGAAACAGGCAAGCAGTTCGTATGTGACAGGTGTGTTGCTGTTCGGCGAAGCTCTCTTCGCACGCCACCCCCTACAATTGATCTTAATGTTACAGACGGCCTTACTCAAACTTATACTCCTACATCGTCATCACATGACTCTTCAAAGCAAATGCGTGCTTTAGACTTAGCTCTAAAAGAAATCGGCGCTCTTAAAATTGAAAATTCACGCTTGGTTGATATCGTCAACTCTTTGCGAGTTGAGTGCAAATCACTGGTTGTGCAATCTGACCTCTTAAAAGCCATGGTTTGCTCATTAGAAAAGAAGCTTTGTTTTGATGAGTTGCTTTCTGCTGTTGCTTCTCTTGCTACTGAAGTGAAGGAAATGCAAAACAAAAACAATTGCGTGGACAACAATCATACTATAACTGAAGTGAAGGAAATGCAAAACAAAAACAATTACGTGGACAACAATCATACTCCAGACCCCATGGAGACTATACAACTAATTTGACTGATTGTTCTCTAATTGTATCGCGAGACTATCCAACCGGATTGAATGATACGCGTACTATTTCTAGTTTCTTATCCAACGGCTCTCTGCCTTCCGCCGCAGTCTGCGTCGCCTATAATGCTGTAGCTCCACCTGCTGACTCAGCTGTTGTGACTTCTAATAATGGTGTTTCATCGCCTTTGACAATACAAACCTCAACATTATCAGATGGTTCGCTTTCATTTGCTCCTGCAGGCGCTTCACAAAAGAAGGCTGACATCTCCTCTGTTTCTGTCTTATCTGCTGCTGTTTCCAATACTCAGCTTCTGCCAGGCGTTCCTAGTAACAACGAGATGCCGTCTTCGGCTGAGATGCCAATATCGTTGGCGTCCTGTGCCAATAAAAACTCGCCTTCTTCTGCACAATGGACCAAAGTTCAGCATAAAAAACCGAAAAATAAGAAACAAGGGAATAAAAAACATTTGGACAATGGAGCCACCACTGTTAACCCTCAAATTACAAAACGATCTTCTAATTTAATAATCGGAGTTAGTGATAACAAGGAACTTGATGTTGTTAGCTCTAGGAAATGGTTTCATCTATCTTCCTTTAAACCTAGTGTCACTGCAGATAGTCTTGTTTCCTTTGTTTCCAAAAACGCATGCATTAGTGATCAACATCTAATATGTTTCCCTCTGGTAAAAAAGGATGCGGACATTAAAGACATGACTCGAATTAATTTCAAGCTTGGTGTTTCGCCTGCACTAATGGAAAAAGTCTTGGATCCTAATATTACTTGTAATCTGAGTATCTACTATCAAAATGTCTCTGGCCTCAGGACTAAGTCCAGTCTGCTTTTTGATATGAGCTCGCATTTAGAATTTGATATCTTCGTTATTATTGAATCATGGCTCAACGCCAATTTTTCGGATGGCGAATTCTTTGACCTAAATTTATACAATGTTTATCGCAAAGATCGAGACTATTGCAAAACTGGTATTTCCAGAGGTGGTGGAGTTTTAATTGCTGTGCGCCGCCATTTTCGGTCACCGCTCGTGGAACTGTCTGATATGGATTCGTTGCTCGACCAGCTTTGCGTCTCTGTTCAAGGCAGCTCCAAGTTGTTTGTGTATGCTGCGTATATTCCTCCGACTAGTACGGATTCCATATATAAATCGCATGTCGACAATATTGTTAATCTATTACATACTCAGGATGGTAGTAACATTTGTATATTGCGCGACTTCAACTTACCAAATATCGAATGGTCGTATGTCGACAACAACTTTTCTCTTCTTTCTATAAATGTAAATAGTTCCTCTGAAATTTACCTTACAGATAATCTCTTAAATGTTAACCTCTGTCAGATTAATAGCTTCACAAATCAGTTATCAAGAACACTTGATCTTATATTTATTAATGATAATATTAATTATTCCCTAACTGAGTTTCTTGGTCCACTGTCGTGTTCCGGTATTCACCATATCCCGCTAGTTTTGAAAGTTGAATTTTATAATTTTGAAAGCATAGTTGTCGAAGATGCTCCTTATAGGTTTTTATTTAAACGTGCAAATTTTGATATAATTTCTTGAAAAGAATCTTTGATTGATTGGGAAGCTATTTTTTCTGGTAAAGATTTGGCAGACTGTTTTAATTCCTTCAAAGGCCTTATCAATGAGATTTGCATCAACAATATTCCGCAGAAAAAAATTAATTGTTACAAAATTCCATGGTATACTGCTGGGCTCAAGAGGCTGAAGAACTTGAGGAATAAATTTTTTTTAAAATTCAAGACTACAAAGTCTTTGGTGTTCAAAAGGAAATACATTCATTTCAAAAAAAAATTTAAAGCTTTGAGTAAGAGACTGCATAGTAATTTTACTCGAAACTTTGAATCTTGCATTAAAGATAATTCCAAGGCTTTTTGGAATTATGTAAAATCCAAAAAAGCTACCTCGAGCATTCCATCGTCCGTATTTTACAACGGGACTCATACCTCTTCACCTATGGAGTCGGCTAATCTTTTTGCAGATTTTTTTTGCTCCAATTTTGATACTCATCCGGTTAGTGTTCGTGAGTCCTCCTCAATGGTAGACTCGCCCATTAACTTCGGAGCTCTTACCCTTTCTCTGGACGATATTGTTGATGGGATTCGGAATCTCAAATCGTCTTCCCAGACAGATATAGACGGTTTATCGTCGAATCTTTTCAAAAATTGCAAAGATTTAGCCACCCCGCTTCTCTTTATCTTCAACAAATCTCTCGATTGTGGTGAGTTCATTGATGCTTGGAAGCTAACTTTCATATCACCCATTTTTAAAAGTGGTAATAAAATAATTTCCAAATTGTCTACTGTTTCTAAACTTTTTGAGTACGTCGTAAAACAAAAAATCAGTTTTGCCGTCAAGCTATTAATCAGCGATAATCAGCATGGTTTCATGCCTGGTAGATCCACGGTTTCCAACCTAGCAATTTTTTCTGAGTACTGCCTTGCAGCCTTCAACAACCGCTTTCAAGTCGATGCGGTTTATACGGACTTCTCCAAGGCATTTGACAGAGTTAGTCATCTAATCTTGATTTCTAAATTAGCCAGACTTGGCTTTCATTCAATATTTTTGTCTTGGATTAAATCATACCTTCACTCACGCAAATGTGTTGTTGTTGTGGACAATACTCATTCCGAGCCTTTTATTGCCTTCTCTGGAGTACCGCAAGGAAGTATTTTGGGGCCTTTGCTCTTTGTGATTTTTATTAATGATATTTCAGCCTGCTTTCAACATTCTAATTTTTTGCTTTATGCTGATGATTTGAAAGTGTACACAGCTCTTTCTACTCCTTCTGATGCGGATAACATTCAGTCTGATCTGAATAATGTTGCTGATTGGTGTCGTGATAATAATCTGCCTTTAAATATTGGCAAATGCTTTCATGTAACCTATTCTAAGTCTCGTTGCACAATACCCACTGCATATTACATTGGCGGATCCCGCCTGGCCACTCGTTCAGAGATATCTGACTTAGGCGTCGTTTTTGACTCGCAATTTTCGTTTACTACTCATATAACTTCTACTATCGCTAGGTCCTACTCGGTTTTGGCCTTTATTCGTCGATTTAGTTCTGACTTTACTGATCCTTACACTCTTAAGTTGCTATTCACGTCTCTTGTACGCTCTAAGCTGGAATATGCTTGTTTTATTTGGAGGCCTTATCATGATTCCCATATTAAAAGACTTGAGCGAGTCCAAAAAATCTTTTTAAGGTACGGGTTGAGGTCCTTGAACTTTTCTGAGCCGATTCCTTCTTACAATTCTAGATGTTCACTCATTAGCCTCCAATCACTTCAATGTAGAAGAGCAATTCTTTCTCTTACTTTTGTCTATGACATTATCAATGGTGTGATTGACTCACCACGTCTACTTGAGAATATTTGTTTCCACATACCCCCTAGGTTACTTCGTAACTGGGATATGTTTTATATTGCCCGTGCCCGAACTATCTATGCCTCTAACGCTCCTATCTTAAGAGCATTGAAAGAGTTCAACTCTATTTCAAATTCTTCAGCCTTTGACTTTTCTTTACCTATAACTGCGTTCAAATCTTTGTTAAGTGGTGTAAGTTTTTGATAAAATTGATAAGGGCTGTATTTTTAGTACACAATCAAGTAGTCTGTAATTTTTTTTGTAATCTAGACTATGAATGGAATTAAATAAATAAATAAATAAATAAATAAATAAATAAATAAATATTTGTCCGTCGATATCCACTAAAATTAAGAATTTATACTTTGTCGTGTGCAATGAATACTGTGTCGGGTGGTGCCGCTTAGTGTAGCTTCGCCTTAAAAACTAAATGGCAACTATTTACAAAATTCGCAAATTGTCGTTGTTTTTAAGTTGACATACATTTAAACAAAAATAAGTAGCGGTCGCGAGATTCTCAGCTAGAAAAAATAAATAAATAAACGTAATAGCAATCCAGGGTGTTATGCGACCACGTGCCCATTGAACATTTGCAGCCGGGAGGCAAATCGTGGCTGTAATTGAACGGAGCCTCTCTGATACCGGGCCGCCTCAGAGAGTAACTATAGCTTTACCGCGGTATGGGGCTCTGCCGTGGCGGACGACACACTCCCCTTACTCTTCACTTGACCCTAAGCTGGCCTTGTTCGCGGAGTGGTCGTACGAATAAGATGAACAATAAAACCACTAAAACAAAAGATACAGCAACCACGTTTACTGCACAGCAGAGGAGAATAATGATGGAGCAAGCGAGAACACAACGTCGGAGGACAACCTCCATTTCCATGTCAGCCCAGAGATCGACAGCGATAGCAACTACGGGTCGATCAACTCTGGATACACTGCAAGGCAACATGCACAGAAGTAAAACCGCAGATGCCCCCTTAACGCAAATGGTAAGGGAAAGGAACATAGATGTTGCAATAATTAGCGAGCAATATAAGCAAAAGAACACCGGGTGTTGGCTAGAAGTCTCCACCGGAACTGCGGTACTTTGGTTCCCGCCGGGAAGCAAAGCCATTACTACAAGAAAAGGAAATGGGGCGGGATACGTTTGGGCACACCTGCAACACGGCGCATTAATAAGCTGCTACCGAGCGACAGCATAGGAGAGTTTCAAGACAAGCTAAATGACATTGAGGATACAGCTCGAGAAATAGGTGGGGCGGTAACCATCGCAGGCGACTTTAACTCAAGAGTCCTCGAGTGGGGGATGCCAACCACAAATCCAAGAGGAAGACGAGTTTCAGACATGGCGGCCAGGCTGGGACTAATAGTAATGAACTCCGGAAAAGCGACAACTTTCAGAAGACCAGGATGTGGAGACAATACCAGATATCACGATGGCATCTGACAGCATCTCAAGTATCATACAAAAGTGGAAAGTGCTCGAAGATTACACAGGCAGCGACCATCAATATATCTCATTTGTAGTTGTCCCGATATGGCGGCCGCCGTGGTGTAGCGGTTAAGTGTTCGGCCTTCTACACCAAGTCGTGGCGGTTCGATGCCCGGCAAAAGTAACATCAAAAATTATTTAGAAAAACAATTTTTCTAAACGGGGTCGCCCCTCGGCAGTAGTTTGGCAAACTCTCCGGGTGTATTTCTGCCATGAGAAGCTTCTCAGACAAAAATTCATTTGCTTTGCAAGTGCCGTTCGGAGTCGGCAAAAAACTGTAGGTCCCGCCAACTTGTAGGAAAACTCAAAAGCAACACACCACAAGTTGGAAAGAGAAGCTCGGCTAAAAAATCTCGTTAGAGGTTATGATAACCTGTTGGTATATCGCAGCCATTAGTTTTTTTTTTTTTTAGTTGTCCCGACACAAGCGCACAGGAGAGAGCCAAGTAATAGCAACAAAAGATGGAATGTATCGAAACTAAACATTGAAGCGTTAATTTCTGAAATCGATACATACCTGCTCCGAGGTGAAACCTCAATCAACGCCAGAGAGTGTGCCAAGGTCACCATGCTCGGCCTCAAACCAGCCTGCGATAAAGCCATGCCAATAATACCTAGAAGGCGGCACAAAGAGCCCGTTTACTGGTGGTCAGAAGATCGCTGAACTAAGGCCAAACTGTTTACGTCTAAGGCGACGGTACACAAGGGCTAGGCGCACAGGGCAAGCCACGGCCGAGGGTGAGTCGTATAAACAAGAGAAAAAGCTTTTGAAAGCCTCAATAATTCGGAGCAAAAAGAAGAAATGGGAGGAACTCCGTGAAGATGTCAACAGAAATCCATGGGGACTAGGTTACAAAATAGTAATGAAGAAGATTGGGGCCAGAATGCCAACACCTGACTTAGACGCAAACGCAATGGATAGGATCGTGAACGCACTGTTCCCTACTCAAGAAATACTTGAAGACTGTATGGATCAGATCAACGTGACTGAAGAACCCCAAGCATTTACCACAGCAGAACTGCAGCTTGCAGCAAGAAGCTTGAAGAACAATAAGGCTCCAGGCCCGGACGGACATGTATATGCTCGATACGGCAGGAAAACTTTTTGAAAGGCTACTAAAGCCACGTACTGCAGCCGCCATAGAATTAGCAGGAGAACTCTCGCCGAGACAACACGGATTCAGACACCGAAAGAGCACACTAGGTGCAATTGAAGTCGTTCTTACTAGCAGAACGGTAATAACAAATCTAAGCGAGTAGTGCTCCTCGCAACCTTAGACGTAAAAAATGAATTCAACAGCGCGAGAGGGGCACACATGCTGTCTGCTTTCGAGCAACGTTTTCAAATCCCATATTACCTAGAGCGAGTAAGCAGGAGCTATTTAAGAGATCGAAGACTTACATACACAACCGCAGAGGGCTTGCGAAGCATCAACGTTACATGCGGAGCAGCACAAGGTTCAATTCTTGGCCCTGACCTATGGAACGTCAGCTACGATGGAATATTCAGCCTAGAAATGACCGATGATACCTTTCTGGTCGGATACGCAGATGAAGCAAGCAGAAAGCTAACCAGGTAATGATACGCACCAAAGAGTGGCTTGACCAGCGAGGCCTGCAGCTGGCAGCAGAAAAAACTGAGCTGATACTTCTAACAAAAAAGCACATACCGCTGGAAGTTGGTTTCCAAACGCTTTCCGGAACTATAACATCAAAGAAAGTAGTCAACTACTTAGGAGTAAGATTAGACTCCCGACTAACATATTGGGCTCAAATTCAGCATGCGGTAGAGAAAGCATGTAAACAGGTATCGTTACTTAGTAGGCTGATGGCCAACATCGGTGGGCCAACAGAAAGCAAGAGGAAACTGCCGATGGATATTACCATATCCACCCTACTATACGGCTCAGAGCTATGGGCAGACACACTTAATATAAAAAACCGCTGCAAATATATAACATCTGTTCAGCGAACAGCAGCTTTGAGAGTCGCCTCCGCATACAGAACCGTATCAGGACCGGCCGTACAGGTGATAACAGTCCCCATTGACCTATTGGCGCTGCAAAGAAGGAAGCTATGGGAAGCAAAAAAGAACTCGGATGAAGAGCTCATAAGAATAGTTCACCAAAAGATAAGCGAGGAAACGTTTAGACTCTGGCAAGAACGCTGGGAAACTGAACACCGAGGTAGATGGACAGCCAGACTGATAATAGTTGACGTTAAGATATGGAGCAATAGAAGCTTTGGTGAGGTAAACTACTACGTTACCCAAATGCTTTCTGGACACGGCTACTTCAAAAAATACTTATATAGAATGGGAAAAGTCGACGACCCGAAATGCTTGTATGGCGATGCAGATGAAGACGATGCTGAACATACTTTTTTCAAATGCTCACGGTGGAACCGGGAACGTGAATTACTCGAGCAAGGTGTCGGTGAAATCACAGCCGATAACGTCATAGGAAAATGTTCAACACTCCAGAAACTTGGAAACAAATAAGCAGATTCATAGAAACCACGCTCAGAGCCAAAAAGCGGGACCTGGACGCAGGCACAATAGAGGGCTCTTAAAAACTGAGAAATATGGAACGCCATCCCGAAGTAATACGAAAGTGGTCCCGGGATGGGCGACGGTTCCGTAAACAAGAGGAAGTTTTTTTAGTTTTCGGACACACGATTGGTGCGACGGCCCAATTATGGTGCATTACGCATTTTTTCTTCCTTTTGAAAACATATACTGTAAAAATTCTATATTACACTAAAAAAAATTTTTTTTTAATTTTTTTTTTAACCTGGGAGAACACTACAAAGATCAAGCGATTTAAAAAAAAGATTTTTTTTGGAAAGGTCTATTTAATATATCTCTTTGGAAGTTTGTTTTTATGTGGTGGGTCCCAAACCCTACGCACAACCCGTTTCTCGGGGGGTTGGATTTAAATTGCACATTTATATAGCGAGCCGCTTGGTTCAAGACAGACGCCCGCTTGCAGCCGCACCTAATGGTGACAGACGCTGCTGATGAAGTCCCCTGGCAAGCCCTTAAACTGATTATGTCGGAGTGGCCTTGTCAGGTTGTCGCCTTCTCACTTTAGTTCACCACCGAACGGGTGTTCAGTGGCTATCCAGAGATACGTGGGCTTTCCCGGACGTAGTGAGCTGCTTGGACCGCACATAGAAGAATCGCTCTGGCCATTCCCAGTTGAATGGCGATCAAAAGCTTTCCCCACTTGCGTGGACTTCTACACACGGCCCCACCTCGCCTAGGCGGTTAAAGGCTATTTTAAGTAAGTAAGTATTTAATATATATAACAAAATGCGGTTTTTTTTTTCTTTTAATTTATTTAAGTAAATGCATCTCTTGGTTACTTTCTGATATTTTGATATCACGCTCAAACTAATGAACCGTTTTCAAAGATTTGTATACTGTTAGAAAGGTATTTAAATCAGCTTTTGAAAAAATACACTGTAAAAAAATTTGTATTCCCCCCAGCTAACATCAAAACAACGGCTCAAGGAAAAGGTCGGCGGCTCAATGTACTTGAGAACATGGAGATATACAAGTTAAAAACATTTGACGGCAGGATAATAAACGACGAAATATTTGAACCCTTAAAACTAATTTACAAAAAACAGCACAAGCCAGCAGGTATAGCAACCAAACACGTAACAATGAACAAGCAAAAACGAAAAATTAACCAAACGGCAAAAATCACCGATTTCTACCTACCTTAACCTACCGCTTAGCTAACAAGCGGAATGTAATGTCAGGTAACAATTCGGACGTATCAATACCGCGCACACACACGTATATTAACGTTACCTACCACGGACACATAGATTGACATTACCTGCCACAGCACCCAAGGACTATAAAAAACAACGCAACGGATAGACACAGACTAGAACGAAACTAGGCATTGATATGGAATCAACTAATAAATACAGATGTGTGAAGCTATCAAGAAAATGTTCCTCTCAACTTCGAAACATTACCTTAAACGAAGCAGCGCTGATATCTGAGCAGTCTCCAACATTCATCGTTGCCGTATTTGCGCAAGTTGTTACTTAAAACTGAAGGATGCTATCAATATTGCTGATAATCAGCGTTCTACTGAAACGGAAAGTGAAGAAGCACTAGAAATCTTGACTAGCGGTGAATTGTATCAAGAATATAACCAACATGCAGCAGATATGAGGACTGAACAAACAAAACGCCTAATTTCCATTTTTCACTTTTTAGTGTTTTGATCCAATCTGGTGGTTAAGACAACATTACACATGATGTACTTAATAGAAACTACTAAAACGTTATATTTCCTTTAAAAAAGATCATTTTGACGGATGAAATTTCGTACAAATCGGAAATAATTACTTCTCATTTGTTTGTGCGTGGAAATTTTTGCACCAAAACAACTAGGCAATGCTTATATCGTGCCGTAGATGTTGATAGGCCGAAAAAATTGAAAGGTCAATATTTTATTTTCCAGCAAAAGTTTATTTTGTTGATTTTTGTTTTTTTTTTTTCGGTCTACAAACATCTACGGCTCGATATAAGCCTCGCCCAGTTATTTTAACAAAAAACCCCATGGGATCTCGTATAAAATAGCCTGTTTCAAACAAAAGAGCATATTTCCAAAGTATAAAGTTAAAAAACTACAACTATACAAACAAAAAATTTAAAAAAAAAAAAAAATTATGACCCCAGTTGGCCGTAGCTGTTTGACTTTAGTAACGCCAAATTAAAACCTTAAATTGTGGTTATTTGAATCTGTCAAAGTTTTTTTCGGTTTCTGAAAAATTTTTGAAAGTGGAAATAAGGCGTTTTGTTTGTTCAGTCCTCATACGATATACTAAATCACTCAAACGTAACGAACTCGTCGACAAAATAAAAAAGCATGTTATTCCTTATCTTGGAAGCCATCCATCGCCAATGAAGCGAAAATATTTAGAAAGGGAGGCATACTGCAAAAAAAAAACAGCAAATTATTTCGGATTCATTTGGAGGTGGTTCGTTGTCAACTTTATCAGAAGACCTAAAGAAGATCAAAGCTTACTACGAACAAATTTTGTCGAACATGAAATATCAAATCGAAAACTGCTCAAATAATTTGGATAAGCAAACAATATTATCTCTATTACCAAACACCATGACATCTAAGGAAATTAAAGACGAATTGATACAAATTAGCAAAGATATACAAAACAAGTAAGGAAGTCTAAGTTCGGGTAATCCGAACATTAAATACCCAGCGGTAGTTTTCATATGATTTTCGAAATTTTCCATTTCGGAAGTGGGTGTGTTTTGGAAGCGATTTCGCCCAATTACATCAGGTATACTCCCTATTATGCTAGTACTCGTATACCTCGTACCAGTTTCAGCGATCTACCGTAATCAGTTTAAAAATTATGTGAAATTTTCAAATATGCTGTGCCACGCCTACTTTTAAAAATGTATCAAAAAATTATAATAGAATGATTAGGGGATTCATCCTACCAAACTACACAGAGCCAAAAATGCCTAATAAAATTAATAAGATTGTCTTCATGATTAGTTTTTGGGCAAAGGGGTAGTGGAAACGAAGAAAAAACTATAGGGAAATCTCTCTGGTTTTACTAAGAAATTCTTATTAAAAAAAACTATACATTTAGTACAAAGCTGTGATTAGTCGCTGGCAACCATTAGTACACGATGACCGGATGGTAAGCAGCTGAGTTTAGCATTCCAAAAATTGTAAGTTCGATTCTCTCTTTTTTTCCTAATTTGAAATGTTAAAAAGAAATCGTCTCAATTATATTTATGTGATTTTAATTTGAAACATTAACAACTATACACATATCAGACGGTGCCACGCCCACTTTAAAAGATTTATGCAAAACTCATAAGAGAATGACCAGGGGGATTCACCTATAAATTTATATCATTTTAGTCATTTCAGCTACCGAGATATGTCAACTTATGTGATTATTAAAATTTTCGATATCGAAAAAGCGGGCGTGGTTATCATCGGATTTCGCCCATTTTAATAGCAACCTACCTTGGCCAGAAAGTAACCGTATACAAAATTTCAGGCAAATATCTCGATTTTTAGTCAAGTTAGTTTATGTGATTTTCGAAGTTGTCGATATCGACATAAGAGGCGTGGTTATCATCCGATTTCGCCCATTTTCTCTAGCAAGCTACTTTGGCCAGAAAGTAATCTGTATACCAAATTTCATGCAAATACATCAATTTTTCATCAAGTTATGTCAATTTGTATGATTTTCGAGATTTTCGATATCGAAAAATGGGGAGTGGATTTCGCCCATTTTCAATAGCAACCTACCTTGGCCAAAAAGTAACCTGTATATAAAATTTCATGCAAATATCTCAATTTTTACTCAAGTTATCGTGTACACAGACGGACGGACGGACATGCCTTAATGAACTCCTCTTTTCAACCCAAGAACTTTCATAGTGTATTTTTTTTTTAAAGCTTATTTCAATACCTTTCTAATGGTATAAAGATCTGTGAAATCGGTAAAGCCATTCCGTAGTAATCACACTTTAAAAGTACCTACTATCGTCATTTTTCGAATATTTCGATACCTTGCCACGCCCACAATTTATCGAAAATGCAACTTCTAAAAATGAGGTTGTGTTTGGGTAGGTAACCTGTACCGCTAAGCAAAATTTCATTAAATTCTGAGGGGGTCGGGTTCAATGCATATTGGGTTTGATATGAAATTTATCACATAAAAAAAAGTATTTTTTTTTCAATTCCATAAAAAAGAGTACCTTGTGCTTGCGCATCAAAACGATGAAATACTTTTGGTATTTTTTTAGGAAAGGAATTGATTACTTTTACCAATTACATTTAATGGGGAATTGGGGGTAATTTAATTCCTAAAGTAATGATTACTACCCTACAACTGTTGACTAGTCAGGTCTGAGCTGCGCACTCACACATTTAAATGCAATCCTACAAGTACCCAAAAAACTAATAACTAATGGCGGCAATATACCAACAGGTTGTCATAACCTCTAACGAGATTTTTAGCCGAGCTTCTCTTTCCAACTTGTGGTGTGTTGCTTTTGAGTTTTCCTACAAGTTGGCGGGACCTACAGTTTTTTGCCGACTCTGAACGGCACATGCAAAGCAAATGAATTTTTTTGCTGAGAAGCTTCTCATGGCAGAAATACACCCGGAGAGTTTGCCAAACTACTGCCGAGGGGCGACCCCGTTTAGAAAAATTGTTTTTCTAAATAATTTTTGATGTTACTTTTGCCGGGCATCGAACCGCCACGACTTGGTGTAGAAGGCCGAACACTTAACCGCTACACCACGGCGGCCGCCAAGTACCCAAATGTTTGCAACAAATTGTTCACTATCGTCTTCGAAATCTTATCACAATTCTGATGCTTCATCACCCTAGACTGGAGTATCCAAAGAGTGGTCACTGAAAAAACAGCTGTCCGGTAGGATTATCAAGAACCTTTTTTCACTTAATATTATTCAGTCAAATCAAAATAAATTACAATGTTAAAGAAAACGGAATGTCAAAGTCGTAAAAAGTTAGGTTAGGTTCAAGTGGCTGCCGCAGAGGCACACTTAGGCCAGTTTTGAAAGGCCCGTTGTGATATCACCAACATAAGGAAAGTCAGTCCCGGGACCCAGCCATATGGAAAATCCCTGAGTTGTTGGGATTTCCCACATAGCAGAATCCCGGGACTGACACTCCTAAACCGACACCGTTACTCCTCGAACCACTTAGATGACGAAGGAAGGAAACTCCCAAAAAGCGCGTTCTCGCGCCGCTTAAAGCCGGACAGTTGCAGATGAGGTGTTCCACTGTTTCCTCCTCCTCATCAACTTTGCAACTCCTGCAGCATCGTCGGTAGGGCACACCTAGCCTTTCTGCATGCCTACCAATGAGGCAGTGACCGGTTAATACCCCTATCAATATGGAGATTTCCCTCCTAGTTAGGGCATAAATGCGTCTAGACCTTTTAAGATCCCATTTTGGCCAGGTTTGTTTCGATATCCGACACCCTGGGGATTGCAGCCATCTTTCGTTGGCTTGACGGAGTGTGTGCTCCTTCAGCATTAGTTTGCATGTGGCAAACGGCATACCTAAGCGCTCTTTATCCTGAAGAACCTGCTTGGTCGTGGCCTGCCTGGCAAGCTCGTCTGCCTCACAGTTTCCCTCAATGTCCCTATGTCCCGGGACCCATATGAGGTTTACGCGGTTCTGTTGGGCCATCTCCTGAAGAGATCGACGACAGCTGAGCGTCAGTTCAGAGTTGAACGTATATGAGCCAAGGGATTTGAGTGCCGCTTGGCTATCGCTGAAAATAGCGATATCTTCTCCGATAACACGTTTGCTTAACCAGGCCGCGGCGTCCAGGATTGCCGAGACTTCCGCCCGGAAGACGCTACAATGATCAGGTAGTCTGAAGGAGAGCTCAAGGTCCAAATCCCTTGAATAAACCCCTCCTCCAACTCTGCCGTCCAACTTCGAGCCGTCGGTGTATATGGAAGTGCCACCATTTGTTTCGGGACACCAATCCGTCCTCTCCCAGTCTTCTCTGCTGGGAATGTTTATTTTGAAACAGCTATCCCCGCCTGTAGTGGTCGCACAACGATCTGTGCTTAGAAGGAGAAAGCTGTAAGATCCCAGAATACTGGAGTGTCCAATAGTACCCGCACCCAAACTGGAGGTTTCCCTTAGGCGCAGAGCTGATGCCGCCGCTGACCGAAACCCTCCCAGATCAAGTGGCGAAATGCCCAGAATGACCTGGAGGGCTTCGTTGGGCGTTGTCCTTAGCGCACAGATTATATTGGATCTGTGGACTTTCCGCAACAGATTCAGGTATGTTGCGTTGCTCAGCGCAGACCACCATACGACGACTCCATACAGCATGATTGGGCGAATGATGGCCGTGTAGATCCAACTGCATACTCTAGGGCTGAGCCCCCATTTTTTGCCAATGGCTCTTTTGCATGTGTACAGAGCGATGCAAGCTTTCTTCTGGCGCTGAAGAACATTCTCCTTCCAATTCAATTTCCTGTCCAGAACTTTGCCTAGAAACTTGGCCTTATCCGACAAGCCCAGGCGCGTGCCATCTAGTTCTGGTAGACTTAGTGGCGGTATTTTGTACCGGTTGGTGAAGAGGACAAGTTCCACTTTCCCCGGGTTGATACTAAGTCCGCAGCGAGAAGACCACGTCGAAACTTCTCGCAATGCTACTTGCATCCGGTCACACAGAGTTTGTGGGAACTTGCCTCTGAATGCAATAGCTAAATCGTCTGCGTATGCCACTATCTCCCCCCCCCCCCCCCCCAGCTTGTGTCACGTAGCAACGAGTTGACTGTGAGGTTCCATAAAAGCGGGGAAAGAACACCACCCTGGGGCGTTCCCCTTGTGACATAGCGTGATAACTCAACCGTACCAAGTGAAGAAGCTATTTTCCTTCCCCTTAGAAGTTGGTCAATTAAACCAGTTAGAGGTCTATCTACGCCCAGATTAGTTAGAGCGGAGTTGATAGCCTCCGGGCTTATATTGTTGAAAGCCCCCTCAATGTCTAGGAAGGCCACGAGACAGTAGTCCTTTTCATACAGCGATTTCTCAATGACAGATACTAGGCTGTGCAGAGCAGTTTCTGTTGATTTACCCTTGGTGTATGCATGCTGATAGCTAGAAATAAGTTGCTATCAATAGTCGTTGAGAGGTAGTCGCTTAGTATCCTCTCAAAGGTTTTGAGTACAAAGGACGAGAGACTGATCGGTCTGTAGTCTTTTGGCTCGTAGTGGGCTGCCTTCCCAGCCTTAGGGATAAACACTACCGTGGCGCTTCTCCAGGAGCCCGGAATGTGGTTGAGAGCCAGGCAGGTTGTGAAGAGAAATACCAGCCATTTAGCTGATGTCTCCAACGTGCTGATGTCTCCAACGCGCGGGGATAATCCCGTCCGGCCCGGCAGCCTTATACGGTTCAAAGCTCTTAACTGCCCACCTTACCCTTTCCTCAGTGATGGGTATATTTACTGCCAGTTTGTTGCTAGTGGTGCGTCATGCAGATTCCCAGGAAAATGTGTATTCAAGAGCAGCTCAAGGGTTTCCTCTTCCGTGCTGGTCAAGGATCCGTCAGGTTTTCGCAAATAGCTGATGGTTGTTTGACTTTTCGAGAGGACTCGTCTAAGTCTCGCTGTGTCGTCGACCTTTTCGACGCCAGTGCAGAAATTTCTCCACGATGTTCTCTTCGCCTGTCTCAGAGCTTTTTTGTAGGCCCTTAGTTTAGCTTTATATTCGTGCCAATGAGGCTCAGAGCCGAGGCTCTAGGCCTTGTTAAATTGTTTCCGGCATGATTTGCGGAGCGAGTCCAAATCGTAGGACCACCAATGTGGCCTGTGTTTACCGCGTGGTTTTGGCACTGGACAAGCCTGTCCTAGAGCATTTGAGAGCGCCGATGTAAATGTAGTAACAAGATCCAGCAGCGCCTCTACTGATGAGGGGGCTTGTGAGGGCAGTACTGGTAGGTCTCTGTCTAATATTTCATTGTGTAACTGCCAATTAGTGTTACGTGGATTGCGCTTCATGATTGGATGTTCTACAATAAAGTCTAAAACCATTTCTATGTAACGGTGGTCGGAGAATGAATGTTCTTCAAGAACCCGCCATTTTCTGCCCCACTCATAAGCGCCTTCACTACAGATAGTGAGGTCTATGACCTCCCTGCGGGTCATAGTGATAAAAGTAGGCTCATTACCCACGTTGCAAATTACCAGGTTGGTTGTTAAGAGGTAATCAAACAGAGACTCGCCCCTGGCATTGATACCGGAGCTCCCCCATTGGACATGGTGAGCATTAGCGTCCGCTCCAATAATAAGATTACCCCTGCAGAAATTTGACACCAGGTCTTTCACCTCCGTTTGTGATGGAGGTTCTTCGGCGTCGTAGGGCATATAGACCGAAGCCACCGTCAGGCGGGTGCTGTCGACCATTAGTCTGATAGCGGTAATATCACCATTGGTGTAGTTAAGTAGGAGAAAGGAGTTCAACTCAGACTTGACCAAAATACACGTTCTGACTTTGCTCTCCTCGCTGGCTCGAATGAACTTGAAGCCCTTAGTCCCCAATCCGCAGATTCTCGAGCTATTGACCCAGGGTTCTTGGATGAGGACCACATCCACGTCGCCTTTAGAAAGACGACTACTTAAAGCAGCCGAGGCCACTTTAGATTTGTGCATATTAATCTGAAGCACCACCAACATGAGAGCGCACAGACTTCCCTTATCGTCGAGGTTTGCCCCATCCCGGAGGTTGCCTATCAACGACGAGTTGTTCCGATTAACTGCCCGATATGGCATTGCGAGAGTCCTGCTGTCTGTAGCGTTAGATTTTAATCGCTCAGCGTTGGCTGCTACCACCGTGACGTCGAGGACTTCCTCGTCCTGTAGGCTGTCCTCCATCTCCGAGTTGATCACAGCACTATCGCCAAGGGACGTGGCGGATAACATGCTTTCCGCATCGGAATCATCTGCTTCCTCTTCTGGTATTTCGTCTTCCGGTTCCCCCGAAGCAGCCGAGAAGGCAGCGCGCTGAGCATCACCACGATATACGTGGATAACGATTTGGCCTACGCTTTAGTGTACTAGGCCATTGCACCTTTTGAGGGGCTCGATTGACTCTTTATTCATGGTGAACACCACCTGTCTGTTGGGCCCTACCGCATCCCCGACCAGATTGACACTCCAGTCATGCGTTGGGAGGGACGGATTCATTAGCCGTAGCATCCCGAGAATTCTCTCGGGTTCGTCAGGGATGGCCGGAATCCACGCCCTTGCCCTTGGACGAGCTGGAATGTCCTTCCAGTCGACAACCTCGATCTTTGCGCCCTTGTAGACTTCACCCAGTTTAGCAGGTGCTGCCTTGTACAGTGCTACAGTTTTTGCATCCTCGCATGCGAGTAATTTAATCTGACCCTGGTGCCAACCCGCATACGTTACTCGCGCCGAACTACCCAGAAACTCCGGAGCAACGTTGAGAAGAATGTTGCCGAGTTCATTTCGCACGTAACGCCACCGGTGCTTGGGGATGGCCAAACGGTCATTGCCTCGGTCAAGGACGCCTATAAGGATCCTGTCCTTGGTTACCTCAGCAAAGCTTAGTTTGCCCGCTCCAGGGGTATTCTGATGCCGCTTGGGAGGGGGATTTAACTCCAGGTCCGATCTCTGGCGCTTGAAAGGGTTAACTTTTAACCTCTTTGGCAAGTAAGTATTTTGGAAATCCGGTATCACAACTTTCGCTAGCTCTACCGATTTACTGGAATTCGGCGACAGCGATTCCTGCGGTACCCCTTCATACCTCTTCAGGATCTTTGCAGCCAATCTTTTCTCGTGGTATGTGAAGCGGCGGGGAGATGTCTCCCGGGGGTGCGGACCCGTAGTTGCCATCGCGGTCGCTCCCTTTGTCGAAATCTCAGTTGCAGCTTCCTTCTCCTTCGAAACTCCGAGGCCAGGTCGTGAGACCGCTGCCACAGACGTAAAGATACTGGTTTTCATATCAGCGGTTGATAGGAATTTAGCATCCGCCGTTGTCTAGTCAATCTTACTCGATAGAGGTTTGGTTGACCGACTCGTAGTTGCCATCGCTGTCGATCCCCCCTTGAATGTAGAGCGGAGGTTGTCCCCCGGCGTTGTTGTTGCTTTCTCGCTTGCTCCTCCATAGCTCTCCTCTGCTGAGGAGTGAAATTTGGCGTTGTTTGTTTTTTAGGTTTTTCGTTTTTATTTAAGTTATTTGAGTTCTTCTTGTTCGTACGACCCATCGCTGGACAAGGCCAGCTTAGGGTCAAGAGAAGAGTAGGGGAAAATGTGTCGTTCGCCGCGGCAGAGGCGACCTGGTATTAGAGAGGCTTCGTTCAAATACAGCCACGATTTGCCTCCCGGCTGCAAACGTCCAATGGGCACGGTTTCGCATAACACCCTGGATTGGGAGGGGGAAGATCTTTGTCGTCGTGCCAGAGAAGCTAGGCTGCTCTCGTGATGAAGTGCCGTACGGAGCTATGATCACAAGGGCAGCGTAGCCCTGTGGCTATCGACTTAAGCCCTCGTACCGCGGCAAGGTTTCCACCCTTCACGAGGGCGTAAAAAGTTAAGTTTTGGATAACTTTGGCTTTGTCTTTGAAGTCGAAGTATTTATTTTGAGAGCTTGCCCTAAATTCGTGTGCCGTAATTTTGCTGCCAAAGGAAAAGTCTGACGGAAGGTTTTATACAACTCTCGCCGAACAGCCATTTTAATGTGACCAACAAAATAAAATTTTATAGAACGTTTTTTAGATTCCAATTTTTTTAAATTTCAAGGCAAATGTTTTATGTAACTCCAGCATAACAGCCTTTTTTGTGTAACCTACCGGGTTTACAAGAGAACGTTATTTAGATTACAAATATTTTAAAATTCAAGGCAATATGCTGGTACACCATAATTGCCTTTGCTTTATTTTTGAAATGATGATGTTTTGTGAGGTGGCTTAAACAAGCTGACCTACCGATATTAGTAAAAAAAACAGATTTGAAAAATTGTGTTGGCTATACTAAAAGGGATTAGGGAAAGATTTGTTGTATTAAGAAAAAAAAGATAGTACACTCAGAGATAAAATGCTAAGACAGCAACTTGGTGTCAGCTTACTAAAATTTTCACTTATCATTTTTAAGTTATAATTTACATTTCAATATTCCCAGCAAACATGTCTCAACTTTTTTTCAAACCTTTGAAAAACTGTATAGTTCTCAAGTTGATATCCAACACAATTCCCCAACTTTTCTCCAACCTTAGATATATTTTAATAATTTTGTAGTTTTCAAGTTGATATCCAACATCATTCTCAAGTATTCTCTAGCTTTGAGATATTTTGATAATTTAATAGTTTTCAAGTTGATACACAACATCATTCTCCAAGTATTTTCTAATCTTTGATATCTTTAGATAACTTTACCGTTCTCAAGTTGATAGCCAACATCATTCTCCAAATATCCTCTAACTTTTGAGATATTTTGATAACTTTATAGTTTATTATGTATTATTATTTTTCCTTTACTTAAGATATATTTTACCTTTCTTCACATTCTTCTTCCTTCTGCCTTTTACTTTCTACACCATTAAGTCACGTGGTCTCAATTTTTAATTTAATTTATTTTTGTTCATATAATTTTTTAACTCCCTTTTTCTAAGGTGTCCTTTTCTTCACCTCTTTCAATTTCTTCTACGTTTTCGTTACTTTCCTTTCCTTTAATTTCGGTTTCTTTTCTTTCCTTTCCTTTTCTTTCATTTTCTTTCCTTTCCTTTCCTTTCTTTTCCTTTCCTTTTCTCTTTCCTTCTCTTCTGTCATTTCTTTCCATTCCTTTCCTGTTATTTATTTTCCCTTTCTTTCCTTTCCTTTACTCACATTTCCTTTCTTGTCATTTATTTTCCTTTCGTTTTCTTTCCTTTCCTTAATGTTTCTTTCCTTTCCTTTCCCTTCATGTGTTTTGCTTTCCTTTCCTTTCCTCTCCGGTCACTTCTTTTCCTTTTCTTACCTTTCCTTAACTTAACTTCACTTTCCCTTCCTCTCCTTACCTTTCCTGTACTTTATTTTCCTTTCCTTCAACTTCCTCTCCTTTTCTTTCCTTTCAATTCCTTTCCTTTGCTTTTCTTTCCTTTTTATTTTCTTTCCTTACCTTTCCTCCCTTATCCTTTGCCTCCACCCACTGTCATTTCTTTTTCTTTTCGGTTTCTTTTCTTTCCTTTCCTTTTCTTTCATTTTCTTTTCTTTCCATTCCTTTCTTTTAAATTTTTTTCTTTCCTTTCTCTTCCTTCCCTTGTCATTTCTTTCCATTCCTGCTCTACCCTTACATGGTCCTTTCCTTTAATTTAGTTTCCTTTGCTGTCCTTTCCTTTCCTCTCCTGTCCTTTGCCTTCACTTACAGTTCCTTTCTCTTCCTTCCATTTCTTAGCTTTTCTTAGATTACCTTACCTTTTATTACCCTTCCTTTCCTTTTCTTTCCTGTCCTTTCCTTTCCATATCCTTCTTTTTTCATGCTGGAATATTTTTTAATAAAGTTCAATATTTTATTTATTTTATTTGAGTTTTTTTCCTATATGTAGCTGATTTTTCACATATTTCCTTTTATTTTACTTAATTTTATTTTACATTATATTTTTTGTATGATTTTTGCTACTAATTTTCTACGGCTTTTTTTTGCTTTATATAAATTTACTTTGTTTAAAATATCGTTACCCTAATAAGGAAAGGCCCTAACTCATATTTTCTTAGATCGAAAAATTACTCGAAAAAACTGAATGTAAAATTAACCATAGCAACGATATTTTGTTCGAAAACACAAATACCAATGCCTGTAATATTTAACTACGATATAGTATAGTGCTAAGATTTTAGTGAAGCTTCATTCAGAAGTTATTAATAGAAATCCATCAGCAACTTGGTTTAAAATAAAAAATGAGTTAGGGCCTTTCTATATTAGTGTAACGATATGTAAGTTATTTTTCCAATATTTCACATTAGATTTTTAAGAAAAATGTAGGTGGTTTTTTTATTACAAAAACACCGCACCTAAACTAGATTGATCACAGATACAGTGTTTACAAAAATAAATAAAAAATTTATCTAGTTTAGGTAGTAGTAGTAGTAGTTATTTATTTATTTTCTTTTAAAAATGGGATTACAAAAGTAAAAGCAAAACTAACATGAACTAGATATAAAAATAAAATAAATAAAATTTTTTTAGACAATAACAATAAATGTTGTGTGTCTTAATATCACTTATATCTAAACAAACATTTAGGAAAATTCGTTAATAAGACAGTTACTTATATAAACGTAAAGCGAATGATAGTTACAACCTTTAAGGATATTTATCACCGTCTGCAGATCTAAAACTTTCTCACCAAAACAATTATGCCGAATACCTTTATATACAGGACATATGCCAATAAAATGGTATGTGTCTTCAGCAGCACTTAAATTGCAAATAGAGCAGTTTACGGACGCAACGTTTTTGAAGCTTCTAGTATTAAGATTTAGCAAGCCACCCCTTGCCCGGAAGATCAGACTTATGGCATACGCAGAATACTTATCATTAAAATAGGTAGAGTCAAGCTGGAGTAGAGGTCATGTGATCTAGACTGGAGTGCAATTTCGGTGTAGCTATCGAACTCTTTTTGAATAAATTTTTCTAGTACTATAGGAATACTGAGCTTGAGCGATGCGTGGGAGAAGTCCGACTGAGGAATCAAGTTAACACTTTCGTAAATGTTTTTCCACTTTCTGACCCAGTACGAACCTTGCCTTACTGTTCCTCTGCTAGAACGCGGGGGAGTCTGTTTGGTGTCAAACTTAAACAGCGTGAAATATAAAGCATGTGTGTACGTAAAGTATGTATGAATAGGGAGCATAAACCTGATTCTAGGTCTATCATATAGTTTGGTGTGTTAGATGGTAGAAAGATTAACTTTTTTATAAAGAAGCGCAGAAGTTTCTCTGCGCATTCAAACTTATCAAGACCCCAGATTTGAGCACCGTAAAACATGATGAACCTACATGCGGCGTCGAAAATGTTCATGTTTTTTGAGATACAAATGCGAGGGTTATTTATGTATTTTAACCAAGTAGCATTTATAGCTGTCTTAACCTTTGACAGTTTTGCCTCAAGGTGTTTTATGAACGATAATTTGTAGTTTAACAGAACTCCCAAACACTTGTACTCATTTACAATCTCAATGATCTCGCTCACATAATTCCAACGAAAAGTAGGAGACCTGTTATATTCTCTGAAAACTATTATTTTAGATTTGGCGAGGTTAACTCTCAAACCCCACTGCGTACTATACTCGCAAAGCTCATTTATCATTTTCTGCAAACCTGATGCAGAGTCGGCTAAAAACGTGATATCGTCGGCGTACATTAGAGCTTTTACTGTTTTTTCCGCAACCTTTACACCGCCGGAAAGACTGTCGCTTAAGTCATTTATATATAACGAGAAAAGAGTTGAACTCAGCAAACAACATTGTCGAACACCTTGATTGACAATAAACGGCTCAGAAAGCACTCCATCAAACCATACCTGACTTGATGTATCTTTATACATAAGACGCAAAACCTCTATAATTTGGCTGGAGAGACCGAGCTGAGCTAATTTGTAAAAAAGCATATTCCGTGGAACTGTGTCAAAAGCACACGAAAAGTCAACAAAGAAAGCGAAAGTTTTCTTCTTTGCACTGAAGTTTAAGTGTACAATACTAGTTAAATTGAACAGATTGTCCATTGTTGAATAGTGTTTGCGGAAACCCGCCTGGCATTCCGTAATCTAAACTTGAATCTTAATCGATCTAGTTTAGGTACGTACCTGTTTGTGTTTGTTTTTGCCCCCTTGATGTCTCCAACAAAGCAAACCTTGCGCTCACACTAAGGCTCTCCTACAAAAACACCAATGCAAGTGCTCATACCTACACACAAAACAGCGGCTCTATAAAATGAATACGTGTTTCAGCATTTGTAGTGGTGCGACTTTAAAATTAATATTTGATGTGTAAACATCTTAGCGCTGGGGGGTTGTTGTTGTTAACAATTCATTGCCCTGCCTAGAGTGTATGATCATTCCGAAGATTTTCATCAAGCTCTTCTAACGGGAGTCCAAGGAAACGTGGAGTTTCGACAGGGTTGGTCCAGAGGGACAGAGGGGTTAGAAGTGTAGGTTCAATTGAACAATTGAAGAGATGTAGAGTATCATGCGGGGTCCAACCACACGCAGGGCATGTGTTTGAAATTGTATCATTCAGTCTGGATAAGTAGGAGTTTAACCTCATACTGTATCCAGACCTAAGCTGTGCCATGGTGACTCTTGTCTCCCTTGGTAAGGTGGGTTCTTCTTCAGCAATATCCGGTGGAAGACTGTTTAGAACGGGATTCACAGGTAGAGATCTGATAAAAGTGTCTACCGACTCGGTGTGGATGTCGGTTAGATCCCGCTTATGATTCTGCAGATCAAACGGCAAGGTAATATGATGCCGGATCTCATCATAATGCTTACGGAGATGTTTCCTTGTGTCTCTCGGGGGCGGATCTATGTCCAAAAGATGACGGTTTGGATGTGCTGGCTTGTGGCAGTTCAGAAGGAATTGAGCAGTTTTGGCTCCTGATGGAGGTGAGACTCTGAAGACATGAGGAGACATCCCGTAGCAGTTCTGATGGCAGACTTGTACCTTCGTCCAGGTGGTGTTATGCACATTAGGCGACCATATGGGTGCGGCATAGTCAAAGACTGGTCGGCCAATGGCCTTATATGTAGTCAGCAACGTTTCTTTGTCTTTTCCCAAGTACTGCCGGCAAGTGAATTGAGTATTTTGTTGCGACCTCGTACCTTTGAGACCATTGCAGACACATGACCAGCAAATGAGAAAGTATTATCGAATGTCACCCCTAATAACTTTGGGTGGCTGACAGTTGGTAGCTCAGTGCCATCAACGAAAATGTATAATTCATTTCTCACCTGGTGCGTCCATGCCGTGAAAAGCGTCGCCGTGGATTTAGTCGGAGATATCGTCAGATCTCGCTAAGTGAAAAACCTGGAAAGGTCGCAGAGGTAACCGTTGATTTTCGCACAGAGTTCATCAGTATAGGGGCCATTCCCCGTCGCCATTATTGTACAGTCGTCGGCATATGAAACGACGGTGATGGGGGCATCTTCAATAGATAGAAGTTATTCAGTGTCGGGGATAGGACACCACCCTGTGGCGCCCCCCGTCTAATACATAATTAGCGGTCCATCATTTTAACCCATCAGGGAGCTGTGTTTCAAAAAGATCTTGTATGAGAGTGGCATAATTGACTGTGTCAAAAGCTTTTGACAAGTCAAGTGCCACTAACACAGTCCTGTGATTTGGTTGGTTTTGATTTAGGCCGCTATTTATCTGCGTTGTAATGGCATTGAGTGCGGTGGTGGTGATATGTAGCTTACGGAAGTCATGTTGATGACTAGCCAGGTGCAGATTTGCAGTATAATACTGGAGCAAAATGGACTCTAGCGTCTTCACTACCGGCGACAAAAGTCTTGGTTTTAATAGTGGAACCACTCTCGCCTTTTATCATATTTCAGGAATGACGAAAGTGTTCAGTGCATTGTGTATAACATAAAGTGTGAAATGTAGCTTTGACAGAAATGTCAAAACACACTTCAACGTCGATCAAAACACACATCCATGTCAAAAATCTTGGTTGCTATTGTGGTTTCTGCAAAACAGGGTTTTGTGCAGGACCGTAAAACAATGAGACAGGGTTCTTGTTTGCAAAAAAGTGTTGCTGTGTTGCACAACTTTTTCATTCCAATTTGTAGGGAAATTTTTAAGCGAATCTTTCAGCTTACACTTTTATTATATTTTGCAAAAACTACAAAACTTAAAACGATTAAATTTTATTTATTTTACAGGAAAAATTTTAATGTTCGAAATAAGAAACCAGAAAATGAGAACACAATTTTTTTAGAAAGATTGTTTTTAATTTAAAAACCAAGTACCTACCAACATTAAAGCCGTGGAATTTCGCCAGCATAATGCAATTGGCCTGTCGTGAAATGTTGTTAGCAGTTTTCATTTTTTGTTGCCTTTTGCAGTACGTTTTTAAATCTTTACAAATTCTAAGAAGTATCAAATAATAAGAAAGTGCTACAAGTTCAAAATGTAAAATAAACTTTATAAATTACAACTCTGTAGTATTACATAAACACACCGCCCTTTTTCGTCTAATTGTCATGTGCACAAAAATGCATAAACAAATAAGAGTGTAAACAACAACACTTTACCCAAATTAGTTACAATGAACTCAACGGGAGTTTATGCAAAGACAGCACATGCCGCATATAGCGAGAGTCTTGTTACACTTGTGCGGATGGTCAAAGACACCGCCAAAGACAGTCGCATTGCCTAACTGAGTCACAACGCCAGTTCGCCAGTTGGCCAATACGACTGTCATACCGACACATTTATTGTATACTGTAAATAGTTTGTAAGTATTAGTGTAAGAATTTTGTATAAAAGAAAGTTAAGTCAATAAAGAATAACATTCACTGATCGAACTTCCAAAGTTTAATTGATCGTGGCTATATGGCGATCCTGCCAGGCTTTAAAAGGCGAAACCGCCAGCCAGATAAAATAATATACACTTTGGCTTTAAAAGGCGATACCGCCAGCCGAAAATAAAAAAAAAAATTTTTTAAATAATTTACTTGGCTATACACAGCGATATCGCTAGCCATGATTAGAAGGACGCTCCATTAGGACAATTAAAAAACCATCACTGAAGGGACTGGCCCTCGTGGTGTACCAGCAAGGGCGGCAAGCAAAAAAAAAACAAACTAACATCACTGAGGGACTGGCCCTCGTGGTGTACCAGCGAAGGCAGCAACATAACAGGGTGGTATTTGGCTCGAAACGCACTGAATGTATTGAGGTAACATGGTATCGTAAAGGCACTGAAGATAAACGTGGTGAAGACATAACAGATGGAATTGAGTCAGGTTCGTGGCAGTCGTGTGCGTACATAAAAAGGGTGGAATATTAAGGACTGGCAGCAAAATGATGGCGGCATAGCTTTAAGTATATATATATGTAATTAAATAAATAAGTTTTTTAGAAAACTTCGGCACGCCTTATGGTCGCCATCCAAATAGCAGTAATTTGCTTAGGGGTAAAAGTTTAAAAATTAAATATTGAAAATTTTGTTTATATAACCGAATTTTTACGAAATATAATGCAAAAGATTTCGACTCAAGAGGAGTCTGATAAACTATTCCAAGAAGAAATTGATAAACTTTTTCAAAAGTGTATAGACACATTTATTAAAGGTTCAAATCAGATCCTCGAGAGTCGCAAATCCGAAAAAATTGGCCCTAAACCGATTACTATTGAAGAGTATCGGAAAAGGAATAAAATAAATAAAACGGAAAAAATTCCTAAAACCCCTGCCCCAAACATTGTACATAAACGAAAAAGGGCAGGCAGAAAAGTAAAAAGAAGAATAGAGTTAGCTAAATTGCATCAACAATTTAACTTTGCCACTAACTCTGATGAAAGATTAAAAATTCAAGAAAAAATAAAATTGTTAAGACATCAATAATAATAAAAAAAAAAAATTGAGTAAATTCAAATGCTTTTTCAAATTTAATTATTTTAAATAAATTTTCTTCTGATGGATAGTGCATTGCCCGATGATCTTGATTACGACGCAATAAACAGAATTGCGGATAACTTAGAGCGTGAAAACGCAGACATTGCTCGTAAATCAAGATCACGAGATAAGGGAAGTAACAGACATAATTTAAATTGCTTAAGGAAATTTTGGATATTTATAGGAATGGGTAGAGAACCTACAATGGAAGATTTATTATATCCTTCCACAATAGTAGAAGAAATAAATAGATGGATAAGTAAAGTACATCCTGAAAATAAATTTTAATTAAAAACAGAAAAAAATTTTTTTTATGAATAAATAAAAATTTAAATACGTAAAATTTTTTTAAAATGACCTGGTGGAAAATTGCACTAAACGGCATCTTAATAGGAATAGCAGGATACGAAGTAGGAAAAGAAACTTCAGGTGAAGACACCTACGATACTAAAATAGTTAAATATGAACCACACCCTATCGTGGAAAACAAGGCAGAAATGTCCGATAAGTGGTTGACCGCTTTTGTATGCGTAGTTACATTTTTAATTGTCACAATAATAATTCTATTAAAAAATTATATAAAGAACAAATTGAGACAATTGAATAATGTACAACAACGCATCTAAGCAAAAGACAACATCAAAAACTTTTTTTAAAAAGGGAACACAAATAATAATAATAAGCAAAATTAAATAAAGAAACTAATAATGTAAATAAGCCAATTTTCACCTTATTTAAGAAAATTTTAAATGTGTAATAAAGAAAAATCGTACCACAATGGGTGAAAGTACGTTAAAGATTGAGATTTATCTATTTCTCATCTCCCTTTCGGTTGAACTAAAGATTAACTCGTGCTATGCCGAAGGCACTAATCGTTATAGAAAGGGCAAGAGCAATACAAAAAGCCAACTGCCACCTAATTATCCCCAGTTAAAAGACAAATGGGAAAAATCGTTAGAAAAATGTTTCGAATTAATCGAAAACAAATACAAATACATAAATAAAGCAATTAAAACTAAAAGAGAACTGGTTGTCAAGCAATTGACAATATTAATAAAATTTGTTAACAATATAACGAAAATAATAGGATACCTATATATCCAAGTGACTAATATTCACCAAAAAGATGGACAACAAACCTTGTTCATAAATATAATAACATACCCGGCAGATAAACTCAATAAAAAACAAACAGTATCAATCTCGTTCGAAGAAAACATTCTAACCAAGTTCAACAAGTTCTCACCAAAGAAGGGTAAGAAGGTGAAAAACAAAACCAAAGTTTCCCCAAAAAAGAATACAAAAATGGCACAGACAGCTATAGAATTTATTAAAACAGCTTCATCAATGCTACCAGAGTTTGATGGTAAGCCTGAGAATCTACATAGTTTCCTAGATGCACTCGATATACTTGAGCAAATCAAGGATACACACGAAGCATTGGCCATTACCATGATAAAAACAAAGCTGAAAGGTACAGCAAGGAATTTTATTAGTAATGAGACCACGATCGAACAAATAAAAAACAAATTAAAGACCGCAATAAAGGGTGAATCAGTGGAGGTTTTGACCGCTAAACTACTGAACATCCAACAGCGTAGCAAAACTGCTAACCAATACACAGCGGAAATTGAAAAAATCACAAGATCATTAGAAGGAGCATATATCTCTGATGGATTAAACCCAGACTTAGCCACGAAATATTCAACACAGGCAGCAGTTAAGGCCATGTGCAAAAACTGCTCTAATGACAAGGTCAAGATGATCATGCAAGCAGGAACGTTCTCGACAATGAACGATGCAATCTCCAAATTTATCAACAGCTGTACAGAAAAAGCGAACAGCACAAGCAAAAACTTGCATAGACGCCAACAAAATTACTCGAGAAGTAATTATCACACGAATAGCCAAAGTAATAATTACAGAAGAAATAAAATGCAATCAGATAAAAATTAAAGAAAATTAAACTAGCTCGTTTTCGAAAGAAAATTTGTAGCATAAAAACCGATTGTTGAGGATAAGATTGACTTAGGACAATACTTTACCAGGCTGAAATAAGCCGGCAATCCGGAAAAAATGAAAAATACAGTTGTCCATAGGGACAAATTGTTTAAATAATAATTACTCGAGTAGAAGCATTTATAAAATAAAAAATTGGTACCAAGTTCTCCAAAAAAAAAAAAGTTTAATAATCAACCAACAATACATATATAAAGTTTATTTAACTAACCAATGATACATATAAAGCGTAATATAAAATAAATAAAAAAAAATAAAAATAAAAATTTTATTAAAATATCATAAAAATATTAGTAAGGAAATTAACATAGGAAATTTAGTTTTAGTTAGAGAAGAGGCCTCTCATAAGTTAGAGAATAGATATACAGGACACTATAAAGTTAAAGCAATTGATAAAAATAACAACTATACATTAATTCCACATAGCATAGGAGATAGTAATAAAAACAAAAAGGAAATCGTAATTCATAAGAATAGGCTTAAACCAATTTAAAAAACATTTAAAAATAAGCATAGCACTTTATCCATAATAAATTCGTAATACAAAAAAAAGAGGCATTTTTTTTTACACAGGCATTCAAATTTACTCAATCCGATATACGGCACAAGCCGTATACAAACAAACACAAAACAATGGTAACAAGACACTAAACAATTAAAATTTTGTCAATCCAAACAAAACGTCAAACGGTTCATTAACTCAGAAAAATAGACATATATAGTTGATTACAAATATATATATCTATTTTTTTTTAAGGGGGAAGGTGTAGTATTACATAAACACACCGCCCTTTTTCGTCTAATTGTCATGTGCACAAAAATGCATAAACAAATAAGAGTGTAAACAACAACACTTTACCCAAATTAGTTACAATGAACTCAACGGGAGTTTATGCAAAGACAGCACATGCCGCATATAGCGAGAGTCTTGTTACACTTGTGCGGATGGTCAAAGACACCGCCAAAGACAGTCGCATTGCCTAACTGAGTCACAACGCCAGTTCGCCAGTTGGCCAATACGACTGTCATACCGACACATTTATTGTATACTGTAAATAGTTTGTAAGTATTAGTGTAAGAATTTTGTATAAAAGAAAGTTAAGTCAATAAAGAATAACATTCACTGATCGAACTTCCAAAGTTTAATTGATCGTGGCTATAACTCTAAAGGCTGGTTTTCATTAGGTCAAAATTGTCAAATTTCATCGACTTTATCAAGATTCGGTTGCTTATTTGGTAATTGTCTACTTTAGCTGTCAACTGCTAATAAATTAGCTAAAATTATGGGAAGGGGGCTCAAAGACGGAGTTTGGCCTCAGGATCACGAATCCGGAAGCGCTTTTTTAATATTTTGCTTCTCTGAGGAGATATTTGCAATCCAAGTTTCAAGTTTTCATGTGGTTGTTGTATTTACATTAGACTGCGCCTAAAAAGTCCAGAAAAGTGCGTACCGTGGCACGGTTCAGGCAACACCCCGGACTTGGGATGGTGTAGCCCAGGTTATTTTTTTATAAGCGCGGCCGAAGGCCGCCAGCTCCGAAAGATGTTCTGCACATAAACACCATGGATTCCGCCCCAATTTTGGTATCGAACCCGGGTCAATTTTCGGTTTTTTGACCATAACTTTTCACTGAAACAAAAATTAAAAAATCGCTTCCGTATTCGTGATCCTGAGGCCAAACCCCGTCTTTCGAGCCCCTTCCATAATTTTAGCTAATATATTACCAGTTGACAGCTAAAGTAGACAATTACCGCATATTTCGATAAAGTTGATAGAAATTATCAAAATTTTACCTAATGAAAACCAGACTTAAGAAGTTTTCAACCATTATTTTTCACCTTATTTTATAAATTTAGAGAACTATTACCCCTTTATTTACTACTAATTTTTTACGCAATCGAAAGCAACTCGGCGCTAAATGATACTATTTTCCAAAAAAAAAACAACTCTGATCATCAGGTGTTAAACTCACTTTGAAAATTTGACGTCTATGCAGAAGATTCCACACTTGTACTGATACACAATGGTTCAGTGAAAGACTGAATAGAGCCGCTAAGTATTTGTGTCCCTCCTGACCTAGATGTTTCAGCATCTTCATGCTGCCGTCGGGGCCGATGGATTTTGAGGGCTTACCCTGTCTGATGGCAGTGATGACAATGGGCGTGTTTTGGTTTTTGTGTTTACGCGCCTGTCGCATGGTCCTACGTTTAGCCCTATCGGGCGGGGAATGTAGTACAAATTGTCTACAGAAGGAGTTCGCACATCCCCTAGGGTCCTTCTTCACCCGGTCGACGAAAGTAATATCTACTTTATCCTTGTGTTTCGTTGGATTGGATAGAGCTTTGACCGTAGTCCATAATTTTCCAACACCATCGAGAGGTTGCATTGCTCTAGGTGTTGTTTCCATTTGGCCAGTTTATGTTTATCGACCAACCTACGCATTTCTGCGTTGAGATCCCTTATGCGGGGGTCTGCGGGATTGAGATTTCGCACTTCATCTCTTTCTCTAGCCATGGCCGCTGCCTCCGCGGGAAAATTTGGTCTTATTTGGGATATTCGACCCGCAGGAATGAAGCGTTTAGAGGCCGAGTCAATGATGTTGCGGAAGTCTCGTTCGCCTTTGCGTACGTCCGTAGGAATGGATAGAGCAGCCAAGGATTCGTCCGTATATATCTGAAAACTGTCCCAGTCCGCCTTGGTAAAGTTAATGTATGTACCATGCTCAGGTGTAATAAAGTCCGTCGGGCGTTCGATGATAATGACTATTGGGAGATGGTCACACGCCAACGTGAGTATGGGTCGCCAATTTGTGTTGTTCAGTAGTCCTGCGCTTACGATAGAAATATCTGGCGAACTATAGCAATTACCCGATACTCTTGTTGGGGCGTCTCCGTTCAGTGTACAGAAAGCCGTATCATCTATTTGTTCTGCAAGTGCATGCCCCCTATGGTCTGCTGGCAGGTTTCAGTGCCAAATGTCGTGGTGTGCATTGAAGTCGCCGAGCATCACGCGGTTATCTCCTCGTAGTAGCAAGCTAATGTCGGGGTGATAACCGGTGGGGCAACTTGAGACAGGCGGTATGTAGATGTTAATGATTTGCAGGTCGACATCTCCTGTACGGATGGTTATACCTTGGCTTTCTAAAATATCATCCGTTCCTTCGATGTCGGTATCAAATAGATCATACTGTACAGAGTTGTGTGTTATGAATGCTAGACCACCTCCTAGACCTCCTGTTACTCTATGACGGTGTTTCCGATGGATGTTATATCCGCCATAGGTAATGAGGTCCGACCTAGGACTGAGCTTGGTTTCTTGGACTGCGGCAAGTTTTATGTCATATTGCGTCATCAAATTAGTTATCTCTGCGATCTTTCCAGTTAATCCGTTACAGTTGTGCTGTAAGATTTGGAAGTGCGCCGGTGGGGTCGATGCCGAGATAACCATAGGCGTGAGAGACGGATGTGTTCGCCCAGGTGTTGGTAGGCTTAGATCAAGGCTGTGCCTCAGCCTAGTGTAATGCCGCTTTTATGCTGCATCACATTTTTATTAAACCCACACGCCTCACTACCACCCACGCGCGCTCAAAGCAAACAGGCAGAGTGCCAGCACTAAGCAAGCGGCCTTGCTTGTTTTCACTCGCGCACCCACTTGCGATCATTGCATGAAATTCTCGATCGCTTTATATTGCTTGCTTTCACTCGCGCACTCACTTGCGATCACTGCATGAAATTCTCGATCGCTTTATATTTAGTTCGGCTTAAGTAAATCCTTCGCGCTTCACTGTTGGTCGAAAGCGCGGTTATGGTAAGAGTAGACAAGCTCCAAGAACTCATTTTGTGAGAAGCTGCCTACCTTACCCTGCGCAACCCTTCGCTCTCGATTATTTTGGTAGTGTCTACTGGACGCGGAGAAGTGATCTTTGGATCATTGCCCCGTCCACAAGGCCACTGGTGCGTCCCTTGGGATCCACCAACATCCATCCACCGGTCATCGGTAACCTGGCACCGATCCACCGGCATTCACCAATCGGTCAACCGGTCATCGGTAACCTGACACCGATCCACCGGATTTCACCAATTGGTCCACCGGTCATCGATAACCTGGCACCGATCCACCGGCATTCACCAATTGGTCCACCGATATCCACCGGTCATCGGTAACCTGGCACCGATCCACCGGTCCACCGGCATTCACCAATCGTTACACCGACATCCACCAACCGTTCCACCGACATCAACCGGTCATAAGGTAACTTGGAACCGATCCACCGGCATTCACCAACCGTTACACCGACATCCACCAACCGTTCCAACGACATCAACCGGTCATAAGGTAACTTGGAATCGATCCACCGGCATTCACCAACCGTTACACCGACATCCACCAACCGTTCCCCCGACATCCACCGGTCATAAGGTAACTTGGCACCGATCCACCGGAATTCACCAATCGTTACACCGACATCCACCGGCACCAACCAACCGTTCCACCGACATCCACCAGCCGTTTTGCCGGCATTCGCCAACTCCCTACTCACCTTGCCCGACTAGACATACCTTTAGGTGTGTGTGTCCGACTAGAATATCACCTCTAAATCCCCGTGTTCTTATTAGTAAAGGAAGTGGGACCTCTACTTGGTCCTGGACAGGCTGAGCATTACCCCAGCCTCACAAATGGCGCCCGAGCAGGGACTCAATTCTACAGGCGACTGTGCAAAAGAAGATAAAAGCACCAACACTGCAGGAGCGAGTCCACCGAATACAGAAATGGATAACACACAAAACACCCTAAACGTCGATTCCCTAAGTTGGATTTATGTACTGAAGAAGGAACAGCTAGTCGAGGAGTGCAAGCGCCATCGCACATTTGTGGACGGATACACCCTCGCCGACTTACGCAATGCATTGAGCGCGTACGTGCGAGCAAAACGAAAACGAGCCTCCACCGAAAATTTGTTGAAGGAGCTAGAGGAGGAAATCGCCGCCGAGGAGAAAAGACCGGTGACGTTGCCGACAATTGGAAATCCTACTATTTTGGTGGAGTGACCCGCAGCAGACCTTAAGCAAGTGCGACAACAACAAAATGAGGTAAGCGATGCCGAAATAATGACTACAGTCTGCAGATGGGGCATTACTATGACGACGGTGAAATGCTCCACGACTTCCTGGAGAGGATCGAAGAACTAGCGGAGTGTTATCGTATCCCACTGGACAAGCTGCTTATGATATTACCAGAACTCTTACGGGGCAAGGCGCTACAGTGGTTCCGAATACGCTAACCACATATTCATAGATGGAGGGAGTTCCGTCAAGAAGCTGAACGATTTTTTTTGTCCTGACGACGCATGAGCCAGCTAGAAGAGGCCATTCGGCAACGAAAGCAGTAGGATTGCGAAATTGCTAAGGACTACATTTTTTTGATGGCCTACGAGTAGAGGACTGACTTTTCGCGAAAAGGAGAGAATTCCGAACAATTGACGAGCTCATGGACTTGACAGACGAGTATGAGCTGCTAAAAGCAGATGTGATCAAACAAGCTCAGAAGGCGACTCACAGTCTGGCCATGCTAAATTACGATAGTCGCAGAACATGCTGGAGATGCAAGGAACAGGGCCACATGCGCAAGCACTGCCGCCTATTAGTCCGCCATTTCTGTTCCAGATGCGGCCGAGATGGGACCCTGTCTAGGGATTGCCCCTGCCATCCACACTAGGAGTAACCACGAACGCCGCAACTATAACCAACACCAGCCCAAAAGAAAAACATGATGGCCGTTTCTATATTGAGGTACCCATAGAGGGCATGAAGATTCGAGCATTGGTGGACACAGGAGCCACCATAACATATATTGACGACAAAATCCCTCAACATCTGGAGCACCGCCAAATACGATCACACCCGAAGTCACGCCAAATCCAGTTGGCGGACCAAACATATATATCAAACTCGTGCTTGTTCCGAGCAAAAATAACGTTCCAGGAATGCCCAGTTTAGTGGGACGAATGATAATAGGAATGGATTTTCTGCACAGCCGGGGGATCAGCATAACGCTGGATGGAAAGCGACTGCCGCCCACCTCGCCAGCAGATCCATCACCACCGGCTCGATTCAATTCTTTGACTACGTGGAAACACCTTTCGGAAGACCAACAATTGGTCGAGATGCGGGAGCAACAACACAAACGACAGGCAGTAATCGCACACCACAAGAAAAGGTTCACCAGTACGGAGGGGCGATTCACGATAGCGAAACATGCCATGACGATGAAATACGACAAACCGCCGAAGCAGCGATATTACCCGCGCAACCTCGCTAGGCAGAAAATAATCAACAGCGAGGTAGACAAACTACCCCAAACGAAGAGTCTAGAGCCATCGAGGAGTGCTTACAACTCACCTATAATGTGCAAGAAACAAAGCACCTGTAGGACGCCCTGGCTAACAGCTGTTCACACACCACACGATAAGCCCACCGAACGAGCAAGGTATGCCTGGAAGCTTAAAGTAAGAAAGAGGGAAATAAAGCGGGGCCACCCGCTCTCGTCTGCTGTCAACCAGTCCGCGCAAACACTAGTACCAAAGATTTCTGGTCCAGGCACGCAAAGGGAATACTGGTCAAGCAACAAAGGGAACATTGTCGATACTAACCATTCATGGGTCCACCCGATACAGGTCCACCTACAAGAGCGCCAAGTGTATGCTAGAATGCGATGAGGGTCAAGTTATATACGTCCAGTTCACATTAAGACAAGGAATCCCACATTATTTTATTATATATACTTATGTATATACACTTTTTTTGTACATAAGAATGAAATGTCTCACCTTTTTTTTTGATTTAGATATTTGAATCATAAAATGGAATTATTTTGTATATCTATTTACAAAATGAAATGTACCTATTACATATATATTTTCTAAATGTAATGTACTTTGACATGTAAATGAAATTAATATATATATAGCTAAATTGAAAAGTACTTAACAAAAAAAAAAAAAAAAAAAAGGTAGCTTCAAAAAAAAAAAAACATAAGAAAAAAATATAATAAGAAATAAATAAAAAACCGACCCAACCCCCGATCCACAATACCACCGCGTATACACGCTGTCCGAAGTAGGGGGGGGGGGGGGACTGTAATGCCGCTTTTATGCTGCATCACATTTTTATTAAACAAACGGGTATCGAGCCCACACGCCTCCACCACCCACGCGTGCTCAAAGCAAACAGGCAGAGTGCCAGCACTAAGCAAGCGACCTTGCTTGTTTCACTCGCGCACCATCTTGCGATCACTGCATGAAATTCTCGATCGCTTTATATTTACTTCGGCTTAAGTAAATCCTTCGCGCTTCACTGTTGGTCGAAAGCGCGGTTATGGTAAGAGTAGACAAGCGCCACGAAGTCATTTTGTGAGAAGCTGCCTACCTTACCCTGCACAACCCTCCGCTATCGATTATTTTGGTAGTGTCTAATGGACGCGGAGAAGTGATCTTTGGATCATTGCCCCGTCCACAACGCCACTGGTGCGTCCCTTGGGATCCACCATAATCCATCCACCGGTCATCGGTAACCTGTCACCGATCCACCGGCATTCACCAATCGGTTAACCGGTCATCGGTAACCTGGCACCGATCCACCGGAATTCACCAATTGGTCCACCGGTCATCGGTAACCTGGCACCGATCCACCGGCATTCACCAATCGTTACACCGACATCCTCCAACCGTTCCACCGACATCCACCGGTCATAAGGTAACTTGGAACCGATCCACCTGCATTCACCAACCGTTACACCGACATCCACCAACCGTTCCCCCGACATCCACCGGTCATAAGGTAACTTGGCACCGATCCACCGGAATTCACCAATCGTTACACCGACATCCACCGGCACCAACCAACCGTTCCACCGTTCGCCAACTCCCTACTCACCTTGCCCGACTAGACATACCTTTAGATGTGTGTGTGTGTCCGAATAGAATATCACCTCTAAATCAGCCTACGATGAAACCCACCTCACACTAGTTAGCTGTGGATCTGGTTTTACCGGGTTGGCTGGCGTAGTAGGTTGAGGCGGGTTGCAGCATGGTGCGATGAATGCATCCGTCCAAAGGTTCCTGTTTGCGAGGCCAGAGCATAGATGTACGTGACATTGGCCTAAGTAGTTATTGCATTTGACCGATGACGTGAGCCTGTACAATATTTGGCGACAAACAGTACACGTAGAGACAGGTGCGGGAAGATGTTGATCCTGACTCAGGTGTGAATTTAAACGGCAGGGGGTGTGATGGAGGAACAGAGAGAGACTGGTGCTCGGCATTGCTCATGTCTAAACTGCTTCGGTGGGAGCGAGAGTGTTGAGCTGCTGCGCGTGATGTTGACGCCATAAGCCCTGAACATCCGGATTTATGGAGCTATCTGCAACAGTCACTGCATATCCATTCTCTTGGTCCGGGGTTCGGCTCAACGCCCGTCCGTAACAATAGAATATCTTGCAGCCCTGCTGCAAGGGGGGAGGATGATAGTTTCGGAATGGGACAAAACAGACTAAACAGTGTTACTTTGAAAGTGACAGTCCTTGGCCGAGGTAAAACCCCGGGTGGTTCTGGTGCGCAGAGATCCATGGCGATGTCCTGGACATCGGAGCCACCATAACATATATTGACGACAAAATCCCTCAACATCTGGAGCACCGCCAAATACGATCACACCCGAAGTCACGCCAAATCCAGTTGGCGGACCAAACATATATATCAAACTCGTGCTTGTTCCGAGCAAAAATAACGTTCCAGGAATGCCCAGTTTAGTGGGACGAATGATAATAGGAATGGATTTTCTGCACAGCCGGGGGATCAGCATAACGCTGGATGGAAAGCGACTGCCGCCCACCTCGCCAGCAGATCCATCACCACCGGCTCGATTCAATTCTTTGACTACGTGGAAACACCTTTCGGAAGACCAACAATTGGTCGAGATGCGGGAGCAACAACACAAACGACAGGCAGTAATCGCACACCACAAGAAAAGGTTCACCAGTACGGAGGGGCGATTCACGATAGCGAAACATGCCATGACGATGAAATACGACAAACCGCCGAAGCAGCGATATTACCCGCGCAACCTCGCTAGGCAGAAAATAATCAACAGCGAGGTAGACAAACTACCCCAAACGAAGAGTCTAGAGCCATCGAGGAGTGCTTACAACTCACCTATAATGTGCAAGAAACAAAGCACCTGTAGGACGCCCTGGCTAACAGCTGTTCACACACCACACGATAAGCCCACCGAACGAGCAAGGTATGCCTGGAAGCTTAAAGTAAGAAAGAGGGAAATAAAGCGGGGCCACCCGCTCTCGTCTGCTGTCAACCAGTCCGCGCAAACACTAGTACCAAAGATTTCTGGTCCAGGCACGCAAAGGGAATACTGGTCAAGCAACAAAGGGAACATTGTCGATACTAACCATTCATGGGTCTACCCGATACAGGTCCACCTACAAGAGCGCCAAGTGTATGCTAGAATGCGATGAGGGTCAAGTTATATACGTCCAGTTCACATTAAGACAAGGAATCCCACATTATTTTATTATATATACTTATGTATATACACTTTTTTTGTACATAAGAATGAAATGTCTCACCTTTTTTTTTGATTTAGATATTTGAATCATAAAATGGAATTATTTTGTATATCTATTTACAAAATGAAATGTACCTATTACATATATATTTTCTAAATGTAATGTACTTTGACATGTAAATGAAATTAATATATATATAGCTAAATTGAAAAGTACTTAACAAAAAAAAAAAAAAAAAGGTAGCTTCAAAAAAAAAAAAACATAAGAAAAAAATATAATAAGAAATAAATAAAAAACCGACCCAACCCCCGATCCACAATACCACCGCGTATACACGCTGTCCGAAGTAGGGGGGGGGGGGGGGAGACTGTAATGCCGCTTTTATGCTGCATCACATTTTTATTAAACAAACGGGTATCGAGCCCACACGCCTCCACCACCCACGCGTGCTCAAAGCAAACAGGCAGAGTGCCAGCACTAAGCAAGCGACCTTGCTTGTTTCACTCGCGCACCATCTTGCGATCACTGCATGAAATTCTCGATCGCTTTATATTTACTTCGGCTTAAGTAAATCCTTCGCGCTTCACTGTTGGTCGAAAGCGCGGTTATGGTAAGAGTAGACAAGCGCCACGAAGTCATTTTGTGAGAAGCTGCCTACCTTACCCTGCACAACCCTCCGCTCTCGATTATTTTGGTAGTGTCTAATGGACGCGGAGAAGTGATCTTTGGATCATTGCCCCGTCCACAACGCCACTGGTGCGTCCCTTGGGATCCACCATAATCCATCCACCGGTCATCGGTAACCTGTCACCGATCCACCGGCATTCACCAATCGGTTAACCGGTCATCGGTAACCTGGCACCGATCCACCGGAATTCACCAATTGGTCCACCGGTCATCGGTAACCTGGCACCGATCCACCGGCATTCACCAATCTTTACACCGACATCCACCAACCGTTCCACCGACATCCACCGGTCATAAGGTAACTTGGAACCGATCCACCTGCATTCACCAACCGTTACACCGACATCCACCAACCGTTCCCCCGACATCCACCGGTCATAAGGTAACTTGGCACCGATCCACCGGAATTCACCAATCGTTACACCGACATCCACCGGCACCAACCAACCGTTCCACCGTTCGCCAACTCCCTACTCACCTTGCCCGACTAGACATACCTTTAGATGTGTGTGTGTGTCCGAATAGAATATCACCTCTAAATCAGCCTACGATGAAACCCACCTCACACTAGTTAGCTGTGGATCTGGTTTTACCGGGTTGGCTGGCGTAGTAGGTTGAGGCGGGTTGCAGCATGGTGCGATGAATGCATCCGTCCAAAGGTTCCTGTTTGCGAGGCCAGAGCATAGATGTACGTGACATTGGCCTAAGTAGTTATTGCATTTGACCGATGACGTGAGCCTGTACAATATTTGGCGACAAACAGTACACGTAGAGACAGGTGCGGGAAGATGTTGATCCTGACTCAGGTGTGAATTTAAACGGCAGGGGGTGTGATGGAGGAACAGAGAGAGACTGGTGCTCGGCATTGCTCATGTCTAAACTGCTTCGGTGGGAGCGAGAGTGTTGAGCTGCTGCGCGTGATGTTGACGCCATAAGCCCTGAACATCCGGATTTATGGAGCTATCTGCAACAGTCACTGCATATCCATTCTCTTGGTCCGGGGTTCGGCTCAACGCCCGTCCGTAACAATAGAATATCTTGCAGCCCTGCTGCAAGGGGGGAGGATGATAGTTTCGGAATGGGACAAAACAGACTAAACAGTGTTACTTTGAAAGTGACAGTCCTTGGCCGAGGTAAAACCCCGGGTGGTTCTGGTGCGCAGAGATCCATGGCGATGTCCTGGGTTTTCTGCTCTGAGAAGTGGCTGTACATAAGGGAACCTAGCGCTGGGGGGTCAGCTAAGAAAGTTACGCTGGCTACACACAGTGTACCTCACGCCTTTTTTCATATTATAATTAATTTTTTTTAATTTTTGTTTTGTTAAGGCACACACAACTCGAGCAGACCTATCGATACATACAAAATATTGTATACCTTAAAATTGTGGTTATTGCAAAAAACGGGAAAAATTCTAAACATTGCGTATTTATATATAATACCAGTATTCTGTAAATCGGTCTCATATCAAGTCACTAAATTTGAGATATTTCATTAGATACAATTTTGGTGACTTGAGATGATTCCGGTATTCTATAAGAGAAAGTCACAAGAAATCTACCATAGTCTCTCTCTCGCTCATTTTAAGGTGTGGTGAATACAAATATTGCATAAATTTTAAGTAACGCATTTGACACTCGCCCTATAGATGTCGATGTAGCCCAGGCGTTAAGCGTCCGGACTATCACGCGGGAGGTCGCAGGTTCAAGTGCCGGTCCGCGAAAAGTAAATTTTTATTTTTTTATCTAATTTTTTAGTTTAATTAACTTTTTTTTAAACATATAAATACTTCTTATTCGTAAATTAACATTTTTATATAATTTTTTCAATTTTTTATCCAATATTCTTTAATTGATTTCGTTTGTTACCTGCCTACAAGCAGATCACAAATTAGTGACTCTTTATTGAGACTAGAGATGTGAGGCAGCTTACGGAATACCAAATTGTATCAAATATGAAATAGACCACGAAATGTCTCTATTAGTGACTAGATACACCTTACAGAATTCCACCATAAGATAAAAAAAATGCCCAGCTTGTTGAGAACGCTATCATTCTTAAGTTGTTTCCGTGTTGAGAAACACGTTTTGAGGAGCCCCTTAGTTCTCAACTTGAGAGCTAACGTAACTCAAGCCCAAATGTTTGTTGGGTTACCATAACTTTGAGCAAAGTTTGGTAGGAAAAAAAAATAATACAACAATTTCACTGCACTTGTGAAGAATAAATGAGGACTGAACAAACACAACGCCTTATTTCCACTTTCAAAAACTTTTCAGATACCGAAAAATCTTTGACAGAGTCAAATAGCCACAATTTAAAGTTTTAATTTAGCGTTACTAAAATAAGACGGCTACGCCCAACTGCAGTCATAATTTTTTTGAATTTTTTGCAAGGACTGAAACCGAAACCGTAACCGATTCATTTTTCAAATCCGAAACCGAAACCGTAACCGTTATTTTTATCTGAAAAAGAACGAAACCGAAACCGTTTCAAAAGTCGGAACCGGTTCCAAACGGTTTTCAATTTTTTTAGTGTCTCACTTCTTTTGGTGAGCACATAGGTATTTTCTTTTACAAAGAAGTACCTACCCTGAAAAATTTTCATGAAAGATTGTCGAGCGAGGTTATGTTTTGACCTCAGTACCAAAATTCTAAAAAAGAAGTTTGACTATAGTTGAATGAAGCCATCGAAAAAATTTATGTTTTTGACGATTTACATATTTCATTTAGTTTTCAGTCTAATATTTTTCTAATAAAAAAATAGAGTTGATTTTTAGAAATTGTTTTGCAGAAATTTCATCCATACATAGCGTTATGGTATTCATTATTTTGTAGGATAAATTCCATCATGGCCGCAGAAAAAAAATTTAGACTTATTTTGAAGCTACATACCCTGCTAAACAGCAGCGGGTAAAATCTTGGGGAAATAACTGGGCCGCGTTTACCAAAAAAGAGGATAAAAAAGTGAGCAATTTTGTTCAGCGAGGTTCCATTTCTACCCATGTTGAAGGTGCTAATTATTGTTGGAAGTTTTCGAATTATAGAGTTATATCGAATTATGATTTGGTATTTCGATGCCTATTTTTATTCACAGTCATTTTTGGTATTGCGCAGCTGTAATTCCTGATTTTGTTTTTACCTGGTCATACCTACTTACGTTTTTTTATTGTAAATTTAATTGTGTTTGTGTTTTTATTTGGAAACCGAAACCGGAACAAAACCGTAACCGTAACCGAAACACGTTACAAAACTAAAACCAAAACCGGAACGTTCTATTAATCGGTCTCATACATTGATTTTTTCTTTGTGTAGTTGTAGTAACTTTAAATTTGGAAAATTGCCCTTTTGTTTAAAACAGGCAATTTTACACGGGATCCCATGGGATTTTTTGCGTTAAGATAACTGGGCGAGGCCTTTATCGTGCCGTAGATGTTTATAGACCAAAAAAAAACAAAAAAAAAATTTACAAAATAAACTGTTTTTGAAAAATAAAATATTGGCCTTTCAATTTTTTTTCGGCCTATCAACATATACGGCACGATAAAAGCCTCGCCCAGTTGTTTTGGTGCAAAAATTCCCACGCACAAAAAAATTTAATGAAATTATTTCCGATTTGCACGATATTTTGATTTTGACGTATCTTTTTATAAGAAATATGACGTTTTAGTAGTTTCTATTGAATACATCATGCGTAATGTTGTCTGAACCACCAGATTGCATCAAAACACTGAAAAAGTTAAAAATGGAAAGCAGGCGTTTTGTTTGTTCTGTCCTCCAATGCTTCATTATATTTTTTAGAATAGAACGTTATAACTACTTAATTTAATAAAATGTATTTACATTGGTCACTTTCAAGGCAAACCTCCAAGCCGCTTGTAGTCAATTTTTTCTAATTGAACCAATGGTTTCAATTGCTCAGCAAATATACGCATTTCATCCCCGATGGAATCCTGTCCGTTTGGGGCAAGAACAGAAAGTTCAACGAGGTAGCTCTGAGACACTGAGTCCGTGCCCATTTCTTGTTGCTTTCCTGGAACAGCTTTTATTTTCGAGACTGTTATTTTCATCCTGCCCTTGCGAAAAATATAACCTGTAATGTAATATTATAAATATTATATAGACTCATATGGGTAGTAAATACTTTTTTTGCAGGAAATTTAATTCTTCCCAAACAAATTTTGAATGAAATTTTTCGACATGGACAGACATACCAGCTTTCAACATTGGAATCGTTTTCTAAAGAAGGACCGTGAAGGACATAGCCGAACCGAAAATTGTCAAGGATAAAAATTATATATTTTCAATTAATTTCTATTATAACCACATTCATAATGCTCGGAATCAAGTAATTTTATACAGTTTTTTTAAACAATTTATAGTTTGGATATTTTTGGTCGTTGCCTAGCAGTCATTTAGTGGGGAACGTGGCCTCTAGTTTTCGGATATCAAGTTTTAAGGTCAGGGTGCGGTCGTGAGTAGAAGTCCACGCTGGTAGAGAAAGTTTCTGATCGCCATTCAACTGGAAGTGGTAAGAGCGATTCTTCAATGTGCAGTCCAAGCAGCTCACTACGTCCGGAATTAGCCCACGTATCCTCTGGATAGCCACTGAACAGAGAAGTGCCACTAAATCCCAAAAAACTAAATACCCAGCTTTAAAAAAATCAAAATCTCCATGTTTTGAACAAACAGGATTACCGTGTAAAAAATAGCAAAAAACTCTTCTGGCATGAACCGCTGTGACTTATAATTTTAACTAATTTTTGTCACGTCTTAAAGCTAAAAAATCGAATGAAAATTTACTGCGGTATCCATTGGTGTAGTTAGTTAGTTAAAATACTTTGCATTTTTTCGGGTTTTGATTCAATATGCTAGTAACTGTTAATATACACTGGTAGCATCATGACTTGCACAACTGTCTGTTTTTAAGTGCGTTGTTTGCATTGATTGGAAAATGTGCTAAGTCCATGCGAATTTGAAAATTTTCTTTTTTAGAAATTTAAATGGGATCATCTAACTGAGCTAACCCCACTTCTCCTTAGTAACTGGCACATAACCTTTTGACCTTGGACTGTACAGACAAATGTTTCGGCTATCATATTCAGCCTGCCAAAGAAATAAAAAATGAGCAAAAATTCGATTTTCGTCAAAAGTTATGCAAGATGCCGCAATACCAAATAGGCTTCTTATACCACTCACCCAGTTCGAGTGGTGCAGATATTATTAATTATATGCATGAAGTTCTGAGTAGCCAATGCCTAACACGTGGTAAGATGGTTTTTATTGGAGATTACAATATTGATTTGTACAACAGCACCACATATAGCAAACAACTAATTGGCTTGTAACGATATTTTGCTATGAAACAAAGGGTCCACTTCTATACCAGAAAAGCGCAAAACTCTGAAGCATTGATTGATCTGTTATTTACGAACGGTGATTCCATCTCTTGTAGAAGAGTGGAAGAACATCGGATAACGGATCATGAAATTATAAGCTTTATAGTCAAATTAGAGAAAAAATTTCAAAAGAGATTAGGAAACATATAACTTCTTGGGAATGCTATAGTAGTGAAAATCTGGTTAACCTTTTGCGACAGTCTAGTTATCAGGGTTAAGATAACCTGAACAACGCGAACAAGGTTGCGTTATTGAATAATAATATATTAAAAGCTATGCGCTGCCTGACATACTCGAAAGAAGTCAGTGTGAAGCTCATAAACAAGTTGGCAGCTCTCAACACACATAAGTTAAATCTATACAAGATCGCCATTGAAACAACAAGATTACAATGCAACCAGGCGTGAATACAAACATTTAAATAAGACCAAGTATATGGAGCACAAAATAAGGAACAACTTAGGTGACAGCAAAGCTGCATCTAAAAAGCTGCATATCAATGTCAAAAGAAAGCATACCATTAGGCAATTTTCAAGAATGAAAGCGAAATAGCACAGGCATTAAATAACTGCTTTATTGATAGTATCATCGAAATTAGCCGTAGTATTACAGGTAGCAGAAATGACAGCGTAGTCGTTGTAAATAGTACTCCGAATTTCAAGTTCCGTAAAGTTTCTACAACTGATATACTAGATATAGTTGGCAAGTTCAAGAATAAAATAGGAGGGAGGAAAATTTTATCTGAGGGAGTCGTTAAAGACTTTGCAACTTACACCGGATTTTTTTACTCTCAAATCGTTAACGAGAGCCTTGAAACAGGCATAGTCCCAGACCTCTGGAAGACTTCAATAGTTGTACCTATTGAGAAAGTCAAAAACACCATTAGAGCTGATGAAATTAGGCCGATAAATACGCTACCATGTGACGAAAAATGATTGAAAAAGTGGTTAAGCAACAGCTACAATTCTTAGAAGACAATAAAATTATTATATCACAGCAATCTGAATTCCGTGAAAGCATTCCTGCGAAAGTGCTCTGAACTTAGTATTTGCTAACTGGAAGGAACACTTAAGCAGGAAAAAACATATAATAGTCGTATTTAGGACTTAAAGAGAGATTTTGAGACAATTGACCAAAACTTGTTGTTGAAAAAGTTAAACAAGATAGTGTAGAGAACGAGTTCCACTTTTCTCGGGTTGATACTAAGTCCGCAACGAGAGGACCATGCCGAGACTTCACGCTCTACTTGCATCAAGTCACACAGAGTTTGTGGGAATTTGCCCCTGTATGTAATGACTAAATCGTCTGCATAAGCCACTATTTTCCCGTCCCCCCAGCATGTGTCTCGTAGCAAAGAGTTGACAGTGAGGTTCCATGGTTCTGCTTTTGCCCAGATTGTTAAGAGCGGTGTTAATAGCCTCCGGACTTATATTGTTAAAAGCTCCTCCAATGTCAAGGAAGGCCACGAGACAGTACTCCTTTTCACCCAACGATTTTTCAATGATAGAGACTAGGCTGTGAAGCGCAGTTTCTGTTGATTTGTCCTTGGTGTAAGCATAATGATAGCTGGAGATGAGGTTGCTATCAATAGTAGTGGAGAGGTAGTCGCTGATTATCCTCTCGAAAGTTTTGAGTGCAAAGGACGAGAGGCTGATGGCTCTTAGTGGGAGGCCTTCCAAGCCTTAGGAATAAACACTACCGTGGCGTGTCTCCAGGAGCACGGAATGTAGTTGAGAGCCAGGCAGGCTGTATAGAGAAATACTAGCCATTTGGCTGATGTCTCCAGCGTGTTAATGAGTTGGGCGGGGATAATCCCGTCCGGTCCGGCAGCCTTAAACGGCTTCTTAACTGCCCGCCTAACCCTATCCTCCGTGATGGGTATATTTACTGCCAGGCTTGTTGCAGGTGCTGACGGTGCATTATGCAAGTTCAAGAGCAGTTCAAGGGTTTCCCCTTCCGTGCTGGTCCAGGATCCGTCAGGCTTCTGCAAAAAGCTAATGGCTGTTTGAGTTTTCGAGAGAACTCGTCTAAGTATCGCTGTGTCGTCGACCTTTTCGACCCCAGTGCAGAAATTCCTCCACGAAGTTCTCTTTGCCTGTCTCAGGGCTTTTTTGTAGGCCCTTAGTTTAACTTTGTATTCGAGCCATTGAGGCTCCGTATCGAGGTGTTTAGCCTTATTAAATTGCTTCCTGCAGGTTTTACGGAGCGAGTCCAGGTCGTAGGTCCACCAATGTGGCCTATGTTTACCGCGGGGGTTTGGCACTGGACAAGCTTGTTCTAGGGCATTTGAGAGCGCCGTGGTGTATGTCGTTACCAGGTCCTCCAGCTCCTCAACAGAGGAGGGGGCTTGTGGGGGTAGTACTGGTAGGTCTCTGGCTAAAATTGCATTGTGTAGCTGCCAGTTGGTATTGCGTGGATTGCGTTTCATAATAGGTTGCTCTAGACGTAAGTCCAACACTATTTCTATATATCGGTGGTCGGAGAATAAGTGTTCTTCAAGAACATGCCATTTTCTGACCCACTCATAAACGCCTTCACTACAAATAGTGAGATCTATGACCTCCCTACGGGTTTTAGTGATGAAAGTAGGCTCGCTACCCACGTTGCAAAGTACCAGGTTGGTTGTTAAAAGGTAGTCAAACAGAGACTCGCCTCTGGCATTGATATCGGAGCTTCCCCATTGGACGTGATGAGCATTAGCGTCCGCTCCTATAATAAGATGACCCGTACAAAAATTTGACACCAGATCTCTCACCTCCCTTGTGGTGGAGGTTCTTGGGCGTCGAAGGGCATATAGACCGACGCCATCGTCAGGCTGGTGCTGCCGACTGTTAAACTGGCAGCGGTAATGTCACCATTGGTATAGCTAGGTAGAAGAAAGGTGTTGAGGTCAGACTTAACCAAAATACAGGTTCTGACTTTGCCCTCCTCGCTGGCTGGGATGAGCTTGAAACCCTTAGTCCCAATCCGCAGATCCTCGAGCTGTTGACCCAGGGTTCTTGGATGAGGACCACATCCACGTCGCCTTTAGAAAAACGACTACTTAAAGCAGCCGAGGCTACTTTAGATTTGTGCAGGTTTATATGAAGCACCACCAACATGAGAGCGATCAGACTTCCCTGCCGTCCCCATATCGTCGAGGTCTGCCCTATCCCGAAGGCTGTTTTTCAACGACGAAAATATTTTAGCTGGTATGTCGGCGACAATACCTTTACTTTGATACCCAAAACTACCCAAAAATGATCCCAAAATGACCCTAAAATGATCCCAAATTGGTCCAAAAATAATTCACAAATTACCCCAAAAACACCCTTAAATGTACCCTAAACGATTCGAAAATTACCACAAAATTATCCAAAAATGATCCCAAAATAATCCTTGAATAGTCCCTCAGATGTTCCCAAAATAACCCAAAAATTATCCCAAATGATGACGTGGCAACCCCCAAATTGATAGTCTTAGAATCAATCATAGTATCTACATACCAAATTTCATCCAAATCGGTCAAGCGGTTCTCGAGATAGTACCGGATATAGAAATATATTGTGGTAAGGTGGCAACCCTACTTGAAAATATTTTAGTTGGTATCTCGCCGAAAATACCTTTCATATGATACCCATATTGGCATATCTTGCTCCATAATTAAAAAAAGGGATAGGTGGCAACCCTGTAAACCGCCCCAAGTGGCAACCCTAAAGTGGGTAGTCTTTAAATCGATCATACTATCACCATGCCAAATTTCAGCCAATTCGGTCAAGCGATTCTCGAGATAGTACCGGATATACAAATATATTGTGGTAAGGTGGCAACCCTAGGTGGCAACTCTACTTGAAAATATTTTAGTTGGTATCTCGCCGAAAATACCTTTCATATGATACCCATATTGGCATATCTTGCTCCATAATTAAAAAAAAGGGATAGGTGGCAACCCTGTAAACAGCCCCAAGTGGCAACCCTAAAGTGGGTAGTCTTAGAATCCATCATACTATCTTTGTGCCAAATTTCATCCCAATCGGTCAAGCGGTTCTCGAGATAGTCCGAACATACAAATATACAAATATACAAGATTAACTCGTTTAAAGATATTAAACAGAGCAACTGAGCAATTTAGCTTAGCGGGAGCCCTGCTGTCAGAGGCTTCAGAGATATTGCGTCGAGGGCTTCCCCGTCCGGTAGGCTGTCTTCCATCTCCGAGTTGGCGGAGAACATTCTTTCCGCGTCGGACTCCTCGGTTTCCTCATGCGGTACTTTGATTTGCGAGTCTCCCGGAGCAGCCACGATGCTAGCGCGCTGTGCATCGCCACGGTATACGAGGATGACTATCTGGCCTACACTATAGTGCACTAGCCCATTACACCTTTTAAGGGTCTCGAGTGCCTCCTTATTCATGGTGAAGCCCACTTGTCTATCAGGCCCTACCGCATCCCCGACCAGAGTGACACTCCAGTCCTGCGTCGGGAGGGACGGATTCATTATCCGCAGCATGGTCGTCGCCTCGGTCAAGAATGCCTATAAAGATCCTGTCCTTGGTTACATCAGCAAAGCTTGGTTTGCCCGCTCCGGGGTGTTTTGATGCCACTTGGAATGGGGTTTTAACTCCACCTCCGATCTCTGGCGTTTGAAAGGGTTAACGTTTACCCTCTTTGGCACATAACTGCTTTGGAAATCCGGTATCAGGGATTGTGCTAGCTCCACACACTTCCTGGAGCTCGGCGACAGCGTTTCCTCCGGAACTCCCTCATATTTCTTCAGGATCCTAGCAGCCAATCGCTTTTCAGTGATGTAAGCATAAAAGTTTGAAAATTTCATAACTGCATGACTGTGTGCTAATATTCGCAATGTGAAAAATTGTGCCAAAAAGGGTTAAATTTTGCAGAAATGACAACGTCTCGAAAATGCCTTTCAATCGATACCCTAGAGCTGGAAAACAATCGATGGCAACTGTTGTGGCGCACTATCGATGTTTTTTTTTACGATAGCGATATATCGACCGTTTCAGGTTTTGTTGTTTTAGGCAAGGAATAAATGCTAACTTAATCTCCCGTACCGTTCACCGCAACATAACCATATATGCTATGATATATGATATATATATATCAGCTGATCCGAGACCTTATTGAAATCAATGGGGCGTAATCATAGTCGAAATAACAAAGGTACCTAAAGTTAGAGGCAGCTTTTTTACAGATAGATCGTTGGAAATTGTGTCTAAAAGCCACCGCGAACTTTAAGTACCTACTTAATTTTGACTATGAACTTAAATTTGGTCGATAGTATCCTTACTATCGATAGTAAGTTTTGAAAATATCGAAAATATTGCAAGGCGGCAATATCGATAGTTTTCCAGCTCTGCGATACCCTAATCGTCCGAATCCGTCAATAATTGCCTGGGTTATTAAAGTTTTACACAAACCTCCCCGTCGAAATAGGCAGGGTTTGTATTTGCACACACATGTGCAACACATATGTGTAATTTTGGCTCACACACATGTGTTGTGTGCATTCAGAAAAAACGTTTAGCACACTGCGCATGTGTGTGCTGTTTGAAAAAATACACACACATGAGCGTGTGCTTTTTTAAATATTATTTAGGCACATACCCACCAAACCAAGACTTCCGAAATAGTCTACTTAAATAATTCGTAATAATTTCGTTAAAGAAAGGTGTAAAAAAATGTATGTATAAGATAAAAAAAGTTATGAAATTAAAGCTATTGACTATTGCCCAAAGAATTTCATTGTACTCTGTAGCTGAGTGGATAGAACTTGAGTACAAGTTTGAAGGCGAGTCGGTTCGATACCCGCCAAAATCTTTTAAAATTTTAAATTTTTGTATTTTCAACTTCCCTCTCATACAAATTTCTTAGCAACTTCGAAAATAAATCGGATCCGAATTCGCAAAAATCTTTGGACGCAACGTAAAGACTTCCGAAAAAAATCTAAATGAATTGTTTAAAGGGGTATGATTCCACCTCGTCATCCGCCATGCAGCTCACGCAGTTCGGACTTTCAGTAATGTTTAAGCACACCGCATGGATTCCCATCGGCCAGTGCCCTGTGAACACCCCAATCATCAGAGAACCTTAGTAAATCCGCTGATCTCCTGGAGTCAACCACAGGCCAGAAGGACTTCGATGCCTTACAAGAGGTGGTATCAGCCCAGCGCTTGCTTAACTGATCCGAAGCCCATCTACTCAGAATCAGACCACAGGTGGTAAGGGGAATACCCAGTGTTCCGAAGGCAGCCACTTTCTCTTCAAGAGTTCCCGCTCTGGCCAAGTGATCCGCATGGCAATTGCCGGGAATGTCACAGTGGCCTGGCACCCAAATAATTTTTATCCTGAAGTAGCTGGACGCAACCGCAAGTGATTCCAGACAGTCGCTCTAATTGCCACTTGACTATTGGAGTAGATGTTGAACTCCTGCACGGTGAAAGCACTGGACAGCATCGCATCCACCGCATCCTCAGCTTGGAAAACGCTACAATGATTAGGTAGCCTGAATTTCCTGCTGATTCCAAGCTCCTGGCATAAAACACCACCCCAAACACGTTCATCCAGCTTTGACCCATCCGTAAACAGCTTCACCATACCCGCACCCCAGATAGGTTCACCGCCTGTCCCTAAATGTCGTCCCTTGCGGGTATATGAGTCGAAAAACCCTTCGCCGCAGCAGAGGTCGGCGCACAGTAATCTGTTCTGTTAGGGATAAATTTAAACCGGGATAGTATATTGGAGTGTCCATACTGCGCAAGCCTATATCTAGCGTCTCGGAGCGTAATTGCGGCCCGAGCAGCACCTATTTTTCCTACAAAGTCCACTGGGTACAGATTGAGCATAACATTCAATACCAGGGTAGGAGTGGTGCGCATGGCCCCACTTATCCCAACCATGACCATTCGCTGCACAGTGGCCATCTTTTTCGCGACGGAAGCACTCCACCAGACCACTACCCCATAAAATAGAATAGGTTTCACCACCATCTCGTGCAACCAATAAACCACCCTTGGAGAGAGGCCCCAGCGTTTGCCGATGGCTCCCCTGCAACAATACAAGGCGACCGAAGCTTTTCTAGCCCTGTCCTATACATTGAGCTTTCATGACAGCTTCTTGTCCAGAATAACCCCAAGGTACTTAACCTTTTCGGAGAGCACCAACGGTACTCCCCCAATGGAGGGTAGTACAAAGCTATCAATCGTATACCTTCTCGTGAAGAGAACAACCTCCGTTTTACTCGGCTTGACAGCCAGTCCACAGGATTCGGACCACTCTGTCACAATACCCAGGTACCCAAGTGGTCTAAACAGCTTGTGAGACTCAGCAACATTAAGTCTAGGCTATACGAGCGTTTTAAGCGAACAGGAGCATGACTATTCCAAATGATTGGTATGGCGCTTCAACCTTCACTTTCTCAATCAAGTGCTTTAAAGGTTATTTAGCAAGGTGTAAAACTCAACTTTTTAATAGCCCGAAAAGGTTCTACAATTTTGTTAATTCAAAAAGGAGAACTACTGAATTTCCATCTCCCTTCTGTCTTGAATCTAAGAGTGCCAGTTCGAATCATTGCATTTCTGAATTATTTGCAAAATTCTTTAAGTCGACTTACACATCTAATAGGTTCCAGCCCAGTCCCTACTATTGTTATTGTTGTTGTTGTTGTTGTAGCGAGGTGTAGCCCTGCCTAAATGTCAGACAGGGTCACCTCGAGTGTATTGGCCGGGTCGATATAAGAAAACGGCCGGGGTCGTTTCGGCACGATGGGTACAGCACAAGTACTGGTACCGTTCTTGTAGAACCGGCTATACAAGAAACTAGCCATGTAGGTCATTTAGCGTTACCCAGGGTCCACCAACGGGGAGGCGACCTACTCTTACAGCCCGCCCAGTCCCAGATTAGATAGTTCTAATAGCATCCACATTCCCGTTTTAGATAAAACTACTGTTCTACAAAGCCTTCTGGCGTTGAAACCTACATTTTCCCCTGGCCCGCGGGGCGTTCCCAGTTGCGTGCTGAGCTACTGTGCCATGAAATTATCCGACCTTATTTTTAAACTGTTTGAACTATCTCTTTAATCTGCGGCGTTACCTACAATTTGGAAGCAATCTTTTATTATAGCCTTACATAAAAAAAGGTAATAGGTTGAAAACTATAGGGGCATAGCTAAGCTCTCAGCTATTCCTAAATCTTTTCAACAAATAATCAGACGCCAATTGCAATATCGGTGTAGCTCGTTATTATCGCCGACTCAACATGGTTTTGTGCCCCGACGATCAACCTCAACTAACTTGCTGAATGAATCAACTAAGAGTTCCTATAGGCTTAAGTCTTAGATTAAACTTTATTGTTGTAAATATCAGGGCTCAATAGAGCTGTAATAAATAAATACATACATACTTGCTTGAGTTCCCCTCTTTTGTTATGGACGGTTTTTTGAAAGGCAACCAAACGAATGTGGTCTACACCTATTTCAGCAAAGCATTCGACTCTGTCATCCATGCGCCTTTAATTCATAAACTTGATTTATTGATTTGTTCAAGTAGTACCTATCTCATCTAGATCAATAATAGATATTAAACCTGCATTATTTATATTATTAAATCAATTTAATGATCGCAAGGATTACTGTTTCGTGGCCTTCTTAGACATTGAAGGAGCCTTCAACAACATAATCCCTGATGCTATAAACACCGCTTTAACAGATCTGGACATAAGCAGTTCTCTTATTGGACTTATTGATCAACTATTAAGGGGTAGAAGAATAGTTTCATCACTGGGCTCGGTTGATTTATCACGCTATGTCACAAGGGGAACGCCTCAGGGCGGTGTTCTCTCCCCGATTCTATGGAACCTCACTGTCAACTCGCTGATGCGAGACACAAGCTGGGGAGGGCGGGAAGGTAGTGGCATTTGCAGACGATTTAGCTGTTGTATATAGGGCCAAATTCCCACAAACTTTGTGCGACTTGATGCAAGCACTGAGCATCAACCCGGGAAAAGTCGAACTAGTCCTTTTCACCAACCGCTATAAGATACCACCGTTAATCCTACCAAAACTGAATGGCGTGCGCTGAATTGTGTATTGCACTCTAAACATGCAAAAGAGCCATTGGAAAAAATGGGGGCTCAGCCTCAAAATATGCAAATGGATCTACATTGCAATCATTCGACCAATCATGCTCTATGGAGTTGTGGTATGGTGGCCTGCGCTGAGCAAGGCAACAAACCTTAATCTGTTAGGTAAAGTATACAGATCTTGTATGATCTGTAAAAACGGTGCGTTAAGAACAACGCCCAACGAAGCACTCCAGGCCATTCTTGGCATTTTGCCACTCGATCTGGAAGGGCACAGGGTAGCAGCAGCATCGGCTCTGCGTCTAAGGGGAACGTCCGTCTAGGGACACGCCAGTATTTTGGAAGCCTTGTCCATCTTGGCACACGGAACAATGAAAAATGCACAAAGTGCATGCCATGAATACAAATGTAGGGGTGTAAAAGTAGGTCGCCTCCCAGTTGGTGCACCCTGGGTAACGCTAAATGATCTACATAGCCTACACGGCTAGTTTCTTGTATTGCCGGTTCTACGAGAACGGTACCAGTACTTGTGCTGTACCCATCGTGCCGAAACGACCCGGGCCGTTTTCTTATATCGACCCGGCCAAGAGCAATACACTCGAGGTGACCCTGTCTGAAATTTAGGCAGGGTCACACCTCGCTACAATAAAAACAATACAAATGTATACAAAAATAAAATAAAAACCATAAAATACAGTTTTAATTTTTTTTCGTGCGTGTTACTGCGTGTCGTGTTTTAGTAATTTTTCCCGGTGCGTGTTAGTCCATATTTTCGAAAATCTGTTTAGTGAACGCGTCGTGTCGTGTTGCAAAAAACATGCACACGCTAGAGTCATGACGGTGTAACTACTACATATAAGCTGTAGCAAGCTGGATGAATTTCTCACAAGAGCACCCGTAGCGGGCTCGGAACTGTCTGAGCCTGATATTGATGCTCTGGTGTGGAGAGGTTCACCGATGCTTGTAATAAAGAGTATAAGATCGCGAAAACGTGGAAGGTTGCAATGAGTCTGCGAGATTCTCTCTGTGAACCCTACTCCCTTGGGTTACTTGAGGAATGAAGATGGTAGCTGGGCAATGAGTAGCGAGGAATCTCTCCAACTTCTCATCGACGCACACTTCCCTGACGTCCATGTTTCACAGGACCGCGACGGCTCATTGCCCACATATGTTGGCGTGGGGGGTTGGCCAGCCATCTCTCTGGATGAAAGCCGACTTGTTTGGGCCATTCAATCTTTTAAGCCTGCAGCAGCCCAGCGCTTGCTTAACTGATCCGAAGGCCATCTACTCAGAAGTAGACCACAGGTGGCAAGGTTCCGAAGGCAGCCACTTTCTCTTCAAGAGTTCCAGCTCTGGCGAAGTAATCCGCATGGCAATTGCCGGGAATGTCACAGTGGCCTGGCACCCAAATAATTTTTATCCTGAAGTAGCTGGACGCAACCGCAAGTGATTCCAGACAGTCGCTTACCGTCCTCGATCGAACATTGCGCGCACTCAGCGCTCTAATTGCCGCTTGAGTATCGGAGTAGATGTTGAACTCCTGCTCGGTGAAAGCACTGGACAGCATCCCATCCACCGCATCCTTGATGGCGGCAACCTCAGCTTGGAAAACGCTACAATGAGTAGGTAGCCTGAATTTCCTGCTGATCCCAAACTCCTGGCATAAAACACCACCCCCAACACATTCATCTAACTTTGACCCATCCGTAAACAGGTTCACCAGACCCGCACCCCAGATAGGTTCACCGCCTGTCCACTCGTCCCTGCGGGTATATGAGTCGAAAAGCCCTTCGCCGGAGCAGAGGTTGGCGCACAGTAATCCGTTCTGTTAGGGATAAATTCACACCTGGATAGTATATTGGAGTGGCCATACTGCACAAGCCTATATCTAGCGTCTCGGAGCCTAATTGCGGCCCGAGCAGCACCTATTTTTCCTACAATGTCCACTGGGTGCAGATTGAGCATAACATTCAATGCCAGGGTGGAAGTGGTGCGCATGGCCCCACTTATCCCAACAATGGCCATTCGCTGCACAGTGGCCATCTTTTTCTCGACGGAAGCTGTGTCTAGTGCACTCCACCAGACCACTACCCCATAAAATAGAACAGATTTCACCACTATCTCGTGCAACCAATAAACCACCCTTGGAGAGAGGCCCCAGCGTTTGCCGATGGCTCCCCTGCAACAATACAAGGCGACCGAAGCTTTTCTAGCCCTGTCCTATACATTGAGCTTTCATGACAGCTTCCTGTCCAGAATAACCCCAAGGTACTTAACCTTTTCGGAGAGCACCAACGGTACTCCCCCAATGGAGGGTAGTACAAAGCTATCAATTGTATACCTTCTCGTGAAGAGAACAAGTTCCGTTTTACTCGGCTTGACAGCCAGTCCAGGATTCGGACCACCATCCCTAACGGTATTAAGAAACTTTCCCCTGACGAGGATTGCTAGGTCGTCAGCATAGGCTATCACTTGACAGCCCCTGTGCTCGAGGACCTGGGCAGTCCGTTGACTACTATGACCCAGAGAAGTGGAGAAAGAACCCCTCCTTGCAGACAATCCTGCCACAAAGTAATCTGTTGATAAATTCTATCAAACTCGGTTCGACCCCCAAACTTGCTAGTCCCCTTACAATGGCAGATGGCAAAACATTATTGAACGCTCCTTCGATGTCCAGAAAGGCCCCCAGCACGAACTCTTTGTGTTGGAAGGACCCCTCTATTAGTTTTACAACAGAATGAAGCGCCGTTTCAGTCGATCTGCCTTTGAAGTAAGCATGTTGTGATGCCGAGAGACACTCCTTAGGGACCCCACTGCGTATATGCAGGTCAATCAGGCGATCCAGCGTTTTTAAAAGAAACGAAAAAAGACTAATCGGCCTGAGTTCCTTGGGAGATACATGAGAGCGTCTACCCGCCTTTGAAATAAAGGTAACCTTGACCATATTCCAAGAAGCGGGGATATAGCCCCACCTCAAACAGTTGGCGTAGATGGGAGACAGCCAGCTGCAAGAAATCCCCAAAGATCTCTGTAAACATACAATGACAATGGCTTATCAATAAATGCCATTAAAATAGAATCTGTTCAGACCTACAAGTACTTAGGCGTAGTCCTCGATGACAATTTCAAATGGAACGATCATATACTCTATGTACAAAAAAATTGCGACAAGTTTCGTACTTTCTTAAACATCTTAGGTACTGCAGCAACTATGAGGTTCTTCGAAAAGTTTATATAGGTTTATCAGAGTCATATATAAGACATGGTATCACAGCATGGGGATCGTCTGCAGGGTGTAGAAAGCTCCAATTGAGTCAAGGCTACAATTTAAAAATCCTAGCTAAAAAGAGAAATATTTACAGTCCAGACATTTCCTTGAATAAAGAATTGAATCTCTTAGATGTAAGGTCGATTTTTAAATTAACCATATTGGTGGAATTTTACGATAAGAATGAGCTAAAAAACATACCCATACACATGGAACACGAAGACGTTTAGAGAATAGGCTCAGGGTTCCAAAATTTTTGAATAATTACTCGAAGCATACACTGTCAGTTATTTTACCAACATTTCTTAATGAACTGCCAATACATTTGTTTAACTTGCCAAACACACCAAACAGGAAACTTCTCTTAAAAAATTATTTAAAAAGCTTATTGTAGGAATTATCAAAGAATAAATCTAAACCGGAAAAATTCTTTATAATGAGTTGAATATAATTTTTTTTTTCTAAAGGTATTTAAACTTGCAAGTAGACTTAATGCAGAATTAAGCATTCGGCAGAATCAGTCCGTCACGTACGTGCCGGAAAAGGAAGAAACTGACAGCCGAGTAGGATGTGTGTATTTTGCATGTAAAACGCTACATTGACAAAGTATCAGTCAACGGATCCGGTATCCTTCGCCAATTTTCTACTTTGACGGAACGTCAGCTGCGTGACAAATGTCAAAATCAATTTTACCGCCAATTTGACAACGGGATTGTGAAAATTGTGACTATAACAAGTATTACTTGAATATTTTCCATGTTTTTAACCGAAATTTTGCTTTTGTTATGTTTTTTTTTAATAATTTTCGTTTTGCGCCAATTACTTTGTTGACATATCTGTGTACTTCAACATGACGTACGTCAATCGCTATGTGCCATCCCTGTACGGCACGTACGTTTTGTCACGACGTACGTCACGTACGTGACGTATTGACGGACTGATTCTGCCGAAAGCTTTAGTTATTGTTATCGCTAGCGCCATACCCATAGCGCTGGTCAGCTGTTCCAACCAAACTTATGCAAATCAATGTAATAACATAACGCTAACGTGTTTACATTGATTTCCAAAGGGTGGTTGGAACGGCTGATTCGTGTTGTGGGTGTGGCGTTGGCGATGACGATAACTAACTCTGCCTTTATTTATTTATTTACTGTTTACGTTAAGCTATAACGGAAACAAGGAAATGTGAACAATCGTGTGTACATACACCCGCAGACAAGCACTAGAGCTTCACGGGTTATAGAGTTAAGCCAATTATAAATCGGTTAATTGCTTGAATAAAAACTAATTGAAAAACTAAAACTAATTAATTAAGAATTGTGGCTCTAGAAACTCTGCAACAATCTTCAATCGACAATCCTTATATTGGTGGTCCTGCTTGCCACATTTGAAACAGGAGCCTTGGACACGCTTGCATTCCTTACAATTCTTCGCAAAATGCCCGAAATATGAGCAATTAAGCTTTTCTAATGGTGCTGTTACACTTATCATTCCCTCACTTGTACTATCACCAGCCGATTGCATAAGTGCATCTGCTTTGGATAATTCTGCTGCTGCTGCTAATGACAACAACATTGTGTCGGATGCTCAATCCATCAATACTGCTGAAGGCAACAATATTGGACCGGATACTCAATCCGCTACTACTGCTGTTGGTGAGTGGCAGACTGTGCCCTTTAAAAATAGGCGCAGTAGTGATAGTAAAAACACTGACAATCCTCAAGAACTGAACACTGCCGTAGCTGATAACCTTGAATCTACATCTGAGCGTTCACCCAACTTGGTCCCGAATAATGTTGCTATCAGGCTAGTCAGTGGTGTTCCACCATGGCGGGCTATTTTTGTTTCAAGCCTGCTGGCGTCGTTGACTCGAACAGATATCAAAATGTACGTTTGCTCTAAACTTGGTGTTTTCCCTACTATCAACATCAGTGTCTACAAATTTAACTTTAAGTATGAAAGAGAAGTTCCATCTTTCAGAGTCTCAGTTCCAGACTCATTTTTCCACAGGGTACTTGACACTGTATTTTGGGCTAAGCACTCTGTAGTACATTTGTACACGATAAACAGAAAAATGATTCTGCTTCAAGAAACTGAATAAGTTAACTACCTTTTCTACTTTTTTTGTCCATTACAAAAATGTCCGTGGCCTACGTTCCAAACTGAGTCACATTTTTCTAAATAGCTTGACTTTCACTGCCAATGTAGTGCTGCGAATAGAAGACACCGATCCCGCACGCGATGGTTTTATAAAACGAACTTTGTCAAGCTTAATCAGTTGTTTACCACCCACGACTGGTCGGATCTCTATGCATGTAACGACATCGAGACGGCAACCTCCATTTTCTACAGTTCCCTCAATGGTTTTTTCGACAGCTGTGCCCCTATTCGCTATATTAGTGTTGATACGGCTAAGCCGCCCAGGTGGTCTAAACAGCTTGTGAGACTCAGCAACATTAAGTCTAGGCTATACAAGCGTTTTAAGCGAACAGGAGCATCTGCTGACTATTCCAAATGTTTGGTATGGCGCTTCAACTTTCACTTGCTCAATCAAGTGCTATAAAGGTTATTTAGCAAGGTGTACAACTCAAATTTTTAATAGCCCGAAAAGGTTCTTTAATTTTGTCAATTCAAAAAGGAAAACTACTGAATTTCCATCTCCCTTCTCTCTTGAATCTAAGAGTGCCAGTTCGAATCATTGCATTTCTGAATTATTTGCGAAATTCTTTAAGTCGACTTACACATCTAATAGGCTCCAGCCCAGTCCCTACTCTTACAGATTAGATAGTTCTAATAGCATCCACATACCCGTTTTAGATAAAACTACTATTCTACAAAGCCTTCTGGCGTTGAAGCCTACATTTTTCCCTGGCCCGCGTGGCGTTCCCAGTTGTGTGCTGAGCTACTGTGCCATAAATTTATCCGACCTTATTTTTAAACTGTTTGAACTATCTCTTTAATCTTCGGCGTTACCTACAATTTGGAAGCAATCTTTTTTTATACCCTTACATAAAAAGGTAATAGGTTGAAAACTATAGGGGCATAGCTAAGCTCTCAGCTATTCCTAAAGCTTTTCAACAAATAATCAGGCGCCAATTGCAATATCGGTGTAGCTCGTTATTATCACCGACTAAACATGTTTTGTGCCCCGACGATCAACCTCAACTAACGTCCTGAATGAATCAACTAAGAGTTCCTATAGGCTTAAGTCTTAGATTAAACTTTATTGTTGTAAATATCAGGGCTCAATAAGCTGTAATAAATAAATACATATATACTTGCTTGAGTTCCCCTCTTTTGTTATGGACGGTTTTTGAAAGGCAACCAAACGAATGTGGTCAACGCCTCTTTCAGCAAAGCATTAGACTCTGTCAACCATGCGCCTTTAATTCATAAACTTGATTTATTGATTTGTTCAAGTAGTACCTATTTCATCTAGATCAATAATAGATATTAAACCTGCATTATTTATATTATTAAATCAATTTAATGATCGCAAGGATTACTGTTTCGTGGCCTTCTTAGACATTGACGGAGCCTTCAACAACATAATCCCTGATGCTATAAACACCGCTTTAACAAATCTGGGCATAAGCAGGTCTCTTATTGGACTTATTGCTCAACTATTAAGGGGTAGAAGAATAATTTCATCACTGGGCTCGGTTGATTTATCACGCTATGTCACAAGGGGAACGCCTCATGGCGGTGTTCACCTCACTGTCACTGTCTGTAGTGACATTTGCAGACGATTTAGCTATTGTATATAGGGGCAAATTCCCACAAACCCTGTGCGACTTGATGCAAGTAGCACTGCGAGAGGTTTCCTCATGGTGCTCGCACTGCGGACTGAGCATTAACCGGGGAAGATTCGAACTAGTCCTTTTCACCAACCGCTATAAGATACCACCGTTAAACCTACCAAAACTGAATGGCGTGCGCCTGAACTTGTGTATTGCACTCTACACGTGCAAAAGAGCCATTGGGAAAAATGGGGGCTCATCCCCAAAATATGCAAATGGAACTACACTGCAATCATTCGACCAATCATGCTCTACGGAGTTGTGGTATGGTGGCCTGCGCTGAGCAAGGCAACAAGCCTTAATCTGTTAGGTAAAGTACACAGATCTTGTATGATCTGTATAAGCGGTGCGTTAAAAACAAGGACTGAAACCGAAACCGAAACCGTAACCGTAACCGATTAAAACCGATTCATTTTTCAAAACCGAAACCGAAACCGTAACCGTTATTTTGATCTTCTGTGAGTGGGCACATAGGTACTTCCTCTTACAAACAGGTACCCTGAAAGTTTTCATGGAAGATTGTCGAGCCACGTTTTGACTATAGTTGAATGAAGCGATCGAAACAAATTTACGAGATCCGAAAAAGAAATGTTCAGGCTTGTCTCGGAAAGCGCCACTAATTTTAATGTTTTTGCCGATTTATACATTTCAGTTGGCTTCCATTTTAATATTTTTTTAATAAAAAAGTAGAGTTAACTTTAGGAATTTGTTTTGCAGAAATTTCATCCATGCATAGCGTTAATAAATGTATTATTATATTGGAGAAATCTCATCATGGCCGCAGGAAAAAAGTTATGAAAATTCAGACCTATTTCGTAGCTACATAGGTAGTTGAGTATTTTAGTAGTAAATTTTTTTTTTTCGTGTTTTTATTTGCAAACCGAAACCGGAACGAAACCGTAACCGAAACCGAAATAAATTTTGAAGAACGAAACCGGAACCGAAACCGAAACACGTTGCAAAAACCGAAACCGAAATCGGAACGTTATTTTAATCTGTTTCAGACCTTGGTTAAAAACAACGCCAACAACGTGGGCTTTATTTCCTTTTGTAAGGAGAAAAAACGCCCGCGGGCGCTATTTCCGCGGGACTTATTGCACTGCACCGCTGCTGCCTTGTACAATGCAACAGTTTTTGCATCCTCGCAAGCGAATTCCTTGATTCAACCCTGATGCCATCCCGCATCAGAACCTACCGACGTGGCACCCGGAGACTCATCCATAATGTCAAGAAGGGCATTACCTATCGCATTCCGAACGTACCGCCACTGCTCCTTAGGGATGGCCCAGCTCTCGTTACCTCGGTCAATGACACCTATGAGGATCCTGTCCTTGGTCTCTGGCGTTTGAAGGGATTTCCGGTAACCTTCTTTGGCGCATAATTGCTTTGGAAGTTCGGTAACAGAGCTTCAGCTATCTCCACCGTCTTTCTGGCATTCGGCGATAGCGTCTCCTGTTAAACTCCCTCGTATTTCTTCAGGATCCTTGCGGCCGCTCTTTTGTCCAAGTACTCAGAGCAACTGAGACCCAACAAACCATGAAGCTAGATTTCGATTCGAGGTACATTCGAGAACTAGCCTCATTCTCCAATCTCTAACGTTAAAGGACGACTCGATAAACACTCGAGAATCACAGCGTTCTCTAACAAAATGTGACATAATTCTCAAATCGAGAACACTATAGTTTTCGAGTCGAATTCTAATGTCATTCTCTAATGGGATTCTATTGTGAATTTGCAAATGCTCGCCTTTTGGCTAGTTCTCTAACCTATCTCGAATCGAGTTCTAGTGTAGTTTTCTACGGTTGCCTTCGAATAGAAAATAGTTAGAGAATTACCCTAGTTATCTCAGTTTCAACAGGGTTGGGCCAGAGGGACAGAGGGGTTAGAAGAGTAGGTTCAATTGGACAATTGAAAAGATGTAGGGTATCATGGGGGTCCTACCACATTCACGGCATGTGTTTGAAATTGTATCATTCAGTCTGGATAAGTTTAACCTCAACTGTATCCAGACCTAAGCTGTGCCATGGTGACTCTTGTCTCCCTGGTAAGGTGCGTTCTTCTTCAGCAATATCGGGTGGGAGACTGTTTAGAACGGGGTTCACGGGTCGAGATCCGACAAAAGTGTCAACTGACTCGGTGTGGATGTCGGTTAGAGCCCGCTTATGATTCTGCAGATCAAACGGCAAAGTAATATGAAGCCGGATCTCGTCATAATGCTTACGGAGATGACTCCTTATGTCTCTCGGGGGCGGATCTGTGTGCAAAAGATGTCGGTTTGGATGTCCCGGCTTGTGGCAGTTCAGAAGGAATTGCCTGCTGAGCATTTCCGCGTGCCCTCTTACATTGAGCAGTTTTGCCTCTTGATGGAGGACTCAGGAGACATGAGAAATCCCGTAGCAGTTCTCATAGCGGATTTTGGCAGACTTGTAACTTCGTCCAGTTGGTGTTACGCACGTTAGGCGACCATATGGGTGCAGCATAGTCAAAGACTAATCTGCCAATGGCCTTATATGCAGTCACCAACGTTTTCTTGTCAAATTTGAAGTCCACATTCCTTTTTGTTATTCCGGAGTAATTATTCCGTTTTGCATTCCTCTGGAATGAAAAAAATTTAAAATTAATTTTATTAATAATAAAGTTGGTGGGTTTAAAGGAATATGCAGCTTTTTTCAAAAGCAGGAGTTACCAGTGTGATATACTGTTAGTGTAGTAAAACCTGCGTACTTAGAAATTTGGCTAGTTTGATTAGCTCCCCTCACTTGAAAATGATCAAGAGCAGAATATCTAATCTAATTCCACCACTATTATTGTTACCGCAACTCTTTTTGCATTATTTTGTAACTAACTTGCTGGTACTTCGGGCTAACTTCAACGTTCCAAGATAATCACTGAATAAGATTTCAATAAAAATTGTATGCTTTCGAAGATACATACATATGTACATAAACATCAGGGAACAAAGCCTTCGATTTTACTGGATAATTAAATGCACAATTGGACAAGAAGCCCCTATTTATATTTAATACGTAGTATACAAAGGAATTCAAAGGAATGCAGAGTGCATTCCCCTTTCGGAATGCATTCCATGGAATAAAAAGGATGAATGAAAAAGAGGAATAATTATTCCGGAATAACAAAAAGGAATGCGGATTTCAAAATTGAAGTCCCTATTCCGGCAAATGAATGAAAGGCTGGCTTCCGAAACCCTACAATCCATGGAATAATTTTTCCGAAAAGTATGCATTCTTTAACAACTCTGCCTTATACTAGTACTAGTACGCTGGGTATAAAAATAAAAATAAAACAAAGTAAAATAAAAATGAATAAACATGACATGGGATAACAAAATAGAATTAGATTAAAAGTCTGAGTAATTCTCGTTTTGAACTATTTCTTTACTTTTACAGCATATCGTCAATATACGAATATCGTAAAAAAAAAAAACAAGTAAGGAAGTCTAACTTCGGGTGAACCGAACATTATATACCCAGCGGTAATTTTCGGAACGGGATAACAAAGATATAGGCCCTAGGGGGATTTACCTAAAGTTTTTACTATCTTAGCTATTTACCTTACCGAATTATGTGAATTTATGTGATTTTCGAAATTTTCCATATCGAAGGTGGGCGTGGTCGGGAAGAGATGTCGTCCAATTTCATCACCTATATTGCTAGTATATGTTGTGCCAAATTTAATGAGTCTGAAGTAATAAGATTAAAAGTTTTGACCAGTCGAATATTGCAAATGCCTCCCTTAAAGGTGGGCGTTGCCACGCGTGCATCTAAACATTTATCAAAAATCATAATAGATTGATTGAGGGGTTCATCCTACCAACCTATATCATTTTAGCCATTTTCGTTATCGAATTATGTCAATTTATTAGATTTTGCTCCCTACTATGCTAGTATACCATGTACCAATTTCATCGTTCTACCGTAATCAGTTTAAAAGTTATGACCCGTGAAATTTTCAAATATGCCTCCCTGAAAAGTAGGCGATGCCACGCCTACTTTTAAAAATTTATCAAAAAATCACAATAGAATGAATAGGAGGTTCATCCTACCAAACTATATCATTTTAGCCATTTCCGTTACCGAAGTATGTCAATTTATGTGATTTTCGAAATTTTCGATATCGAAAGTGGGCGTAATTGGAGAGCGATTTTTTCCAGTTTCATCAGGTATACTCCCAACGATACTAGTATGCTTTGTGCCAAATATCATCGTTCTACCCTAATCAGTTTAAAAATTACGACTAGTCGAATTTTCAAAAATGCCTCCCTTAACCCTTTCGCCCCTACTGGGACAATATGTCCCAGCAAACTTCAAACATGTGTATAATTTTTATTTTTCATCCAATTACGCATTGAAATGCACCCAATAAAACTTTGAAGCATTCTTAGTTGATTAGTAACGGTATTCCATTATTATTGTCATCAATTTCCCGTTACCGAATATTTTTGCACAGTCATGTCGCGAAATTTCATCAGTAACGCGTTGTATTTCAGTGTGACACGTCTGTCTGGTCGCGTTTTTATTCGTAAAATAGCGCTTGCTATAAAATTTAGGTGTGAATAAAGATCATTCCTTTGAAATTGAAAACAAATCATAATGGAAAATGTAAGTTTTTTATATTTGTAATTGCATTGGGACATATAATCCCAATAATGCATTTGTTTGGGATAATAATATCCCAATATTTGTTTATACCTTTAGATGAGTTCAAGGAAAAAATTGGGTGAGCACGAAATTTCTGATTTTCTACAAGACGATAGCGACGATATGAGCGATGATTTTAGTGCATCTGAGTCTAGCTATGAACCATCGGACGACGATGACGAAGATTCGGAAGTTCCTGTAGCAAAAGCTAAATATGTAAGCAAATCAAGTGATGAGTCTTCTCCTGAATCGGCGTTGGATGCCGATGGCGGTCAAGTTATGGGCGATCAAGTTAATTCTTTAGAGAACTGTGAGGATCAGCCATTAGGTAATAAATGTAGCTGGACAAATTTTGACGCCGGCGTCATTTTCGAACCGAAGTATGTAATGCCGGAAGAAAAAGAGGGTGAAGTTCTTATTGACATTCCTCATGGTGCTTCAGAGCTCGACGTTTTTCGAAAACTCTTTCCCAAAAGTTTATATATACGTATTGCAGAGTGCACAAACCAAAGGATTCAAATACTAAACAGAGAAAAATCTGCAAAGCGCGCTCTTACTGATGAGTACGAAATTATGCTTATGTTAGGAGTCACTTTGGTAATGCACTACAATCACTTACCATCAATTGCTGATTATTGGAGTAAAAATGAATCTATGGGGAACCATATGATAAGAAAGAGTATTTCTCGCGATCGTTTCAGTTTACTGATGGCCAAGATGTATTGAAATGATTGTAATAAGCCCGATAATGCTGGTAAAGATTATTATATATCGGAAGTTGTATCATGCATAAAAAAAACATTCCCAGCAGCGCGAAGTGAAAGTAGTGCGCAATCCATAGACGAGTGCATGGCAAAATTCAAGGGTCGCTCAAGTTTGAAGCAGTATATGCCTTTGAAGCCAATAAAGAGAGGCATAAAATTATGGATGCGCTGTGATGCCAAAACAGGCTACACTTATGACTTGAATGTATATACTGGAAAAGACACATCCTCTAATCTGAATGGAACTCTGGGAGAACGGATTGTAGAAAACTTGACAGCAGGCATTCGTGAGCAGAATGTTGTTTTAGCGTTTGACAGATTCTTCACCTCAATGAATTTGCTAAAGACCATACCATTCCCTGCTGTTGGTACATATATACGAACGCGTAAAGAGACTCCTGTATTTACTGGACGTCTACAACGATCAGAAAGTCAATTCCAAATAAATTGCGATGGTGTAATGGCTGCTCGATGGATGGATTCGAAAGAAGTCCTACTTGCTTCTAACTGTCATATGCCTACTATAACAAAAGTTAGCCGAAAACAAAAAGATGGTTCTAAATTAGAAGTTTATTGTCCACTAGCTATTGCAGACTACAATCGTATAATGGGGGGCGTAGACTTAGCAGATCAGAAGGCTGCAATATACGACATGAATCGTAAGTCGCAAAAATGGTGGAAAAAAGTTTTCTTCAAGATTTTTATGCTAGCTGTTGTTAACGCATGGATTATATTTTCACAACGTCAACGTCGTAAAATTTCGCTCATTCAATTTATTGTGCCATTAGCCGAGTCAATGATAGCTGAAGGAATAAAGCACAAAAAACTCACAACACGTCAATGTGGTGGAAGACCAGCAAAGCGATCCCGAACTGAGCATCTAAATATTGGCGATCATCTTCCAATTGAACAGCCTTCTCGTCGTCGATGCGTTCATTGCCGTTCACAAAATAAGGAAACCAGGACCAAATACGTCTGTTCTGGATGCAATAACGCTTTATGTTTTAAATGTTTTGCTTCTTTTCACAAGTGACTTAAATTTGTAATAAAAAAATGAATAAACAGTGAAATTAATTATTTTTTATTAAAAGTTGTTTTTTAATTTTTTGTTCCTTTTGGCATTATTGGGACTTATGCGACCCACCTATAAATGTTATTGGGATTATATATCCCAGGATAACGGTAAGGATATCCGATTTTTCAGGTATGCCAAACATCTTATATTTTAGTCATATTTGAGTATTCGCTGTCGTTATGATGAAAACCCCGCCTAATTTCGAAAAAAAACTCAGGGGTGAAAGGGTTAAAAAGAATGACCAGGGGGATTCACCAATAAAATTATGTTATTTTAGCCATTTCCGTTACCGAATTATGTCAATTTAGGTGATTTTAGAAATTTTCGATATCGAAAGTGGGCGTGGTTGGAGGGCGATTTTATCCAATTTCATCAGGTATACTCCCAACGATACTAGTATGCTTTGTGCCAAATTCCATCGCTCTATCGTAATCAGTTTAAAAGTTACGCCCAGTCGAATTTTCAAAAATGCCGCCCTTAAAAGTGGGCGGTGCCACGCCCACTATAAAATTTTTTTGAAAATATCATAAAAGAATGACCAGGGGGATTCACCAATAAAATTATATCATTTTAGACATTTCCGTTACCGAATTATGTCAATTTAGGTGATTTTAGAAATTTTCGATATCGGAAGTGGGCGTGGTTGGAGGGCGATTTTATCCAATTTCATCAGGTATACTCCCAACGATACTAGTATGCTTTGTGCCAAATTCCATCGTTCTATCGTAACCAGTTTAAAAGTTATGCCAGTCGAATTTTCAAAAATGCCCCCCGTAAAAGTGGGCGGTGCCACGCCCACTATAAAATTTTTTTGGAAAAATCATAAAAGAATGACCAGTAGCCCGTTTCTATAACCTTTAGTTATAACAACGATCGATTTGCTATCGCAAGGCTCGTATCGCTTTCGATATGAAAAATGTTTCTGTAACCCACTCAATTCACCTTGCGATAAAATAGTGGTGAGTTTTTATCATATCGATGGAATAAAATTAAAGAAAAAAAACTTTTTTAAAAATAAGCTTTTATTATTGGTTTATAAAATTAACTAAAAAGTAAAAAATAAATTGACTGTAAAGGAATATAACACTTTATAAGTTCATTGTAACCTTTAAAGATAATTTGGCTTCTTCGTCTGCCACAAAATAATTCCATATTGTACATAATTATATATTTCTAACATTAAAACTTTACACTTAAATTATTAAATCTTCCAGTATATATCACATTCCTAATTTTATTAATAATAAAATCGTCTTAAATTTTGATGGTATAATTAAGAACATTTAGGACCTTCTTTTCTATTTGATGGTATAATTAAGAACATTCAGGACCTTCTTTTCTTGCTATCGAAATTTAACACGCTTTTATTATTAATAAAATTAGGAATGTGATATATACTGGAAGATTTAATAATTTAGGTGTAAAGTTTTAATGTTAGAAATATATAATTATGTACAATATGGAATTATTTTGTGGCAGACGAAGAAGCCAAATTATCGTTAAAGGTTACAATGAACTTATAAAGTGTTATATTCCTTTACAGTCAATTTATTTTTTACCTTTTAGTTAATTTTATAAACCAATAATAAAAGCTTATTTTTAAAAAAGTTTTTTTTTTCTTTAATTTTATTTTTTACTTTTTAGTTAGGTTTATCAACAAGAGGCAATAATGTCGCAGCGACATCAATCGGCTGCTAGCAGCAACAGAAACCATAGAATCTTTTACAATAAAGCCGCGTGGTTAATAAAGTTACTTTCGGTTTATCAACAAGAGGCAATAATGTCGCAGCGACATCAATCGGCTGCTAGCAGCAACAGAAACCATAGAATCTTTTACAATAAAGCCGCGTGGTTAATAAAGTTACTTTCGGTTTATCAACAAGAGGCAATAATGTCGCAGCGACATCAATCGGCTGCTAGCAGCAACAGAAACCATAGAATCTTTTACAATAAAGCCGCGTGTTTAATAAAGTTACTTTCGGTTTATCAACAAGAGGCAATAATGTCGCAGCGACATCAATCGGCTGCTAGCAGCAACAGAAACCATAGAATCTTTTACAATAAAGCCGCGTGGTTAATAAAGTTACTTTTGGGATATTGGAATAAAGACTAAACTAAACGATAAATGGGATTTTTGAAATTAAGCTAATTTGTTTATTTACTGTTAGCGAAGCCTGAACGATGACGAAAATTTGCAAAATCCCATCTTAACTGCAAGTTAGTACAATATCAAAAGCAAACTTTCCTGGAATGAAAACTTTCGAATATCTCTACTCGTGCGCCACCTATCGGAATTATTTTTTTGTTATTTTGCGTGGAGGCAGAAAACTAAACGATGATGAAAATTTCAATATCCTACCTCAACGGGAAGTTCGTTGAAAAACGAATTAATCGACACTGAAAACAGACCTTCGTAATTCTCAAATAAAGCGACTCACGCGCCACCTAGCGGGTCCAATTTTTTTTTAACATTTAGAAATTAATTAAGTAACACACACGTAAAATATCAGCCAAATCGGTCCATAATAACGATTTTGAGTTTTTATTACCGCTATCTCAGCCCCACCTAGCGGATTTTTTTTAACAAAAATATTTCTTTTCATGGTAGTAATAAATGTTACGAATTTCAGCTAAATCGGACCATAAATGCGAATTTTGAAAATATAGCGACCCACGCGCACCCTTTCGAAATTTTTTTTTTTATAATATTGCATTGTCATCGGGGTTATACATGGGTGCAGAATTTCAGATCAATCGGACACCGGGAAGTGTATCAAATTTAGCTTGCAAGATTTGATTGCAGACAGCCGTCAGGTGAAACTAAATAAAAGCTTATAAAAAAAGTTTTTTTTTCTTTAATTTTATTTCTCATATTACATTAACACTTAATTCTAGCACTTGAATCACGCGAATGAAAACACAATCAGTAAAATCTAATAAATTAATTAGAACTGCGTTTCAATAATAATTAGCTGTTTCCTTTTTTCTTCAATTTAATAATTCAAAATCAGCCGAGCCAACTTTTTATGCATAATTGCTCAAAAGAGTGAAGGAATTAGCCGAATGTTGCATTCTTCAGCGCCATCTGCATATCAATATATAATGCTCAGTGCCATCTGCATATCAATAGACAATGCTCATAAGAGTAAAGGAATTCGCCGCGTGGTAAGTAAAGGTACTTTTGGAATACACCACGCGGCGAATTCCAATCTTCTTTCTATGGCAATAGGGAAAAACGACTAAACTTGGGTGATGATTGGATTTTTGCAAATAAAGCAATATTTTAGATTTTTTTTTTGTATAATGCATTGTCAGTAAAACCTGATCGATGGTGAAAATTTCAAAACCCCAGCTCAACGGGGAGTTAGTTCAAAATCGAAAGCAAAATCTCTGTAAATTAAATTTTTCAAATATCTCTACCCATGCGCCACCTATCGGAATTATTTTTTTATTATAGTGCATTGGGGTATAAAACTAAGCGATGATGAAAATTTCAAGATCCTACCTCAACGGGAAGTTCGTTGAAAACCGAATTAATCGACACTGAAAACAGACCTTCGTAATTCTCAAATAAAGCGACTCACGCGCCACCTAGCGGTTCCAATTTTTTTTTTAACATTTAGAAATTAATTAAGTAACACACACGTAAAATATCAGCCAAATCGGTCCATAATTACGATTTTGATACCGCTATCTCAGCCCCACCTAGCGGATTTTTTTTAACCAAAATATTTCTTTTCATGGTAGTAATAAATGTTACGAATTTCAGCTAAATCGGACCATAAATGCGAATTTTGAAAATTTTCTAAATTTTTTTTTTATAATATTGCATTGTCATCGGGGTTATACATGGGTGCAGAATTTCAGATCAATCGGACACCGGGAAGTATATCAAATTTAGCTTGCAAGATTTGATTACAGACAGCCGTCAGGTGAAACTAAATAAAAGCTTATAAAAAAGTTTTTTTTTTCTTTAATTTTATTTCTCATATTACATTAACACTTAATTCTAGCACTTGAATCACGCGAATGAAAACACAATCAGTAAAATCTAATAAATTAATTAGAACTGCGTTTCAATAATAATTAGCTGTTTCCTTTTTTCTTCAATTTAATAATTCAAAATCAGCCGAGCCAACTTTTTATGCATAATTGCTCAAAAGAGTGAAGGAATTAGCCAAATGTTGCATTCTTCAGCGCCATCTGCATATCAATATATAATGCTCAGTGCCATCTGCATATCAATAGACAATGCTCATAAGAGTAAAGGAATTCGCCGCGTGGTAAGTAAAGGTACTTTTGGAATACACCACGCGGCGAATTCCAATCTTCTTTCTATGGCAATAGGGAAAAACGACTAAACTTGGGTGATGATTGGATTTTTGCAAATAAAGCAATATTTTAGATTTTTTTTTGTATAATGCATTGTCAGTAAAACCTGATCGATGGTGAAAATTTCAAAACCCCAGCTCAACGGGGAGTTAGTTCAAAATCGAAAGCAAAATCTCTGTAAATTAAATTTTTCAAATATCTCTACCCATGCGCCACCTATCGGAATTATTTTTTTATTATAGTGCATTGGGGTATAAAACTAAGCGATGATGAAAATTTCAAGATCCTACCTCAACGGGAAGTTCGTTGAAAAATGAATTAATCGACACTGAAAACAGACCTTCGTAATTCTCAAATAAAGCGACTCACGCGCCACCTAGCGGGTCCAATTTTTTTTTAACATTTAGAAATTAATTAAGTAACACACACGTAAAATATCAGCCAAATCGGTCCATAATTACGATTTTGAGTTTTTATTACCGCTATCTCAGCCCCACCTAGCGGAATTTTTTTTTACAAAAATATTTCTTTTCATGGTAAATACATGTTACGAATTTCAGCTAAATCGGAACATAAATGCGAATTTTGAAAATATAGCGACCCGCGCGCCACCTATCGAAATTTTTTTTTATAATATTGCATTGTCATCGGGGTTATACATGGGTGCAGAATTTCAGATCGATCGGACACCGGGAAGTATATCAAATTTAGCTTGCAACATTTGATTACAGACAGCCGTCAGGTGAAACTAAATAAAAGCTTATAATAAACGAAATGGAACATAGCATCTATCATTAATAGCAAAAAAGTATAATAACAAACAAAGTGCAGTGAATTTCCAAATTGTTAATAATTAAGGTACATTAGCTGTCAACTGCTAAATAATTAGCTAAAATTATGGAAGGAGGCTGAAAAGACGGGGTTTGGCCTCAGTATCACGAATGCGGAAGCCTTTTTTAATATTTTGCTTCTCTGAAGAGATATTTGCAAACAAAGTTGCAAGTTTTCATGTGGTTGTTGTAATTTTTTAGGCTATACCTAAAAACGTGCGAGAGAATGCGTACCGTGGCACGATGCCACGGTTCAGGCAACCACCCGGACTTGAGATGGCATAGCCCAGGGTTATCTATAATAAGCGCGGCCGAAGGCCGCCAACTCAGAAAGGTGTTCTGCACATAAAACCATGGACTCCGCCCCGACTTTGTTATCGAACCCGGGTAAATTTTTGGTTTTTTGGCCATAACTTTTCAATGAAACAAAAAAAATAAAAATCGCTTCCGGATTCTGGATCCTGAGGCCAAACCCCGTCTTTTGAGCCCTTTTTCATAATTTTAGCTATTTTATTAGCAGTTGACAGCTAAACTAGACAATTCCCATTTTTCGGTTTTTTGACGATAACTTTGCACAAAAACAAAATATTAAAAGAGCGCTTCCGGATTCGTGATCCTGAGGCCAAACCCCGTCCTTTGAGCTATCACATAATTTTAGCTAATTTATTAGCAGTTGATCCCTAAAGGAAACAAATACCTTTTTGGCCTTCATTAGCTCCAAAAGTTTTACTTTTTGTTTTTTTTTGTAATTTTTCCACTCCTGCTTTTTTTCTATAAAATAAAAAATTAATTAGAAAACAAAAAATCTAAATTAGTTACCAACGAACTTCACTCATTTTCGTTTTAACTTATAATATCACGACCTCCGGAGCTATTGATATGAATAACGCAAGAAATATCGAAAAATACATGCTCACCACTCATACAGAAACACTACCTTGCGATAACCATGAATCAGGGTTGCAATTTGCGATATAATTCGTATCGCAAGGATACAGAAACGGGCTACAGGAGGGTTATCTATAAAATTATATCATTTTAGCCATTTCAGCTGACGAGATATGCCAATTGTAGCGACAGCCTGTGTGTCAATGCAACATTGCAAAAGTCCGAGCACCGCTGTATCTGTGAGTTAACAGAAACCGAGTTACCCGTTTATGTATTAGTGATGTGACGAGAGTCAAATACATGTATTTAGATGTATGAATGTATCTGTTAGTATGGTGAAATTTTGTGTCGTGAAAGTGTATATCTGTTCGTGGTTGAGTGAAATTGGAAAAGCGGTAGATTGTCTGGTTGTGAGGTACGATAGCCAAACGAAACTAGGCAATGATTCAAATGTAAAGTTGAGCCTAGCTAAGACGGAACTCTTTTATACGCGTGTGAAGAAAGTCGTAAAAAGTTTCCATATATACATTTTTTTTGGAGCACCGCAATAACGGTCTGCAAAAGTACCGGTCACCGAAGGAACCAGAATAAATACAGTCCAACTCCTAATCTTATAGGTGAGTCCCCTAGACTAGGTATCGTGAACGTGTCCAAGAAAAATTATATAAATAATTTTGGTCTTTTTATATTAATAAATAAAGCCCGCCACTGAAATTTTCTTTCCTTTCCTTTTTTTTGAAAAAAAAAAAAAAATGTGCATTAATTAAAGTTCTCCTATCCGAACAAACTTTAAAATTAAATATACATATAGTAACGACAAAATTAGAAAGTAAATGCCTAACAAGTTGAATTTAAATACGGTGTATCTATGTCGTTGATAGAACACATGCAAAGCAGTAACTTTTAAAAGACACGTTCACATACTCACCCCCGGGTTGTTCTTGCTTTCCCTCCTGTATCTAGACCCTAAAGTCCTTTCTCTTGTCCCAATAGGAAACTGCTAGGCAGGCAGAAGCAACGGCCTCAAACCGGCAACCATAGGCTGAGCTATACAAAGCCAAAGAGAGTGGGGAAGACAACAACATAACACATACAAAGGGGTAGCATAGCATCAAAAGGAGAAGGAAAAAGGTCGACGCCAAAAGGGTCCGGTGCGGAAGAAGAGAGCAGAGGGAGGAGAGACAAGCTGCCGTCACACATACTTTTTTATCAGATAGTTAAATTAAATAATTTCAGTTGCATTTTTTTATTTTTGTTCCTAGACCTTTTTTCAAGTTAAATCACCAATTAATTTTTTGCGCATAATTCTTTTGCCACCCTCATATTAATCGTAGACTACTTTTTGCCGTTTTTGTTTAAATCAGTTTTTCTTTCTATCGTTACCTAATTACAATGGTGGTTCAACATGAGACATCTATTTCGTTTTTGTAATATTTAAATTAAGTTATTTTATTTAACTTTTAATCCTTTTTTTCTCGTTGTACATACAACTAGCCAAAATTCTTTTTCCAGTTCATTTGATCATTATTACATTATTTATTTTTTTATCGATCCACCCTAATATTAATTTATTTCAGACCAAGTCGTTGGCCTCGTTATTAAGTTAGCTTTCCCTTTAGTTATTCAGTTTTCCTTTTACTTAGTTATCTCCAACTCCGCACTTTTTTTGTTATCTTTCTTGCCTAGTTTCTTCTTCCTATATAATTACCCAAAACTCAATATTCTTATTTTTTTTTGCTCCTCCTTTTGCCGGAATACATACTCCCATGCTTATTGTTTTATATTTTTTTTGGTTAAAAATTCTTTTATTTAACAGTTTATTGCCCTGACCCGCTTTTGGTTCCTTGTCAATATTTAATCTTATTTGACTTTTTTGATTTAATTTTTCTTTAAGTTGATTTCATTTTTCTAGTTATTGAAACGTTTGCATACACCTTTCCCACCTTCCTTTTCCTCCAATATAGTTTTTTTGCTCTTCCCTACACCCCTTCCTCGGATCACTTTCACCCCTCCCATCCAGCATCTTCACTTTTTACCGCAAGCAAAACTTCAATACTAGTTGTTTTTACTATTTTCTCTACGTCTTAGTTAGCTGAATTTTTTTATTTTTTTATTTAATAAAACCTTTTCATTCTCATTTCCTTGTTTTTAAACGCTTAATCCAACTTTCATTTTCTGTGCACTTTTAATTCCAATATTTTTGAGCCTTTTGCATTATTTTTCCACCTTCCTTTCCTAAGAAACCTTTTAACACCTGTTTTGCCTTTGTCATCTTTTTCATTTGTTCACTTCCACACCACTCCTCTCCCGCATCAGCCTTGTTTTCTTTCCCGTCCTTTTACATGCAAAAGACCCAATGTTAAGCACTTTATTTATTTTATTTCTTTTTGTTCAGACTCATCATTAAGTTCGAGCCACAAGTTCCTTTTTTTCGTGTTTTACATCTTTATTTTTCCTATATTTTTTTTCTTTCGCAAACAAAGTTAAATATTATTAAATATTTTCCGCTGTTATTTGGCTTTGATTCGGACGGCAGCCGCGCGTCCGAATAAATTCCAGCCCAAGGTTGGTTACCTTGCCTACCTACAAGTGGGCATTGGAAGAATTTCCAATATAGGAGAATTTATATGTATATATGTATGCGTGTAGATCAATCTTTTTTTCAGCAACCCTCTCTCCGCGACGCAGGCGCCTCTGTCACAGGAAAGATTGGTAAGTGCTAAAGTTTAAGGTATATTTACCAAGATTAAAAATTTACCTACGTACATATATCCAAACTCATAAGTTGGAAAGCTAAAGAAGTAGAGTAAGTTATCGGCGTACGAGGGTCGTCCGATAAGCCACGGTTTTTACTTTTAGCAAATTTCTTTATATTTTTTTTTAAATTTCGTTTAATTAAATTCTGATTGGATTTGGGATTTATTAACATATTTTGGATTACCTTGCGTTTTATTCCTTTTTATTCTTTGCGCGGTTTGATTTTTCTCAATAGTTTTTATTTTTTTTGCATTTAATTTTCAACTTAAATAAGTGTTATTATTGAGTTTTGGATTCTTGCATTTTATAATGGATTCCTATTTTTATCTTTATATTTTTTTGTCGCGGAAGTTTTCCCAACAGAGATTAGTTTAACTTCCGGGATATATATAATTTTTGTATTTTTACTTTGAAGACATCTAGGGTTATAAACTTCTTGTAAATAAATTTAAGTACTAGTTGTAAGACTATTTATAATTTTTTTGGTCCTTTTTGAACTTCTTTAAATTAAGTTTAGGCGTTAAATTCCACTTTTATTATTTTTTGCTTTTCTTTTCTTTCTCTTTATAATATTATATTAATAAATAACACGGTGTTACAGTCAAAAAGTACTTTTTGCGAGACATACCTCATTTTGTAGGTCTAGTCAGACTGACTAAAACTGCATACTCAGAATTTCCAATACACCCCCAAAATCTGAAGTTAGGGGCCAAAAACCCCTTTTCCATAGGTGAAGGCATATATTGGCCTATAACTTTATTTTTGGTCGCCCTATGTAAAAGGTTTTGGTATCATTGGAAAGAAGACATTTTGACGCTTCTATCGATTTATAAACGGCTTATTTTTTTGACAGAAAATTCAGAGAAAAAATAAAAAAACACAAAAAATTTCAATTTTTGGAAAAAAATTCCATCTTGAGTCACAGTTTTTTTCCACTATTTTGTTCACCAGTGTATATTGTTTGATTTACGTGTAGAGTCTCCTGTGAATTTAGTTTCCAACGAGGTATAGTTTTTTATGATCCGTTGAGGATTTCTAATGTAATTCGTTTCTTTATTGAAAAACTAAAAAAAAATTTTAATGGCGTACAAATACGTTTTTGTCAATTAAAAATGTTTACAAACTCTTTTTCTTTTATACAAACTATCATCTGTATCCCGTTTAAGAGACCAGCAATACTCCGAGAGCATATTAACAATATTTTTTCCAGAAAATCTTCTCTCTATAGCTTCCATCTCCTGATGCATGCGCTCCCCTTGTTCATCACTGAGCTGACCCAAATTCTCTGGAAAAACGTCCAAATGAGAGTGGAGTAAGTGAATTTTGATGGACATTCTACATCCCATTGCTGAATACGCATTCAGAAACTCATGAACGACGTCTTTGTAGTCCTCACGCCTTTTATTGCCTAGAAAGTTCGTACATAAAGATTGGAAGCTATTCCAGGCTCTTTGTTCAACCGGACTTAGTTTGAATGAAAATTCAGTATCTCTCATAAGCTTGCGAATCTGAGGCCCAATAAAAACGCCTTAAAATTATAAAAACCAATCAATGAAGCATGAGTTATAACATACAGAAATAATATCAGAACTACCTTCTTTTATTTTAGCCTCACTTAATTTTGGAAATGAAGATTTTATATGGAGAAATGCTTCACTGTCTACATTAAGCCTTTTAACAAATTGCTTCATGTAGCCCAGTTTTAAGTGCAGTGGTGGCAAAATTATATTTTCAGGATCCACAAGTGGAGCTCTCAACATATTTTTCTCTCCAATTTGAAAGGTACTTCGCTCTGGCCACTTATCTCTTTCGTACTTAAGCGAAGAACGGCTATCCCACTCGCAAAAATAGCAGGGATACTTTGTGTAACCTCCCTGCATGCCCATCAGTATTGTTAAAACTTTAAGGTCACTAACAATTTGCCATTTGTGCATTGCATAGTTTATTAAGTGAAGAATTTTTTCAATGGAATCGTATGTTTCTTTCATACCAGTGGCGTACGCTAATGGGATCGAAGGCATCTCGTTTTGGTTATGTAGCAATACTGCTTTAAGGCCTAAAGAGAATTCACATAATATTATTAAACAATTTTTTAGTTAGTTACTTTTATACTTCTACAAGATCCATCGATGAAAAGGCGCCAATCTTTTGGTTCGTAGTTGTATCCAAATCGGACGAAGAGTTCAGACACATCCGTACAATAAGCCAAGTTTTTTTCGTCTTTATCAATTTTAAAAACTTGGTTAAACATCAAGCGCTCATTACTTCGCAACAGCGTAATTTTAAAATCTTCTTCCACTATATTCCACTGCTTTAATCTAGAAGCAAGTACTTCCCTTTGCCGAATTGTTATACCTAGATCTCTTACCAGATCTTCAAAATCCTCGTTAGAAACCAAATGGCGCTCGGATGAACGCGACCCGTGTGGTATAAACTCTTTGTCGCCGTCCTCTGTCGAAAAGTCTTCAGCTTTGTTGAATTTTTTCTCGACAGTATTTGTGCACTTCACTTGACCTTGATAAGGTATTGCCTTCGAAACACTAGAAACATTGGCATATTTGATATATTTACGAGTTTTATAACTATGCCCATATAAATTTGTTTTACAGAAGTAGCAATCACTTATATTGTGGTATAACTGAGGATGCCATATCATAGGCGCTGAATAAGGGAAATCCCAAGTTTGATCGACTCTTTTTCGTGGACACTTTAGCAGCTTTATCACACAAGAAAAACAAGCATACTCTGGCTCATACCATCGGCTTTTTACAAATGATTTGCCAAACAAGATGTTGTAACTTTTAACCAAACCATTCGAATTTTCTAGTTTTTCGCGTGTTTTTTCGCCTACAAACAAGCCACAAATATAGCAAAATTTATTCCGATTTTCACACATTTTTTACAATTACATACACTTTGAAGAAGTTTGGGTCGTAGCTAACATAATCAAAAAAATGTAGCGCGCATATTTCGCTGTAAAAATTGATCAAAGTGGAATAGCTGAGGAACGCCTCCTCGAATAAAAACAAATGTATATATCGTTGAAGACAGAATTAATAAGAGATTAATTTTAAATAAAATTACATATGCACTAGTTAACAAATTATTCGAAAAATCTGCTATTAAAGATGAAAAAATTAAAAAAAAAATTGATTTTTCGATATTGTTTCGCCCGTTTTTCTGACATTTATCACGGTATATGAACAATTTTTACATTGTTGGAAGCGGAAAAGAGTCTCCTTTAAAGTAACACTAAATTCGTGTTAATCGGATAAATAATAAAAAAGTTATTGAGCAATATGTATCTTAAACTATGAAAAAGGGGTTTTTGGCCCCTAACTTCAGATTTTGGGGGTGTATTGGAAATTCTGAGGATGCAGTTTTTATATGTCTGACCAGACCTACAAAATGAGGTATGTCTCGAAAAAAGTACCATTAATTTTTTTTTTTTTGTCACACCGTGTAATCTAAGTTTGTGAAATTCTAAAACGAAATTTCATCCGCGTTATTAATTTTCCTTTTTTTATGGGGTGAGATAATAACACCATGACTGGCTAAGTCAACGGTCAATTGGTGTGGGTGTTGCACTAGTGCATTAGAGGGGACGGGAATGTGAGGCGACGATGACAGACCGGACAAGTTAAGAGACATGGGACGATAGCGGACAATAGACTTTTGTCAGGCTAAGGGGACTCCACTCGGTTTGCGGAGTCAAAGTGGAGTCCAAGGTCGTTCATGATCTATGAACGAGAGGGGTGGGATGACTCCACCTGACACGGACAGGCCTCCTTCTTTCACTTCCTTCCCCCTCTTTTAGTAGATATCCACCTAGGCATGAACTCTCTTTTTGTTTGTATAGCTGTAGGCAAGGCTGGTGAGCAAAAACTCACCCCACCCGACGAGCTAGCGGGCTTGCCACCATACCACCTGCCACCTCCGCCTTGCCCCAACAGCCAGTTATACAACAATGGCGCCCAACGATATAGCCCAATTTTAATTTCCATTTAATTTTAATTTCATTGTTATTTTTTTTGATTTATTTTTTTCGTTTGCTTCCTTTTATTGCTTTATTTTCCATAAAAGTTTATTATTTCCGTAACTTTTTCTCATAATTCCTTTTGTCGTTTTCCACAAAGTTTTCTTATAATCGTTTGTTTTTACATAAATTTTTTTTGCATAACTTTTTTTCCTTCTATAAAATTTTTTTTTGCTCTTCATAACTTTCATTTTCATTTACCACTCTCTCCTTTAGTTCAATTTTCGATTTCCTTCTCCGACGGGACTATTGACCGTTGTAGGGGCTGCGTCGCTTGGATCAGTCCGACGCGATACGTGCCACTACAACAAAAACACAAGGGGGGATACTCGTCTTGCCGCAGAGGTTCCTTATGAGAGCTTCAACGCTGGAATAAGTGGTATTCTGCGGTAAGGCTAGTATATTGACAAATAGATGTAGTAGCGTGTAGGTGACTGTTTAGGCTACCGTGTCCGCAGTCCAGCACAGCGTGCACGTGAGGGTTGCAGTCAGCCTACACGAAGGAGAGTTGAAGCAGTGTGGCAACCAAGCTTGAGGCCAGTGCTTGTAGGCTTGTGGTGCCACACTGAACAAACGGACGAATTTGGGGAGACTTAGTTGACTAGGACCTAGACTAGTGACAAACGGACCACTCACTCGCATTCACCATGACCTTGTCGAGGTGCAACACCAACACACACCAATATTAAACAAAATTAGTTTTTCACATAAACACACATAAAACAACAACAAAGCTTAAACACTATTTAAATTAATTAATTTTAATGCAAAAGGCATATACATATATATAGGTATCTACACATAATCTCATATTTCACTCTTATCTACCACCACGTATATTTCCCTTAAATCTCATTTTTTATACACACGTATCTTTAAAAATTTTTGTTATATACCTATTTCTTTTAATTTTTTTTATTAGCGGTTAAAACCGCGTAACTGAATTTTATTTTTAAACCAAATTTTTGAACGTTTTTGGGTGGTTTTATTAATTTTACTTTTTTTACGTTTTACTTTTTACTATTTTTTTTTATATTCTTTGTTCGGCCTTGTTTTGAATTTGAATTCGGGCCAAGCAGATAGCTATTTCAATCGAACTTAGTTGCAAACAAAATTTCTTTCCTTCTTTTCCTTTTACCTTGCTTCCCTTTCTTTGTACCTATACTTTTACAGTACACCAATTTATTTTTAATAATTGGTGTTGGTGTACTTCTCGCTTTTATACATTTGGGTAGTTTTTTTGAATTTCCGGTTGCTTTACCATACCCATTTCCATTGAACAGTTGGATTAGCTGAATCTTTCTTGTTCTTCTCCTTGATATTTAATTTTTATCTATTTTTTCTCATTTTATACCTTGTAGCTTTTACACTTTTTGTGGCAATAATAGCTTTTTTACTCTTGTTGCAGCATCTTTCTGCTATAGTTTTGTTTCTGATCACTCCTTTTTTGAATTGGTTTTGAAGCTTTCTACCTTGTCTGGGAGTTTAGTCGAAAACCTTGTTGCCCTTACCCATCTGTCTGTGACCCTTGACCCCTATACTCATTTCCGGTTCCCACAACGTTTGGCGACTCGAACCTCTTATTGGCGGAAGAAAGTTTTCGTTGTATGGAGAAGGAGGACGCCCAGGACGAGATTGTTGGTGGATTGGACCTAAACAGGATTGTAACACGGAGCAGAACCAGGGCGTTGCGGGACGAAGTTGTCGGATCGGTTTTTACACAGATCGATACGGGCATACCTCATTCCGATCTTTTGCCAACAGACCTTATTAACAGGTGCGCTTCGCGGGTTTTTAGGTCATCGGGGGAACATATAGTCCAATCAGTCCGTCCGTCTAGTTTTAGGGTAACCGAAACATTTTCGTTTTCTGGGGGTGAAAGTAGCTTTTCGAGGAAAGTCGACGAGCTGTTTAATATGTCCGACACCGAGCAGGAGGGAGCAGTTGGTGGAGCAGGAACCGGGGCTATCCCCGGGCGCAAGGAACCAGCAAAGGACCAGGGTGCTGAGGCTGTGGGACAGCGACAAAGTGGACCAACTTCAACGGCCATCAACATCAACCAGCTGAGCCATATGATGGCGATGATGGCGCAACAAAATGAGCTGATGGTGCAGTACATGGACGAGGTTCGCAATATCCGTGATAACGTTTCGAACCTCAGTAGCCGAGTCGCTGTGATGGAAACCTCGGCGCACGGGTTAGGAAACCGGCCTGCTCAGTCATCTACTCCTGACAGGAATGGTAGGGACGAAGCAGCCAACCAGCGTGTCGGTCCAAATGCTACGTTGGGGGGTTCAGGTTCATCGGGAAACACCCAGGACCCACCGAAATGGAAGAAGTTGGACCTGGACAAGTGGCATGTGAAGTTTGACGGCACGAACAAAGGAATTACGGTGGAGAGCTTTCTGTTTCGGATCGAAAAGTTGCGACAGCAACACAATATCTCGCACTTTCAGCTCTTCACCGACTTCCATTGTCTCGTGACGGGCTCTGCCTTGAAGTGGTACTGGCAGGTCTTAGAGGACCACTCGGACGAACCCGATTTTGGGTACCCCGAGCTAAGGGCGGAGCTGCTAGCCCACTTCAAGACAGCGGAGTCCGATTACGAGATAATCCGCGAGATAATGGAGCGCAAACAACAGCCACTGGAAGGGTTCGACGACTTCTACGGTGAGGTCCATAATTTGACTTTCCGGCTCCGGAAAAGCATCCCGGAGAAGGAGCTGGTAGGGATAATTAGGGGGAACCTGAAGCCCTACTTAGCAAATTTGACGTTTGCGTCGAAAATCGGCACGCTGGCTGAGCTAAAGGCCGAGTGTAGGCGAGCGGAGCGGCTCATGAAGGAGAATAAAAGTAGGGCCAAAGCGGTTAGCGAGATAGGATATCCCGAAGCGACACCTGCGGATGAGGAAGTAAAGCAGGCTCCCGTAGACGCGATCACTGGTAATTTCCAGCGGAAGGCGCCGTTCCAGCAGCAGACGTCCACCATTCAAGGGAATTCGGCCCAGCCGAAGTTGAATCTCAACCCCAATCCTACCACCAATTCTTTTTGTGCGTCTCCCTACCATTTAATGTTGTGTTATGCGTGTGGGATGCCTGTCGACTTTTTTGGAAAGAATCCGTCCGAGTTAAAGAAAGAAAACCATTGTAAGTCCCCGTTTCATAATATGATCTGTTTTGCGTGTGGTAAAGATACGTCTTTTTGTGTGTTTAAGCCGGGGAAGGGAAACTCCCTACTGGCGGAGATTGCCGGGGGCTCTCGCCAGACGAAAGACCTCCCGGAGTCCAACAAGCCGTCACAATTTTAAAGAGAGTTAGCGGGACAACGCATAGAGAAAGCGGTGTGAAGGATAGGGACAATACAGCAGAAGGGAAGAAGGTTGTGCCAAAGAGTCTACACCAGAGGAAGAGAGAATATGAGGAAGCCAGAAATAGAATATTTACAGAGGAAATTTTAATAACGAAGAAGAGAAATTATAGTAAAATCAAGAAGATGCGAGAGAAGAGGAAAATTATGAAGCGAATTCATCAGAAAATAGTGTCCACGATTCTGACCCTGAAGGGAGATAATCGTTTCTTTGCGCGAACGAAAATTGGAGAAAAGGAAGTTCTGGCTTTGTTAGATTCGGGGGCTGGCGCGAACTGTCTAGGGAAAAACTATGAGAACTTGATAGAGGGCAGAGAGGATAGCATCATTAAGTTGGCTAACCAAAATATTAGAACGGCAAACGGCGGTGAAACGCCTGTAGTAGGTGCTATCACTCTGCCAGTTCTATGGGAAGAAGAAGTTAAAAATTTAGAGTTCTTGATCGTGCCAGGCCTCCAACAGGAAGTTTATTTAGGGGTCGACTTTTGGCAGGCTTTCGACCTGGACGTTGTCAGTCGGGGAACGATGGTGCGTTCTACCCACACTGCCGTTGCAGAGCTTGTACCCGCTGAGGGCGAGTTGTCTTTTGATGCCGTGCAACATGTCCTGACGAAAGAGCAAAGTGTTGCACTAGAAAGGGTCAAGGCGCAGTACCCATCTTTTGCTGTCTTGGGGTTGGGGAAAACCAACGTGGAAGAACACGTGATTGAGGTCTCGGATGAGAATCTCCCAGTGAAGCAGAGACATTATCCGATATCACCAGCGATCCAAAAACTTGTTTTCGCAGAGCTAGACCGCATGCTGGGTCTAGGGGTGATTGAGGAGAGCAACAGTAGCTGGAGCTCTCCCGTATCGCTGGTGATAAAGGGTGAAAAGAAGCGTCTCTGTCTCGATGCGAGGAAGGTGAATGAGCGGACTATAAAGGACGCTTATCCCCTTCCGAACATTGACGGGATTCTCAGCCGACTCCAAAACACTAGGTTCATTTCGGCCATCGACCTAAAAGATGCCTTTTGGCAAATACCACTGGAGAAAAAGTCCAGAGAAAAGACAGCGTTTACAGTGCCAGGGCGTCCCCTTTACCATTACACAGTCATGCCGTTTGGGCTGTGTAATGCAGCACAAAGAATGTGTAGATTAATGGACAAGGTTATACCCGCTTCTTTACGTGACTGTGTTTTTGTTTATTTAGACGATTTGTTAGTGTGTTCTGCAGATTTTCCGTCTCATTTAGTGTTGTTGGAAAAGGTCGCTAAGTGTTTACGTGAAGCTAACCTGACCATTAATGTCGAGAAAAGCAAGTTTTGTTTCAAGGAAGTTAGGTACCTAGGTTACGTAGTAGGCGATGGACGTCTCAAAACCGATGCGAACAAGGTTGCGGCTGTGAGGGATTTCCCCGAACCAAAAACGCCAAAACAGCTCCGACGGTTCTTAGGGATGTCAGGCTGGTACCGTCGGTTTATCCAGGACTACGCAACCATTGCAGCGCCGCTGCACGACTGTCTCACAAAAGATAAAATTAAAAAGTTTACAATGACAGAAGAAGCAAGGAGTTCGTTTGAGCGACTAAAGGAGAGTTTGATTTCCGCTCCCGTACTGGTACACCCTGACTTTGACAGACGCTTTTATATCCAGTGCGATGCTTCAACCGACGGAGTGGGCGGGGTACTCTTCCAGTTAGACGACGAGAACAACGAAAGACCGATAGCTTACATTTCCGCCAGGCTGAACAAAGCGCAGCGTAACTATAGCATCACCGAGCTGGAGTGCTACGCTGCGGTGATAAGTGTGAAAAGATTCAGGCCGTACGTCGAAGGTTTACCCTTCACCATCATAACGGACCACGCGAGTCTCAAATGGTTGAGGAACCAAAAGGACCTGTCTGGAAGACTCGCGAGGTGGAGTTTAAAACTTCAGGCGTACGACTTTCAAATCGAGCACAGAAAAGGAGCACTCAATGTTGTACCCGATACGCTGTCGCGAGCGCACATGGAGGAAATGCAGCTATCAGACAGACTAATGGACGTTGACTTAGACTCGGACTACTTTAAAACGGAAGAGTATGACGAACTTAGGAAAACAGTGACAGAAAACCAGGACAAACTTCCAGAACTATGCGTGTCGGACGGTTATGTATATAAACGGACTCAGTTTGACAGGGGGGACGAGCTTCAGCAGGACCAAGCCTGGAAACTCTGGGTACCGTCAGAGTTACGCGCAGGGTTGGTGGAATCCTCCCACAGCTCACCTTCGGCCGGACACGGGGGCATCCATAAAACGTTAGCCCGCATACGTGAAAAGTACTATTGGCCCGGTATGGTAACCGATGTACAAACCTTCCTTAAAGAATGTGAAGTTTGTAAAGGAAACAAAACTCAAAATGTGTTTCATAAACCGCCCATGGGAAAGCAACACGTAACCGAAAGACCTTTCCAACGTCTGTTTATCGACTTTATGGGTCCATACCCACGTACTAGTGATGGTAATGTTTATGTGTTTGTGTGTCTTGATCATTTTTCGAAATTTGTATTTTTAAAACCTATGCGTAAAGCTACGTCTGTAGATGTTTGTAAATTTTTAGAAAAAGAAGTATTTCACATTTTTGGGGTTCCGGAGTACATTCACTCGGATAATGGGAAACAATTTGTCTCCGACATGTTCGCTAAATTTTTAGAGAAATATGGGGCGAAACACATTCGAACCGCTTTTTATTCCCCTCAGGGAAATGCAGCGGAGAGAGTTAATCGCTCAGTCCTGCAAATCGTGAGGTCCTTTATCAAGGACAATCAAAAGAACTGGGATAAGTGTGTAAGCGATGCGGCTTTTGCCCTTCGCAGCGCGATACATACTTCTATTAACTGCTCCCCATACTATGCCACGTTTGGCATGCCCATGATGCAACATGGGGCATCATACGAAATATGCCGCAAATTGGGGGCAGTTAAAGATACAGATGTAGAGATAGATGCTAGAGCTGATAGGTTACAAAGTATTAGGGAGTCAATTATAAAAGAGCTGAAATTAGCACATGAGCGGAGCAAAAAGTTTTATAATACGCGAAGCAAAGATGTGAAATTTCAAACCGGACAAGTGGTATACCGCCGAAATTTCAAGCAGAGTTCGAAGATTGAAAACTACAACCCTAAGCTTTCCCCAAAGCAAGTTAAGTGTGTAGTCCTGAAAGCTATTGGAAATTCAATGTACGAACTCGGCGATACTAGTGGGAAGAAAATCGGCGTATACCACGCTAAAGACATTTTTGTTGCATAAATCTATGTTGCATGTAGTTTGTAGAAATGTTGCATGTAGTTTTTGTAGAAATGTTGCATGTTTTATGTCGTAAAGTCTTGACTTGACGGTACATAAACATGTTGACAATTATTTATACCCTCTTATTTATACACCCTTAATTATATTGTATTTATTTATATATTTTTTTTTATTATTTATTTTTTTATTTTTTTATTTAATTAATTTTTTTGTAATTATTTATTTATTTATTTAATTGCCCATTGATTGACTTATTTATTTATTATTGACACCCTTTTTATTAACCTGCTAAACTGTGATATAGATATAGATACTCACCTGTGATTTAGGCTTATATACTTACCTGTGATATAGCTTTAAGTTTAACCTGCATGCTATTCTAGTCTTATAGATAGTAAACTGTGATATAGATTTTAGTGGAAATTAGCCAGAATAATTCTGGGTGCTGCCCCTAAAAACGCGTTACCTTAACTGAGGAATGAATAATTAAGGGGATAGCCCGGCTTTAGGTCGTGGGTCGAAGCCACACGTTGGGCGTTCCAAACCAAAACAAGACAGGCTGCGCTTTGAATCTTTTTACGGACACGCTCCATGTTGCATGCAACATCGGCGGCATCCGAGCCTGTAGCGACAGCCTGTGTGTCAATGCAACATTGCAAAAGTCCGAGCACCGCTGTATCTGTGAGTTAACAGAAACCGAGTTACCCGTTTATGTATTAGTGATGTGACGAGAGTCAAATACATGTATTTAGATGTATGAATGTATCTGTTAGTATGGTGAAATTTTGTGTCGTGAAAGTGTATATCTGTTCGTGGTTGAGTGAAATTGGAAAAGCGGTAGATTGTCTGGTTGTGAGGTACGATAGCCAAACGAAACTAGGCAATGATTCAAATGTAAAGTTGAGCCTAGCTAAGACGGAACTCTTTTATACGCGTGTGAAGAAAGTCGTAAAAAGTTTCCATATATACATTTTTTTTGGAGCACCGCAATAACGGTCTGCAAAAGTACCGGTCACCGAAGGAACCAGAATAAATACAGTCCAACTCCTAATCTTATAGGTGAGTCCCCTAGACTAGGTATCGTGAACGTGTCCAAGAAAAATTATATAAATAATTTTGGTCTTTTTATATTAATAAATAAAGCCCGCCACTGAAATTTTCTTTCCTTTCCTTTTTTTTGAAAAAAAAAAAAAAATGTGCATTAATTAAAGTTCTCCTATCCGAACAAACTTTAAAATTAAATATACATATAGTAACGACAAAATTAGAAAGTAAATGCCTAACAAGTTGAATTTAAATACGGTGTATCTATGTCGTTGATAGAACACATGCAAAGCAGTAACTTTTAAAAGACACGTTCACATACTCACCCCCGGGTTGTTCTTGCTTTCCCTCCTGTATCTAGACCCTAAAGTCCTTTCTCTTGTCCCAATAGGAAACTGCTAGGCAGGCAGAAGCAACGGCCTCAAACCGGCAACCATAGGCTGAGCTATACAAAGCCAAAGAGAGTGGGGAAGACAACAACATAACACATACAAAGGGGTAGCATAGCATCAAAAGGAGAAGGAAAAAGGTCGACGCCAAAAGGGTCCGGTGCGGAAGAAGAGAGCAGAGGGAGGAGAGACAAGCTGCCGTCACACATACTTTTTTATCAGATAGTTAAATTAAATAATTTCAGTTGCATTTTTTTATTTTTGTTCCTAGACCTTTTTTCAAGTTAAATCACCAATTAATTTTTTGCGCATAATTCTTTTGCCACCCTCATATTAATCGTAGACTACTTTTTGCCGTTTTTGTTTAAATCAGTTTTTCTTTCTATCGTTACCTAATTACAATGGTGGTTCAACATGAGACATCTATTTCGTTTTTGTAATATTTAAATTAAGTTATTTTATTTAACTTTTAATCCTTTTTTTCTCGTTGTACATACAACTAGCCAAAATTCTTTTTCCAGTTCATTTGATCATTATTACATTATTTATTTTTTTATCGATCCACCCTAATATTAATTTATTTCAGACCAAGTCGTTGGCCTCGTTATTAAGTTAGCTTTCCCTTTAGTTATTCAGTTTTCCTTTTACTTAGTTATCTCCAACTCCGCACTTTTTTTGTTATCTTTCTTGCCTAGTTTCTTCTTCCTATATAATTACCCAAAACTCAATATTCTTATTTTTTTTTGCTCCTCCTTTTGCCGGAATACATACTCCCATGCTTATTGTTTTATATTTTTTTTGGTTAAAAATTCTTTTATTTAACAGTTTATTGCCCTGACCCGCTTTTGGTTCCTTGTCAATATTTAATCTTATTTGACTTTTTTGATTTAATTTTTCTTTAAGTTGATTTCATTTTTCTAGTTATTGAAACGTTTGCATACACCTTTCCCACCTTCCTTTTCCTCCAATATAGTTTTTTTGCTCTTCCCTACACCCCTTCCTCGGATCACTTTCACCCCTCCCATCCAGCATCTTCACTTTTTACCGCAAGCAAAACTTCAATACTAGTTGTTTTTACTATTTTCTCTACGTCTTAGTTAGCTGAATTTTTTTATTTTTTTATTTAATAAAACCTTTTCATTCTCATTTCCTTGTTTTTAAACGCTTAATCCAACTTTCATTTTCTGTGCACTTTTAATTCCAATATTATTGAGCCTTTTGCATTATTTTTCCACCTTCCTTTCCTAAGAAACCTTTTAACACCTGTTTTGCCTTTGTCATCTTTTTCATTTGTTCACTTCCACACCACTCCTCTCCCGCATCAGCCTTGTTTTCTTTCCCGTCCTTTTACATGCAAAAGACCCAATGTTAAGCACTTTATTTATTTTATTTCTTTTTGTTCAGACTCATCATTAAGTTCGAGCCACAAGTTCCTTTTTTTCGTGTTTTACATCTTTATTTTTCCTATATTTTTTTTCTTTCGCAAACAAAGTTAAATATTATTAAATATTTTCCGCTGTTATTTGGCTTTGATTCGGACGGCAGCCGCGCGTCCGAATAAATTCCAGCCCAAGGTTGGTTACCTTGCCTACCTACAAGTGGGCATTGGAAGAATTTCCAATATAGGAGAATTTATATGTATATATGTATGCGTGTAGATCAATCTTTTTTTCAGCAACCCTCTCTCCGCGACGCAGGCGCCTCTGTCACAGGAAAGATTGGTAAGTGCTAAAGTTTAAGGTATATTTACCAAGATTAAAAATTTACCTACGTACATATATCCAAACTCATAAGTTGGAAAGCTAAAGAAGTAGAGTAAGTTATCGGCGTACGAGGGTCGTCCGATAAGCCACGGTTTTTACTTTTAGCAAATTTCTTTATATTTTTTTTTAAATTTCGTTTAATTAAATTCTGATTGGATTTGGGATTTATTAACATATTTTGGATTACCTTGCGTTTTATTCCTTTTTATTCTTTGCGCGGTTTGATTTTTCTCAATAGTTTTTATTTTTTTTGCATTTAATTTTCAACTTAAATAAGTGTTATTATTGAGTTTTGGATTCTTGCATTTTATAATGGATTCCTATTTTTATCTTTATATTTTTTTGTCGCGGAAGTTTTCCCAACAGAGATTAGTTTAACTTCCGGGATATATATAATTTTTGTATTTTTACTTTGAAGACATCTAGGGTTATAAACTTCTTGTAAATAAATTTAAGTACTAGTTGTAAGACTATTTATAATTTTTTTGGTCCTTTTTGAACTTCTTTAAATTAAGTTTAGGCGTTAAATTCCACTTTTATTATTTTTTGCTTTTCTTTTCTTTCTCTTTATAATATTATATTAATAAATAATCTAAGTTTGTGAAATTCTAAAACGAAATTTCATCCGCGTTATTAATTTTCCTTTTTTTATGGGGTGAGATAATAACACCATGACTGGCTAAGTCAACGGTCAATTGGTGTGGGTGTTGCACTAGTGCATTAGAGGGGACGTGAATGTGAGGCGACGATGACAGACCGGACAAGTTAAGAGACATGGGACGATAACGGACAATAGACTTTTGTCAGGCTAAGGGGACTCCACTCGGTTTGCGGAGTCAAAGTGGAGTCCAAGGTCGTTCATGATCTATGAACGAGAGGGGTGGGATGACTCCACCTGACACGGACAGGCCTCCTTCTTTCACTTCCTTCCCCCTCTTTTAGTAGATATCCACCTAGGCATGAACTCTCTTTTTGTTTGTATAGCTGTAGGCAAGGCTGGTGAGCAAAAACTCACCCCACCCGACGAGCTAGCGGGCTTGCCACCATGCCACCTGCCACCTCCGCCTTGCCCCAACAGCCAGTTATACAACACAATTTGTGTGATTTTCGAAATTTTCGATATCGAAAAAGGGGGCGTGGGTATCATCCGATTTCGCCCATTTTCAATAGCAACCTACCTTGGCCAGAAAGTAACCTGTATACAAAATTTCATGCAAATATCTCAATTTTTACTCAAGTTATCGTGTACACGGACGGACAGATGGACGGACATGCCTAAATCAACTCCTCTTTTAATCCTAAGAACTTTCATATATGGAACTCTATATCTATCTCGATTATTTTGTGCCGTTACAAACAACCGTTATGTGAACAAAATTAATATACCCTTGTACTAGTACTAGTATCATCGTGTATACATAATATCGATTGCAAATCTCGTTATAGAAGTTACTGAATTCGCTTACAGATCTGCGTAGAGCTCGTACAGCTCATCGTTAAATCACCTTCCACATTCGCCGTTTTCATCACGGGAGAGAACAATAGAGCGTGATCTTCGTACTTCGAGAGAGGACTTTATTTCTCAATTGTCTAGTCAGTCCAAAGTAGCAATGGTTGAGTGGCCCTGTCTAAAGCTTCGTTTGGTTTCAAATGGTTCAGAGAGGTTTCCCTAATCTGACGAAGCTGTTGGTATTGCACAACGTCATGTCTCATTATTGGGTTGAAAAGGTGTGGTAGCTATAACTTATGTATAGAATGTATTTCCGATGTCTTACTTACCACGACTAACATATTCGAAGTCCAATCTGCAACCCAATTCTGTTAGAAAATCCAAAATTGTGGATGTACACCCAACGTCTATACTTGACCGAACAAGTGTTGGGCGTGATCTATCTAATTCGGGTTGTCCAATGTATCGTAGTTGGAAAGGGGCGTCTCTGTCCAAAGCTCGTCGAACACGTAGCATAAGAGGTGCTGTTTGTGTAGGCTGCCTTAGGCTTAGACATACTTCCAAGTCATGAAAGGATTCCGGCGATGCATCGACAGTATCACATAATCCTCGTAATCTGTGGGCAGAGATGTTAGAATTACTAGAATTTTTAAATATAAAAATAGGTAACTGTCTGTGTCTCGTTTTCGTAAAATGCGTAGAAATGTGTGAAATATTTCTACATTCCCTAGACCTGAACTCATGTAAAATTGAAAAATTTATTTACAACGTTGACATGAATGTTTAAAACAGCTCTTTTAGCAAAAATTTATTTTTAAAATGTTTTTATTAGGTCGCTTTCGTCGTTCTTGTGCCCGGATTTTTGCATTCGATTTTCAACCAACTTCCTGTTGTGTTAGGGTCTTGAAATTTTCACTACAGTTCAGGTCGCGATGACAATGCAATATTATGAAGAAAAAATTCCGATAGGTGGCGCGTGGGTCGCTATATTTTCAAAAATCGCATTTATGGTCCGATTTGGCTAAAATTCGGAACATGTATTACTCTTATGAAAAGAAATATTTTCCTTAAAAAAAATTCCGCTAGGTGGCGCGTGAGTCGTTCTATTTAAGAAATGCGAAGGTCTGTTTTCGGTGTCGATTAATTCGTTTTTCAACGAACTTCCCGTTGAAGTAGAATCTTGAAATTTTCATCATCGTTTAGTTTTCTGCCCCCACGCAATATAACAAAAAAATAATTCCGATAGGTGGCGCACGGGTAGAGATATTTGAAAAGTTTCATTTCCAGAGATTTTGCTTTGGATTTTGAACTAACTTCCCATTGAGCTGGGGTTTTGAAATTTTCACCATCGTTCAGGTTTCGCTGACAATGCATTATACAAAAAAAAAATCCAAAATATTGCTTTAATTGCAAAAGTCCCATTTATCGGCCTATCTTCCTTATTGCTATCTGAATATTTCGTACATATGCTATAATGCGCATGCTATAATGTGTTTTCAGCGCCATAAACAGCATCGAAATTTCGAATATTTCATCTGCATACATTTAGGCGCAGCCACTGTTGCACAAAGGAAAGATAATGTGCTTTATAAGACTTAAAAAAAGAATAATTTTATTCATGTAACCATAGGCACACCGCGTAATGCGTGTAAACGTAGAAAATTGCCGAAGGCGTAAATGAACTGTCAAAATTTTTATGGAACGAAGTTTACACAGATTCGGTAAACTTCCACGAGGAGTTTAGTGAGTAAACACCTCCAAAAATTACCCAATTCGATTACGCTGTTCGACATGCAGTTTTTCAAAGCAGTCAATGCACACTAGACAAAAATGGAAGAATAGATAAAAAATGGGTCAAAAATTAAATTAATAAGAATTTCATAATAAAAAGTATTCACATAAATTTATCTATATCGTTCATCTAACTGAGCTGTTAAATGTATATATTTACGCTTTCGTTAAGTTATATGGTTACATGAGTACCACTAATATGACACAGAATATCCAATTACAATCTTAGAAATTTTCACAGACTCACAACTAAAAAGTATAAAATAAAAAATAGAATAAAAAAATATTTTTAATTTAAAATGTTTTTAAAATGAACTAAAAACTGGAAAATAATTTCCCCTCTGCCTACATAGATTCTTCACCACGTAAAGCTTATCTGGAACATTTGTGAATGGGAATTCTTATAGGTATTAAATAGTACTTGGAGTTTGAAATGTATAAAAACATTTGGCGCTTGTTATATTGTGAAAAGATGTTTTTTTAGAAAAGCTCATATCGGTAATAAGATTGTTAGAAATTAATGCGAACCATCTTTAACGTGCGCCAATGTTTTTACACCTTTCAAACTCCAAGTACTATTTAATACCTATAAGAATTCCCACTCACAAATGTTCCAGATAAGCTTTACGTGGTGAAGAATCTATGTAGGCAGAGGGGAAATTATTTTCCAGTTTTTAGTTCATTTTAAAAACATTTTAAATTAAAAATATTTTTTTATTCTATTTTTTATTTAGGAGAAAAAAGCATCTCCTAAAAATCTTTTTTTTAAAATACACTATCGGAAAACTACATCCATATGTATCATGGTAAAAAAGGCGGCTCAAGAAGTAATAAGCGGCACTCGATGGCTCGCAGGATCTAAGGAATACTGTCTTATCATGACCTTAGACGTGAAGAATGCATTCAACAGCGCCAACTAGGCAAAAATTCTGGATATACTGGATCGGAAAGGCATGTCCTACTACCTGAGAAGGATCATTCGCAGCTATTTTGACGGCAGGGTGCTTGAGTATGAAACGTCCGATGGCACAGAAAAGTTCCATGTTACAGGTGACGTTCCTCAAGGATCCGTACTCGGCCCACTGTTGTGGAACATTATGTACCACATGGAGTTAAAATTATCGGCTTTGCCGATGATATCGCACTGGTTGTTACTGCTAAACACTAGACTGATTCAAAATTCCGCTTTTTTCGAAATGTTTAGGGGCTACTTCACAATCTGTTAAATCATCATGAAAAAACATGATCCTCAAAATTTTATCGAAATCGGTGATGATTTAGAGCGTGCTGAACGCGATTTTCGATTTTCACCAAATCATATAAAAAAATAAGATCGTCGTATAAAATGTTACGTATTTTCTACAAATATTGATCTAGATCAAAGGCCGGCAACTACTTTCCTGGGGAGAAAACTCCAATGCTTTAACATAGCAAGCGCTCTCTCCATGCCGACAACTGATTTAGATGCCTGAAATTTGACATATGAAACCACTGAAGACCAAGAAATCGACCAGTGAAAAAATTGTTTAAAAAAGTTAAGCTAATAACTAAGAGTTAATTAGCGAAACTTAGTTACTTCCTAACTTTTGAACCGAATAACTTTTTGCCCGAAAATTTTGGGAGAGTCTTTAACGTACCTTTAGGAAGAAGCACACAACAACAAAAACAGTGTACCATATGATTTGTTAGATTTAAAGTCCTTTTTTATCTGGGACTACGTGGGTTAAATATTGCTTTACGTATTCCTGAACGAAAAACGGGGTTGCGAAAAAAAATTATACAAAATATGAGATCGCCACTTCGTAAAAAGCTTTATTGTGCGAAAAAAAATCTGCACAAATTGCAATCCTGTTGTTGTTGTTGTTGTTAACAACAACAAAACACTCCCCGAAGGTTTTGGGAGTGATGCCGAAGTTGACAGTCCTTGGCCGGATATGACCCCGGTACGCTGCGGTACTCCCTTGCGGTACTGCCCGATTGTCGTGGTAGCGATTTGGTATGACCAGTGGAACCTTCTAGGTCATGGCATCCCTCCATCCATGAGGAAGGAGAAGATGGGTAATGAGAGGTGAAAGGCATCATATCCGTAGATCAACCATCGAGTTAGCACGTCAATTACCTATGTGCATATTAGTCGCCTCTTACGACCGGTATGCCTACCTCTGGCATATTCTAAACCCCTAACCCGCAGGGGATCCTAGATGCACTTTAATGGGAAATATGCATATTAACGCATTTTCGATCATTGTTACTAACCGTGCAGATTAACCTGCACAAATCTAAAGCAGCCTCAGCTGCCCTAAGCAGTCGTCTTTATAAAGGCGACGTAGACGTGGTCCTTATCCAAGAACCCTGGGTTAATAGCTCAAGGATCTGTGGATTGGGGGCTAAGGGGTACAAGCTCATCCGAGCTAATGAGGAGGGCAAGGTCAGAACCTGTATCTTGGTCAAGTCTGAGCTGAACACCTTTCTCTTACCCAACTATTCAAATGGTGACGTTACAGCTGCCAGCTTAACGGTCGGCAGCACCAGCCTGACGATGGCGTCGGTCTACATGCCCTATGACGCCGAAGAACCTCCCCCACAAAAGGAGGTGAAAGATCTGGTGGAAGATTTCTGCACGGGTCATCTTATTGTTGGAGCTGACGCTAATGCTCATCACGTCCAGTGGGGAAGCTCCGATATTAACGCTAGGGGCGAGTCTCTGTTTGACTACCTACTAACAACTAACCTGGTGGTTTGTAACGTGGGTAACGAGCCTACTTTTATCACTAGGTCGGCAGAAATCCTTGGGCTGAACCCTCCCAGAGGGTGCCGGCTGGTAATAGACACTACAGAAACCCCTACCCAGGGGAGTGCTAGCTAAGTTCAGAAATCAGTGCCATTGGTGCCTTAGCTCTTTAATAGCTCTGGCATATGGAAATGATTCTTGAACGTGGCCTCAAGGTGGGAACCGGGCCACACCCAGATGAAATGGTGGCCCCCCCTAATCCAGGGTGTTATGCGATTCCGTGCCCATTGGATGGTTTGCAGTCAGGGGTATCCGACTGTATTCTTACGGAGCCTCCCGGATATCGGTCCACCTCCGGGAGTAGCGGTGACTTGCTGCGGCATGGGGCTCTGTCGTAGTCGACCGTTTTCACATCCCCTTTTCACATACTTTCAGGCTGCCGAACGGTCTCATCTCAGTAGGCAGCCTACGAACCAGATATTAAATTTTTACAAATGAATAAGAACCAAGCCTCGGAGCCCTGCACGGGTAAAGATGCTGCCTCTGGCACAGGCGTTAAAAAGGCCAATACTTGTAAAACCCTGCCACAATCGGGAACCGCTAAGGTGGCACCGATCAGGCCTGCACGGCCTCATACCACTTCTCGGCCACCTGCGCAAGCTAGCAGCAGTAGGACCAAACCCCCTGAGGGCAAGTCCGAACCTGTAACAGCCGGAAAAGCTAGCCCCACTGAGGGAAAGCAACTCCCGGCTGAGCAAACGCAGGTGGCCCGTCTTACGGGCACCTCTGCTCAGCATGTGGCGGAAACCAACACCGGGTCCTCCACGGACAGAGTGAATGCCCCCGCCCATACAAAACTAACTCGTGGCAAGCCGGCTGACCCCCTAGAGGGTTCTAAGGCAAGCAAACGAGTCCCTCTCTCAGTCCGTAATCAGCGGAATCTACGCAATGCCGCCAAAATTGTAGAGAGACTGGGCAAGTCTCCCAGCGATAAGCTGACGGCAGAGCAAAAAAGCTCTCTGGCCTGGGCCAGGAAAATCATTGCGGAAAAATCAACGCGTAACACCGCAAACACCGCAAACACCGCAACCAATCCTGCCAATACGGCGCCAACCGGGTCGGATGGGCCAGCCCTTAAAAGGCAGCGGTCGACAGTACACGCCTCGAGCGTTCCTAAAAGGCATAGGCCCATAACCTCTGCCCCCTCTCCACCTGCCCTAACAAAACCGTTCAACGAGGTTGCCAAGGGCAGCATCACGCTGGCGGTTTTGAACCGCGGCCATCCGGATGGGAACATTACCCCGGACAATTGGAAGGATGTCCTGAACGGCCTTCTCAGGCAGTTCAAGGACATTATGGACAAGAATCCGGGTGCTGCTCCCATTATCCGCGATGCCGGCTGGTATCAGGGTAGGATCAAATTAGTTTCCTGCGCAGACGAGCGCTCTTGCCGCCTGTACACACTCGCCATAGCTTCGCTGGGGGAGCTGTGGCCCGGGGCTAAGCTGGATGCCGTCAGTTTGGAAGAAATTCCAAACAGACCGAGAGCTTGGGCCTGGGTCCCAGACGTGCTGGCGGAGCCTGGCGAGATTCTGGGCACCATCGCGCAAAGCAACCCGGGACTACCTTCAAGCGATTGGAGGATAGTCCGCGTGGGCGAGACAAGGGAGAAGCAACGCTATGTCGGTTTCGTCATTAGCGAGGCGTCTCTTCCTTGGCTTGCTAAATGGGATGGAGTGTTAAGCTACGGCTTCTACTCCATCACGTTGAAAGTCAAGCGGGATGGTACCCAGCGAGAGGAGCCGGAGGAGATGGAGACGAAGCCCGAGCTTCAGAGTGATGCGATGGCAGGAAACACCTTGAGTGCACTTGTTACGCTGGACTCTGAGGCAGCAGCTACCTCCATCGAGTCGGCTCCGATGAATTTGGAGGAGGTGGGCAGCGCCTCGAGTGTACCCACCTCCACCGCAGCAAATCTCACGACCCCATGCAACACCTCGAGTGTACATGAGGTCGATATCGAACTAGCACGTAGTGCTCCAGAGTCCGAGAGTGATACACTCTCTGTATCTGAGCTGGCAGGGCAGTTCTCTACCAGCATGGACGAATACCTCCTCCTGGAATCCGACCGGTCAGATGTTGGCTTCGACGATACAATCGTTGAGGTGGCATCGGGCGGGACGGAGCAGGGGGAGATGGACGTCGATGCTGAGTTTTCAGAACGGTCCTGATGGTCCGGATACTGCAAATTAACCTGCATCACTCTAAGGCAGCCTCCGCTGCGCTAATCTTACGCCTCTGCAAAACATCGGAGGCGGTTGTTCTAGTCCAAGAGCCATGGGTCGTCGGTACCAGGGTCTGTGGGCTGAATACCGATGAGTACCAGCTGGTGACGCCACCTGCAAAAGGTAGACTCAGATCATGTATTCTTATCAGAAAAACTCTTTCTTATTTTCTACTATCTCCTTTTAGCGATGATGACTTCACCTGTATCAGCCTCGAGCTGCAGGACTATACCCTCTGGCTGATGTCCGCATACTTTGCGCACGATCGCCCCATCTCTGCACAGGATAGGCTCAGCAAGGCGGTAAAGGAGGCCCAACTCAAGGGGTTTCCGATAGTCATTGGAGCCGACGCCAACGCGCACCACCTCGCATGGGGCTCAACCGACACAAATACAAGGGGTGAGTCTCTTTTTGATTTTATCATAGAAAATAACCTCTGTATCTGTAACTCTGGGGACAAACCAACTTTTGTCACCTCGAATAGGAGGGAGGTTCTAGACATTACTCTGGTTTCAGGACCTTTCTCTGACTTAGTTAAGGAATGGAAAGTTTCCGATGATAACTCCTACTCTGACCATATGTACGTAACTTTTAATCTGCTTCTGCGACCTCCGCCTATGGCGGTTTACAGGAACAGGAGACGTACGGACTGGGACCTTTACAAAGTGGTCCTGTCCTCTACCCTCCAAGAAAACGCTTCTCACGGTAGGTCTTGCCTACCGATAAGATCTGATGAAGCGCCTCTCTCAGACATATCGTTTGCTTCTCTCGGTGAGCTAGACTCACCGTCTAAGATAGACGAAGCAGTAGATCTTGTCACCAATTCTTGTAACGCTGCCTTCATAGCAGCCTGCCCGGAGATTAAAAAAAGGGGTAGAAAGAAACCGTACTGGTGGACCCCTGAAATCTCCGAGCAAAGGAAGAACAGCAGAAAACTCTTTAATCAGGCAAAACAGACAGGGATCTGGTCCCCCTACAGGGACGCCTTAAAATCTTTTAAGAAGTTAACCAGGAGGGCCAAAAGGGAATCCTGGAAAAACTTCACAAGCAATATTGAGGAAGTCTCGGAGGCAAATCGCCTACGTAAGGTCCTCTCCAAAAACCCTACTCCTCTCAGCTGTATTCGTACAGCTGATGGAGAATGGGCCTCATCTAGTGCCGAAATCCTGGATACCCTGGTCACGGCCCACTTTCCGGGCAGCACCTCTCAACCATACCTACCCTCGAACTCGCAATCTAACCCAAGGCCGTCGAGGCCCTTGGACCACATAGTCAGCAGAAAAGGAGTTAACTGGGCAATCAGGTCCTTCAAACCCTTCAAATCTCCGGGACTAGATGGTATATTTCCCGCCGAACTACAAGCAGCGAGCGATCTTATTAGTCCGCTGCTAACTCAAATCTACAAGGCATGCCTCAACCTGGCCTATATCCCCACGGAATGGACCAAGGCAAAGGTAGTCTTTATACCGAAAGGAGGCAGGACATCCTGCAATAACCCAAAGGATCTCAGACCTATAAGTCTGACCTCTTTCCTCCTAAAAATTCTAGAAAGATTGCTAGATGCCTACATTAGGCGAACGGCAAATCCAGGACTAATCTCCAACAGCCAGCATGCCTACTCCAAGGGCAAGTCCGTAGAGACGGCTCTACACGCTATCACCTCTGGGATAGAGAAGGGACTTGCTTTCAAGGAGTTTACGCTCGGCATTTTTCTTGACATAGAAGGGGCTTTTAACAACGTTCTTCCAACAGCGGTAACGAGCTCACTGCGTTCGCTGGGAGTGGAAGAGCCTCTAGTGGAGTTCGTTGAACTCCTTCTCCAAAGAAGAACCATTATTTCCGAAATGGGCAATTCTTCACTTACAAGGTATGCCAACAGAGGAACCCCCCAAGGGGGTGTTCTCTCTCCTCTACTTTGGAACCTGACGGTGAACACTCTTTTATCTAGACTAAAGCACACCGGCTGCCAGGTCATTGCCTATGCAGACGACATAGCCCTGACGGCTACTGGCAAGCATCCTTCGGTGCTTAGCGAACTCTTGCAAAATGCGCTGAATCTAACAAAAACCTGGTCTGAGGAATGTGGACTAAGCATCAGCAGTGAAAAAACTGAGATGGTGCTCTTCACCCGCAGACGCAATATACCAGATTTCACCGCCCCATCGCTGAATGGGAGGGTGATCGAACTCTCTACCGAGGTTAAATACCTTGGCGTAATTCTTGACAAAAGGCTGGACTGGAGGCGTAATATGGAGGAACGCTCCAGGAAAGCCACAATGGCGCTCTACGCCTGTAGGTCGGCAATCGGAAAAAAGTGGGGTCTTCAGCCCCACATTGTCCACTGGATCTACACGGCAGTGGTGCGACCTATACTATTCTACGCCGTCACCGTATGGTGGCCGGCTCTCGAGATCGAATCTAACAAAACCAAAGCCACAAAGGTGCAACGGATGGCAGCAATGCTTATTAGCGGTGCCCTCCCCTCCACTCCCACCAAGGCTCTTGAAACCATACTTTTTCTTCTTCCCACTGACCTGTATGGGAAATTTACTGCCAGTTGCAACGCAGCTAGGCTCAACGCACTACAACCCTGGAGGGACTGCAGGTTTGGGCATACCCAGATCCTGAAGCAACTCCCCAACTCTTACTTAAAGCTGGACTACGCAATACCACGGCCTTGCTGGGATAACAAGTTCGAAACGTGGATCCCAGAGAGAAGCGAGTGGAAAAATTGCGTGGAACCGGGAGGTCAAGAAATCTCCGTTTTCACGGACGGCTCTAAACTAGACAACAAAGTCGGCAGTGGAATCTTCTCAAGTAAGCTCGACATTAATATGAGCTTACGCCTTCCAGACCACTGCAGTGTCTTTCAGGCTGAGCTTATAGCTATCTGGGAAGCTGCTCGCTATCTGACTAACCTGCCAGTGACTAACTCTATCTCCATTTTTTCCGACAGCCAAGCTGCCATAAAATCCCTGCAAAGTAGTAAGACGTCGTCACTAGTGGCGATTAAGTGCAGGGAAGCTCTAAATAAGCTATCCGACAAGTGCAGCCTGAGTATAATATGGGTCCCAGGCCATAGTTTTGTATCGGGTAACTGCGCTGCCGATGAGCTAGCAAGGAAGGGCACCTGTCTACATACAATCACCTCCGGCAGCTGGGTGAGCCCCCCTCTAAATACATGCAAGCACTGGCTGCGTTCCCGGTTCATAGAACAAGCCGACGCAAGATGGGCCATGGAGCCGACTTGCAGAACGTCCAGGCAAATTTGGCCCAAACTTAACGAAAAAAGGTCGCAATCGGTAATTCATCTGAATCGCCTATTCATTAGCCCACTAGTGGGCCTTCTTACAGGACACTGTCTTATGGGAACCCATGGCGCTCTCATGGGCCTCTATACAAATGACTTCTGCCGCAGCTGCAGGGACGAGGAGGAGATAGAAAGTGTAGAACACTATCTATGCCACTGTCCCGCTCTGTCGAAAACCAGGTACCGATGTCTCCGCAAACACTCCTTTGGATGCCTCGCGGAGCTAGAATCTGCAAATATAGATGATTTTCTGCGCTACATCAGACAAACGCGCTGGTTTAGCTTCATGGGTGTATGAACTCCGGCCCTAAACACATCGAACCTTGTGGGATCCGTCTGTCCGTCATCACCATATAGAGTTGCAACGTATACGTTGCACTTTGTATGGGGGTGACGGGCGGACGGATCCCTTCAAGGTTTTTATGTGTTTTTGAGGCCTCCTGCCTCGACCCGTCCCAGCGGAGAGGTCGTATGTCAGAAGGTTTCTTACAAAACTTTTTGGGGGATGCGACCTTTCTGCTGGGTCAGGTAGATCTACAGAAAGGGAATTTTTAGGGCTCCTTTCGTGGTATCACAACGGACCAAACTAAGGCCCACGTGAGCCTCCGCGTGGACTGCGGAGGCAGCCACTTTAACATAACATAACATACTTTTATCACTAAAGCCCGTAGGGAGGTCATAGACCTCACTATTTGTAGCGAAAGCGCTTATGAGTGGGTTAGGAAATGGCGTGTTCTTGAGGAGCATTCATTTTCCGACCACCGGTACATAGAAATTGCCCTAGATTTTTCAGTTGAGCAGCCAGTTATGAAACGCAATCCACGCAACACTAATTGGCAGCTACATAATCAAATATTAGTTAGGGACCTACCAGTGTTACCCCCACAAGCTCCATCATCAGTAGGAGAACTGGATGATCTGGTTGCGACCTTTACAACGGCGCTCTCAAATGCCCTAGAGCAGGCTTGTCCAGTGCCGAAACCACGCGGTAAACATAGACCACACTGGTGGTCCTACGACCTGGATTCGCTCCGCAAGTCCTGCAGGAAGCAATTTAATAGGGCCAAGAGCCTCGGTACGGAGCCTGAATGGCTCGAATATAAAGTTAAACTGAGGGCCTATAAAAGGGCCCTAAGGCAGGCGAAGAGAACTACGTGGAGAGATTTCTGCACCGGGGTCGAAAAGGTCGATGATACGCCGAGACTTAGACGAGTGCTCTCAAAAACTCAAACAGCCATTAGCTATTTGCGGAAGCCTGACGGATCGTGGACTAGCACGGAAGGGGAAACCCTGGAGCTGCTATTGAATACACACTTTCCGGGGAACTTGCATGAAGCACCTTTAGCATCTGCAACAAATATGGCAGTGAATATACCCATCACGGAGGAAAGGGTAAGGCGGGCGATCAAAAGCTTTGAGCCGTTCAAGGCTGCTGGGCCAGACGGGATTTTCCCCGCACAACTCATAAACACGTTGGAAACATCGGCTAAATGGCTGGTATTTCTCTTTTCAGCCTGCCTGGCTCTCAACTACATTCCGCACTCCTGGAGAAGCGCCAAGGTAGTCTTTATTCCTAAGGCTGGGAAGGCATCACACTATGAGCCTAAGGACTACAGACCGATCAGTCTCTCGTCCTTTGCACTCAAAACCTTCGAAAAAGATTACTGTCTCGTGGCCTTCCTAGACATTGAAGGTGCCTTCAACAATATAAGCCCGGAGGCTATTAACACCGCTCTAACTAATCTGGGCATAAGCAGGTCTCTTATTGGACTAATTGATAAGCTACTAAAGGGAAGGAAAATAGCTTCTACACTGGGCACAGTTGATTTCTCACGCTATGTCACAAGAGGAATGCCTCAGGGTGGTGTTCTCTCTCCGCTTTTATGGAACCTCACTGTAAACTCGTTGCTACGAGACACAAGCTGGGGGGGCGGGAAGATAGTTGCATATGCAGACGATTTAGCTATTGCATACAGGGGCAAATTCCCACAAACCCTGTGTGACTTGATGCAAGTAGCACTGCGAGCAGTTTCCTCGTGGTCATCTCGCTGCGGACTTAATATCAACCCGGGAAAAGTGGAGCTTGTCCTTTATACTAACCGGTACAAAATACCAACGCTAAGCCTACCAGAACTAAATGGCGTGCGCCTGAACTTGGCTGACAAAGCCAAATTCCTAGGCATAGTTCTGGATAGAAAGCTTAACTGGAAGGAGAATGTCATCCAGCGCCAGAGGAAAGCGTGCATTGCACTTTACACCTGTAAAAGAGCCATTGGCAAAAAATGGGGGCTCAGTCCCAAAATCTGCAGATGGATTTACACTGCGATAATCCGGCCAATTATGCTGTATGGAGTCGTGGTATGGTGGCCTGCGCTGAGCAAGGCAGCCAACCTAAACCTGTTAGGTAAAGTCCACAGATCTAGCATGATCTGTATAAGCGGCGCGTTGAGAACAACGCCCAACGAAGCTCTCCAGGCCATTCTTGGCATTTTGCCACTCGATCTGGAAGGGTAGCGGGCAGCGGCAGCATCGGCTCTGCGTCTAAGGGAAACTTCCGGCTGGGGCGCAGGCACTACTGGACACCCCGGTATTCTGGATTCTTACAGCTTTCTCCCTCCGAGCACGGACCGTTGTGCAACCACAACAGTCGGAGATAGCTGGTTCAGAATAAACATTCCCAGCAGGGAAGACTGGGAGAGGACGGATCGGTGTCCTGCTACTAATGGCGGCATTTCCATATACACCGACGGTTCGAAGTTGGACGGCAGAGTTGGAGGAGGGATTTATTCCAAGGATCTGGACCTTGAGCTTTCCTTCAGACTGCCTGATCATTGCAGCGTCTTCCAGGCTGAGGTCTCAGCAATCATGGACGCCGCGGCTTGGATAGGGCAACGCGCTATCAGACAGAATATCGTTATTTTCAGCGATAGCCAAGCGGCAGTCAAATCCCTTGGCTCTTACTTGTTCAACTCTGAACTGACGCTCAGCTGTCGTCGATCTCTTCAGGAGATGGCCCAACAGAACCGCGTGAGCCTCACATGGGTCCCGGGACACAGGGACATTGAGGGAAACTGTAGGGCAGACGAACTTGCTAGGCAGGGCACGACCAAGCAGGTTCTTCAGGATAAAGAACGCTTAGGTATGCCCTTTGCCACATGCAAGCTAATGCTGAAGGAGCATACACTCCGACAAGCCAATGAAAGATGGCTTTTATCGCCAGGGTGCCGAGTATCCAAACAATCCTGGCCAAAATGGGATATTAAAAGATCTAAATATATTTACACCCCAAGAAGAAGGGATATATCTATATTAATAGGGGTTTTAACCGGGCACTGCCTTACCGACGATGCTGTAGGAGTTGCAAAGATGATGAGGAGGAGGAAACGGTGGAGCATCTCATCTGCAACTGCCCGGCTTTAAGCGGCGCGAGAAGGCGCATTTTCGGAGTTCCCTTCCTGGATAGCCTACGCCAGGTAGCGGAGCTGGACATAAAGGACTTGATGGCTTTCATCAAGTCATCTGAATGGTTCGAGGAGGTGTAACGGTGTCGGTTTTTAGGAGTGTCAGCCCCGGGATTCTGCTATGTGGAGAGTCCCAATAGCATTGGGATTTTCCATATGGCCGGGTCCCGGGACTGACTTTCCTAGTGTTGATGGTATCACAACGGGCCTTTTAATACTGGCCTAGGTGTGCCTTTGCGGCAGCCACTTCTACCTAACCTAACCCTACTAACCGTTCAGATTCATTGCTTGTTGTGAGGCATATGTACATTTGCATATATATTTACAATTTATTTTTTGAATCAATTTAAGTTTAGTTAGGTTGGAGAAATGAACCATACTGCATACGTTCAATAAGCAAGTGCCACTATGATAGACCTTACACGACTAATATTTATTTATTTAAAGTCGACACATACACAGAGCGGTCGACATACAAGATATATACGTATATACAAAACAGAAAGTTAAATAAGTATATATATGTAGATTATCAGAACATGTTTTATATAATATAATCTTAGTTCTAAACATACGTACATTAATATAAAATAAATATTTGACAAAAGAAAAATTATAGTTATAAATATGGTAGTAGATATCACGGAATTTCGTTGCTACACTCTCGGAATGCATTAGATTCCGATCAGCACGCTGTTGGAATGCACTAGATTCCGATCAGCACGCAGTTAGAATGCATAAAAATTCCAATCAGCATGTCGTCGGAATGCATTCGATTCCATTCAGCGAAGAAATGTGGCAGGGTATGACACCAATCGAAATATTATTTTACGTCGTTGGAATGCAATCGATTCCAATCAACTCAGTAAGTAGTAGGAAGTGTTTTACGATGAAGTCAAAATGTTTACGTTGTTGGAATGCATTCAATTCCAATCAACTCAGAGGCTGGCAGTCTAAAGGTTGGAAAGCAATCGTTTCCAATCCTTCATTACTCGATAACATATGCGTGTGCATTTTCGAAAGCGGTGTTCGCGGTTCATCAATCTGTTTCAGGCTAAATTATCAAGTATTGCATTACGTAAAAAAGCAAGAGAACATTCAATACTAATACAGCTGTACAAGTCATTGTAATATGAGCACCAAATACGCAGAGGATAATTTTTAGCAAAGTTCAGACGACAAATGGGTAAGTTGAAGGGAACATAATGTCGGGATATTCTAGCAGGCACAGCGAAATTCAAACGACTAAGAAGGTCGGACGAATCTATATCACCTGTTGTCAGTTTATGGAGAAACATTACCCCAAGTAATATTCTTCGATTTTCCATAGACGGTAAGCGTATAAGAAGAAGCCTACTTCTGTAAGGTGGAAGGTGACTATTAGAATCCCAATTAAAGCCACGAAGCGCAAATATTAAAAATTGCTTTTGAACTGACTCAATTCGGTTTATATGAATTTGATATACGGGACACCATACACAGGGTAAATCAACAGAAACTGCGCTTCACAGCCTAGTCTCTATCATTGAAAAATCTTTGGGTGAAAAGGATTACTGTCTTGTGGCCTCTAGTGGAATATGCAGACGATTTAGCCATTGCGTACAGGGGCAAATTCCCACAAACTCTGTATGACTTGATGCAAGTAGCACTGCGTGAAGTCTCGGCATGGTCCTCTCGTTGCGGACTTATCAACTATCAACCCGACAAAAGTGGAACTCGTTCTCTACACCAACCGTTACAAAATACCACCGCTGGACCTACCAGAACTTAATGGCGTGAGCCTAAACTTGGCTGATAAAGCCAAATTCTTGGGCACAGTTCTGGACAGAAAGTTAACCTGGAAGGAGAATATTCTTCAGCGGAAGAGGAAGGCGTGTGTTGCACTTTACACATGCAAAAGAGCCATTGGAAAAAAGTGGGGTCTCAGCCCCAAAATATGCAGATGGAATTACACTGCAATTATCCGACCTATCATGCTATATGGAGTCGTGGTGTGGTGGCCTGGGCTGAGCAAGGCCACAAACCGGAATCTGTTAGGTAAAGTCCATAGATCTGGCATGATCTGTATAAGCGACGCGTTAAGAACAACGCCCAACGAAGCTCTAGGCCATTCTGCCACTCGATCTGGAGCGTACCAGGCAGCAGCGGCAGCGGCTCTGCGCCTAAGGGAAACGTCTGGCGCAAGCACAACTGGACACTCCAGTATTCTAGGATCTTACAGTTCCCTATGTACAGTCACTTCTCAGAGCAGAAAACCCAGGACATCGCCATGGATCTCTGCGCAGTGGAACCACCCGGGGTTTTACCTCGGCCAAGGACTGTCACTTTCAATGTAACCCTGTTTAGTATGTTTTGTCCCATTCCGAAACTATCATCCTCCCTCCTTGCAGCAGGGCTGCAAGATATTCTATTGTTACGGGCGGGCGTTGAGCCGAACCCCGGACCAAAAGAATGGATATGCAGCGTCTGTTGCAAAAAGATATATATTAAACGGTCGCATTCTGTGCAATGCTTCTCGTGTAAGAGATGGCTCCATAAATCTGGATGTTCAGTGCTTAACCTTAACATCCACAGACCCCGTACTTTCTTTAGTACTTTCGTGGCCCCTTGTTGTTTGCGCCCTCGGGCGTCCCGCGGTAAGCGCCGTTCAAGCGCACCCCTACCACCACTTTCTAGTAGCAATACTAATAGTAATAATAATAATGTCTTAACGACTAGCAGCACATCTGCTATACCCGCCACACAAACTCCAGACTGTTGCTCGTGTCTTATGGCGTCAACATCACGCGCAGCAGCTCAACACTCTCGCTCCCACAGGAGCAGTTTAGACATGAGCAACTCCGAGCACCAGTCTCTCTCTGTTTCTATGTCATACCCCCCCTCCCCTTTAATTTCTCACGTGAGTCAGGATCAACATCTTCTCGCACCTGTACTGTTTGTCGGCAAAGATTATACACGCTCGCGTGATCGGTCAAATGCAATAACTGCTTAGGCCAATGCCACGTACATCTATGCTCTGGGCTTGCTAACAGGAACCTCTGGACGGATGCGTTCATCGCACCATGCTGTAACACACCTCGACCTACGACGCCAGCCAACCCGGTTACACCGGGTCCACAGCTAACTAGGCTGAGGCACAGCCTTGGTCTTAGCCTACCAACACCTGGTCCTCGTTCGCGCACTCTGGGCAACGGGAGCTACCTAGGCTCGCGGCAGAAAGAGAGGGAGCCCCGGTGGGGCCACTCTGACATACTTGGTTTAAGGGCTCACCGAGGTTTTTGCGTAGCGTCTGTTCACCATGAGGTGCGGCTGCAAGCGGGCGTCTGTCTTGAAGCAAGCGGCTCGCTATATAAATGTGTAAATATTTTCCAAAACCCCGAAACGGGTTGTGCGCTGGGTTTGGGACCCGCCACGTAAAAAACTTAATTCCAATGAAAAAAAATGCAAAGCCTCGGATGAGAACCCCCTTTAATGTTGACGACCCGGCAAAACGAATAAGGCATAACGATTTGGATATTAGGGCATGTACCGGGAATGTCCGGACCCTTTCAAGGGACGGTACCGCTGCCCGACTGGTTGATGTCCCCGTAGGCGCAAAGGCCGACATCACCGCCCTGCAGGAAATGCGATGGACGGGGCAAGGAAAGACGACCATCGGTCCTTGTGACGTATACTACAGTGGCCAGACACGCGGCAAAGCGCGTGGTGTAGGATTCGTGGTGGAAAAGAGACTTCGCCGCCAAGTATTAGCGTTCACTCCTGTGAACGGACGTCTCGCTGCGATCCGCATCAAGGCGAGGTTTTTCAACATAACATTTACCTGCGCCTATGCGCCGACTGAGGAGACGGACGACGCAGAGAAGGACTCCTTCTACGATAAACTTGAACAGACTTATGATCGCTGCCCACAGCATGATATCAAAATCGTGCTCGGAGACTTTAATGCCAATGTGGGCAAGGAAGGAGTCTTTGGTCCCACAGTTGGAAAATTCAGTCTCCACCATATAACATCCCCCAACGGCACTAGGTTGATGGAAGCATATCTCTCACTCATTGCGTACCGCCGCTGAGGCCACTATAGGGTTCCAGCGAGCCCGCAAGAACAACTGGTACGATGAGGAATGCAAAACTGCCTCGAAAAAAAAGGACGCTGCCTACAAGGAGACGTTGCGAACGGGCGCAACCCGCAGTGTATGGCAACAACATCGTGAGGCAAAGAAGGAAGAGAGACGCCTTTTCAGAAAAAAGAAAAGTGAGGCCGAAAGGCGTGAGTGTGAGGAGCTTGAGATGCTGGCTGACAGGAATGATGCCCGAAAATTCTATGAAAAGATCCGGCGGATGACGGAAGGTTTTAAGACCGGGGCAAGCTCCTGTAAGGACAATAATGGCGACCTGGTAACCGACGTACAAAGTGTACTTAAATTATGGAGGGAGCACTTCTCACTGCTAAATTGCGAGGGAGACGTCGAACCCGATACCCCAATCCCTGACGATGGAAAAGTCGTCCCACCACCTGACTATGATGAAGTGAGGATAGCTATATCCCGGCTCAAAAACAACAAAGCGCCTGGAAAAGACGGACTACCCGCCGAGCTGTTCAAAGGCGATCCCGCTAACCGCACCAACTACCGCGGAATTAGTCTTCTTAATATCGCATATAAGGTTCTTTCTAGCGTGTTGTGTGAAAGGCTGAAGCCCATCGTAGACAAACTGATTGGACCTTATCAGTGTGGCTTTAGACCTGGTAAGTCTACCATCGACCAGATTTTCACGATACGCCAAATCCTGGAGAAGACCCATGATAAGAGAATCGACACTCACCATCTCTTTGTCGATTTTAAAGCCGCTTTTGACAGCGTAAAAAGGAGTTGCCTGTATGCCGCCATGTCTGAATTTGACTTCCCTGCAAAGCTTATACGGCTTTGTCAAATGACGTTGAGCAATACCAACAGCTCCATCAGAATCGGGAAGGACCTCTCTGAGCCATTTGAAACCAAACGAGGCGTCAGACAGGGCGACTCCCTTTCGTGCGATTTCTTCAATCTGATGCTGGAGAAGATAATTCGAGCAGCAGAGCTAAACCGCAATGGTACAATCTTTTACAAGAGGTGCAATTGCTGGCGTATGCCGATGATATTGATATCATTGGCCTTAACAACCGCGCCGTAAGCGCTGCCTTCTCTGGACTGGATAAGGAAGCGAAAAAAAGTGGGTCTTGCCGTGATCGAGGACAAGACGAAGTATTTGCTGTCATCAAAGAAAGAATCGGCGCACCTACGCCTTGGCAGCCATGTCACTGTTGATAGTTACAAATTTGAAACTGTGAGGGACTTCGTCTATTTGGGAACCAGTATCAACACCGAAAATAATATCAGTCTAGAAATCCAGCGGAGAATCACTCTTGCCAACAAGTGCTACTTTGGACTGAGTAGGCAATTGAGAAGTAAAGTCCTCTCTCGAAGAACAAAGATCACGCTCTATAAGTCTCTCATCATACCTGTCCTGATGTATGGCTCAGATTCATGGACAATAGTCGTGTTTTTTTTATCTTCGTTTGCGTTTGCGCTTAATATTTGTATGGACTGCTAAGCGCATAACTTTATCTGCAACTATGAAATAGTTGCGGATTAAATCAATGATGCCAGATGTAGTTTTTGATAAAATCAATGATGCCAAGTTTTATGAAGTCGTTTTCATCGACTAATCGAAATGGGTTTTACCATCCCTATATAAAAAACGAAATGTCAACACAGGAAATGTAAGTATTTTTGTGTATCTTATAAAAATTCAATAAAATTAATGCAAATTCTGGCGTTGTTTTACATTTTTTACAGAAAAGAAGCAAGAAAACGTTGGACGAGAGAGGAGACTCTACTTTTTTTGCAGTGCTACAGTGCCCGAAAGGATGAGTTCAAGCACAGCAGAAAGAAAAAATATGCTTATGCAAACGTTTTGGAAGATATGATTGGACAAGGCTTTTTGGTAAGGATTTTCTTTTAATTTTGGTATTCCAAAGTTTACACATCTTTTATTTTGAATTTGTAGGACAGCACCATAACAACCCGGACGTTGGAGGCGAAGATGCGCACGCTTTTAGTAGCATATAAAAGCGCAAAGGATAACAACAGGCAGACAGGCGCTACATATTGCCCAGCCCCATTTATGGAGCAGATGGATGAGATTTTCGGACGTGAGCCGATAATCTCAAACTCACACACTATTAATTTAGGTGCAGCACAGCAAACGCCACTACCCGAACCCCGCGCACCAGATCCTCTTGGTAACTATTTCTATTATTTGTTTTATTTAGTGGTCAACTCTTAAAACACGTCCAAAAATGTCGTTGTAAGAGTTATCAATAGTCGTAGGTATTAGCTTCCTTAGGGGGAAAAACTCGTCCGAAATAGGCGGGAGAGGTATCAATAACCCTAAAGCGCTTTTTCAATCATTTGTGTCTCTGAAGTGATATTTGCAATCAAAGTATGCAATTTTCTGTCTTTTTAATGTGGTTGTTGCAATTATATATATAGGGTGCAGAAGTAAGTTCTCTGCAGAAATACTGGGGACCGCGTTGCCGGTGTTAGACCTGGGGTCTACTATGTATTGCGATGCGAAAGAAATTTGTTTCGCATTAAAAAAAAAAATGTATGTAATTTGACAGCTTGCTAATAGCATTTTCTTTGGCATCGCAATACAAAGTGACCCCCTTGGTGATGTGTTCTGCACATAAATACCACGAATGGGGTCCCCTAGTTTAGATCGGACCAGGGTAAATTTTATGTTTTTTGGCGATATCTTTTCACTGAAACAAAAAATCACTTTGCGCTATCGGATTATTGATACAGAGGTCAGAACGTGTCTTCTGATACCTCCCCCGACTTTTTGGATGTATTTTAGCAGTTTACCCTACAAGGAAACAAATACATATTTTTGTTATTTGTATGTAATCTCCAATTCTTATTTTGTTTTATTTATAGCGCCATCTTCGCTTTCAAACTCCCTGTCTGGTGGAGACTCACCCAATTCAGAGTCACTCCGCATTGAAGCCTCCACATCATCAGGTTTGTCGACATCCATCTCCCCGTCCAGTGGAGATTCATCGAACGCAGAGTCACACTGCATTGAGGCCTCCACTCCAAGAGGTTTGTCGATCTCTAACGAATATTCGTCCCCGAGCGCTCTTCCAATAAATGTTCGGAAAAGAAAGAGCGCGAAGGAAAACTATTATGAAAAAAAGTTGGAATTGAAAAAAAAATTTTACGACGATATCAAAAACATGATTCGGGATAGACTGAATTCTCCTTCAACATAAGGTGATTTTAAAATAATAAAAAATTTAAAACCTTGAATTTAAAAACCAAGTGGTAGATTTTAAGTGAATTAGTTACTGTGACTCACAGTGAATTCGATCCACTAACACTTTTTTGAAATTCGTTAAACAGGGTACTAAGATAGTATTTCTTAAAATTACTTAACACTTAAAATTAATTTTTTTTTTGTATGGAAGAAATTACTTAACACCCTCCACGAAAATAATTCTTAAAAATCAGGGAAAGTTTTGAGCTACTTCTAGCTTACACACTACTATAGTGAAATTGACTGGCCTACAAAACTGCGTACTCAGAAATTCGGTAGAAATTCTGCCAAAAAAGTTGGAAATTTTGATGAAATTTTGAAAAAATCTTCTGAACTTTGTGCAAATTTTTCAAGAAATTTTTTTTTGGTTTCTGTTATATAATTTGCTATATTTTAATTAAAAAATTTTAGAAATACTATCTTAGTACCCTGTTTAACGAATTTCAAAAAAATGTAAGTGGACCGAATTCACTGTGAGTCTCTGTATTTAAAATTAAAAGGTTAAGAGTAGATTAAGTAAATAAAAACCAGAATTACTTTTTTTATTAGCTACAAGTGAATTTATTAATTAAAATACGAAAACATAAATGTACATATGTAAATTGGAAAATAATGAATTTGAGAATTTAATTTTGTCATAATTACTTTTTTTTATTAGTTAAGGCAAGTGACTTTAATAATTGAACTATGAAAACATAAATGTACAAATGTAAATAGGAAAATAATGAATTTGAGAATTTAATTTTGTGATAATTAGTTGAATTTGAAGGTATTTTAAAAGACTTCATTGAGAAAAGATTTAAGAAAATATGTATATAAGTAAATGAAAACAATAATGACAATTGAATTTATGATTTAACTATGAAAACAGATGTACAAATGTTAATAGGAAAATAATGAATTTGAGAATTTAATTTTGTGATAATAAGATGAATTTATTTATGTTGTGATAATAAGATGACTTTATTTATGATGTGATAATAAAATTAATTTATTTATGTTGATTAGCGATGGCTGCGAACTTGAAGTTATTTAAAAAAACGTCATTAAGAAAAGATTTAAAAACATAGAAAGTTAACAATTTAATTTAAAAAAATGGCATTTATCTATATAAGAACCATGAACTAAATAAAAACAGCTACTTATGAACTAAATTCTCACATTATAATCATGTTATACAGAACCTGTTTTGTGACAGCTTCTAAATGAAAATATAAAAAACTTGAATTTTAATAAAGTATACAATACTTGTATTTCAAAATCAAAATATATTACAAAGGTGTTGATTAATGTGTCTGCAAGCAATTGGATTGATATTTGTATGGAGTAATCGAGTGGACCGATTCAAGGCCGTAAACCAGAGTGATTCCGGGTCATATGGAAATAGTTGTTCAAGGTCATTAAGATAAAAATAAGCTTTCAATATTTTGTTTAATTTATATATTTTTTATTTTTATGATGTGACACAAGAGTTAGTTATTATGGTAAAGATAATTATATAATTCATCTCTTCGACTTAGTTCTGGACTACCAAAATTAACCATCTCAGACCTAAAATTTAAGTCCACTTGTTCAACATTTTCTTCTTCTCCGATATCGTCTTTTATAATGCATATGTTATGCATTACACAAATACTAGATATTAGATTCGTAACCGCATTAAGATCAGTATGCTCAGTAAATTTTAGCAAATGACGGAACCGTGTTTTGAGCAAACCGAATGCGTTTTCCACTGCCACACGAGTATGAGAATGCCGCTGATTGAAACTTCTCTGAGATTCAGTGAGGTGTCCATTGTCTTTAAATGGAGGCACTAACCACTTTGTATTAAAGTATTCGGAGTCACCAAGTAAAAAAGTGGAATTTGGAAACATTTCCTCATAGTTTTGTTCTGCTCGTGCGAATAGCGACGACCTTCTAAGAACACGACTATCGTGCAAAGAGCCTGGTTCGCCACAGTATACATCCAAAAACTTTTTATCGGCATCTACAACAGCTTGCACCACCAAACTATAATTTTGTTTTCTATCAAAATAGTTTTCTTTTCCAATATGAGGTTCTTTAATCGATATGTGTGTGCAGTCTATTGCGCCAATAACGTTGGGAATTTGTCTTTTTTCGTAGAATTTGCCACAGGTTCTTGTTACTTCATGATCTTGTGGCCATTGGATATACTCATGGCTAATAGTTATTAACCAAGCACTAACGCGACGAACAATTTGCCACGCTGTTGATTTGGTTACCCCAAATAAATTTCCGAGTTGTCGAAAAGTTATTGTGTTGCTTATGTACCACACGTAGATATATATGGAGCATTTCGGGCTTACCTTTGACCTTCCAGCATATGAGCAGCTTAATCCTGAAGGACTCTGAGAGAATCTGCCTGTAATTCAAGTTATATACTAAATGTTTTCCAAACCATATACTTTTTGACAAATTACCTATTAAGAATTCGGCAGTACCGCGCAGTATTCGCATGTGTGACTTAAAATCTTTGTCATTCATTGCGTCAATTGTTTCAACAAAGTTTACGCATTTTGGATGCACGTTGTCGTCACTACCGGAATCTTCATCTGAACTAGAAGAAGTTGCCTCGTCGGCTAGCTCAGCTATTTCTAGAACTTCGTTGATATCGTGCAATAGACTTTCGGAATTCTGAAAACAATTAAGATGTATTTATTTAGAAATATGTATCATTAATTTACTATTTAAAAACACTTTACTTACCGCTTGCATTTTTCTCTTCTTTTTGGTAAACAAATAAAATAAATGTGTATCAGTTATGTCAAAATTGACATTTGTGGCACAGTGCTACCAACATTTTTTATTTTTTTGACATTTGTCGGGCAGTGCTGCCAAGTAGTTGTATGGGTTATGCACAATTGTCGATGACCGTTTTTTTTTAATCGCAAACGCAGATGTATATGCGTGTAAAAAAAAACACGACTAATGTCAAGAGAAGATGAGATGGCCCTTGGAGTATTTGAGAGAAAAGTTCTCCGGAAGATTTATGGCCTATCGTCGCCTGAATTCGGCAGCAGAGGAAGGGGGAGGCCTCGACTGTGATGGAAACAACAGGTGGAGGATGACTTGAACTCCCTTGGGGTTTCCAATTGGCGTCCGTTATCGCTAAAAAGGAATGACTGGCGTGCTTTGATACGAAACGACCAAAATCGCTTAGGCGGTTAAGCGCCAATAAATGATGATGATGGAAAGACCGTCATAGAGTAACAGGAGGTCTGGGAGGTAGTCTAGCGTTCATAACGCACAACTCTGTACAGTATCATCTATTTGATACCGACATCGAAGGAACGGATGATATCTTAGAAAGCCAAGGTATTACTATCCGTACAGGAGATGTTGATCTGCAAATCATTAATATCTACATACCCCCTGTCTCAAGTTGCCCCACCGGCTATCACCCCGACATTAGCTTGCTATTACGACGAGATAACCGCGTGATCCTGGGCGACTTCAATGCGCACCACGACATGTGGCACTCAAACTTGCCAGCAGACAATAGGGGGCATGTACTTGCAGAACAAATAGATGATACGGCTTTCTGTACATTGAACGGAGACGCCCCAACGAGAGTATCGGGTAACTGCTATAGTTCGCCAGATATTTCTATCGTAAGTGCAGGACTATTGAACAACACCAATTGGCGACCCATACTCACGTTGGCGTCTGACCATCTCCCAATAGTCATTACCATCGAACGACCGACGGACTTTATTACACCTGAGCATGGTACATATATTAACTTTACCAAGGCGGACTGGGACAGTTTTCAGACATATACGGACGAATCCTTGGCTGCTCTATCCATTCCTACGGACGTACGCAAAGGCGAACGAGACTTCCGCAACATCATTGACTCGGCCTCTAAACGCTTCATTCCTGCGGGTCGAATATCTCAAATAAGACCAAATTTCCCCGCGGAGGCAGCGGCCATGGCTAGAGAAAGAGATGAAGGTCTCAATCCCGCAGACCCCCGTATAAAGGATCTCAACGCGGAAATTCGTAGGTTGGTCGATAAACATAAACTGGCCAAATGGAAACAACACCTAGAGCAATGCAACCTCTCTGATGGTGTTGGCAAATTATGGACTACGGTCAAAGCTCTATCTAATCCAACGCAACACAAGGATAAAGTAGATATTACTTTCGGTGATAGGGTGAAGAAGGACCATAGGGGATGTGCGAACTCCTTCTGTAGACAATTTGTACTACATTCCCCGTCCGATAGAGCTAAACGTAGAACCATGCGACAGGCGCGTAAATATAACCAAAACACGCCCATTGTCATCACTGCCTCAGAGGAAGCCATCAGACAGGCTAAGCCCTCAAAATCCATCGGCCCCGACGGCATTGCCATGAAGATGCTGAAACATCTAGGCCAGGAGGGACACAAATACTTAGCGGCTCTATTCAGTCTTTCACTGAACACTTTCGTCATTCCTGAAATATGGAAAAAGGCGAGAGTGGTTCCATTACTAAAACCTAGAAAACCGGCAAACATAGGCGATTCATATCGTCCTATATCACTTTTGTCGCCGGTAGTGAAGACGCTAGAGTCCATTTTGCTTCCGTATTATACTGCAAATCTGCACCTGGCTAGTCATCAACATGGCTTCCGTAAGCTGCACAGCACCACCACCGCACTCAATTCCATTACAACTCAAATAAATAGCGGCCTAAATCAAAACCAACCAAATCACAGGACTGTGTTAGTGGCACTTGACCTGTCGAAAGCTTTTGACACAGTCAACCATGCCACTCTCATACAAGATCTGTTTGAGACACAGATACCTGATGGTTTAAAAAGATGGACCGCTAATTATTTGAGTGGACGGCAGGCGTCGGTTAACTTTAGAAACGCAAAATCAAAACCTAGACGTATTAGACAGGGGTTGCCACATGGTGGTGTCCTATCCCCGACACTGTTTATTTTCTATCTATCGAAGATGCCCCCACCACCAGAGGGCGTCTCCGTCGTTTCATATGCCGACGACTGTACAATAATGGCGACGGGGAAGGGCCCCTATACTGATGAACTCTGTACGAGAATCAATGGTTACCTCTGCGACCTTTCCAGGTTTTTCACTGAGCGAGATCTGACAATATCTCCGACAAAATCAACGGCGACGCTTTTTACGACATGGACGCACCAGGTGAGAAATGAATTAGACATTTTCGTTGATGGCACTAAGCTACCTACTGTCAGCCACCCAAAGTTATTAGGGATGACACTGGATAATACTTTCTCATTTGCTGGTCATGTGTCTGCAATGGTCTCAAAGGTACGTGGTCGCAACAAGATCCTCAAGTCACTTGCCGGCAGTACTTGGGGAAAAGACAAAGAAACGTTGCTGACTACATATAAGGCCATTGGCCGACCAGTCTTTGACTATGCTGCGCCCATATGGTCGCCTAATGTACATAACACCAACTGGACGAAGTTACAAGTCTACCAAAATACTGCCATCAGAACTGCTACGGGATGTCTCCTCATGTCTTCCGAGTCTCACCTCCATCAGGAGGCAAAACTGCTCAATGTAAAAGAGCATGCGGAAATGCTGAGCAGGCAATTCCTTCTGAACTGCCACAAGCCAGCACATCCAAACCGTCATCTTTTGGACATAGATCCACCCCCGAGAGACATAAGGAGACATCTCCGTAAGCACTGTGATGAGATCCGGCATCATATTACCTTGCCGTTTGATCTGCAGAATCATAGGCGGGCTCTAACCGACATCCACACCAAGTCGGTAGACACTTTTGTCGGATCTCTACCTGTGAATCCCGTTCTGAACAGTCCTCCACCGGATATTGCTGAAGAAGAACGCACCTTACCAAAGGGAGACAAGAGTGACCTTGGCACAGCTTAGGTCTGGATATAGTGTAAGGTTAAACTCCTACTTATCCAGACTTAATGATACAATCTTAAATACATGCCCTGCATGTGGTAGGACCCCCCATGATACTCTACATATCTTCAATTGTTCATCTGAACCTACTCTTCTAACCCCTCTGTCCCTCTGGACAAACCCTGTTGAAACTGCACGTTTCCTTGGACTCCCCTTAGAAGAGCTTGATGAAGATCTTCGGAATGATCATACACTCTAGACAGGGCAATGCATTGTTAACAACAACAAACAACAACAGGATCTTACAGTTTTCTCCCTCTGAGCACAGATCGATGTGCGGTCACAACAGTCGGAGACAGCTGTTTCAAAACAATCATTCCCAGCAGGGAATAATGGGAGAGGATGGATCGCTGCCCCACTACTAATGGCGGCATTTCTGTTTACACTGACGGCTCGAAGCTAAACGGCAGAGTTGGAGAAGGGGTTTATTCAAGGGATCTGGAACTTGAGATCTCCTTCAGACTACCTGATCACTGCAGCGTCTTCCGGGACACAGGGACATTGAGGGAAACTGTAAGGCAGACGAACTTGCAAGGCAGGGTACGACCAAGCAGGTTCTTCGGGATAAAGAGCGCTTAGGTATGCCGTTTGCCACATGCAAGCTAATGCTGAAGGAGTACACACTCCGTCAAGCCAACGAAAGGTGGCAAAAATCCCCAGGGTGCCGGATATCCAAACAAACCTGGCCAAAATGGGATCATAAAAGATCTAGAGGCATTCACGCCCTAAGAAGGAGACAAATTTCCAAATTAATAGGTGTTCTAACTGGGCACAGCCTTATTTATTTATTCATTATTACGGCTTTTCAGGCCTAAAACTTAAAATTAAAACATTTTTAATGTACTTAAACTTAAATAACTTAAAAAAAAAAACTAATGGCGGCGATATACCAACAGGTTATCATAACCTCTAACGAGATTTTTAGCCGAGCTTCTCTTTCCAAATTGTGGTGTGTTGCTTTTGAGTTTTTCCTACAAGTTGGCGGGACCTACAGTTTTTTGCCGACTCCGAACGGCACTTGCAAAGCAAATGAATTTTTTGCTGAGAAGCTTCTCATGGCAGAAATACCCCCGGAGAGTTTGCCAAACTACTGCTGAGGGGCGACCCCGTTTAGAAAAATCGTTTTTCTAAATAATTTTTGATGTTACTTTTGCCGGGCATCGAACCGCGACGACTTGGTGTAGAAGGCCGAACACTTAACCGCTACACCACCTTATATAAGTATTATTATGTGCTGTCAGAATGCACGGGATTCCGATCAGCACTCGACGTTGGCCGTTTAACGGACCAGTTTTGGAAAATTTATAATTATTGCTGTCGGAATGCACACGATTCCGATCAACACTCAACATTGGCCATTTAATGGACCAGTTTTGGTAACATTGTTATTTCGAGGCTTGGTGGTATCACAGCGGGCCTTCCAAAACTGGCCTAAGTGTGCTTCTGCGGCAACCACTTGAACCTAACCTAACCTAAATGTAGTTTTGGTAATTGGAGTTGCGTTGAAGTTAAAATGGCAAAAACGTACCAAATTTGGAGGTTGCGTACCAGAGAAAATATGCGTACCGGAACCGCGGTGTTCAGTCTCTGCCAGCATTTGATCTGTAACAGCGTTGTATTTTCGATATACTATCTCTATTTTCAATGTTGTTGACCATTTTATGCTGGGTGCGCCACATCACCCCCCCCCCCCCCCCCCCCCCCCCCTTACTGGAAAAAGAAAACGTACCTTTCGTCCCGCTCGCGTTCGATATTCTTCGGGTGCTGATGATGAAGTTTGGCTTTCATTTTGCTTGATTCTGTATGCAGCTTTCAATCGATCGATGCTGACGTTCACACGTTAACCATTAATATCGACTGTGAAATATTTTTCTTTTCGTTTTACAACAGGAAAACGAAGAGAGTCTTCATAGACCATTTCAGCCGATTGAAGACCTTCCTGGTACGCCGATCGATAGCCCAATAATATTATGGGTATTATATCGACCCATTGTTCTGTTTGATGTGCCTTGATGCTTTAATGCAAGCATCGGCGTCCCATAGACCTTAAGATCAGTCAAACATGTTGGATTCGTCACACAGACACGTTGCGCTCTTTGTTTACCAAATGATTTAGTCGTCGCTGGGCAAGGGGCGAACCCACATCGCGTGAGGGTGTCGCCATTTTGGTCAGCGAATGGTAAAAATATAGTTCGGACGATCACAGCCGTGTATAAGCGTTCTTACTGATACACCTGCATTTAAAAATCTGCCGACCCATGCTTTAAAGCTCGATGCCAACGCTCTATTCTGCCGTTTGCCACCGGATGATATGCCGTGGTTCTCAGATGTTGTATGCCCAAAATATTGCCAAGTTCACGGAACAAGGAAAATTCGAGCTGCCTTTCTTGATCAGTAGTGACTCGGAGTGGAACGCCAAATCTACTGATCCAATTCGAATAAAAGGTGTGTGCTATTGACTCGGCCGAGATATTTTCAATAGGATACGCCTCTGTCCATCGTTTGTAGCGATCTATGCATGTAAGACAAAACCGAAATCCCCTGCAAGGCGGTAGAGGTCCGACTATGTCGATATTGACATGCTCAAAAGGTTCATTAATTTTTGTAGACGACGGGGCCCTATTATGGCGAAAAAAGTTTGTGGCAGACACGCCCTGCTCCACTGGCGAAAGTCTTTTCTTAGATTAGGCCATACGAATTTTTCTGCCACGAGTTTTATTGTCTTTGTCGCTCTCGAATGGCATATGTTATGCACTGACATAAAACCTATTACTCGAAATGGCTCTGTTAGAAATGGACGAATCTTATCTGTGCTTAGGTCACAACAAATTATGGTGTTAGAATTGTAAAATGAAAACGGCTTCAAGTCTAAACCAGTCGTATTATGTTTTATTAGTTGTTGTAGCTCTTTATCGTTGCGTTGGCTATCTGCTAATTTGTTGTAGTCAATCAGCTGATTGACATGCAGCGCTTCAACACGAGACGGCATCTGCGACGATATTTTCTTTCCCTGACAGGTAGCGAATATCCGTTGTAAATTAACTTAAAAAATCAAGATATCTTATTTGCCGTGGTGATGCTTTTTCCAGCTTTTGCTGGAATGCGAACTGGAGTGGCTTGTGGTCCTTGAATAAGCAAAAGCTTTGACCTTCAAGCATGTGTCGAAAGTACTCCCGATCGTAAGTACTGTAGAATTGTTGTGCGATAGTGAAACGCTCTGAATAGAACCCGAGCGGTTGCCCCTCATTATTCTCTTTTTGCTGTAAAACGGCGCCGAGGGCATTGCTGGAGGCATCTACTGTGAGAGACAAAGGCGCGCTAGGTTTTGGGAAAACTAAAGTAGTTGCTTCAGCAAGTGCTTTTTTGCTTTGCTGAAAGGCAACAATCGCTTCTTTATTCCATATAACTTTGGAAGTGTCTTGCTTTTTGTTGCTCTTTATTAGCAATGCAAGTATGCTTTGAATCGCCTCAGGTCGCAAATTCTCGTAGGTAACTCCAATTAGTTAATAGCTTTAACTCTCTCAGCTGGTGGCTTAACACCGTCTTTGTGGACTACATAACCTAAAAACAACACTTGTATGGGTTTATTATAACAGTATACTCACGCAATATCTTGAATACGGTACGCAGATATTATCGATGCTGGTTTTCGTCTTTCGATGCAACTAAAATGTCATACAGGTAGGCCCATGATGCGAAATTGAGTCTGTTAATACGTGGTTCATTAAACGTTGAAATGTCTGGCTGGTGTTGCGAAGTCCGAAACACATGAAAACAAATTCGAATAACCCAAACGGGGTTGTAATCGCCGTTTTCGGAATGTCTACCGGCTGTACTGGCAATTGATGATACGCAGCGCAAGTCCATTCTTTTTTCGGACCATATGAAGCGGACTCGCCCAGGGGCTTCTCGATGGACGGCAAATACCCGCATCGAGAAGTGCCTGAGTTTCAGCTTTCGCGGCCTTGAGTTTATCCGGTGCTAAGCGCCGGGGTTTTGAAAAAAATCGGGGGTCCTTTAGTAATGATATGATGAGTCACGTTGTGCGCTAAATTTTGTTTCGTAATATTTGCCTGCGCGAGGTCTTTAAATTCAGACAATATGTCATGAAAAGGCATATCGCTATTGATGAACGATCACCTCCCCTTATATCTATTTAATGTTTTAACGGCGCAAAGTTGCGACGCCGTGGTTGTACTGTTTATTAACTTACGATTATGCACGTCGTAATATCGGTTGCGATACCTCAGATATAATGAAATTCCATTGAAATGGTTTTCTTAAACCTAGATTCAAACATAAAAGGCGTTCTCCGAAGATTTGTATAGCTGTATTATATGCAGTGTATAGAAACGTATTTGTGGCGGGGTTTCTACGATTTGCAGATGTTGGAGGTATCACGTTAACTTCTGCCCCAGAGTCGACCAAAAATTTTATTTTGCTGTCTTGATCAACAATTAAAAGACTGCGGTTTTTTGAACGGACCCTGTCACACACCGCCGTTTGTGCTAGGGGTTTCGGTTTAACGACTGTGAACAGGGGGCTCGGCATTAAGTTGCCTTTTCGCCAAACGTTTTATGATACCAACATATTGTGTCGTCTTTGTGGGGTGTACTCGAGCGCTTTCGAGATACAGAGCGTCGTGTTCGCCGGCTACGTTGTTGTAGCTGAGTTTTCAATTCGGCTACCTCTTTAGTTAATGCCGTTATTTTTTGTGCCATGTCCGACATGTCATAGTCGCTTTGTGATGCTACCGCGTGTATTTGTGGGCCGTCGCTAACCTCAATAATTTCATCGGCCAACAATGCAACTTTGTCAAGCGGCTTGGTGCTAATGGGTATGATAGAGCGCCGTTCTGCGGTAATCTGTTTAACCAAATCGATTTCAACATGCTGTCATTCATTTCGGTCGCTGCAAATTAACGCATTTCGTGAAGCAAATGTGACGGTCTCATGTCCCCCAGCTCGATTTCCTTAAAAGCCGCAACTCGGGCTTCGCATGCCAAAACGGTGGAATTTTCACTGTGACAAGGGCTTTTTCATTACCACTCGCTGTAGCAGGTGTTCCTACTGCGGACATTGTTTTCGTCTCCGAGTGTTGCTGTGACTCTTTTTCATCTCCAGATGTTTAGACCATCGGTCTAAATATATCGGTCGCTCCTCGTACCAAATCAAAGTATCTGCCGCGCTATTACCTTTTTATCTTTTCGCCCGATAACAGCTCTTACCTCTCCGAATACTACGAAAGTAGGCATTCGACGGCGGTACAGAGCTGACTTTTATCTGAAGGCTTTTTCACTTCGTTTCCGATTATACGAGCACCAACATCAGCCACTCCAGGTAAGATACATAATTTCTAATTTTCCACAAGTTCCCTAAATTACGTGATATATTTGTATTGCCAACACGCTATTAATCGTACACATTAAGTCTCCGAATAATTAATTGTGTACCTTTATATTCAATAAAACTACCGATTGTATTTGGTTTCTTCGAAATACAAGTGTTGTTTATTTATTAACTCTTTGCACTTTCTTTCTTTCTTTTTCACATTTTTTACGTGCGAGCAAATCCCGCCATTGCCATTGACCGCACGTAACATTGTTTAATTTTTAATTATAAGTGGACTGTAAATTTATTTTTATTGTTGTTACTAAGTAAGGGTGAGCTGAATGACACTCAGCATTAGGCTCTGAGACAGACATCTGGATGACTGCTCATTTTACCCACACTTCATTTATTTAGGGACTAGTCGCTTCCAAAAGCTTTTATATGCATCGTTGTCATTAGGGGCTTCGATCCCCTTCGAAGCGTATGCATAGGAGGATAGCATAGTGTTAAAACCACGATTTGTTGAAGCGGCTATAAACTATGTATTCCGAAAATTCAATAAACTATCTGCAAATTACATTGGTATGTAATGCCGAAGATATGAAATGAACGAAATAATCATAGCTTATGCCGCGTAAACATACTCCCCGCCCTAGACGGCTTAGTCGTTGTTGAAGGCTCCTTCAAGGTCTAAGAAGACCACGAGACAGTACCTTTGCATACAGCGATTTGTCAATAACAGAAACTAGGCTGTGAAGCGCAGTTTCTGTAGATTTCCCTTTGGTGTATGCATGCTGATAGCTAGAGATAAGGTTGCTATCAATAGTAGAGGAGAGGTAGTCATTTATTATCCTCTCGAAGGTTTTGAGTACAAAGGACGAGAGACTGATCGGCCTGTAGTCCTTGAGCTAGTAATGGGGCGCTGTATAGAGAAATACCAGCCATTTGGCTGATGTCTCCAACGTGTTTATGAGTTGTGCGAGAATAATCCCGTCTGGCCCGGCAGCCTTGAACGGTTCGAAGCTTTTAACCGCCCACCTAACCTTTTCCTCCGTGATGGGTATGTATACAGCCAGGTTTGTTGTAGGTGCTAAGGGTTCCTCATGCAAGTTCCCTGGGAAGTGCATATTCAAGAGCAGCTCTAGGGTTTGCCCTCCGTGCTGGTCCAGGATCCGTCAGGTTTGCGCAAATAGCTTGTGGCTGTTTGAATTTTTGAGAGCACTCGTCTAAGTCTCGCTGTATCGTCGACATTTTCGACCCCAGTGCAGAAATTTCTCCACGATACTCTCTTCGCCTGCCTCAGAGCTTTTTTGTAGGCCCTGAGTTTAACTTTATATTCGAGCCATTGAGTCTCCGTGCCAAGGCTCTTGGCCTTATTAAATTGTGTCCTACATGATTTGCGGAGCGAGTCCAGGTCGTAGGACCACCAATGCGGCCTATGTTTACCGCGTGGTTTTGGCATTGGGCAAGCCTGCTCTAGGGCATTCGAGAGAGCCGTTGTAAAGGTCTTTACCAGATCCTCCAACTCCCCTACTGATGAGGGGACTTGTGGGGGCAGTGCTGGTAAGTCCCTAGATAGTATTTCATTGTGTAGCTGCCAGTTAATCTTACGTGGGTTGCGTTTCATAACCGGCTGCTCAACAGAAAAGTCTAGAACTAATTCTACGTACCGGTGGTCGGAGAATGAGTGCTCATCGAGAACGCGCCATTTTCTGACCCACTCATATTCGCTGCAAATAGTGAGATCTATCACCTCCCTACGGGTTTTAGTAATAAACGTAGGTTCGTTACCCACGTTCCAAACTACCAGGTTAGTTGTTAACAAATAGTCAAACAACGACTCTCCTCTAGCATTGATATCGGAGCTTCCCCACTGGACGTGATGAGCATTGGCGTTAGTTCCGATAATAAGATGACCCATGGAAAAATTTGCCACCAGGTCTTTTTCCTCCCTCTGAGGCGGAGGTTCTTCGGCGTCGTTGGGCATATAGACCGACGCCATCGTCAGACTGGTACTGTAGACTGTCACCATTGGTATAGTCGGGCAAGAGGAAGGCGTTCAGCTCAGACTTAACCAAAACACAGGCTCTAACCCTGCCCCCCTTGCTGGCTCGGATAAGCTTAAAACCCTTAGTCCCCAAATCGCAAATCCTTGAGCTGTTGGACCTGGGTTCTTGGATGAGGACCACATCTACGTCGCGTTTAGAGAAACGACTGATTAAAGCAGCCGAGGCTGCTTTAGATTTGTGCAGGTTTATCTGAATCACCACCAACATGAGAGCGCTCAGACTTCCCTGCCACCGCCGTATCGTCGAGTTCCACCTCGTCTGGAGGCTTATCTTTCAACGACGATTTGTTCACACCACGATTAGGCGTGGCAGAGATCCTACTAACTGTGGCAGTATCAACATTGGTGCGCTCAGGAATAGCTGAAATCACTGTGGCGTTGAGGTCTTCCCCGTCCAGCAGGCTGTCTCCCATCTCCGAGCTGTTCACTGCTCCTTCTCCATTTGACGTGGCAGATGCCATACTTTCCGAGTCGGACATCTCCGACTCCTCTTCCGGCACTGCCATGTCCGAGTCTGCGCTGTGCATCGCCGCGGTAAACGTGGATCACGATCTGATCCATGCAGTAGTGCTCTCGTCCATTGCACCGTTTGAGGGGCTCGAGTGCCTCCTTATTCAAGATGAAGACCAGATTGACACCCCAGTCCTGCGTCGGGAGAGACGGGTTCATGATCCTCAGCATCCTGAGAATTCTCTCAGGTTCAGCAGGGGTAGCAGGAATCCACGCTCTTGCCCTTGGCCGAGCTGGGATGTCCTTCCAGTCGACAACCTCGATTCTTGCCCCTTGGTAGATCTAACCCAGTCTTGCAGCTGCTACCTTGTACAGTGCAACAGTTTTTGCATCCTCGCAAGCGAATACCTTGATTCGGCGCTGGTGCCATCCCGCATCATAACCCATCGGCGGGGCACCCGGAGATTCATCCATAATGTCGAGAAGGGCATTACCGATAGCGTTCCGGACGTACCGCCACTGGTCCCTAGGGATGGCCCAGCTTTCGTTACCTCGGTCAATGACGCCTATGAGGATCCTGTCCTTAGTCACTTCAGCAAAGCTGAGTTTACCCACTACGGGAGCGTGTTGCTGCCGCTTCGGATGAGGTTTTAAATCCACGTCCGATCTGTGGCGTTTGAAGGGATTTCCATTAACCTTCTTTGGCGCGTAATCGCTTTGGAAGTTCGGTAAGATAGCTTCAGCCATCTCCACCGTCTTTCTAGCATTCGGCGATAGTGTCTCTTGTGAAATACCCTCGTATTTCTTCAGGATCCTTGCGGCCGCTCTTTTGTCCAAGTACTCAGAGCGACTGGGAGATGTCTTTTGGGGTAAATTTCGATCCGTAGTTTCCATCGCGGTCGTTCCCTTATTTGGATCTCTGGGGCCAGGTCGTGAGACCACTGAAACAGACGTTGTTAAACACTTGGTTTCGGTACCGGCACTTAATGGGGCTTTAGCATCAGCCGTTGTTGGCTTCACTGTGTTTGTACCGGTACTTACCTTGGGGATTTCCCCCTTATTATCCAGAGCTAATCGACCCGTAGTTACCATCGCTGTCGATCTCTCGGCTGATAAAGAAATGGAGTTTGTCCTCCGACGTTGCTTTCTCGCTTGCTCTAGCATTTTCCTCCTCTGCTGTGCAGTATACATTGTTGTATCTTTAGTTTTAGGGTTTTTATTACTATTTTTCATCTTGTTCGTACGACCCCTATATTTAATTAACAAATTTAAGGAATACAAAATGTGCAGTTTGCTGATCTACGTAAGGCGTATGAAGGACACACGAGAATCCGGGAAGAAAAGAAATATATTAAAATGTAATGAAAGAGCACGATAAGCAAACGATCGTTTTCTCTTGCTTTCTTATTGAAAATTTAAAAGCACAAGCAAAAGAAATCGAGAGACTTTCGATATTGCTGCTGCCAAGTCTGAAAAGCGAACTTCTTAGCAGCAGTAAAGCTATAATAAATTCATTCTACATATACATATTTAATAATATTAACGGCAACTACAGAAACATAAAAAGTGGGAAACACAATTATTATTCAATAGAGTAAAGGCAGTAGTGGTCGGACACTTAACTCTTTTTCGTACTTCAAAAATTCATGTCTCCCTTAATATACGGAATTTCGACACAAAATAAAGTTTTTATGATTATGGAGATGTTAAAGAATCATTTAAAAAAATAAATTTAAAAAAAATTTAATTATTTTAGATTAATTAAAAAATGCCAGTTTGCGCTAGTGCGCGGATATTATTCTTAGTTGTCGGACTCTAGTGTTCGGACACCGCAAAAATCAGTATAATACTATATATTTTGAAACAAAGACGGTAATTTATTGAGAAAACCCAGAAAAAAAAATATATATTTTAAATAAGCTATCTTAAAAATAAAAATAAATATGTATTTTAGGGGTGTACAAAGTACTCAGCCGATTTTTATGAAGTTTTCACAGTAGATTCTTCGGCTCACTAGCTATAGTATAGGCTATATATATTTTTGGAAAAGAGGCGGGGACACGCCCCCAGAATATATATAAGCGAAAGATTTTGGTTTCAATTAATTATGTTTGGATATATGTATGTTAGATTTAATCAAGATTTTCACAATTTTAGATAAGTGAGATATGCCATGTAATGGGGTGTGGCTGCTGTGCGACCTTGCCCAATCCCGACTCTTGCGTCCTCGTTCGTACACTCTGGGCAACGTGAGCTATCTAGGCTCGCGGCAGAAAGAGAGGGAGCCTCGGTGGGGCCACTCTGACATACTTAGTTTAAGGGCTCACCGAGGTCTTTTGCGCAGCGTCTGTTCACCATGATACTATAGTGGCCAGGCACGCGGCAAAGCGCGTGGTGTAGGATTCGTGGTGGGGAAGAGACTTCGCCGCCAAGTATTAGCGTTCACTTTTTGGACGAGCGTCTCGCTGCGATCCGCATCAAGGCGAGGTTTTTCAACATAACATTTATCTGCGCCTATGTGCCGACTGAGGAGACGGACGACGCAGAGAAGGACTCCTTCTACGATAAACTTGAACAGACTTATGATCGCTGCCCCCAGCATGATATCAAAATCGTGCTCGGCGACTTTAATGCCAAGGTGGGCAAGGAAGGAGTCTTTGGTCCTACAGTTGGAAAATTCAGTCTCCACGATATAACATCCCCCAACAGCACTAGGTTGATTGACTTCGCCGCTGCTCGCAATATGGTCATCAGTAGTACCAGGTTCCAGCATAAGCGAATACACCCAGCCACATGGCTATCCCCTGATCAAAGAACTAGAAACCAGATTGATCATGTCATGATCGACGGCAGACACAGCTCCACCGTTCTGGACGTGCGTACCCTACGTGGTCCCAATATCGACTCGGACCATTATCTTGTTGCAGCCAAGATACGCACACGCCTCTGTGCAGCGAAGAAAGTGCGTACAGTAACGGAAGGAAAGTTTGACGTCGAGAAGCTGCGCATTTCTCCGCAGCTGATAATTTCTCCACTCGACTCTCACAACTGCTATCAGAGGGCAATCCTAGACCTAACGATGTAACCGAGCAATGGAAGCATATCTCTCACTCATTGCGTACCGCCGCGGAGGCCACTATAGGGTTTCAGTGAGCCCGCAAGAACAACTGGTACGATGAGGAATGTAGCACTGCCTCGGACAAAAAGGACGCTGCATACAGGGAAACGCTGCGAACGGGCGCAACCCGCAGTGTATGGCAACGCTATAGTGCGGCGAGGAAGAGAGACGCCTTTTCAGAAAAAAGAAACGGGAAGTTGAAAGGCGTGAGTGTGAGGAGCTTGAGATGCTGGCTGACAGGAATGATGCCCGAAAATTCTATGAAAAGATCCGGCGGATAACGGAAGGTTTAAAGACCGGGGCAAGTTCCTGTAAGGACAATAACGGCGACCTGGTAACCGACGTACAGAATGTACTTAAATTATGGAGGGATCACTTCTCCTCACTGCTAAATTAAGAGGGAGACGTCGAACCCGATACCCCAATCCCTGACGATGGAAAAGTCGTCCCACCACCTGACTATGATGAAGTGAGGATAGCTATATCCCGGCTGAAAAACAACAAATCGCCTGGGAAAGACGGACTACCCGCCGAGCTGTTCAAACAAGGAGGCGAAGAGCTGGTAAAAAGCATGCATCAGATCTTATGCAGAATATGGTCAGATGAGTGCATGCCTCCAGATTGGAATTTAAGTGTGCTCTGCCCAATCCACAAGAAAGGCGATCCCGCTAACCCCACCAACTACCGCGGAATCAGTCTTCTTAATATCACATATAAGGTTCTTTCTAGCGTATTGTGTGAAAGACTGAAGCCCATCGTAGACAAAGTGATTGGACCTTATCAGTGTGGCTTTAGACCTGGTAAGTCTACCATCGACCAGATTTTCACGATACGCCAAATCCTGGAGAAGACCCATGATAAAAGAATCGACACTCACCATCTATTTGTCGATTTTAAAGCCGCCTTTGACAGCGCAAAAAGGAGTTGCCTGTATGCCGCCATGTCTGAATTTAACTTCCCTGCAAAGCTTATACGGCTTTGCCAAATGACGTTGAGCAAAACCAACAGCTCCGTCAGAATCGGGAAGGACCTCTCTGAGCCATTTGAAACCAAACGTGGCTTCAGACAGGGCGACTCCCTTTCGTGCGATTTCTTTAACCTGATGCTGGAAAAGATAATTCGAGCAGCAGAGCTAAACCGCAATGGCACAATATTTTACAAGAGCGTGCAATTGCTGGCGTATGCCGATGATATTGATATCATTGGCCTTAACAGCCGCGCCGTAAGCGCTGCTTTCTCTGGGTTGGATAAGGAAGCGAACAAAGTGGGTCTTGCGGTGAACGAGGACAAGGCGAAGTATCTGCTGTCATCAAAGAAGGAATCGGCGCACCTGCGCCTTGGCAGCCAGGTCACCGTTGATAGCTACAAGTTTGAAACGGTGAGAGACTTCGTCTATTTGGGAACCAGTATTAACACCGAAAATAATATCAGTCTAGAAATCCAACGGAGAATCACCCTTGCCAACAAGTGTTACTTTGGACTAAGTAGGCAATTGAGAAGTAAAGTCCTCTCTCGACAAACAAAGATCACGCTCTATAAGTCTCTCATAATACCAGTCCTGATGTACGGCTCGGAATCATGGACAGTGTCAAGAGAAAATGAGATGGCCCTTGGAGTATTTGATAGAAAAGTTCTCCGGAAGATTTATGGTCCTTCCCGTGATGCCAACGGCGAGTATCGAAGGAAATTTAACGATGAGCTGTACGAGCTTTACGCAGACCTGACCATAGTTCAGCGGATTAAAGCCCAAAGGCTCCGCTGGCTGGGTCATGTTATGCGAATGGACAAAGAAGCACCAGCACAGAAAGTTTTCCTATCGACACCCGAATTCGGCAGCAGAGGAAGGGGGAGACCTCGACTGAGATGGAAACAACAGGTGGAGGTTGACTTGAACTCCCTTGGGGTTTCCAATTGGCGTCAGTTATCGCTAAAAAGGAATGACTGGCGTGCTTTGATACGAAACGGCCAAAATCGCCTAGGCGATTAAGCGTCATTATGACGCAAGCCAAGATTAGATTAGAGATATGCCACGACCAAACCGTAATTTCACTTCTTTGAGAAATTCGGGGACTAATCAGGGGATAATCATCTGCAAAACAAAAGCCGAGATTAGGTTAGGTTCAAGTGGCTGCCGCAGAGGCATACTTAGGCCAGTTTTGAAAGGCCCGTTGTGATACCACCAACACAAGGAAAGCCAGTCCCGGGACCCAGCCATATGGAAAATCCCTGAGTTGTTGGGATTTTCCACATAGCAGAATCCCGGGACTAACACTCCTAAACCGACACCGTTACTCCTCCTCGAACCACTTAGATGACTTTATGAAGGCCATCAAGTCCTGTATGTCCAGTTCCGCGGTCTGGCTTAGGCTATCCAGGAAGGGAACTCCCAAAAAGCGCGTTCTCGCGCCGCTTAAAGCCGGACAGTTGCAGATGAGGTGCTTCACTGTTTCCTCCTCCTCATCATCTTTGCAACTCCTGCAGCATCGTCGGTAGGGCACACCTAGCCTTTCTGCATGCCTACCAATGAGGCAGTGACCGGTTAATACCCCTATCAATATGGAGATTTCCCTCCTAGTTAGGGCATAAATGCGTCTAGACCTTTTAAGATCCCATTTTGGCCAGGTTTGTTTCGATATCCGGCACCCTGGGGATTGCACCCATCTTTCGTTGGCTTGACGGAGTGTGTACTCCTTCAGCATTAGCTTGCATGTGGCAAACGGCATACCTAAGCCATGTCTAATGGGGATCTCCGGTATCAATGCCAAACGCTATTTATTTGCGTTGTAATGGCGTTGAGTGCGGTGGTGGTGCTGTGAAGCTTACGGAAGCCATGTTGATGACTAGCCAGGTGCAGATTTGCAGTATAATACGGGAGCAAAATGGACTCTAGCGTCTTCACTACCGGCGACAAAAGTGATATAGGGCGATATGAATCGCCTATGTTTGCCGGCTTTCTAGGTTTTAGTAGTGGAACCACTTTCACCTTTTTCCATATTTCAGGAATGACGAAAGTGTTCAGTGAAAGACTGAATAGAGCCGCTAAGTATTAGTGTCCTCCTGGCCTAGATGTTTCAGCATCTTCATGGCAATGCCGTCGGGGCCGATTTATTTTGAGGGCTGTTTTGGTTTTTGTATTTACGCGCCTGCCGCATGGTTCTACGTTTAGCTCTATCGGGCGGGGAATGTAGTACAAATTGTCTACAGAAGGAGCTGGCACATCCCCTGGGGTCCTTCTTCACCCTGTCGCCGAAAGTAATATCTACTTTGTCCTTGTGTTGCGTTGGATTGGATAGAGCTTTGACCGTAGGCCATAATTTGCCAACACCATCAGAGATTGCATTGCTCTAGGTGTTGTTTCCATTTGGCCAGTTTATGTTTATCGACCAACCTACGAATTTCCGCGTTGAGATCCCTTATGCGGCGGTTTGCGGGATTGAGACTTCGCGCTTCATCTCTTTCTCTAGCCATGGCCGCTGCCTCCGCGGGGAAATTTGATCTTATTTGGGATATTCGACCCGCAGGAATGAAGCGTTTAGAGGCCGAGTCAATGATGTTGCGGAAGTCTCGTTCGCCTTTGCGTACGTCCGTAGGAATGGATAGAGCAGCCAAGGATTCGTCCGTATATGTCTGAAAACTGTCCCTGTCCGCCTTGGTAAGGTTAATGTATGTACCATGCTCAGGTGTAATAAAGTCCGTCGGTCGTTCGATGGTAATGACTATTGGGAGATGGTCAGACGCCAACGTGAGTATGGGTTGCCAATTTGTGTTGTTCAATAGTCCTGCGCTTACGATAGAAATACTCTCGTTGGCACGTCTCCATTCAGTGTACAGAAAGCCGTATCATCTATTTGTTCTGCAAGTACATGCCCCCTATTGTCTGCTGGCAGGTTTGAGTGCCACATGTCGTGGTGCGCATTGAAGTCGCCCAGGATTACGCGGTTATCTCCTCGTAGTAGCAAGCTAATGTCGGGGTGATAACCGGTGGGGCAGCTTGAGACAGGGGGTATGTAGATGTTAATGATTTGCAGATCGACATCTCCTGTACGGATGGTTATACCTTGGCTTTCTAAGATATCATCCGTTCCTTCGATGTCGGTATCAAATAGATCATACTGTACAGAGTTGTATGTTATGAACGCTAGACCACCCCCAGACCTCCTGTTACTCTATGACAGCCTTTCCGATGGATGTTTTATCCGCCATAGGTAATGAGGTCCGACCTAGGGCTGAGCTTGGTTTCTTGGACTGCGGCAAGTTTTATGTCATATTGGGTCATCAAATTAGTTATCTCTGCGATCTTACCAGTTAATCTGTTACAGTTATGCTGTAAGATTTGGAAGTGCGCCGGTGGGGTCGATGTCGAGTTAACCATAGGCGTGAGAGACGGATGTGTTCGCCCAGGTGTTGGTAGGCTAAGACCAAGGCTGTGCCTCAACCTAGTTAGCTGTGGACCTGGTGTAACCGGGTTGGCTGGCGTTGTGTGATGTAGAAACAGAGAGACACTGGTGTTCGACATTGCTCATGTCTAAACTGCTCCGGTGGTAGCGAGAGTGTTGAGCTGCTGCGCGTGATGATGACGCCATAAGGCACGAGCTACAGTCTGGAATTTCTGTGGCGGGTATAGCAGAAGTGCTGCTAGTCGTTAAGACATTATTATTATTATTATTAGTATTGCTACTAGAAAGCGGCGGTAGGGGTGCGCTTGATCGGCGCTTACCGCGGGACGCCCGAGGGCGCAAACAACAAGGGGCCACGAAAGTACTAAAGAAAGTACGGGGTCTGTGGATGTTAAGGTTAAGCCCTCAACATCCAGATTTATGGAGCCATCTCTTACACGAGAAGCATTGCACAGAATGCGACCGTTCAATATATATCTTTTTGCAACAGACACTGCATATCCATTCTCTTGATCCGGGGTTCGGCTCAACGCCCGCCCGTAACAATAGAATATCTTGCAGCCCTGCTGCAACGCGGGAGGATGATAGTTTCGGAATGGGACAAAACATACTAAACAGGGTTACTTTGAAAGTGAGATTCCTTTGCCGAGGTAAAACCCCGGTGGTTCCACTGCGCAGAGATCCATGGCGATGTCCTTGGTTTTCTGCTCTGAGAAGTGACTGTACATAAGGGAACTTAATAATTAATGCTCTTAATGCTAATTAAGTATTAATGCTCTTAATGGAAATTAATACCGGGTCCTCTACTATTTGTGCTCTACATTAATGACTTGCCAAAAGTTCTTAAGTATTGTAATGTCCATATATGTAAATGCTGATGATGTACAGTTATATAGTATATATTATGTATGTAGATCTTGTCCTGTTGATCGTAATAGCTCGTGTATAAGTAATTTAAATTATGATTTGGATCAAATAGGCGTATCGATAAAAAATAGGACTGCCAAAAGGGTCAGTGTTAGCGCCAGTCCTATTTAACATCTATGGGTAAAGCTATGTGAACTGTGCACAGGTAAAATCACTTTATCGACGATTTTGAAAACTATCGTTTCATTGGATAATGGGCCAGACTCAAACCTCGTGCTAAAAATATTTCGTCAAAATTCGTGTCTTTGTTAATGTTATTGGAGGTTGAACTTTTGATAATTTTCTGATCATGATAATATTGATAATTTATTTTCTCATAAACTACTGCAGATAAATCAATGATTTTTTTTTTACTTACAGATAATAGTTGTTACTATATTATAAGTAATTTTATGCGATCTTATTTTTTAAACAATTATACTTTAAATCATTTTTTTTTTAAACAAATAAATTTTTTTTTTCGTTCTACACGCTCAAAAAATTTTCAAAATATGTCAAATAACGCGTAAAACAGTCGCCTTTAATAATCAAAAAAAATGTTTGTCCATTCATACCATTCCAAAGATATTGCATTTTTTGTCACCCCTTGCGATCTAATTGTTAAAATTATGATATTTAAAAAAAATTTTTTTTTTTGAACAAATACATTTTTTTTACGTTCTGCATGCTCAAAAAAATTTCAGAATATGTCAAATTGTTCGAAAAACGGTCATCTTTAGTAATAAAAAAATGTTTGTGCTTTCATACCATTCCACAGATATCTTATTTTTTGTCACCCTTTGCACTCTCATAGACCGTTGGGTGGTGCGCTGAACAATAGTGTTCTACATTGGTCGTTGTTATCAAATTATTTTCAATTATAACATACATACACGGAGGGAAATCTATGGATGGAACATCCATTATTATTGATATCACATTAAATAAAAATTGATAATTCTGTCCCATCAATGAATATGGATGTTTCATCAATGCTTTTTTGATAAATCACTATTGAAATGTTATCCATATAAACTATTGATAAATTCTAAATAGTTTAAAAAAACAAAATTTTATATACAACATCTGGTTTCAGTAAGATTCGAACCCTGCTCCTCTGGCACGTTAGCCCAGTATTCTACCATTGGGCTACGGCATTTTATAAAATTTTTAGAAAAATGTTCAATCATAAGAAATTCAAAAAAATTTTGAATTAAAAAAAAACGCTCCAACAAGTTGTAATATTGTTAGAAAATCCATAGTAAAAATTGTTGAACTATTATGATTATGCGTCCCAGAAAAATTTACATTTCGCCAATATATATTAATGCGCTGTCTCTACCATTATTACTATGCAGTAAATATGGATATGGATATACCGACAATAGAAATTCATATCACGACCATAGATATTGACATGTCGTTCAAATATATTAGTATTCTATCCATAAATATAAAAAATAGTATATCATATCGAAATGGTTGACATGTCATTTTACTTTTTATTGGGAGCAAATAATATTTGATAACTCGCTCATTCTGAATGAATATTGCATCAAACTCGTCGCTATCAATAGCGATATTGTCACAACATTCAATGCATTTCTCTCAGTGTACATATCTACATTTAGCAGAATGTGAAAAAAATGGAAAAGGTTAAATGTGGGCGTGGTCTTCTTGCTCCTCTTACTTGATTGGTGCACTTTCTTTTTATTTGAAAGAGTATTTTTTTAATTTCTTAAACAAAACCATTAGAAAACCAAATTTTCGAAGGGTCCAACTTCGAACTTCGAAAGCCCGTAACTTAGTTTTTTCGTGTTGTTTGTGAATATTTTATTTCGTTCCGCTCTAATTTTCTCATATTTCTGCACTTGACGCTTTTTCAGTGTTGTTGTTGTTTTATTAGCGACATTACTCTCGCTATTTAATATTTCTTTGAAATCTTCTTCACTCAATTGTTTTTTTAACTTTTTTGTTACTTGTTCTCTCTGTTGGTTTAATCGTTGCAATATATTGTGTTTGCTAAGAAAAAGGTGTGTATGTCTGTGTAACATTTTATCTATGTCCGGGTGCTTGTCCGAGTCATATACAAATAAATTCTTACATTTAGTGGAGTTTTTTATGAAATTTGGAATAATTTTTGATTTTCTACATTTTAATAGGAACTTAATACTTGATTTTACTTTTAGGCAAATAGGTGTTCTCAAGAGGGGTTAATGGGCAATTTAAATATAAAATTGAATAATTTAGTTGCGTTCAAAGCAGTTTATGTCATAGTTGTAGCAAAACTATATGTTTTAGATATTTAGAATGCATTTTTCGATATTTGAAGAAGTGTACTCGTATCGGTACAGTGAGCGTTAATGAGTTAAGGGTCGAATACATAAAGCTTTGTTAACCTCGCCTGACATTTGCTACCTCAAAACTTTGCGTCCAACTTTAGAGGTATGCTACAATGAACGCCTTGACGCTTCTCTTTTATACATTTGTTTTCGTTATTTATTTCTTTGCGTTCAGAGTGTTTTGTTTAATTTATTAATTTAATAGAGAAAAAATTAATTAATTATTATTTCCTCCAACTTTTTATTCTTTAATTAAAGCAAATTCATCAACATCTGATTGTCAAAGCAAGCAAAGCAAGCAAAATTTGAGAGTTTGCCAAATTTTAACCTTGCTTCAACTTTGAGGTCTCAAATTTGCCATGCTTCGTTTAAATACGTATACTGAACTTTTCAGTCAAAGTCAAAGTTTGAGGTAAAGTCAAAATAAAGCTTTATGTAACTGACCCATTAAGCCTCAACTACATAAAACTTTATTTCAACTTTACCTCCGACTTTGACTATACGTGTTTCAACGAAACATGGTAAATAGAAAACCTAAAAGTTGAAGCAAGGTTGAAATTTGGCAAACTCTCAAATTTTGCTTGCTTTGCTTGATTTGACAATAAGATGTTGATGACTTTGCATTAAATTAAGAAATAATATAATTATCATTTTTAATATATGGGAAAAAAGTGTACATTTCAAAACTCACAGTTAGGGAATCCAGGGGCTGGTCGACATGACGAGCTCGCCATTCAAACATTTAAAAATAGGACCTTCTCTCTTCTACCGCTGTAGAGCCCCATGGCGCGTTAATGTCCTTGTTATTCCATAAGGAAAGTAATTACAGTTATGTTTTCATAAAATGTTATGTACAATTTAACGTGTACCTTGCAATGCACCTTTACATTCTAGAAAGGTAATGCAAGATATAATGTATCCCTTGTAGTGCTTCTCTTCAAATTTTTTTTTATGACATTTTTCGCCAAAATAAGACTGAAGTTAGCAAAACCATCAGCGAAAAATTTTCGGATCAAGTTGTAAATTTGACAGAATCAAGTTGTAAAGTTGAAAATTTGCCAGAATTAATAGCTAATTTTTTGCTAATTAATTGCCAAAAGAAAAAAATTATAGCTCTTCAAATTTTTTATGACATTTTTCGCCAAAATAAGACTGAAGTTAGCGAAACCAATCGTCGAAAAATTGTCGGATAAAGTTGAAAATTTACCAGAATTAGTAGCTAATTTATTGCTAATAATTGTCAAAAGAAAAAATTTATAGCTCTTCAAATTTTTTTTTATGACATTTTTCGCCAAAATAAGACTGAAGTTAGCGAAACCAATCGTCGAAAAATTGTCGGATCAAGTTGAAAATTTGCCAGAATTAGTAGCTAATTTATTGCTAAGTAATTGCCAAAAGAAAAAATATATAGCTCTTCAAATTTTTTTTTTTGTGACATTTTTCGCCAAAATAAGGCTGAAGTTAGCGAAACCAGTCGTCGAAAAATTGTCGGATCAAGTTAAAAATTTGCCAGAATAAGTAGCTAATTTATTGCTAACTAATTGCCATTAATTAACTTTTGAACAAAGCGTGGGCAAACGAAAATTTTTGTTGGGCAATCCTGGACTAACGATGGGCAAACGATTTAGCCAAAAAAAAAATCAAAAAACAAAATTTTTGTTCTTCTAATAAAAAATTTTTTTTTAAATAACTTTTGAATGACGTGCACCTGAACTTGGCTGACAAAGCCAAGTTCTTGGGCACAGTTCTGGATAGGAAACTAACCTGGAAGGATAATGTTCTTCAGCGCCAGAAGAAAGCGTGTATTGTACTCTACACGTGCAAAAGAGCCATTGGAAAGACATGGGGGCTCAGCCCCAAAATATGCAAATGGATCTACACTGCAATCATTCGACCAATCATGCTCTATGGCGTTGTGGTATGGTGGCCTGCGCTGAGCAAGGCAACAAACCTTAATCTGCTAGGTAAAGTACACAGATCTTGCATGATCTGTATAAGCGTTGCGTTAAGAACAACGCCCAATGAAGCACTCCAGGCCATTCTTGGCATTTGCCACTCGATCTGAAAGCGCACCGGGTAGCAGCAGCATCGGCTCTGCGTCTAAGGGAAACGTCCAGCTGGGGCGCAAGCACTACTGGACACGCCTATATTTTGGGATCCTATAGCTTTCTTCCGCTGAGCACAGATCGTTGTGCGACCACAACAGTCGGAGATAGCGGTTTTAAAATCAACATTCCCAGCAGGGAAGATTGGGAGAGCACGGATCGGAGTCCCGCCACTCATGGCGGCACTTCCATTTATACTGATGGCTCGAAGTTAGACGGCAGAGTTGGAGGAGGGGTTTATTCAAAGGATCTGAACCTTGAGCTCTCCTTCAGACTACCTGATCACTGCAGTGTCTTCCAGGCTGAAGTTTCAGCAATCATGGACGCCGCGGCTTGGATAGGCCAACACACTATCGGACAGGACATTTTTATATTGAGCGACAGCCAGGCGGCCATCAAATCCCTTGGCTCTTATTCGTTCAACTCTGAACTGACGCTCAGCTGTCGTCGATATCTACAAGAGATGGCCCAACAGAATCGCGCGAACCTCACATGGGTCCCGGGGCATAGGGACATTGAGGGAAATTGTAGGGCAGACGAACTTGCGAGGCAGGGCACGACCAAGCAGGTTCTTCGGGATAAAGAGCGCTTGGGTATGCCGTTTGCCACATGCAAGCTTATGCTGAAGGAGTACACACTCCGCCAAGCCAACGAAAGATGGCTGCAATCTCCAGGATGCCGGATATCCAAAGAAACCTGGCCGAAATGGGATCATAAAAAATCAAGACAAATTTATGCCCTAAGGAGAAGAGAAATCTCCATATTAATAGGCCTATTAACTGGGCACTGCCTCATTGGTAGGCACGCAGAAAGACTAGGTGTGCCCTACCGACGATGCTGTAGGAGTTGTAAGGATGATGAGGAGGAAACGGTGGAGCACCTCATCTGCAACTGCCCGGCTTTAAGTGGGGCGAGAATGCGCTTTTTGGGAGTTCCCTTCCTGGTTAGCCAACGCCAGGTCACGGAGCTGGACATAAAGGACCTGATGGCCTTCATCAAGTCATCTAAATGGTTCGAGGAGGAGTAACGGTGTCTGTAAAGGAACGTCAGTCCCGGGATTCTGCTATGTGGAGAATTCCGTTAATACCGGGATTTTCCATATGGCAGGGTCCCGGAACTGACTTTCCTAGTGTTGGTGGTATCACAACGGGCCTTTTAATACTGGCCTAGGTGTGCCATTGCGGCAGCCACTTGAACCTAACCTAACCTTTGAACAAAGGGTGGGCAAATGAAGATTTTTGTTGGGCAATCCTGCACTAACGATGGGCAAACGATTTAGCCAAAAAAAAATAAAAAAATAAAAAAAAAAATTTGTTCTTTTAATAAAAACTTTTTTTTAAATAACTTTTGAACAAAGGGTGGGCAAACGAAAATTTTTCCTGGGCTAACGATGGGCAAACGAATGGCTTTTAGTTTTTTTAATTATTCCGACATGGAGGTGCCAACTTATCAAAATTTTTTATTTTTTTTTAAATAACTTTTGAACAAAGGGTGGGCAAACGAAAATTTTTGTTGGGCAACCCTGGACTATGGGCAAGAATTTAGCCAAAAAAAATCAAAAAACAAAATGTTTGTTCTTTTAATAAACACTTTTTTTAAATAACTTTTGACAAAGGGTGGGCAAATGAAAACTTTTTTGGGCAATCCTGCACTAACGATGGGCAAACGATTTATCCAAAAAATAATCAAAAAACAAAATTTTTGTTCTTTTAATAAAGACTTTTTTTTGAATAACTTTTGAACAAAGGGTGGGCAAACGAAAATTTTTCCTTGGCAAACGTGGGCTAACGATGGGCAAACGAATGGCTTTTAGTTTTTTGAATTATTCTGACATGGAGGTGCCAACTTCACAAAACTTTTTATTTTTTTTAAATACACGCTCAAAAAAATTTCAAAATATGTCAAATAACGCGTAAAACAGTCGCCTTTAATAATCAAAAAAAAATGTTTGTCCATTCATACCATTCCAAAGATATTGCATTTTTTGTCACCCCTTGCGATCTAATTGTTAAAATTATGATATTTATAAATTTTTTTTTTTTTTTAACAAATACTTTTTTTTTACGTTCTGCATGCTCAAGAAAATTTCAGAATATGTCAAATTGTTCGAAAAACGGTCATCTTTAGTAATAAAAAAATGTTTGTGCTTTCATACCATTCCACAGATATCTTATTTTTTGTCACCCTTTGCACTCTCATAGACCGTTGGGTGGTGCGCTGAACAATAGTGTTCTACATTGGTCGTTGTTATCAAATTATTTTCAATTATAACATACATGCACGGAGGGAAATCTATGGATGGAACATCCATTATTATTGATATCACATTAAATAAAAATTGATAATTCTGTCCCATCAATGAATATGGATGTTTCATCAATGCTTTTTTGATAAATCACTATTGAAATGTTATCCATATAAACTATTGATAAATTCTAAATAGTTTAAAAAAACAAAATTTTATATAATACATCTGGTTTCAGTAAGATTCGAACCCTGCTCCTCTGGCACGTTAGCCCAGTATTCTACCATTGGGCTACGGCATTTTATAAAATTTTTAGAAAAATGTTCAATCATAAGAAATTCAAAAAAATTTTGAATTAAAAAAAAAACGCTCCAACAAGTTGTAATATTGTTAGAAAATCCATAGTAAAAATTGTTGAACTATTATGATTATGCGTCCCAGAAAAATTTACATTTCGCCAATATATATTAATGCGCCGTCTCTACCATTATTACTATGCAGTAAATATGGATATGGATATACCGACAATAGAAATTCATATCACGACCATAGATATTGACATGTCGTTCAAATATATTAGTATTCTATCCATAAATATAAAAAATAGTATATCATATCGAAATGGTTGACATGTAATTTTACTTTTTATTGGGAGCAAATAATATTTGATAACTCGCTCATTCTGAATGAATATTGCATCAAACTCGTCGCTATCAATAGCGATATTGTCACAACATTCAATGCATTTCTCTCAGTGTACATATCTACATTTAGCAGAATGTGAAAAAAATGGAAAAGGTTAAATGTGGGCGTGGTCTTCTTGCTCCTCTTACTTGATTGGTGCACTTTCTTTTTATTTGAAAGAGTATTTTTTTAATTTCTTAAACAAAACCATTAGAAAACCAAATTTTCGAAGGGTCCAACTTCGAACTTCGAAAGCCCGTAACTTAGTTTTTTCGTGTTGTTTGTGAATATTTTATTTCGTTCCGCTCTAATTTTCTCATATTTCTGCACTTGACGCTTTTTCAGTGTTGTTGTTGTTTTATTAGCGACATTACTCTCGCTATTTAATATTTCTTTGAAATCTTCTTCACTCAATTGTTTTTTTAACTTTTTTGTTACTTGTTCTCTCTGTTGGTTTAATCGTTGCAATATATTGTGTTTGCTAAGAAAAAGGTGTGTATGTCTGTGTAACATTTTATCTATGTCCGGGTGCTTGTCCGAGTCATATACAAATAAATTCTTACATTTAGTGGAGTTTTTTATGAAATTTGGAATAATTTTTGATTTTCTACATTTTAATAGGAACTTAATACTTGATTTTACTTTTAGGCAAATAGGTGTTCTCAAGAGGGGTTAATGGGCAATTTAAATATAAAATTGAATAATTTAGTTGCGTTCAAAGCAGTTTATGTCATAGTTGTAGCAAAACTATATGTTTTAGATATTTAGAATGCATTTTTCGATATTTGAAGAAGTGTACTCGTATCGGTACAGTGAGCGTTAATGAGTTAAGGGTCGAATACATAAAGCTTTGTTAACCTCGCCTGACATTTGCTACCTCAAAACTTTGCGTCCAACTTTAGAGGTATGCTACAATGAACGCCTTGACGCTTCTCTTTTATACATTTGTTTTCGTTATTTATTTCTTTGCGTTCAGAGTGTTTTGTTTAATTTATTAATTTAATAGAGAAAAAATTAATTAATTATTATTTCCTCCAACTTTTTATTCTTTAATTAAAGCAAATTCATCAACATCTGATTGTCAAAGCAAGCAAAATTTGAGAGTTTGCCAAATTTTAACCTTGCTTCAACTTTGAGGTCTCAAATTTGCCATGCTTCGTTTAAATACGTATACTGAACTTTTCAGTCAAAGTCAAAGTTTGAGGTAAAGTCAAAATAAAGCTTTATGTAACTGACCCATTAAGCCTCAACTACATAAAACTTTATTTCAACTTTACCTCCGACTTTGACTATACGTGTTTCAACGAAACATGGTAAATAGAAAACCTAAAAGTTGAAGCAAGGTTGAAATTTGGCAAACTCTCAAATTTTGCTTGCTTTGCTTGATTTGACAATAAGATGTTGATGACTTTGCATTAAATTAAGAAATAATATAATTATCATTTTTAATATATGGGAAAAAAGTGTACATTTCAAAACTCACAGTTAGGGAATCCAGGGGCTGGTCGACATGACGAGCTCGCCATTCAAACATTTAAAAATAGGACCTTCTCTCTTCTACCGCTGTAGAGCCCCATGGCGCGTTAATGTCCTTGTTATTCCATAAGGAAAGTAATTACAGTTATGTTTTCATAAAATGTTATGTACAATTTAACGTGTATCTTGCAATGCACCTTTACATTCTAGAAAGGTAATGCAAGATATAATGTATCCCTTGTAGTGCTTCTCTTCAAATTTTTTTTTTATGACATTTTTCGCCAAAATAAGACTGAAGTTAGCAAAACCATCAGCGAAAAATTTTCGGATCAAGTTGTAAATTTGACAGAATTAGTGGCTAATTTATTGCTAATTAATTGCCAAAAGAAAAAATTTATAGCTCCTCACATTTTTTTTATAACATTTTTTGCCCAAATAAAACTGAAGTTAGCGAAAGCAATCGTCGAAAAATTGTCGGATCAAGTTGAAAATTTGCCAGAATTAATAGCTAATTTTTTGCTAATTAATTGCCAAAAGAAAAAAATTATAGCTCTTCAAATTTTTTATGACATTTTTCGCCAAAATAAGACTGAAGTTAGCGAAACCAATCGTCGAAAAATTGTCGGATAAAGTTGAAAATTTACCAGAATTAGTAGCTAATTTATTGCTAATAACTGTCAAACGAAAAAATTTATAGCTCTTCAAATTTTTTTTTATGACATTTTTCGCCAAAATAAGACTGAAGTTAGTGAAACCAATCGTCGAAAAATTGTCGGATCAAGTTGAAAATTTGCCAGAATTAGTAGCTAATTTATTGCTAAGTAATTGCCAAAAGAAAAAATTTATAGCTCTTCAAGTTTTTTTTTTTTGTGACATTTTTCGCCAAAATTAGACTGAAGTTAGCGAAACCAGTCGTCGAAAAATTGTCGGATCAAGTTAAAAATTTGCCAGAATAAGTAGCTAATTTATTGCTAACTAATTGCCATTAATTAACTTTTGAACAAAGCGTGGGCAAACGAAAATTTTTGTTGGGCAATCCTGGACTAACGATGGGCAAACGATTTAGCCAAAAAAAAAAATCAAAAAACAAAATTTTTGTTCTTCTAATAAAAATTTTTTTTTTAAATAACTTTTGAATGACGTGCACCTGAACTTGGCTGACAAAGCCAAGTTCTTGGGCACAGTTCTGGATAGGAAACTAACCTGGAAGGATAATGTTCTTCAGCGCCAGAAGAAAGCGTGTATTGTACTCTACACGTGCAAAAGAACCATTGGAAAGAAATGGGGGCTCAGCCCCAAAATATGCAAATGGATCTACACTGCAATCATTCGACCAATCATGCTCTATGGCGTTGTGGTATGGTGGCCTGCGCTGAGCAAGGCAACAAACCTTAATCTGCTAGGTAAAGTACACAGATCTTGCATGATCTGTATAAGCGTTGCGTTAAGAACAACGCCCAATGAAGCACTCCAGGCCATTCTTGGCATTTGCCACTCGATCTGAAAGCGCACCGGGTAGCAGCAGCATCGGCTCTGCGTCTAAGAGAAACGTCCAGCTGGGGCGCAAGCACTACTGGACACGCCTATATTTTGGGATCCTATAGCTTTCTTCCGCTGAGCACAGATCGTTGTGCGACCACAACAGTCGGAGATAGCGGTTTTAAAATCAACATTCCCAGCAGGGAAGATTGGGAGAGCACGGATCGGAGTCCCGCCACTCATGGCGGCACTTCCATTTATACTGATGGCTCGAAGTTGGACGGCAGAGTTGGAGGAGGGGTTTATTCAAAGGATCTGAACCTTGAGCTCTCCTTCAGACTACCTGATCACTGCAGTGTCTTCCAGGCTGAAGTTTCAGCAATCATGGACGCCGCGGCTTGGATAGGCCAACACACTATCGGACAGGACATTTTTATATTGAGCGACAGCCAGGCGGCCATCAAATCCCTTGGCTCTTATTCGTTCAACTCTGAACTGACGCTCAGCTGTCGTCGATCTCTACAAGAGATGGCCCAACAGAATCGCGCGAACCTCACATGGGTCCCGGGGCATAGGGACATTGAGGGAAATTGTAGGGCAGACGAACTTGCGAGGCAGGGCACGACCAAGCAGGTTCTTCGGGATAAAGAGCGCTTGGGTATGCCGTTTGCCACATGCAAGCTTATGCTGAAGGAGTACACACTCCGCCAAGCCAACGAAAGATGGCTGCAATCTCCAGGATGCCGGATATCCAAAGAAACCTGGCCGAAATGGGATCATAAAAAATCAAGACAAATTTATGCCCTAAGGAGAAGAGAAATCTCCATATTAATAGGCCTATTAACTGGGCACTGCCTCATTGGTAGGCACGCAGAAAGACTAGGTGTGCCCTACCGACGATGCTGTAGGAGTTGTAAGGATGATGAGGAGGAAACGGTGGAGCACCTCATCTGCAACTGCCCGGCTTTAAGTGGGGCGAGAATGCGCTTTTTGGGAGTTCCCTTCCTGGTTAGCCTACGCCAGGTCACGGAGCTGGGCATAAAGGACCTGATGGCCTTCATCAAGTCATCTAAATGGTTCAAGGAGGAGTAACGGTGTCTGTAAAGGAACGTCAGTCCCGGGATTCTGCTATGTGGAGAATTCCGTTAATACCGGGATTTTCCATATGGCAGGGTCCCGGAACTGACTTTCCTAGTGTTGGTGGTATCACAACGGGCCTTTTAATACTGGCCTAGGTGTGCCTCTGCGGCAGCCACTTGAACCTAACCTAACCTTTGAACAAAGGGTGGGCAAACGAAGATTTTTGTTGGGCAATCCTGCACTAACGATGGGCAAACGATTTAGCCAAAAAAAAATAAAAAAATAAAAAAAAATTTTGTTCTTTTAATAAAAACTTTTTTTTAAATAACTTTTGAACAAAGGGTGGGCAAACGAAAATTTTTCCTGGGCTAACGATGGGCAAACGAATGGCTTTTAGTTTTTTTAATTATTCCGACATAGAGGTGCCAACTTATCAAAATTTTTTATATTTTTTTAAATAACTTTTGAACAAAGGGTGGGCAAACGAAAATTTTTTTGGGCAACCCTGGACTAACGATGGGCAACAATTTAGCCAAAAAAAATCAAAAAACAAAATTTTTGTTCTTTTAATAAACACTTTTTTTAAATAACTTTTGACAAAGGGTGGGCAAATGAAAACTTTTTTGGGCAATCCTGCACTAACGATGGGCAAACGATTTAGCCAAAAAATAATCAAAAAACAAAATTTTTGTTCTTTTAATAAAAACTTTTTTTTTGAATAACTTTTGAACAAAGGGTGGGCAAACGAAAATTTTTCCTGGGCAAACGTGGGATAACGATGGGCAAACGAATGGCTTTTAGTTTTTTGAATTATTCTGACATGGAGGTGCCAACTTCACAAAACTTTTTATTTTTTTTAAATAACTTTTGAACAAAGGGTGGGCAAACGAAATTTTTTGTTGGACAATCCTGGACTAACGATGGGCAAACGATTTAGCCAAAAAAAATCAAAAAACAAAATTTTTGTTCTTTTAATAAAAACTTTTTTTTTGAATAACTTTTGAACAAAGGGTGGGCAAACGAAAATTTTTCCTGGGCAAACGTGGGCTAACGATGGGCAAACGAATTTCTTTTAGTTTTTTGAATTATTCCGACATAGAGGTGCCAACTTCACAACAATTTTTATTTTTTTATAAATAGCCCTGGGCTACGCCATCCCAAGTGCGGGTGGTTGTCTGAACCGTGGCAACGTGCCACGGTACGCATTCTATTGCGCGATTTTAGGTACAGCCTAATAAAATTACAACAACCACATGAAAACTTGCAACTTTGATTGCAAATATCTCTTCAAAGAAGCAAAATATTAAAAAAAAAAGCGCTTCCGGATTCGTAATCCTGGGGCCACACCCCGTCTTTTGAGCTATGTCCCATAATTTTAGCTAATTTATTAGCAGTTGACCCGTAAAGAAAACAAATACCAAAAATAACCCAGGGCTACACCATCCCAAGTCCGGGTGGTTGCCTGAACCGTGGCAACGTGCCACGGTACGCATTCTATTGCGCGTTTTTAGGTACAGCCTGAAAAAATTACAACAACCACATGAAAACTTGCAACTTTGATTGCAAATATCTCTCCAGAGGGGCAAACTATTAAAAAAGCGCTTCCGGATTCGTGATCCTGACGCCAAACCCCGTCTTTTGAGCCCCCTCCCATAATTTTAGCTAATTTAATGTCAGCTAAACTAGACAATTACCCTGATTTTTTTCAATCAATTGAAAAACAATCAAACAAATTTAAGTAATTGGTAATCAATCATTTGGCAGTATCTACGTAAGCTTTGTTTCTTGAAATCTCCAGCAAAGAACTGTCAGCAGAAGAGAGTTGTTGTTGTTGTTGTTGTAGCGAGGTGTAGCCCTGCCTAAATGTCAGACAGGGTCACCTCGAGTGTATTGCTCTTGGCCGGGTCGATATAAGAAAACGGCCCGGGTCGTTTCGGCACGATGGGTACAGCACAAGTACTGGTACCGTTCTCGTAGAACCGGCAATACAAGAAACTAGCCATGTAGGCCATGTAGGTCATTTAGCGTTACCCAGGGTGCACCAACGGGAGGCGACCTACTCTTACACCCAAGAGAGTCTTGTAAAAAGCTGTCAAAATCTCATTTCTGCTAATTTTTCGTCGAACAGGGTTCAGCAGAAACTTGCAGACAAAACAGCGGTTACGTTTCTGATTGGCTAACAATTTGAATTAACATGTTTTGTTCTTGTTTTGCTATGTCACCGATCAGCTGTTCCTGCTTGCTGGTTTCTGCTGGACGAAAAATCTTCAGCAATAACTTGCAGCGAATTGGCGCTCCGTCTCTCAATTAAATGTCAAAAAGCTGCTGAATTCGCTGCTAATTTTTTCAAAGAACACTTTTTTAGGAATAATTATTCATAATTAGCAGGAAAGAAACAAAGCTATAGTCTTTCCACAAATCCTAAAAAAAATGTGAGTATCTACAAAACTTTTGCCGTATCTACACTTTAATAGGAAACCAAGTGAAATAAGAGCCTGTTTCCTATTCAAAGGCGACGTATCTGCTCTATAATTTGTAGTATCTGCTAATGAAACGTTTTCTAACAATATTTTGCATTGAAAAAAGATTAGTATCTACATTTCGCATACACAGAAATCGAAATTAATGTTTTTTTTTTTTGCATAAATAGAAGGATTTGGATGTTGACTTTCTAAAATGGTAATTTTTAATTACAAAATTATTATATGTTGAAAAGTCCAGATCCAAACACACTCTGTTGATTATTTCGGTTTGAGCTAGAATGTAGATACCCACATTCTTAAATAGGACGGCAGTATTTTACACGGTAATTGTATACTTAACACGTCAACTCGAAAAACACGTTGGAAAGGTGCCAAAAGACAAGTGTCGGCGCCAGGAATGTGAATCCGAAATATCTTCAGTAAAGTATACAATTACCATTTAGTTTCTTCCACAGTTGTGATGTGAACGACCCCCCGACTATTCCCCCAAAGTAATTTTTCAAATGCGTGTGGCATTCTCGTAAAGTTTCCTCGATTCAGTGTAACATGTAGTAACAGAATGTTTGCTCAAAATTTAATATTTCGGACGCGGATGGAGTGAAGCTGGTGGACCGTGACAGAGTTGAAATTATAGAGGATCACTTGTCATTACTTCTGACACAGTTTGGAGGATGTTCGTGTTTTTTGATAGAAATTTGCGAAGGTAGGCAAAACAAAAGGTATTTCTTTCCTTTGGGGGTCAACTGCTAATAAATTAGCTAAAATTATGGGAGAGGGCTCAAAAAACGTGTTTTGGCGTCAGGATCACGAATCCGGAAGCGCTTTTTTAATTTTTCGTTTCTGTGGAAAGTTATGATCAAAAAACCGAAAAATGACACAGTTCCGATACCAAAATTGAGGTGGAATCCACGATATTTATGTGCAGGACACCTTTCCGAGTGTGTGCTTATAAAAAATAACCCTCGTGCCTCGGTACGCACTCTTTTGCGCATTTTTAGGTACAGCCTAATAAAATTACAACAACCACACGAAAACTTGCAACTTTGGTTGCAAATATCTCTTCACAGAAGCAAAAAAATTTAAAAAGCGCTTCCGGATTTGTGATCCTGAGGCCAAACCCTGTCTTTTGAGCCCTCTCCCATAATTTTAGCTAATTTATTAGCAATTGACCCCCAAAGGAAACAAATACCAAACAAAGTACTAATGCCATTTTTCACATAGGGAATATTCATAACCAAACGATCACAGCTGACATTGAAGTTGTTACAAACATTGTAAGTATGAGAAGTAGCCTTACTATTCGCTTTTTATACCCAGTGTACTAGTACTAGTACAAGGGTATATTAATTTTGTTCACATAACGGTGGTACGTAACGGCACAAAATAATCGAGATAGATATTGAGTTCCATATATGAATGATCTTAGATTGAAAAGAGGAGTCCATTAAGACATGTCCGTCCGTCTGTCCGTCCGTCCGTTCGTCCGTCTGTGTACACGATAACTTGAGTAAAAATTGAGATATTTGCATGAAATTTTGTATACAGGTCCCCTTTTGGCCAAGGTAGGTTGCTATTGAAAATGGGCGAAATCGGATGATAACCATGCCCCCTTTTTCGATATCGAAAATTTCGAAAATCACACAAATTGACATATCTCGGTAACCGAAATGGCTAAAATGATATAATTTTATAGGTGAATACTCCTGGTGATTCTCTTATGATTTTTCCATGAATTTTTTATAGGGGGCGTGGCACCTCCCACTTTTAAGGGAGGCATTTTTGAAAATTTGACTGGTCGTAACTTTTAATCTGATTACGATAGAATGATGGAATTTGGCAAAAAGCATACTAGTATCGTTGGGAGTATTCCTGATGAAAATGGATAAAATCGCCCTCCAACCATGCCCACTTTCGATATCGAAAAATTCGAGAATCACATAAATTGACATATCTCGGTAGCTGAAATGGCTAAAATGATATAATTTAATAGGTGAATCCCCCTGGTAATTCTCTTATGATTTTTCTATGAATTTTTTATAGGGGGCGCGGCACCGCCCACTTTTAAGGGAGGCATTTTTGAAAATTTGACTGGTCGTAACTTTTAATCTGATTACGATAGAATGGTGGAATTTGGCAAAAAGCATACTAGTATCGTTGGGAGTATACCTGATGAAAATGGATAAAATCGCCCTCCAACCATGCCCACTTTCGATATCGAAAATTTCGAAAATCACATAAATTGACATATCTCGGTAGCTGAAATGGCTAAAATGATATAATTTAATAGGTGAATCCCCCTGGTAATTCTCTTATGATTTTTCCATGAATTTTTTATAGGGCGCGTGGCACCTCCCACTTTTAAGGGAGGCATTTTTGAAAATTTGACTGGTCGTAACTTTTAATCTGATTACGATAGAATGATGGAATTTGGCAAAAAGCATACTAGTATCGTTGGGAGTAAACCTGATGAAAATGATAAAATCGCCCTCCAACCATGCCCACTTTCGATATCGAAAATTTCTAAAATCACCTAAATTGACATAATTCGCTAACGGAAATGGGTAAAATTATATAATTTTATAGGTGAATCCCCATGGTCATCATATAATGATTTTTTGATAAATTTTCTAAAGTGGCCGTAGCCCCCACTTTTGCAAAAAAATTTTTTTGCAAACATTATTCGCAATTTTTAACTTCTCCATCGTGGCGAGATGGCGCTTTTGTATGATGTTGTTGGGCATTGCATTAGTAACTGTTAGCAAAAAAAAAATTTTTTTGGCACTTTAAGGGAGCGGAAGTTATTTACATTTTTTGTCTTCATAGTCCACAGTACGTAGAGAAAACAAAATTTTATAAAAAATTTACTAGTCTGTAAAAAAATGTAAATAACTCCCGCCCCCTTAAAGTGCCAAAAATTTTTTTTTTGTCAATAGTTACTAATGGAATGCCCAACAACATCACACAAAAGCGCCATCTGACCACGATGGAGAAGTTAAAAATTGCGAATAATGTTTGCAAACATTTTTTTTGCAAAAGTTAGAATTGTCGTTTGGTAGAAGATACCATCGGTTTGACCAATCGTGGGAAAATCATCAAAAAGTAAGGAATTTCGAAGAGTGGTGATAGCTATAACTTTGAAAATAATTCGAATTTCGAAAAACTGGCCCAAACGTATTTTTTTTTTTTCAATTTAAAACTTTGTCACAAATTGGGCGTAAGTATATTAGAAGTAAGAAATGTATTCAACTATAAGTAAGATTTTGAGGGCACACGAACAATGTACATATATGTTATAGCGTAGCATAAATAAATATTAATTTTATAAACTAACTAATAAATTTATTGAGTTCGTTTTTCCCAAATTATAATATATATAGAAAATATATAACTTATAGGTACTACTATTGTTTCCATACACTGGGTATTTAAAGTTCGGCTTACCCGAACTTAGACTTCCTTACTTGTTTAATGGTAGATTCGTGCAACCGCCGTGGTGTAGCGGTTAAGTATTCGGCCTTCTACACCAAGTCGTGGCGGTTCGATGCCCGGCAAAAGTAACATAAAAAATTATTTAGAAAAAGAATTTTTCTAAACGGGGTCGCCCCGCGGCAGTAGTTTGGCAAACTCTCCGGGTGTATTTCTGCCATGAGAAGCTTCTCAGCAAAAAATTCATTTGCCTTGCAAGTGCCGTTCGGAGTCGGCAAAAAACTATAGGTCCCGCCAGCTTGTAGGAAAAACTCAAAAAGCAACACACCACAAGTTATAAAGAGAAGCTCGGCAAAAATCTCGTTAGAGGTTATGATAACCTGTTGGTATATCGCCGCCATTAGTTTTTTTTATCGTTGCAACCATTAAATCCGCATTTTTATTGCTTCCTTCTATTTTCGGAGTATAAAGGCAAAGCGTCAAAAACCTTTGTTGCTTCAGGAGCTTATGAGAGGACCAACACTTTTTTGAAAATTCAGCTGCTAACCTGAACGCTGCTTTACAAGAGAAGGTTCCTATACGACTTTTACGTTCGAATTGCTATTTAAACGGCGGGTCATCATAAATTCGAATAGGGAATCGACTCATGTAAAACAGCCGTAAATCTTTCAATTCAACATTTTTATTCATTGTTTTAATTTCACTGTTTATTCTCTCATTTCCTGATACAGACTTTATTGAACTTTTTAAAGGAAGGCGATGCAGCTCACATAATAGCGGAATATATTGAAACAAAAACGCTGAGAGATGCCTCACGTCGTATATTGGTACGGGCGGCAGTCAACTTTTTAAGAAAAACATGTGGTAATTACCCAACTCGACAGCAAAAAATTTCTCTTGCTCGTGCAATTATCGACAACTTCCCAGTCTACAGATGTAAGAACAGCACAATTGGGGGCATTGTAAGAGACGTTAATTTTTAATAATATTTTTCCGACCTTTCTCAATGCCCGTATTGTGATTCACAACTCAATTTTTTGTTGTCTTCGTTTTCGTTCATTTTCTTTGTACGAAGACAATCAAATAATTTTGTAAATCAATCTTCTTTGCTTAATTAGAAGGAAATTGGTAATTTCACTAGTTATGAATCGCAATGCGGTCATAAGTCTTGCCTGACCCCTTATTTCTATACAAAACTTTCAAAATTCGTAGGATCTATTTTATAATCCAGCAGACAATACAAGATATTCGGTTACCAAGCTAAAGAATTTAAATAGAAAACGTCATGCTGCAGATAATCGAATTATAGATCAAGCTATTTTGACGGCAAGACGAGAGAGCAAGTGTGAAGTACTTGACCTTGACTGAGAGGTTGTGAAAGAGCAGCTGAAGTCAACGCTGAATGAAAGAATCAATATTGCACGCAAGATGTCGACGTTCTTGAGGCTTTCCCCATATTTCGTTATGATCCTTCACTTATATCTTTTGATTTTGAGCTTCGATACAGTCGTGTTATAGGAAATTCTTTAATTACTAACTGGAAAAATATTTCTCCCTTTATGCAAGAGGTTTTACAAGACGCTATTGGAACCTGTGTAATGTCAGGTATTTTTGGATATGCATTTTTTAGCTCAACCAATTCTAGTCTAGCAAGGTGCAAGTTCCAGCATTCTAAAAAATAGCAATTCGATCAATCTACACCTTGTATTTGAAGGTTCAAAGCATTAGAACGACAAAAATCGACCATCAAATCGACCCGTGTAAATGAGCCTTTCTTTGAAAGTGCAAACTTACATTTGAATTGATTGGGCCTCAAAACTGCATACCCGAAAAGTTTAATGAAATTATAGATACAATTTTTTGAATTACGTTATCTTAAAAAAATATCAAATGATAAAACCTTATAACTAACTATTGTATTAACTAGTTAATTTATTTTAATACAAGCTTTTTTCTGGTTCTAACAATTGCTCAATTTTATTTTCAGAGTGGTCTACCGAAATTGTACCATTCTTGCAACTTTTAAAACTACTGCCCTCATATGAGCTTCGCACAAAAGAGAAAACAAGTCATCGTATAAATTTTGAGTCTGCAATAAAACGACTTATAACTTTTCAGCACGTACGTATGTTAGTTATTTCTATAAAAAGCAATATGTTGTGAGCTTATTATTTTTATTTTTTTTCAATAGATAAATGCACCTCTGGACCACCTGGTAAACAGCGACCAACCAACTTTAATAGCAGCGGGAAGAAATAAAACAGAAATTATTCAGTACTTTATATCAGTTGGTGGTACCATACTGCATGTACCTACAGAACAGAGCTGTTAATTGAATGAATCAAAACAGTTACAATTCAGGATTTATTCATTTTTTCAAATGTTTTTCGTTGAATTTAATTTGAAATTCCATGTAGATACGATTTGACATGTTGAATTCATATTTTCCATTCAAAGAATTAAAGAATGCGAGAAAGTAATTCAGTTTGAACTGAATTGCATCGAAATAACTCTCATTCAATAACTCTCTCAATTGAATGCCAACTTTGCTGAATCAATTCAATTTTTCAATTCACTACTCTCGAAATTTAACTTTCAGAGGTGATATTTGCGTACTTTCAGTCTTTAACTTGCCTGGAATTGATTTGAAGCTGTCAAAATAGTAATAAAACACGAGACTGCCATGTATCATTGTAAAACTTGGCCCTAACTCTAAAATTTTATATGTGATGGATTATGTTTCATGTCTGTTGATTTTAATGTAAATAGGCCAAAATTTTATTGGAACCATTCAGAAACTGAAAGTTATATTTATATATTTGTTCAAAACTTATTTCGGCGACAAAAATCGACCATCAAATCGACCCGTGTAAATGAGCCTTTCTTTGAAAGTGCAAACTTACATTTGAATTGATTGGGCCTCAAAACTGCATACCCGAAAAGTTTAATGAAATTATAGATACAATTTTTTGAATTACGTTATCTTAAAAAAATATCAAATGATAAAACCTTATAACTAACTATTGTATTAACTAGTTAATTTATTTTAATACAAGCTTTTTTCTGGTTCTAACAATTGCTCAATTTTATTTTCAGAGTGGTCTACCGAAATTGTACCATTCTTGCAACTTTTAAAACTACTGCCCTCATATGAGCTTCGCACAAAAGAGAAAACAAGTCATCGTATAAATTTTGAGTCTGCAATAAAACGACTTATAACTTTTCAGCACGTACGTATGTTAGTTATTTCTATAAAAAGCAATATGTTGTGAGCTTATTATTTTTATTTTTTTTCAATAGATAAATGCACCTCTGGACCACCTGGTAAACAGCGACCAACCAACTTTAATAGCAGCGGGAAGAAATAAAACAGAAATTATTCAGTACTTTATATCAGTTGGTGGTACCATACTGCATGTACCTACAGAACAGAGCTGTTAATTGAATGAATCAAAACAGTTACAATTCAGGATTTATTCATTTTTTCAAATGTTTTTCGTTGAATTTAATTTGAAATTCCATGTAGATACGATTTGACATGTTGAATTCATATTTTCCATTCAAAGAATTAAAGAATGCGAGAAAGTAATTCAGTTTGAACTGAATTGCATCGAAATAACTCTCATTCAATAACTCTCTCAATTGAATGCCAACTTTGCTGAATCAATTCAATTTTTCAATTCACTACTCTCGAAATTTAACTTTCAGAGGTGATATTTGCGTACTTTCAGTCTTTAACTTGCCTGGAATTGATTTGAAGCTGTCAAAATAGTAATAAAACACGAGACTGCCATGTATCATTGTAAAACTTGGCCCTAACTCTAAAATTTTATATGTGATGGATTATGTTTCATGTCTGTTGATTTTAATGTAAATAGGCCAAAATTTTATTGGAACCATTCAGAAACTGAAAGTTATATTTATATATTTGTTCAAAACTTATTTCGGCTATGATACTGTCTTCGGAAAATTGTTTTGAAACTATAAGCCCGAAAATTTGGTTCCGTTTACTTTAGCTACGGCAACTCTTACTCAATGTTTTCATATATTTACATACATACATAAAATCTTGCTGTTTTTAGCTGATTTCTCGAAGATTATGGCAAATTTTTCAAGAAGGTAAGTAGAAAATAATCGTCACATAAAAAAGGAGCAACATGAAATGCAGTTCCATCGTTTTATTACAGGGAAAGTGGAGAAAAACGCGTTTGAAAATTCGAAGCGGTAGACGTCAAAATGCAGCGCACAGTGTTAAAATTTAGATAAAAATGCAAACAAAATTCCGTGTTTTATCTACAGACCCGGAGTTGATGGACTCGGTAAAGAATATAGCTTAAGGCTGCGAGGTTCTTGTTTAATGTATTTATTTTATCTTGTCATAATATAAACGTAGGAATAAATTTATTGAAACATTTGATTTAATTTAATTTTCACTTTTAATATTATTTCCGTCTGGAATATTTTAAGACATAGAAATTAAAATTACTGTCTACCGCCACTGACTGTGCGCTGACTTGCCATATTGAAAGTACCTGGTGCAAGTACCGAAACAGGTCACACCAAAAATTCTTTGAATAAGTTTTTCAAAACGAGGCCACCTTCGGCAGTGTTCGGCAACGCTCCGGGGGGTTTTCAGCCAAAATGAAAATGCCTTGCCAGATACTGTGTAAAGTTGGGCCAAAGAAATTGTAGGTCTCGCCAATGTGTACTAAAACTTAAACCACAAATTGGAAGACAGGCTGGACCTTATCCTCTTAGAAGGTATTTGTATTATTATTATTATTATTATTATGAGTATTCCACGATGTTTGGAATTTGATGGTGCTACGAATGATCTACAGAAAGCAGCTATTAAGATTTACATAGGCTAACTATAGACCCATACAATTCAACTCGAAGGTGAAATATGTACATTATTTTTTGATGTGATTAAATTACATATTTGGGGAGGTTTTATCAGTCCGCAAATATTATAATAAAACGAAACCACAGATATGTCAGTAATCCCATCTGACTGAAGTAAATGCGCAAAATTCAACACATAGATGTTTCAAGTCAAACTATGGACGTGAGGTAACTTCTTTTTTTTCAGGACAATTAAAACTCGAAATGTCGGTAAGGCAAATTCGAAAGCGAGGACCATATATGTATGTCATACATTTTACTTAGCTGCTAAATCTTTCAAAAAATCCCACCGATTCTGAGATAAATGAGAAAATAAAAAATTTGGATTTGTCGAAATTGCTACACTGTGAAGAGCGGCCATGTTTTTTTCGGTTTATAAACAAAACAAAAATTTGAAATATGAAAAGTAAAAATTTTTTATAATTGACAAGACCTCAATGCAGAACCATGCCTAGCGGGAAATATATTATAATTAACATGTCGTTGCATCTTTGCCTCTGATCTTAAAAAAAAAAAATAAAAATGTATTATTCTTTACCTAAAAGCTCATCCTAAGTCATGAATATTTCATGTATATACATAGTAATTATCATACAAAAATATAAACAAAGCGAAAAACACGTTCGTAAAAGCAAAAATGGCATATCAAGGAAAAGTCCATCGTTTGGAAAAATTGTGTATTTTTCTCATCTGTCTCCCTTAACTTTTTCTTTTATATCTTTCATATTATGAGTTTTACACCTTTTTCATGATCTTCCAGTGCCGTTACGAATCACTTTCGACGCTTCAATGCAAAATAATGTATGTCACTTTAAATTACCCTACTATTTTTAAATGCATTTTTACAGTTTTGGTGTCAAATTTTAGAAAATTCGTTATCTGGAGAGCAATACAAAATGTTTTATGCAATGAAACTGGTTTTGAAAAATATTACACATAGAACGTTATTCGCGATGATGCTTCAGCTGACAAGCACTGTATGATTGTTTAGTTCTTTTCCAGCATTTGGTTTACAACACTAATCACATGTCAAAAGCCATTAAAACTTTTCTGTGTATGTACTAATTAAAATTAGAAAAAATCAAAATTAGGCAATTCAAAATTTAAGACTGTCATATTTTCTTTGTTGTCATTTCTTATATAAAATTTGAATAGCACAATAAAATTAAGCAACCCAAAGCGCAGGTGTGCTATTTTGCTTTTCCTTGTTTTTTCGTTTTCTCTAGTTTCAAAAGTAAAAGACCACGAACACAAAAATTCAATATTTTCTGACAAATTTGTATGAAAATTTAATTTAATGTATTCAGACACAACATTCAACTCATGTAGTGCTCTCAAGTGTTGTGTTGTTGAAATTGTGCATAAAACTATAAAAGACCTTGTGAATTTCCTTAATAATAAACACTTAAGCTGTAGATGCAACACCGCAACGTAGATATATTGTGATAAGTCCTAATACTTATGTAAGATGTCAGAAACGTACCTCACTGTTACAATTTCCTACTGATGCGCTTATTGTATCATGAAATGTTGTCATTACATATTTTTTCTTTGACATTTGAAGTCAATCCCGGGATTGTTTTTTATTAGTCCCGAAATCTCGAAAAGCAGTTAAAAAATCGCGAATGTTTAAAATAGCTAGTTTTTTACGAATAATATGACATTAAGTTGGATTAAGGCAGTTTTTTGAGCTTTTGGTTTTATATATAATCATAAAAGCAGGGTATAAAAATTAACACCTAATATTACAGCCCACTTATGAATGGAGAGAAATTTTATAAAATCCCGAACTTTTTCGCTTGTTGATTTGCATTAACTTCCAAAGCAGCTAGGAGAAACCGTAAGAAGATGTTTGGTTATTCCCGGTCTTGTACTAATATAAAAATATGTAAAGAAAAAGTTATAGGATATATTTAAACTCTACTTACATATTTTTTATATATATTTAAGCATCTTGTTGGTAATGAAAATAATATTGATGTACTGTCTTCAGTTTGTTTGTTAAAATGTATAAAATATCTAAATAATACATATTCGGGATCTCGAAACTTTTGGGCTCACAAAACTAAAATAGCTGCCATCCCTACTATGCCTTTAAGGTGCTGTAATTTTTATTAACCCGTTTCTTATCCGTGATAAAAAATGTCCTGAATTCGACACTATCACCGACCAGAACTCCGGTCACCCATTGTAAAAAGGCGGGATACTACCAAACAGCCACGTCGATTGTAAAATCGCGGATTTAATGCTTTTATGAGCTTTTTTCAGGCACTTCAGTAATATGTACAGTTAGACACAAAATTAAAGATGTCTTTAAGAATTTGGAAAAAGTTCAGGGGAGCTTAGCAAAATGGCCATCCAAATTTTCAACGTTTTTGGCAGATTTTTCTTAGTTTTGTAGGACAATCAATTTCAGTGGTATGATGTGAAAGCTAGAACTAATTTAAATATTTTCCTGATTTTTAAGAATTTTTTTCGATGAGGGTGTTAAGTAATATCTTTCATGCAACGCATGAACAAAATTTAATTTCGCATAAAAAATTACTCAACACCATCGACGAAAATCGTTCTTGAAAATCAGGAAAATATTTCAGCTAGTTCTAACTTGCATATAATTATACTGCTTGGTCTACCAAACTGAGTCCTCAAAAATTTCATACAAAATCTGCCGAAGAAGTTGAAAGTTTAGATGACCGTTTTACTCTCCTGAGCTTTGTGAAAATTTTAAAAGACATTTCAAATGGTTTCTGTTATACAATTAAATGGAAATTAATTCCACTACTAGTTATTGTTGACTAAAAAATCGAATTAAATACTCATATTTGGAAAGAATTTCCATATTTCAAAGTATAAATCCAAAAAAAATGATTTTATTTTTTTTTTCATTTTTCAAAACTGACGTATGTATATGACTAATAAAACCATGAAAGAGCTCCGAATTTTTTTATATTCATAAAAGGCATGAGTTTCAGCTGAACGTAATATTGTGTATTGCCTGTACAACTTGTAGATATGAGAGCAACGCAAATTCATATATGGTAATAGCAGGGCGAATTCGGCAATATTCGCTGTGCGTTGAAGATCTTTAAAAATACTGAAGCACTTTCGAAGTTGTTAAATTTAAACTTGACACTGCCAAATTTTCCAAAACTAAATATGCCAGCAAAAAATTCATTTGCTTTGCAAGTGCCGTTCGGAGTCGGCAAAAAACTGTAGGTCCTGCCAACTTGTAGGAAAACTCAAAAGCAACACACCACAAGTTGGAAAGAGAAGCACGGCTAAAAATCTCGTTAGAGGTTATGATAATAAAATAATTACACATTCATATTTATTTTTTATTTATGTGAGAAAAGCTTATTTAATTAAATTCAATAATGTGCTCAGAGGGTTAATAAAATATGCCCGAAAAGCTTCATAACTAACACATCAGCAACACTAATAAGGCAGTTTATGTGAAGACCAGGCATGTTATACCTTTCAAAATCATACTTTTTTATGTTTTAACTTGAATTTTTTTAAATTCACATATTTCTTACACGCGAATAAGCTTTTTCCACTAATTTTATGTTATAGATTATTATAATATGTAATGTAATTTTTTTTTCAAATTCTTCTAGCGTGAAAGGAACTTGAAAACTTTTAGTACTATTTAAGGGAGTAAATTAGCATTTTTCCAAAAACTGATTCGTACTGAATTAGCGGAATTAAGTCTCCAAAAGAATCAAATCAACTGAATGGCCATTCTGAATTAAAGAGCTTTTCTTCGTAATTCTATTTTGAATTCTTGTTGAATTGACACTTGGTGGATTTATAAATCATGATTTCTGTAAAGAATTGCTGAATGCGTAAATTGAAGTTAAATTCTTCAACGATGAAAAGAATTTCAAGTACTGAATGAAGAAAAACTATGATTTCAAAGAGCAAAAGATTTAATTCTTTAACAGCTCTGCTACAGAATATACCCTCGTTGAGGCTTTTGATTTATATTTTAAATCAGTTTACGTATTCCATATCGAAGTTGTCAAACTTTTTAAAATATTTTTCAAAGTTTATTTAAAAAGTTGAACCGAATATGAAATGTTCTAATAGGCTCCTTGAGATCTATATGAAATTTATACATAAAAGTGCCCTTGGAAACCCAGACGCTTAAAGATATCCAATTCCAGCATGAAGTATTTCTGTTTTTTATGCCCAAAACTTTTTGGGGAAATATCTTTGTAATTTTTCATTTAAAAAATGAACATTTTCTGTCTGAAAAGCATGGCTTACAGCTTCATTGTATATCATGTCAGAATTGTGCAAAAACTTTTTGTACGTTTTCTTCGTTCCTATAATAGAGACTTTAAACCCCCTATTTAAAAATGAATTATTTTTTAATTTATATTTTAACAAGTAAGGAAATCTAAGTTCGGGTGAACCGAACATTTAATACCCCGCGGTAATTTTTAGAACGGGATAACAATCATTAGGCCCTAGGATGATTTACTTAATTTCCGTTACCGAATTATTTCAATTTATGTGATTTCGATATCGAAAGTGGGCGTGGTTGGAGAGCGATATTTTCCAGTTTCATCGGGTATACTCCCATCAATACTAGTATGATTTGTGCCAAATTCCATCGTTCTATCCTAATCAGTTTAGAAGTTAGGGGTCGTGCATATATGACGTCACGCGATTTTTGGTAGTTTTTGACCCCCCCCTCCCCCCATGTCACAACCAGTCACAAACTCCAGACCCCCCCCTCCCCCTCGAACGTCACATCACACCCTTAATCAATTTAAATTCAATATTTATTTGACATAAAATCTGATACATATTTAGAATGTGTATATTAATTATTAAATAATATTTGCCAATCGAAAGAATGAAAACGTGCCAAATTTGAAAAGTTCATGGACGTTGCACGCTAGAAAACATGCAAAACAATAACGTGACATCACGTAAGTGCTACTCCCCCCCTCCCCCCATGTCACACTTCGTCACAAATCGCAAACCCCTCCCCCCCCCAAAGAGCGTGACGTCATATATGCACGACCCCTTACGACCATTCAAATTTTCAAAAATGTCTCCCTTAAAAGTGGGCGGTGCCACGCCCATTATAAAAAATTTATGAAAAAATCTTAAGAGAATCACCAGGGGATTGACCTATAAAATTATATCATTTTAGCCATTTCAGCTGCCGAGATATGCCAATTTGTGTGGTTTTCGAAATTTTCGATATCGTAAGTGGGCGTGGTTGGAGGGCGATTTTATCTAATTTCGTCAAGTACACCTCCCAACAATACTAGTATGATTTGTGCAAAATTCCATCGTTCTATCGTAATCAGTTTAAAAGTTACGACCAGTCAAATTTTCAAAAACGGCTCCCTTAAAAGTGGGCGGTGCCACGCCCACTATACAAAAATTTATGAAAAAAACATAAGAGAATAACCAGGGGGATTCAGCTATAAAATGATATCATTTTAGCCATTTCAGCTGCCGAGATATGTCAATTTGTGTGATTTTTGAAATTTTCGATATCGAAAGTGGGCGTGGTTGAAGAGCGATTTTATCCAGTTTCATCAAGTATACTCCCAATGATACTAGTACGCTTTGTGCCAAATTCCATCGTTCTGTCGTAATCAGTTTAAGAGTTACGACCAGTCAAATTTTCAAAAATGCCTCCCTTAAAAGTGGGCGGTGCCACGCCCACTATAAAAAATTTATGAAAAAATCATAAGAGAATGACCAGGGGGATTCGCCTATAAAATTATATCATTTTAGCCATTTCAGCTGCCGAGATAAGGCAATTTGTGTGATTTTCGAAATTTTCGATATCGAAAAAAGGGGCGTGGTTATCATCCGATTTCGCCCATTTTCAATAGCAACCTACCTTGGCCAGAAAGTAACCCGTGTACAAAATTTCATGCAAATATCTCAATTTTTACTCAAGTTAGCGTGTACACAGACGGACAGACGGACGGACATGCCTTAATGAACTCCTCTTTTAATCCTAAGAACTTTCATATATGGAACTCTATATCTATCTCGATTATTTTGTGCCGTTACATACAAGCGTTATGTGAACAAAATTAATATACCCTTGTACTAGTACTAGTACGCTGGGTATAAAAATAAACATACGTGTTTTTGCTGTTCGGAGAATTTCAGCTCATCTAGTTTTTACCAAACAAATCCAAATGCTTTACAATTTCAGATCTTTTATGACGATTTTGAAATTACCAATCCATTAGGAAGCAAAAAAGGGTTTCATAAAATTGGCGCTCTTTATTTTTCGATAAGAAATTCGCCGCATAAATATAATTCAAAACTAGAAAACATTCACTTGTTGGCGCTCTTCAAATGTTCAAATTTAAAAAACGAAAATGTTACTTTTAATGATCTTATACATCCAATTGTGGAAAATCTATTATTTCTTGAAAAGGTTGGGATTGACGTTAATGGTATTAACGTAAATAATAACGTAACACTTGTATCTACATATATATCACATGATAATTTAGGAGCGAACACATGCCTCGGGTTTGTCACTTCCTTTCGAGCTGTATATTACTGCAGATTCTGCACTTTAAGTCGTTAAGAAGCAGGTTATACTTTTCAAGAAAATACTGCGGCTTTAAGGACAAGAGGGGAACACGTTTTTAAGAATTTAATCGGTTAACTCATTACTACAGCATAGAAAACAATAACGTTGATGTTATGTATGGTTCCCTATGTACAGTCACTTTCAATGTAACCCAGTTTAGTATGTTTTGTCCCATTCCGAAACTATCATCCTCCCCCCTTGCAGCAGGGCTGCAAGATATTCTATTGTTACGGGCGGGCGTTGAGCCGAGCCCCGAACCAAAAGAATGGATATGCAGTGTCTGTTGCAAAAAGATATATATTAAACGGTCGCATTCTGTGCAATGCTTCTCGTGTAAGAGATGGCTCCATAAATCTGGATGTTCAGGGCTTAACCTTAACATCCACAGACCCCGTACTTTCTTTAGTACTTTCGTGGCCCCTTGTTGTTTGCGCCCTCGGGCGTCCCGCGGTAAGCGCCGTTCAAGCGCACCCCTACCGCCACTTTCTAGTAGCAATACTAACAGTAATAATAATAATGTCTTAACGACTAGCAGCACTTCTGCTATACCCACCACACAAACTCCAGACTGTTGCTCGTGTCTTATGGCGTCAACATCACGCGCAGCAGCTCAACACTCTCGCTCCCACAGGAGCAGTTTAGACATGAGCAACTCCGAGCACCAGTCTCTCTCTGTTTCTATATCACACTTTCGTCATTCCTGAAATATGGAAAAAGGCGAGAGTGGTTCCATTACTAAAACCTAGAAAACCGGCAAACATAGGCGATTCATATCGTCCTATATCACTTTTGTCACCGGTAGTGAAGACGCTAGAGTCCATTTTGCTCCCGTATTATACTGCAAATCTGCACCTGGCTAGTCATCAACATGGCTTCCGTAAGCTGCACAGCATCACCACCGCACTCAATGCCATTACAACTCAAATAAATAGCGGCCTAAATCAAAACCAACCAAATCACAGGACTGTGTTAGTGGCACTTGACCTGTCGAAAGCTTTTGACACAGTCAACCATGCCACTCTCATACAAGATCTGTTTGAGACACAGATACCTGATGGTTTAAAGAGATGGACCGCTAATTATTTGAGTGGACGGCAGGCGTCGGTTAACTTTAGAAACGCAAAATCAAAACCTAGACGTATTAGACAGGGGGTGCCACAGGGTGGTGTCCTATCCCCGACACTGTTTAATTTCTATCTATCGAAGATGACCCCACCACCAGAGGGCGTCTCCGTCGTTTCATACGCCGACGACTGTACAATAATGGCGACGGGGAAGGGCCCCTATACTGATGAACTCTGTACGAGAATCAATGGTTACCTCTGCGACCTTTCCAGGTTTTTCACAGAGCGAGATCTGACGATATCTCCGACTAAATCAACGGCGACGCTTTTTACGACATAGACGCACCAGGTGAGAAATGAATTAGACATTTTCGTTGATGGCACTAAGCTACCAACTGTCAGCCACCCAAAGTTATTAGGGATGACACTGGATAATACTTTCTCATTTGCTGGGCATGTGTCTGCAATGGTCTCAAAGGTACGTCGCAACAAGATCCTCAAGTCACTTGCCGGCAGTACTTGGGGAAAAGACAAAGAAACATTGCTGACTACATATAAGGCCATTGGCCGACCAGTCTTTGACTATGCTGCGCCCATATGGTCGCCTAATGTACATAGCACCAACTGGACGAAGTTACAAGTCTGCCAAAATACTGCCATCAGAACTGCTACGGGATGTCTCCTCATGTCTTCCGAGTCTCACCTCCATCAGGAGGCAAAACTGCTCAATGTAAAAGAGCATGCGGAAATGCTGAGCAGGCAATTCCTTCTGAACTGCCACAAGCCAGCACATCCAAACCGTCATCTTTTGGACATAGATCCGCCCCCGAGAGACATAAGGAGACATCTCCGTAAGCACTATGATGAGATCCGGCATCATATTACCTTGCCGTTTGATCTGCAGAATCATAAGCGGGCTCTAACCGACATCCACACCGAGTCGGTAGACACTTTAGTTCCCTATGTACAGTCACTTCTCAGAGCAGGAAACCCAGGACATCGCCATGGATCTCTGCGCAGTGGAACCACCCGGGGTTTTACCTCGGCCAAGGACTGTCACTTTCAATGTAACCCTGTTTAGTATGTTTTGTCCCATTCCGAAACTATCATCCTCCCCCCTTGCAGCAGGGCTGCAAGATATTCTTTTGTTACGGGCGGGCGTTGAGCCGAACCCCGGACCAAAAGAATGGATATGCAGTGTCTGTTGCAAAAAAATATTTATTAAACGGTCGCATTCTGTGCAATGCTTCTCGTGTAAGAGATGGCTCCATAAATCTGGATGTTCAGGGCTTAACCTTAACATCCACAGACCCCGTACTTTCTTTAGTACTTTCATGGTCCCTTGTTGTTTGCGCCGTCGGGCGTCCCGCGGTAAGCGCCGTTCAAGCGCACCCCTACCCCCACCTTCTAGTAGCAATACTAATAATAATAATAATAATGTCTTAACGACTAGCAGCATTTCTGCTATACCCGCCACACAAATTCCAGACTGTTGCTCGTGCCTTATGGCGTCAACATCACGCGCAGCAGCTCAACACTCTTGCTCCCACCGGAGCAGTTTAGACATGAGCAACTCCGAGCATCAGTCTCTGTCTGTTTCTTTGTTACACCCCCCCTCCCGTTTACACGTGAGTCAGGATCAACATCTTCTTGCACCTGTCTCGACGTGTACTGTTTGTCGGCAAAGATTATACACGCTCGCGTCATCGGTCAAATGCAATAACTGCTTAGGCCAATGCCACGTACATCTATGCTCTGGGCTCGCTAACAGGAATCTTTGGACGGATGCGTTCATCGCACCATGCTGTAACACGCCTCAACCTACGACGCCAGCCAACCCGGTTACACCAGGTCCACAGCTAACTAGGCTGAGGCACAGCCTTGGTCTTCGCCTACCAACACCTGGGCGAACACATCCGTCTCTCACGCCTTTGGTTAACTCGACATCGACCCCACCGGCGCACTTCCAAATCTTACAGCTCAACTGTAACGGATTAACTGGTAAGATCGCAGAGATAACTAATTTGATGACGCAATATGACATAAAACTTGCCGCAATCCAAGAAACCAAGCTCAGTCCAAGGTCGGACCTCATTACCTATGGCGGATATAACATTCACCGGAAAGACCGTCATAGAGTAACAGGAGGTCTGGGAGGTGGTCTAGCGTTCATAACGTACAGTATCATCTATTTGATACCGACATCGAAGGAACGGATGATATCTTAGAAAGCCAAGGTATTACCATCCGTACAGGAGATGTCGATCTGCAAATCATTAACATCTACATACCCCCTGTCTCAAGTTGCCCCACCGGTTATCACCCCGACATTAGCTTGCTATTACGAGGAGATACCCGCGTGATCCTGGGCGACTTCAATGCGCACCACGACATGTGGCACTCAAACTTGCCAGCAGACAGTAGGGGGCATGTACTCGCAGAACAAATAGATGATACGGCTTTCTATACATTGAACGGAGACGCCCTAACGAGAGTATCGGGTAACTGCTATAGTTCGCCAGATATTTCTATCGTAAGTGCAGGACTTTTGAACAACACCAATTGGCGACCCATACTCACGTTGGCGTCTGACCATCTCCCAATAGTCATTACCATCGAACGACCGACGGACTTTATAACACCTGAGCATGGTACATACATCAACTTTACCAAGGCGGACTGGGACAGTTTTCAGACATATACGGACGAATCCTTGGCTGCTCTATCCATTCCTACGGACGTACGCAAAGGCGAACGAGACTTCCGCAACATCATTCACTTGGTCTCTACACGCTTCATTCCTGCGGGTCGAATATCCCGAATAAGACCAAATTTCCCCGCGGAGGCAGCGGCCATGGCTAGAGAAAGAGATGAAGTGCGAAGTCTCAATCCCGCAGACCCCCGTATAAGGGATCTCAACGCGGAAATTCGTAGGTTGGTCGATAAACACAAACAGGCCAAATGGAAACAACACCTAGAGCAATGCAACCTCTCTGACGGTGTTGGCAAATTATGGACTACGGTCAAAGCTCTATCTAATCCAACACAACACAAGGATAAAGTAGATATTACTTTCGGTGACAGGGTGAAGAAGGACCCTAGGGGATGTGCGAACTCCTTCTGTAGACAATTTGTACTACATTCCCCACCCGATAGAGCTAAACGTAGAACCATGCGACAGGCGCGTAAATACAAAAACCAAAACACGCCCATTGTCATCACTGCCTCAGAGGTCAAGGAAGCCATCAGACAGGCTAAGCCCTCAAAATCCATCGGCCCCGACGGCATTGCCATGAAGATGCTGAAACATCTAGGCCAGGAGGGACACAAATACTTAGCGGCTCTATTCAATCTTTCACTGAACACTTTCGTCATTCCTGAAATATGGAAAAAGGCGAGAGTGGTTCCATTATTAAAACCTAGAAAGCCGGCAAACATAGGCGATTCATATCGCCCTATATCACTTTTGTCGCCGGTAGTGAAGACGCTAGAGTCCATTTTGCTCCCGTATTACACCGCAAATCTGCACCTGGCTAATCATCAACATGGCTTCCGTAAGCTGCACAGCACCACCACCGCACTCAATGCCATTACAACGCAAATAAATAGCGGTCTAAATCAAAACCAACCAAATCACAGGACTGTGTTAGTGGCACTTGACTTGTCGAAAGCTTTTGACACAGTCAACCATGCCACTCTCATACAAGATCTATTAGAAACACAAATACCTGATGGGTTAAAGAGATGGACCGCTAATTACTTGAATGGGCGGCAGGCGTCGGTCAACTTTAGAAACGCAACATCAAAACCAAGACGAATTAGACAGGGGGTGCCACAGGGTGGTGTCCTATCCCCGACACTGTTTAATTTCTATCTATCGAAGATGCCCCCACCACCAGAGGGTGTCTCCGTCGTTTCTTATGCTGACGACTGTACAATAATGGCGACGGGGAAGGGCCCCTATACTGATGAACTCTGTAATAAAATCAACGGTTACCTCTGCGACCTTTCCAGGTTTTTCACAGAGCGAGATCTGACGATATCTCCGACTAAATCAACGGCGACGCTTTTTACGACGTGGACGCACCAGGTGAGAAATGAATTAGACATTTTCGTTGACGGCACTAAGCTACCAACTGTCAGCCACCCAAAGTTATTAGGGATGACATTGGATAATACTTTCTCATTTGCTGGTCATGTGTCTGCAATGGTCTCAAAGGTACGTGGTCGCAACAAGATCCTCAAGTCACTTGCCGGCAGTACTTGGGGAAAAGACAAAGAAACGTTGCTGACTACATATAAGGCCATTGGCCGACCAGTCTTTGACTATGCTGCACCCATATGGTCGCCTAATGTACATAACACCAACTGGACGAAGTTACAAGTCTGCCAAAATACTGCCATCAGAACTGCTACGGGATGTCTCCTCATGTCTTCCGAGTCTCACCTCCATCAGGAGGCAAAACTGCTCAATGTAAAAGAGCATGCGGAAATGCTGAGCAGGCAATTCCTTCTGTACTGCCACAAGCCAGCACATCCAAACCGTCATCTTTTGGACATAGATCCGCCCCCGAGAGACATAAGGAAACATCTCCGTAAACATTATGATGAGATCCGGCATCATATTACCGTGCCGTTTGATCTGCAGTATCATAAGCGGGCTCTAACCGACATCCACACCGAGTCGGTAGATACTTTTGTCGGATCTCTACCTGTGAACCCCGTTCTGAACAGTCCTCCACCGGATATTGCTGAAGAAGAACGCACCTTACCAAGGGAGACAAGAGTTACCCTGGCACAGCTTAGGTCTGGATATAGTGTAAGGTTAAACTCCTACTCGTCCAGACTTAATGACACAATCTCAAACACATGCTCTGCATGTGGTAGGACCCCCCATGATACTCTACATCTCTTCAATTGTTCATTTGAACCTACTCTTCTAACCCCTCTGTCCCTCTGGACAAACCCTGTTGAAACTGCACGTTTCCTTGGCCTCCCCTTAGAAGAGCTTGATGAAGATCTTCGGAATGATCATACACTCTAGACAGGGCAATGCATTGTTAACAACAACAACAACACTTTAGTCGGATCTCTACCTGTGAATCCCGTTCTGAACAGTCCTCCACCGGATATTGCTGAAGAAGAACGCACCTTACCAAGGGAGACAAGAGTGACCTTGGCACAGCTTAGGTCTGGATATAGTGTAAGGTTAAACTCCTACTTATCCAGACTTAATGATACAATTTTAAATACATGCCCTGCATGTGGTAGGACCCCCCATGATACTCTACATCTCTTCAATTGTTCATCTGAACCTACTCTTCTAACCCCTCTGTCCCTCTGGACAAACCCTGTTGAAACTGCACGTGTCCTTGGACTCCCCTTAGAAGAGCTTGATGAAGATCTTCGGAATGATCATACACTCTAGACAGGCAATGCATTGTTAACAACAACAACAACAACAACAACAGGCACAGCCTTGGTCTTAGCCTACCAACACCTGGGCGAACACATCCGTCTCTCACGCCTATGGTTAACTCGACATCGACCCCACCGGCGCACTTCCAAATCTTACAGCACAACTGTAACGGATTAACTGGTAAGATCGCAGAGATAACTAATTTGATGGCGCAATATGACATAAAACTTGCCGCAATCCAAGAAACCAAGATCAGCCCTAGGTCGGACCTCATTACCTATGGCGGATATAACATCCACCGGAAAGACCGTCATAGAGTAACAGGAGGTCTGGGAGGTGGTCTAGCGTTCATAACGCACAACTCTGTACAGTGTCATCTATTTAATACCGACATCGAAGGAACGGATGATATCTTAGAAAGCCAAGGTATTACCATCCGTACAGGAGATGTCGATCTGCAAATCATTAACATCTACATACCCCCTGTCTCAAGTTGCCCCACCGGTTATCACCCCGACATTAGCTTGCTACTACGAGGACATAACCGCGTGATCCTGGGCGACTTCGGTGCGCACCACGACATGTGGCATTCTAACCTGCCAGCAGACAATAGGGGGCATGTACTTGCAGACCAAATAGATGATACGGCTTTCTGTACATTGAACGGAGACGCCCCAACGAGAGTATCGGGTAATTTCTATAGTTCGCCAGATATTTCTATCGTAAGTGCAGGACTATTGAACAACACCAATTGGCGACCCATACTCACGTTGGCGTCTGACCATCTCCCAATAGTCATTACCATCGAACGACCGACGGACTTTATTACACCTGAGCATGGTACATACATTAACTTTACCAAGGCGGACTGGGACAGTTTTCAGACATATACGGACGAATCCTTGGCTGCTCTATCCATTCCTACGGACGTACGCAAAGGCGAACGAGACTTCCGCAACATCATTGACTTGGCCTCTAAACGCTTCATTCATGCACCTGTAGATCAAACGGCGTTGTTATATAGTGCCGGATCTCATCAAAATGTTTACGTAAATGCGATCTTATGGTCCTAGGAGGCGGAATGAGTTCAAGCAGTTGTCTACCGGGATGCTGTGGTTTACAGCAATTCAGTAGGTACTGCTTGTTTAGCATTTCATTATGCTCCCTAACTGGAAGCATTTCCACCTCATTGTGTATATGAGATATAGGTGACATAAGGACGCACCCCGTAGCGGTTCTGAGCGCGGTGTTTTGACAGGCCTGAAGCTGATTCCAGTGAACGTCTGCAAGCTCCGGCGACCATATCGGCGACGCATAGTTCAGGATCGGCCGACCAATTGCCTTGTACGTTACCAACAACGTTTCTTTGTCTTTACCCCAAGTACTGCCGGCTAGTGATTTGAGGATTTTGTTACGGCTCTGTAATTTTGAGACAATTGCAGCTGAATGGGCAGCGAAAGTGTGCATGGTGTCGAAAGTCACTCCTAAGATTTTTGGGTGAGCGACAGTAGGTATTCCAAATCGGATACAAGCTGCCCATGATTTACTGTGTCAAAAGCTTGACTCAGATCGAGTGCAACTAGAACCGTCCTGTCATTAGGTCTGTTTTGATTTAGACCGTCAGTTATCTGAGTGTTTATGACATTTAGAGCAGATGTTGTGCTCCTGCCTTTCCTGAAGCCATGTTGGTGCTCGGCTAACATCAAGTGTGATGTGTAGAGCGGGAGTAGGGCCGCTTCAAGTGTTGTTGTTGTTGTAACGATGTGTAGTCCTGCCCAACGCGTATTTTTCCTTAACCTAATTGTCATCAATATCTTCTAACGGGAGTCCAAGGAAACTAGCAGTTTCAATAGGATTGGACCAAAGAGAGATGGGTGTTAGAAGAGTGGGCTCGAATGAGCAAGAAAATAAGTGATTGGTATTGTGGGGGGACGAGCCGCATGCCGGACATACATTCGGCACATCAGGGTTCAGTCTAGATATGTAGGAGTTTAACCTACTACAATATCCAGAGCGTAATTGAGCCAGAGTGACCCTTGTCTCTCGAGGAAGATGACGCTCCTCTTCAGAAATGCCAGGTGTTGCGGCATGTAAGACATTGTTTAGCGGACAGAGCGCAGAGTAATGGCCAACAGACGTTGTATGGATATGCCCCAAAGCCTGTTTGTGCACCTGTAGATCAAACGGCGTTGTTATATAGTGACGGATCTCATCAAAATGTTTACGCAGATGCGACCTTATGGTCCTAGGAGGCGGAATGAGTTCAAGCAGTTGTCTACCGGGATGCTGTGGTTTACAGCAGTTCAGTAGGTACTGCTTGTTTAGCATTTCATTATGCTCCCTAACTGGAAGCATTTCCACCTCATTATGTATATGAGATATAGGTGACATAAGGACGCACCCCGTAGCGGTTCTGAGCGCGGTGTTTTGACAGGCCTGAAGCTGATTCCAGTGAACATCTGCAAGCCCCGGCGACCATATCGGCGGCGCATAGTTCAGGATCGGCCGACCAATTGCCTTGTACGTTACCAACAACGTTTCTTTGTCTTTACCCCAAGTACTGCCGGCTAGTGACTTGAGGATTTTGTTGCGGCTCTGTAATTTTGAGACAATTGCAGCTGAATGGGCAGCGAAAGTGTGCATGGTGTCAAAAGTCACTCCTAAAATTTTTGGGTGAGCGACAGTAGGTATTTTATGATCACCTACATAGATTTCTAATTCCATGCCAACCTGCGCCGTCCACGTCGTGAATAAGGTCGCCGAAGACTTTGTTGGCGACAATGTCAAGGTTCGGGCAGTGAAGAACTCGACTAGAGAGGGGAGATAACCATTTATTTTGGAGCACAGCTCATCAACGGAAGTACCAGTTGCCAATATCGTGCAATCGTCTGCGTAAGAAACAATCGTAACTTCTTCTGGTGGAGGAGGAAGCTTCGAAATATAGAAGTTAAACAATAACGGGGAGAGGACACCACCCTGTGGTACCCCTTGTTTTATCTTCCTTGCTTTAGATTTTTTGTTTCTAAATACAACAGACGACCGACGACCACTGAGATAATTGGCGGTCCAACGCTTTAGACAGGGGGGGAGTGACGAGTCTTCCAAATCAGCTACAAGTTGCCCATGATTTACTGTGTCAAAAGCTTGACTCAAATCAAGTGCAACTAGAACCGTCCTGTCATTAGGCCTATTTTGATTAAGACCGTCAGTTATCTGAGTGTTTATGACATTTAGAGCAGATGTTGTGCTCCTACCTTTCCTGAAGCCATGTTGGTGCTCGGCTAACATCAAGTGTGATGTGTAGAGCGGGAGTAGGACCGCCTCAAGTGTCTTTACTACTGGCGAGAGGAGTGATATCGGGCGATATGACTCCCCAACGTTAGCTGGCTTGCCAGGCTTTAGTAGTGGGATCACAGTTGCCTGCTTCCATTTGTCGGGTATGACAGCTGTGATCAGAGACAAATTGAAGACGGCCGTTAAATATTTGACTCCCGCTAGGCCGATGTGTTTTAGATGCACCATGGCTATGCCATCAGGGCCGATGGCTTTGGAGTTTTTGGCCTTCCGGATGGCCTCTTGAACCTCTGTAGCGGTGATGGGAACGGGGGCATAGTTTTTGTGTTTATGCGCACGCCTGAAGATTCCACGTCTAGCCCTGTCTTGCGCAGGGTGTGGGACATATTGTCGACAAAAAGCCTGTGCGCATTTCCTGGGGTCATTTATTGTCTTGTCACCAAAGGTGATGTCGACATTTTTTGGTGGACCCGATGGATTCGACAAGGACTTGACGGTGGACCATAATTTCCCAACACCGGTAGAGAGGTTACAAGACCTGAGGTGCTCCTCCCATTTGGTTTGTTTGTGTTCGTTAACCAGCCTTCTGATTTCCACGTTGAGATCACCGATCTGTGGGTCAGATGGATCGATGTTGCGTATGAGGTCACGTTCGTTGGCCAAGGCTGCGGCCTCAGCTGGGAAGTTAGGCCTAATATCTTTTATCCTACCAGCTGGTATGAAACGGGCTGTAGCCTTTTTAATGACCTCACGTATGTTACGCTCGCCAACGTGTACGTCAGTGGGAATGGGAAGATCACCAAAGGAGCTCTCCGTGAATTCCAAAAAGCCGACCCAATTGGCCTTTTTGAAATTCACGTAAGTTCGTTTCTCCGACGTGATAAAATCCGTGGCACGATCGACAGACAGGATGATAGGCAGGTGGTCGGATGACAGGGCCACCATAGGTTGCCAGTTGATGCTGTTAATTAACCCCGGGCTAACAATAGTTAGGTCCGGGGAGCTACTGCAGTTAACAGCCATCCTAGTTGAGGAGTCTCCGTTCACAGTACAGAAAGAGGAGTTATCAATTTGCTCGGCTAATTCCTGTCCTCTGCCGTCCACCGAAAGGTGTGAATGCCACATATCATGATGGGCATTAAAATCGCCCATGATGATACGGTTATCGCCACAAAGAAACGCCCTAAGGTCAGGACGATAACTTCTGGGGCAGCAGGTGACGGGAGGAATGTATATATTGATTAGCTCGAGATCAACGCCACCAGCTTGTATAACTATACCTTGACACTCTAAAGGTAAGTCACTTTGGTCAGTGTTGATATCAAATTCCCTATACTGCACCGTATGGTGTACAAGGAACGCGAGACCACCTCCGCCGTCTGTACGATCATGCCGGAGTACGTGGTAGCCTCCACTCGCTCGGAGATTCGAGTGGGGGCCAAGTTTTGTCTCCTGGATTGCAGCAATTTGGATTTTATGTAGCTGCATAAATGTGGTTATCTCCGCTATCTTGCCGGTCAAGCCGTTGCAGTTAAATTGCAACAATTTAAATTGCGAAGGAGAGGCAATGGCCACTCTGGGAGTTAAAGACTGATGTGTTCGCCTAGATGGTGGTAGGTTATGTCGCGATATTGATCTCCGTTGCAGTCCTGAAGCCGGCGGAATTCGTTCACTATTAGATGAGTGTACATCCGTCGGCGTTGAGGGCTGCACAACTCGACAGCTAGGCGCGACAAACACATCAGTCCAGAGATTTCTGTTTGCGAGCCCAGAACATATGCGTAGGTGACACAGGCCTAGGCAGGAGTTGCACTTGACCGATGCCACAGACGCATATATCCTGTGCCGACATACAGTGCACGAAGAGTGAGGGACCAGAAGTTGATGGACTTGACTTTCATTCGTGCTAGTGCCGGAAGAAGTTATTAAAGAGTTTAGAGACGGGGGCTGAAGCTCAGTAGTGCTACAAGCATCAACTGATGTGCTACGAAGAAAGTAGCCATGAGTGGGTGCTTGTGCTGTTGATGCACTAGGAAGTAAGCTACAGCCGGGAACACATATATTCTGCTGGGCAATATAATTATTGCAGGTCGTGGAGACTTGATTATTATTAGAGGGCGATAAAGCAACATATGAGCGTCGCTTGCCTCGGGACGTCCTACGACGTGAACAGCAGGGCGCCACAAAATTTTTATAGAAACTAATGGGCCGATGTGTTTTCGGATCTAGTCCGGAGCAACTAGATTTGTGCAACCAACCTTTGCATGATGCACACTGTACTGAGTGTGATCGTCTTGTATATATTTTCTTCCGACAAACGCAGCAGAACCATTCTCTTGGGCCAGGATTTGGCTCAATGCCAGCCCGGATCAAGAGAATAAGGAACAGCCGTGCTGCAAGGGGCTGTTCCGGGGATGACAATAGGTGAGGGAATCGTGACGCGTTAGACAGGGTCACTTCGAAATGTATTGCTCTTGGCCGAGTCATTATAAAAAAAAACAACCCGGGTCGTTTCGGTACGAAGGGTATTGTACAGGTACAAATACCGTTCTCGCAGAACCGGCAATACGTGAAACGTTCAAGTGTCTTTACTACTGGCGAGAGGAGTGTTATCGGACGATATGACTCCCCAACGTTAGCTGGCTTGGCAGGCTTTAGTAGTGGGATCACAGTTGCCTGCTTCCATTTGTCGGGTATGACAGCTGTGATCAAAGACAGATTGAAGACGGCAGTTAAATATTTGACTCCCGCTGGGCCGATATGCTTGAGATGCACCATGGCTATGCCATCAGGGCCGATGGCTTTGGAATTTTTGGCCTTCCGGATGGCCGCTTGAACCTCTGTAGCGGTGATGGGAACGGGGGCATAGTTTTTGTGTTTATGCGCGCGCCTGAAGATTCCACGTCTTGTCCTATCTTGCGCAGGTTGTGGGACATACTGTCGACAAAAAGCCTGCGCACATTTCCTGGGGTCATTTAATGTCTTGTCACCAAAGGTGATGTCGACATTTTTTGGTGGACCCGAAGGATTCGACAAGGACTTGACGGTGGACCATAATTTCCCAACACCGGTAGAGAGGTGTAAAAGTAGGTCGCCTCCCAGTTGGTGCACCCTGGGTAACGCTAAATGACCTACATAGCCTGCACGGCTAGTTTAGTTTCTTGTATTGCCGGATCTACGAGAACGGTACCAGTACTTGTGCTGTACCCATCGTGCCGAAACGACCCGGGCCGTTTTCTTATATGGACCCGGCCAAGAGCAATACACTCGAGGTGACCCTGTCTGACATTTAGGCAGGGCTACACCTCGTTACAACAACAACAACAGGTTACAAGACCTAAGGTGCTCCTCCCATTTGGTTTGTTTGTGTACGTTAACCAGCCGCCTGATTTCCACGTTGAGATCACCGATCTGTGGGTCAGAGGGATCGATGTTGCGTATGAGGTCACGTTCATTGGCCAAGGCTGCGGCCTCAGCTGGGAAGTTAGGCTTGATATTTTTTATTCTACCAGCTGGTATAAAACGGGCTGTAGCCTTTTTAATGACCTCACGTATGTTACGCTCGCCGACGTGTACATCAGTGGGAATGGGAAGATCACCAAAGGAGCTCTCCGTGAATTCCAAAAAGCAGACCCAATTAGCCTTTTTGAAATTCACGTATGTTCTTTTCTGAACAAGGAACGCGAGACCACCTCCGCCGTCTGTACGGTCATGCCGGAGAACGTGGTAGCCTCCACTCGCTCGGAGATTCGAGTGGGGACCAAGTTTTGTCTCCTGGATTGCAGCAATTTTGATTTTATGTAGCTGCATAAATGTGGTTATCTCCGCTATCTTGCCGGTCAAGCCGTTGCAGTTAAATTGCAACAATTTAAATTGCGAAGGAGAGGCAATGGCCACTCTGGGAGTTAAAGACTGATGTGTACGCCTAGATGGTGGTAGGCTAGGTCGCGATATTGATCTCCGTTGCAGTCCTGAAGCCGGCGGATTTCGTTCATTATTAGATGAGTGTACATCAGTCGGCGTTGAGGGCTGCACAACTCGACAGCAAGGCGCGACAAACACATCAGTCCAGAGATTTCTGTTTGCGAGCCCAGAACATATGCGTAGGTGACATCGGCCTAGGCAGGAATTGCACTTGACCGATGCCACAGACGCATATATGTGGGAACGCAATTCGGACAATAGCGAGCAAGACACATGCAACTCTGACTTAACGAAAACTGAACCAACGCTGAAGAACAAACTAAACTTCAAGTTTCTTGTGTTGCCGGTTCTACGAGAACGGTACCAGTACTTGTGCTGTACCCATCGTGCGGAAACGACCCGGGTCGTTTTCTTATATCTGACATTTAGGCAGGGCTACACCTCGCTAAAACAATAACAACAACAAACTAAACTAACGGACCAACGAAACATACAAAAAAAAAAGAACAGTTCAAGAAAACCACTCGAAACGGACGCTTTTTTATATACGCGCAAGGCCATTAAGCCTAGTTAAAACTATTTAATCTATAAACTTTCAAATAAGAAACGAAATATTTGTAAACTGAACTAATTTGTGCAAATAAACCATTAATTAATATAATCTGAGTGTTTTGAACCACAAATTGGGGGTTCAGCCGTGATTGAAGTGATCCATTGTAAAAAACAAAAAAAGGCACAAATTAATGTTCAACTCAAGCATGGTGCTGGCATAAATCGTAAAGTAGTGCATGTTGTTGTTGTTGTTGTAACGATGTGTAGTCCTGCCCAACGCGTGTTTTTCCTTAACCTAATTGTCATCAATATCTTCTAACGGGAGTCCAAGGAAACTAGCAGTTTCAATAGGATTGGACCAAAGAGAGATGGGTGTTAGAAGAATGGGCTCAAATGAGCAAGAAAATAAGTGATTGGTATTGTGGGGGGACGAGCCGCATGCCGGACATACACTCGGCACATCAGGGTTCAGTCTAGATATGTAGGAATTTAACCTACTACAATATCCAGAGCGTAATTGAGCCAGAGTGACCCTTGTCTCTCGAGGAAGATGACGCTCCTCTTCAGAAATGCCAGGTGTTGCGGCATGTAAGACATTGTTTAGCGGAATGAGCGCAGAGTAATGGCCAACAGACGTTGTATGGATATGCCCCAAAGCCTGTTTGTGCACCTGTAGATCAAACGGCGTTGTTATATAGTAACGGATCTCATCAAAATGTTTACGTAGATGCGACCTTATGGTCCTAGGAGGCGGAATGAGTTCAAGCAGTTGTCTACCGGGATGCTGTGGTTTACAGCAGTTCAGTAGGTACTGCTTGTTTAGCATTTCATTATGCTCCCTAACTGGAAGCATTTCCACCTCATTATGTATATGAGATATAGGTGACATAAGGACGCACCCCGTAGCGGTTCTGAGCGCGGTGTTTTGACAGGCCTGAAGCTGACTCCAGTGAGCGTCTGCAAGCCCCGGCGACCATATCGGCGACGCATAGTTCAGTAGTGCATAATTCGCTTTACTTCGGAAATACCAACATCTTTAAAGTTGAGCGTGCAAAGACACGCGCGGAAGCAGATGCGCCAACAGTGACAAGTGCGCATACAGATTCTCAAACTGTAGAAACGTAAAGTTGAGCGTGCAAAGACACGCGCTGAAACGCTGGCACTAGCAAGCGCACCGATAAATTCCTACAGTTGGGATTTAAAAATTGTAAAGACGCAAGTAGTGGCAACTACAACTAGCAGGGTAAATATGTATATGAGTGCAGTATGTAGCAGAAGTGGCAGCAACTACACCTTGCAAGGCACATACATATAGAAGTGCAGTGGCAGAGAAACGCAGGACAAACAACAACAACAAGCAATAAAGTCGTGAAGTAGAGCGGAGTGAAAGAAAGTTGCAGCTAAGTGAAAGTCGTATTTCTAGTAGTAGAAATTAAATCTGTTGTAGAACGTAGAACGTAGAACTAAGAAAAACGTGTGTTGAGTGTATCATCATCGATTCAAAAGCAGGGAAAAAGAAGGCCTGCTCAGCCCGATAGATAAGGCGGACCAACCGCTTAAAACCCTCCATATCGACCACGTAGGACCCATGGAGCAAACACAAAAGCGTTACAATCACATTCTCGTCATTGTAGACGCTTTCTCTCGAAATTCGTTTGGCTTTATCCAACGAAGAGTACAGGTGCAGCAGAAGTAGTCGATAAGCTACAAAAACTCGCGTTTACCTTGGGGAACCCTGAACGAATTATCAGCGATAGGGGTACTGCTTTTACGGCAAAGATATTTGAAGAGTACTGCAAAAACGAGATGATCCAACATCTTCTTATTGCAACGGGCGTACCGCGGGGCAATGGGCAGGTGGAACGCATCCACAAAATCGTCGTTCCAATGCTGGCAAAGTTGTGTGCTGAAGATCCAAAGGCATGGTACAAACATGTCGAACGAGTGAAACAAACAATTAATAACACACCCCTCGTAGCACTAAACACACTCCGTTTCGGATATTGACAGGCGTAGAAATGCACATGCGGCAACACGAATATTCGAGCACTGGTCGAAGAAGAATATTTTAAAATCTTAGATGAGGAACGGGACGAGATACGCGAGGAAGCAAAGGTAAATATAAAGAAGATTCAAGAAGAAAATAGAAAATCCTTCAATAAGAAGAGAGTACCCGAAACAGCGTACTCACCAGGGGAGCTAGTGGCTATTAAAAGAATCCAGTTTGGATCGGGGCTGAAGCTCAAGGCTAAGTTTTTGGGGCCCTACAAGGTCATCGAGAAACTTAATCACGGACGGTATTCAGTCGAGAAAGTGGGGGACTCGGAGGGACCACGTAAAAGCTATGCTGTAGCGGAAAATATGAAAAAATGGGACCCAGCATTCGGGTCGAATGCCCTATCAGGATAGCCGAATGTGGGAACGCAATTCGGACAATAGCGAGCAAGACACATGCAACTCTGACTTAACGAAAACTGAACCAACGCTGAAGAACAAACTAAACTAACGGACCAACGAAACATACAAAAAAAAAGGACAGTTCAAGAAAACCACTCGAAACGGGCGGACGCTTTTTTATATACGCGCAAGGCCATTCAGCCTAGTTAAAACTATTTAATCTATAAACTTTCAAATAAGAAACGAAATATTTGTAAACTGAACTAATTTGTGCAAATAAACTATTAATTAATATAATCTGAGTGTTTTGAACCACATATATCCTATGCCGACATACAGTGCACGAAGAGTGAGGGACCAGAAGTTGATGGCCTTGACTTGCATTCGTGCTAATGCCGGAAGAAGTTAGTAAGGGGTTCAGAGACGGGGGTTGAAGCTCGGTAGTGCTAAAAGCATCAACTGATGTGCTACGAAGAAAGTAGCCATGAGTGGATGCTTGTGATGTTGACGCACTAGGAAGCGAGCTACAGCCGGGAACACACATATTCTGCTGGGCAATATAAGTATTGCAGGTCGTGGAGACTTGATTTATGGAAGGCGATAATGCAAAATTAGAACGTCGCTTGCCTCGGGACGTCCTAGGACGTGAACAGGAGGGCAATGCATTGTTAACAACAACAACAACAACAACAACAACAACAACAGTCTTTTAATTTCGGCATTTTGTATAAGACAGTAATTCCTCCTAAGGTTGTTATAAAAAAAATATAAAACATCAATTGGACTAACCGCTTCCCAAATCTTTTGCCTTATTATACATTTCCTATTTATTCTTATGGATGTTGTTGTTGTTGTTGTAACGAGGTGTAGCCCGCCTAAATGTCAGACAGGGTCACCTCGAGTGTATTGCTCTTGGCCGGGTCGATATAAGAAAACGGCCCGGGTCGTTTCGGCACAATGGGTACAGCACAAGTACTGTTACCGTTCTCGTAGAACCGGCAATACAAGAAACTAGGCGTGTAGGCTATGTAGGTCATTTAGCGTTACCCAGGGTGCACCAACTGGGAGGCGACCTACTTTTACACCCATTCTTTTGGATCTGCAGCCTAAGTTGCCAAATTTATGGCAAGGTATAATTTTACTCATTTAAAATAGTTAATATAGTTACGTCACCAGTTATTCATAAAAAATATATTGATATATTACGAGATGCCATAGCAGATAATTTGGATCAATATAAAATAAATATTCTACCAAAGCACCACTTTTTGACACACTATCCATCAATTATAAGAAGTTAGGTCCTGTTATCCATATATGGTCTATGAGATATGAGGCTAAACATCGTGAAATTTTGAGACAGTCGAAATTGCCAAAAAATATCAAATTAAAATGTGTACTGTGTGGAAATCGGCTTTAGTTAATGCGATATCAGTAGGAAAGAAAAAAAAGCATGAATTTTAAAGAGCTAAATGAAGATATAAAAATTTGCCTTTCGATTGTTTTACCAAATTATGAAGCATTCGATATATTTTCTTCAAACTGGATTGATATTAAATACGGCTTTTTATATAGAACTAATTTAATGTTGTATTTAAAAAAAATGAAACTCTTACTTTTGGTATTATAAAATCGATTTTTATTATTAATAATGAAATATATTTTTATTTTCAATACTACGCGTCTACAACTTTTGATGCTGTTCTTAACGCTTATGAGCTATCTCCTTTAAGTGAAACAGCGGTAATTCCATATGATAAACTATTGTTTAAGAAACCGTATGAATGTTATTATATTAATGCAAGTATATATGTGTTAATAACCGATGTAATTTTTATGTAAAGTTGTGGTATTTATGGCGGCCGCCGTGGTGTAGCGGTTAAGTGTTCGGCCTTCTACACCAAGTCGTGGCGGTTCGATGCCCGACAAAAGTAACATCAAAAATTATTTAGAAAAAGAATTTTTCTAAACGGGGTCGCCCCTCGGAAGTAGTATGGCAAACTCTCCGGGTGTATTTCTGCCATGAGAAGCTTCTCAGCAAAAAATTCATTTGCTTTGCAAGAGCCGTTCGGAGTCGGCAAAAAACGGTAGGTCCCGCCAACTTGTAGGAAAAACTCAAAAGCAACACACCACAAGTTGGAAAGAGAAGCTCGGCTAAAAATCTCGTTAGAGGTTATGATAAACTGTTGGTATATCGCCGCCATTAGTTTTTTTTTTTTTTTGTGGTATTTAAGTATGAAGAAATTGTCAGAAATCAAAAAAAAAATATATACATATATACATACATATAAGTATATCGATTTGTTATTTATATAACGTTGAATTAATAAACCTAAAAAAAGGATTTTGTTTTTTTTCTTCTTTTGGAATTTTAGGAGTTAAAAACGCACTTAAAAGTGCTCTCTGGAATACACCATATTTGCGTAAATCGTGCACTTTTTAGAGTGATTTATTTTAACACTTTGTGAGAGTTGAAAGCGTGTTATTAAAATCGCACCAGATTGGCGTGAAAATCACACTTTTTAGTGTAGTTCCATAGTACCCCAAACCTAACCTAAAATTTGCACTTTTATAGTGTAGCTATTTCAGCACTGCTTGGGTTTAAAATTTGCACGTTTTTAGGGTAATTGTCTAGTTTAGCTGTCAACTGCTAATAAATTAGCTAAAATTATGGGAGATAGCTCAAAAGACGGGTTTTGGCCTCAGGATCACGAATCCGGAAGCGCTTTTTTAAAATGTTTTTATTAGGTCGCTTTCGTCGTTCTTGTGCCCGGATTTTTGCATTCGATTTTGAACCAACTTCCTGTTGTGCTAGGGTCTTGAAGCTTTCACTAGAGTTCAGGTCGCGATGACAATGCAATATTATGAAAAAAAAATCCGATAGGTGCCGCGTGGGTCGCTATATTTTCAAAAATTTATGGTCCGATTTGGCTGAAATTCGGAACAAGTATTACTACTATGAAAAGAAATATTTTCCTAAAAAAAAAAATTCCGCTAGGTGGAGCTGAGATCGGGGTAATAAAAGCTGAAAATCCTAATTATGGACCGATTTAGCTGATATTTAGCGTGTGTATTACTTAATCAATTTCCAAATGGTCAAAAGAAAATTGGACCCGCTAGGTGGCGCGTGAGTCGTTCTTAGTTTTTGGTTTTATACCTTTCAAACTCCAAGTACTATTTAATACCTATAAGAATTCCCACTCACAAATGTTCCACATAAGCTTTACGTGGTGAAGAATCTATGTAGGCAGAGGGGAAATTATTTTCCAGTTTTTAGTTCATTTTAAAAACATTTTAAATTAAAAATATTTTTTTATTCTATTCTTTATTAATTTCTTGTTTTAGTGAAAAGTTATGGTCAAAAAACCGAAAAATGACCCGGGTGCGATACCAAAATTGGGGCGGAATCCATGGTATTTATGTGCGAAACACCTTTTTGAGTTGGCGGCCTTCGGCCGCGCTTATAAAAAATAACCCTGGGCTACGCCATCCCAAGTCCGGACGTGTGACATAACCGTGGCTACCGCCACGGCGCGACCTTTTTTGCACGTTTTCAGGGACAGTCTAATAATATTACAACAACCACATGAAAACTTGAAACTTTGATTGCAAATATCTCTGCAGAGAAGCAAAATATTAAAAAAGGGCTTCCGGATTCGTGATCCTGAGGCCAAAACGCGGCTTTTGAGGTATCTCCCATATTTTTAGCTAATTTATTAGGAGTTGTCCCCTAAAGGAACATAATACCGCGATTTTTTGTTTCAGTGAAAACTTATGGTCAAAAACCGAAAAATTACCCGGGTCCGATATCAAAATTGGGGCGGAATGCATGGTATTTATGTGCAGAAAACCTTTCTGAGTTGGCGGCCTTCGGCCGCGCTTAAAAAAAATAACTCTAGGCTACGCCATCCCAAGTCCGGGTGGTTGCCTGAACCATGGTAACGTGCGACGGTACGCATTCTCTCGTATGTTTTTAGGTAAAGCCTAATAAAATTACAATAACCACATGAAAACTTGCAACTTTGATTGCAAATATCTCTTCAGAGAAGCAAAACCGCTTCCAGATTCGTGATCCTGAGGCCAAACCCCGTATTTTCAGCCTCCTCACATAATTTTAGCTAATTTGTTAGCAGTTGACAGCTAAACTAGACAATTACCTATTTTAGTTTTTATATATGTAGAACAACACCAAGAAGTGCAATTTTGACTCCAAATTTTTTTGTGTGCAGTAAACAACATTGAGATTACTACCAACCTGTGTATTAAATGATCAACTGCCGAATCAAGAATGGATCCTTGCAACAAATATTCTTGATTGGGTATAATTCGACTCTGGAGTGCTTGAGATAACAATTCTTTTGAAGACGTTATTTGTGCCATACTAGAATATGTCAGTTACAAAAATAATCAAGAACAAACCATGTACTATAAATCAAATTAGAAACTATTATCCATTGTTTATTCCTACTATACAATGCTATTATCCCTATAGGGTACAGCTGAAAAACAATCGGTGGCACTATCGATAGTTTTTTTTTTTGTGGAGCACTATCGATATTTTTTCTACTATTGCCATTGTGTATCAATACCAAGTGTAAACTCTTCTGTATAGACGTCAAAATTACAAAATGAGTTTAACACCTGTTTGAGATTGTGGTTAATAACAAGTGTGATATCACAGACAAAGTCGTGAAAACTTCAAAGTGAGTTTAGTCACCTGTTTTTAATTTCCGTTTTTGTCTCACTTCTTTCCATCTTCCCATCACTTTCTACCATTAGGTAAAAGATAGGAGACCGCCATGTTGATGTGTGCAGGATGTTAAACAACGCCATTCATCATCATCATTTATTGGCGCTTAACCGCCTAAGCGATTTTGGCCGTCGCCTATCAAAGCACGCCAGTCATTCCTTTTTAGCGATAACTGACGCCAATTGGAAACCCCAAGGGAGCTCAAGTCATCCTCCACCTGTTGTTTCCATCTCAGTCGAGGCCTCCCCCTTCCTCTGCTGCCGAATTCGGGTGACGATTGGAAAACCTTCTGGGCTGGAGCTTCTTTGTCCATTCGCATGACGTGACCCAGCCAGCGGAGCCTTTGGGCTTTAATTCGCTGGACTATGGTTAGATCTGCGTAAAGCTCGTACAGCTCATCGTTAAATCTCCTTCGATACTCGCCGTCGGCATCACGGGAAGGACCATAAATCTTCCGGAGAACTTTTCTCTCAAATACTCCAAGGGCCATCTCATCTTCTCTTGACATTGTCCATGAATCTGAGCCATACATCAGGACAGGTATGATGAGAGACTTATAGAGCGCGATCTTTGTTCTTCGAGAGAGGACTTTACTTCTCAATTGCCTACTCAGTCCAAAGTAGCACTTGTTCGCAAGAGTGATTCTCCGTTGGATTTCTAGACTGATATTATTTTCGGTGTTAATGCTGGTTCCCAAATAGACGAAGTCCCTCACAGTTTCAAATTTGTAACTATCAACAGTGACGTGGCTGCCAAGGCGCAGGTGCGCCGATTCTTTCTTTGATGACAGCAAATACTTCGTCTTGTCCTCGTTGACCGCAAGACCCACTTTTTTCGCTTCTTTATCCAGTCCAGAGAAGGCAGCGCTTACGGCGCGGTTGTTAAGGCCAATGATATCAATATCATCGGCATACGCCAGCAATTGCACGCTCTTGTAAAAGATTGTACCATTGCGGTTTAGCTCTGCTGCTCGAATTATCTTCTCCAGCATCAGGTTGAAGAAATCGCACGAAAGGGAGTCGCCCTGTCTGAAGCCTCGTTTGGTTTCAAATGGCTCAGAGAGGTCCTTCCCGACTCTGACGGAGCTGTTAGTATTGCTCAACGTCATTTGGCAAAGCCGTATAAGCTTTGCAGGGAAGTGAAATTCAGACATGGCGGCATACAGGCAACTCCTTTTTGCGCTGTCAAAAGCGGCTTTGAAATCGACAAAGAGATGGTGTGTGTCGATTCTTTTATCATGGGTCTTCTCCAGGATTTGGCGTATCGTGAAAATCTGGTCGATGGTAGACTTACCAGGTCTAAAGCCACACTGATAAGGTCCAATCAGCTTGTCTACGATGGGCTTCAGTCTTTCACACAATACGCTAGAAAGAACCTTATACGCGATATTAAGAAGGCTGATTCCGCGGTAGTTGGTGCGGTTAGCGGGATCGCCTTTCTTGTGGATTGGGCAGAGCACACTTAAATTCCAATCTGGAGGCATGCACTCGTCTGACCATATTCTGCATAAGAGCTGTTGCATGCTTTTTACCAGCTCTTCGCCTCCGTGTTTGAACAGCTCGGCGGGTAGTCCGTCTTTTCCAGGCGCTTTGTTGTTTTTCAGCCGGGATATAGCTATCCTCACTTCATCATAGTCAGGTGGTGGGACGACTTTTCCATCGTCAGGGATTGGGGTATCGGGTTCGACGTCTCCCTCGCAATTTAGCAGTGAGGAGAAGTGCTCCCTCCATAATTTAAGTACACTCTGTACGTCGGTTACCAGGTCGCCATTATTGTCCTTACAGGAACTTGCCAACAACGCCATTGATTTTCTGTTATTCGGTGCTGCCGACATTTTAATATGTGCAGGATGTAAACAAACCGACATTTTAATGTGCGTTGTCAAAAGAAGAGTTCACACTTGGTATTGATACACTATGACTATTGCTGTGTGTCAACTGTTATAGTACATTTTTAGCATCATGAAATAAGAAAGGTGACAGCAAGAAAAATCACGTATGTTTGCTGTTGTTGTTAAAAGTATTTTGGGCTGTCAAATATTTGTCAAACTGCGTTGGTTTGTTTACAAATTTATTAATTGAAAAGTTTGCAGCCTAAAATATATTGAATACAGCTTGTTTTGTAATATAATTCTGGTCTTTTTCGGTAAATAATGTGTGTGATATTCCATATGTGCATGCATTGCCGGCAAAATAAGTTGAAACTCGCATTTATTTAATCATTTGTTGGTGCGGAAGTTGCGGGCTTTGGTAATCTCCCAAACGCAATTTAAATGGGCACTGCGGTGAAGTTGCAGGCTTTGCTATACATCCACCTGCTTTTTTCACTTAGATGTTTGCAATTTCACACTAAATCTCACAAACTCTTCCTAGAAAATTTTTGCACGATAGTTTGTAAACAAAAAGGTGGCTTTTGACAACAATTTGACTTAACAAAGTTGATCAAAATCAGAAAAAAGTAGAAAAAAAAATTAAACAGCTGTTCATTTGCTGTCACCTTTCTTATTTCATGATGATTTATACTGCACCAAATTTGGCGAATTTGACTGAGTCATTTATACTGGCAAATTTGCATTTGGCTTCACCTTCCCTGCAAGAATCTTCTACCAGAACACAAAGCCAACGAAAGAAAATGCGCAACCGTGATGTTTTAAACACCTGTAGAGTAATAATAAATGAAGACTCTTTTCTTGGTAGAATTGGTCCATTTTCTTAAAAAAGCTAGTTGAAATTGTCATTTGCAGCTGTTCATAATGCAAAAGTTATCACACGTTAATTACCCATAAAGGTTCTTGCTGGGCAATTCTAAATGTGGAACACCCGCAGGGTTGCTATTTGGATGAACTGGGGATTGTATTGTTAGGCAAATGAAGCCAAATGTGATGGAATTCCAAATTTGGAAAATGAGATTTGTATAGAAAAAAGCGCGAAATTTGCAATTTTTCGCCAAATTTGGTGCGGTGTAAATGTACCTTTAACTTTCCTCGTCCATCATTGTGTATCAATATCAATATCAATGTCGTCCATTGTGAATAACATCTAATCTAATCTTGGCTTGCGTCATAAATACGCTTAACCGCCTAGGCGATTCTGGCCGTTTTGTATCAAAGAGCGCCAGTCATTCCTTTTTAGCGATAACTGCATAATTGCACGCTCTTGTAAAAGATTGTGCCATTGCGGTTTAGCTCTGCTGCTCGAATTATCTTCTCCAGAATCAGGTTAAAGAAATCGCACGATAGGGAGTCACCCTGTCTGAAGCCTCGTTTGGTTTAAAATGGCTCAGAGAGGTCCTTCCCGATTCTCACGGAGCTGTTGGTTTTGCTCAACGTCATTTGGCAAAGCCGTATAAGCTTTGCAGGGAAGTTAAATTCAGACATGGCGGCATACAGGCAACTCCTTTTTGCGCTGTCAAAAGCGGCTTTAAAATCGACAAAGAGATGGTGAGTGTCGATTCTTTTATCATGGGTCTTCTCCTGGATTTGGCGTATCGTGAAAACCTGCCAGCAGACAGATGATACGGCTTTCTGTACACTGAATGGAGACGCCCCAACGAGAGTATCGGGTAATTGCTATAGTTCGCCAGATATTTCTATCGTAAGCGCAGGACTATTGAACAACACAAATTGGCAACCCATACTCACGTTGGCGTCTGACCATCTCCCAATAGTCATTACCATCGAACGACCGACGGACTTTATTACACCTGAGCATGGTACATACATTACCCTTACCAAGGCGGACTGGGACAGTTTTCAGACATATACGGACGCATCCTTGGCTGCTCTATCCATTCCTACGGACGTACGCAAAGGCGAACGAGACTTCCGCAACATCATTGACTTGGCCTCTAAACGCTTCCTTCCTGCTGGTCGAATATCCCAAATAAGACCAAATTTCCCCGCGGAGGCAGCGGTCATGGCTAGAGAAAGAGATGAAGCGCGAAGTCTCAATCCCGCAGACCGCCGCATAAGGGATCTCAACGCGGAAATTCGTAGGTTGGTCGATAAACATAAACTGGCCAAATGGAAACAACACCTAGAGCAATGCAACCTCTCTGATGGTGTTGGCAAATTATGGACTACGGTCAAAGCTCTATCCAATCCAACGCAACACAAGGATAAAGTAGATATTACTTTCGGCGACAGGGTAAAGAAGGACCCTAAGGACTACATTCCCCGCCCGATAGAGCTAAACGTAGAACCATGCGGCAGGCGCGTAAATACAAAAACCAAAACAGCCCTCAAAATCCATCGGCTCCGGCGGCATTGCCATGAAGATGCTGAAACATCTAGGTCAGGAGGACACTAAAGGGTCGGATACATAAAGCTTTGTTAACCTCGCCTGACATTTGCTACCTTAAAACTTTGCGTCGAACTTCAGAGGTATGCTACAATGAACGCCTTGACGCTTCCCTTTTATACATTTGTTTTCGTTATTTATTTCCTTGCATTCAGAGTGTTTTGGTTAATTTATTAATTGAATAGAGAAAAAATGAATTAATTATTATTTTCTCCAACTTTTTATTCTTTAATTAAAGCAAACTCATCAACATCTGATTGTCAAAGCAAGCAAAGCAACCAAAATTTGAGAATTTGCCAAAATTCAACCTCACTTCAACTTTGAGGTCTCCAATTTGCCATGCTTGGTTTAAATACGTATACTGATCTTTTCTGTCAAAGTCAAAGTTTGAGGTAAAGCCAAAATAAAGCTTTATGTAACTGACCCATAATACTTAGCGGCTCTATTCAGTCTTTCACTGAACACTTTCGTCATTCCTGAAATATGGAAAAAGGTGAGAGTGGTTCCACTACTAAATCCTAGAAAGCCGGCAAACATAGGCGATTCATATCGCCCTATATCACTTTTGTCGCCGGTAGTGAAGACGCTAGAGTCCATTTTGCTCCCGTATTATACTGCAAATCTGCACCTGGCTAGTCATCAACATGGCTTCCGTAAGGTTCACAGCACCACCACCGCACTCAACGCCATTACAACGCAAATAAATAGTGTTTGGCATTGATACCGGAGCTCCCCATTGGACATGGCTAAGGTATGCCGTTTGCCACATGCAAGCTAATGCTGAAGGAGTACACACTCCGTCAAGCCAACGAAAGATGGCTGCAATCCCCAGGGTGCCGGATATCGAAACAAACCTGGCCAAAATGGGATCTTAAAAGGTCTAGACGCATTTATGCCCTAACTAGCAGGGAAATCTCCATATTGATAGGGGTATTAACCGGTCACTGCCTCATTGGTAGGCATGCAGAAAGGCTAGGTGTGCCCTACCGACGATGCTGCATGAGTTGCAAAGATGATGATGAGGAGGAAACAGTGGAGCACCTCATCTGCAACTGTCCGGCTTTAAGCGGCGCGAGAACGCGCTTTTTGGGAGTTCCCTTCCTTGATAGCCTAAGCCAGATCACGGAACTGGACATAAAGGACTTGATGGCCTTCATAAAGTCATCTAAGTGGTTCGAGGAGGAGTAACGGTGTCGGTTTAGGAGTGTCAGTCCCGGGATTCTGCTATGTGAAAAATCCCAACAACTCAGGGATTTTCCATATGGCTGGGTCCCGGGACTGGCTTTCCTTGTGTTGGTGGTATCACAACGGGCCTTTCAAAACTGGCCTAAGTATGCCTCTGCGGCAGCCACTTGAACCTAACCTAATCTCGGCTTTTGTTTTGCAGATCAGTATCCTCTGATTAGTCCCCGAATTTCTCAAAGAAATGAAATTACGGTTTGGTCGTGGCATATCTCTAATCTAATCTTGGCTTGCGTCATAATGACGCTTAACCGCCTAGGCGATTTTGGCCGTTTCGTATCAAAGCACGCCAGTCATTCCTTTTTAGCGATAACTGACGCCAATTGGAAACCCCAAGGGAGTTCAAGTCAACCTTCACCTGTTGTTTCCATCTCAGTCGAGTTCTCCCCCTTCCTCTGCTGCCGAATTCGGGTGTCGATAGGAAAACTTTCTGTGCTGGTGCTTCTTTGTCCATTCGCATAACATGACCCAGCCAGCGGAGCCTTTGGGCTTTAATCCGCTGAACTATGGTCAGGTCTGCGTAAAGGACCATAAATCTTCCGGAGAACTTTTCTCTCAAATACTCCAAGGGCCATCTCATTTTCTCTTGACACTGTCCATGATTCCGAGCCGTACATCAGGACTGGTATTATGAGAGACTTATAGAGCGTGATCTTTGTTTGTCGAGAGAGGACTTTACTTCTCAATTGCCTACTTAGCCCAAAGTAACACTTGTTGGCAAGGGTGATTCTCCGTTGGATTTCTAGACTGATATTATTTTCGGTGTTGATACTGGTTCCCAAATAGACGAAGTCCCTCACAGTTTCAAATTTGTAACTATCAACAGAGACATGGCTGCCAAGGCGCAGGTGCGCCGATTCTTTCTTTGATGACAGCAAATACTTCGTCTTGTCCTCGTTCACCGCAAGACCCACTTTGTTCGCTTCCTTATCCAACCCAGAGAAAGCAGCGCTTACGGCGCGGCTGTTAAGGCCAATGATATCAATATAATCGGCATACGCCAGCAATTGCACGCTCTTGTAAAAGATTGTGCCATTGCTTTTTAGCTCTGCTGCTCGAATTATCTTTTCCAGCATCAGATACGCTATAAAGAACCTTATATGCGATATTAAGAAGACTGATTCCGCGGAAGTTGGTGGGGTTAGAATAGAATAATTAATTGAGCTACTGCACTGCGACCTATAGGTCTATTGTGCCCTCTTCTCTCTACAACACACTATCCAGACCGAGCTCCCTAATAAAAGTAAGGATTTTATTCGGCTTCATGGAGTGTATATTCCTCATTTCCAGCTTATATGCGCCGAAAATCTTCTGTTTTTTACGCGCAATGGCATCGCATTCAAAAAAGATGTGCTCTGGTGTCTCGTCTGCATTGTCACAAAAGCGACACAGACTGCTAGAACAGATACCTAGTTTATGCAGGTGGCCCTTAAGCCTGCAGTGTCCTGTTAATATTCCTGTTAGGATCCTAAGGCTGCTCTTGGGGAGGTTGATAAGGGTCTCATATCGCTTGGTGTTATATCCCCCTAGCAGTTGTTTTGCTTGTCGCAGCCCGGTCATCTGGGACCAGTTCTGATCTCGTAGGTGTGCCTCATCCTGGCGTAACATATCCATGATGGTGTGTTTCCCTATTGCTAGACCAGGTTCTGGCCCAACAAGCCTCTCGGCAGCCGCCTTCCTAGCCAGACTATCCGCCTTCTCGTTACCATCGATCCCTTTGTGACCAGGAATCCAGGCTAGCTTGATGGTGTTCCTATTTGCCAGACAATTTAGCCGCTCTACGCATTCAAGGACTAGAGCAGATCTTATCTCCATTGAAGCTATTGCTTTGAGTGCAGCTTGGCTGTCTCTAAGAATGGCAATCCTCTCATTCGTATACCCTCGTTTTAGATTTATCTCTGCACACACGATAATCGCGTAGACCTCGGCCTGAAAAATGCTCGGGAACTGTCCCAGTGATGTTGACACGTTGGTTCTGGGGCCGAATACACCTGCTCCAATGCCATCCGGGGTCTTAGACCCGTCCGTGTACCATACAATCGAGTGGTCCTGATGCAGACTGTCGATTTTGGAGTCGTCCCATGTTGCTTTATCTCCCAGCTCTATTTTAAATCTCTTTTCAAACCGGGTGATCTTATTGATGTCATCTCTAGGAAGTTGGATGAGTGGAATCTGAATTCCAAGCTTCTCGATGTTACGGGTTTGTATTACTTTTCCTTTGCCGAAGCCCTCTCTTGCTATATTCATGAGAGTTCGTTTGGCCGTTTGCTCTATTGTTATATGCAGTGGGGTTAGGTCGAGCATCACATCCAGAGCCGCCGTTGGGCACGCGCGCATCGCCGCCGTGATACATACACATGCCAAGCGTTGGATTTTGGTGAGTTATTTCTGCACTGTGACCAGATTTGTTCGCGAGGCCCATGCACCAGCTCCATATAATATAAGGGGTCTGACTATCATAGTATACATCCAGCGCAGGATCTTTGGACTGCATCCCCAAGATTTACCTGCTACGCGTCTGCATACCATTATTGCTCTCGTCGCCCTGGATGTTGTGATCTCCACGTGCTTCCTTCACAGTAGCTTGGAATCAAAGGTGACTCCAAGATACTTTACTTCAGTTGCACATTCTATCACCACTCCATTCAGGGTGAATGGTCTCATTCCTTTCAAGGATCTCCTCTTGGTGAATGGTATAATGGCCGTTTTGCTGGGGTTAATATTTATTCCAACTTCGGTGCACCACTCCTTGGTTAATCTCAGTGCCCTGTGAATTATATCACATAGGCTGCTCTCGAACTTCTTGCAATGAGTACAATATCATCCGCGTAGCCCTGGCATCGGATTCCATTGTCTGTCAGCAGTTGCAAAAGTTCGTCAACGACTAAACTCCACAGGAGGGGCGAAAGGACTCCACCTTGTGGACAACCTTTAGTTGTCCTAAGCTGTATCGTTTCGTCTCCCGCTGAGGTTTCCGCCGTCCTAGTTCGAAGTAAAGCATCTATCCACATCCTGATAGGGCTTTCATTTTCTCTCCTATCAAGAGCCCGACTGACACTGCTATGGGCTGTGTTGTCGAAGGCTCCCTCTATGTCTAAGAAGGCACATAGTACCACTTCTCCACATTCGAACGCGCTCTGTATTTCGTTGGACAGCTGATATAGGGCAGTGTTTGTCGACCTGCCTGTCCTGTATGCGTGCTGCCCGGGGTGCAGTGGCATGCGTTTCAGAGTGTTCGATCTTATCTCATTGTCTACAACTTTCTCCATGGCTTTAAGAGCAAAGGATGTTAGACTGATTGGTCTAAAGGACTACACTAGACAATAGTCTGTTTTTCCTAGTTTGGGTATAAATACCACTTTTGCTCTGCTCCACACCTTGGGAATGTAGGACAGCGCTAGACTGTCCCTCATAATCCTCGTAAGGTGTGGAATTAGTTCCTGACACTCCTGCAGAAAGGCTGGATATATGCCGTCTACTCCAGGAGATTTGTACTTGTCAAATGACTCTATTTCCCATCTTACTGTCTGTTCAGTGAAAAGCCTTTTTGAAAGGTGCCACACTGAGGGCCTCGGTCGGGTGATCCCACTTTCTATCTCCGTCATGAGTGGGGATGCGTCGGGATAGTGGGCTGCTAGCAGGGCATTAGCTCTTTCCTCTTCACTCCTCGTATAGGTACCATCCGTGAGCCGTAGCGCCAGGTTTGTCTCCTTCTGTTCCCGGGCGATTGTTTGTGGAGTCGTGCCGCCTCCGGTGTAGACGTTATGCTTTCACAGAAGGTCCTAAAGCTCTCTCTCTTTGCTTTTGTAGCCACGATCAATTAAACTTTGGAAGTTCGATCAGTGAATGTAATTCTTTATTGACTTAACTTTCTTTTATACAAAATTCTTACACTAATACTTACAAACTATTTACAGTATACAATAAATGTGTCGGTATGACAGTCGTATTGGCCAACTGGCGAACTGGCGTTGTGACTCAGTTAGGCAATGCGACTGTCTTTGGCGGTGTCTTTGACCATCCGCACAAGTGTAACAAGACTCTCGCTATATGCGGCATGTGCTGTCTTTGCATAAACTCCCGTTGAGTTCATTGTAACTAATTTGGGTAAAGTGTTGTTGTTTACACTCTTATTTGTTTATGCATTTTTGTGCACATGACAATTAGACGAAAAAGGGCGGTGTGTTTATGTAATACTACACCTTCCCCCTTAAAAAAAAATAGATATATATATTTGTAATCAACTATATATGTCTATTTTTCTGAGTTAATGAACCGTTTGACGTTTTGTTTGGATTGACAAAATTTTAATTGTTTAGTGTCTTGTTACCATTGTTTTGTGTTTGTTTGTATACGGCTTGTGCCGTATATCGGATTGAGTAAATTTGAATGCCTGTGTAAAAAAAAATGCCTCTTTTTTTTTGTATTACGAATTTATTATGGATGAAGTGCTATGCTTGTTTTTAAATGTTTTTTAAATTGGTTTAAGCCTATTCTTATGAATTACGATTTCCTTTTTGTTTTTATTACTATCTCCTATGCTATGTGGAATTAATGTATAGTTGTTATTTTTATCAATTGCTTTAACTTTATAGTGTCCTGTATATCTATTCTCTAACTTATGAGAGGCCTCTTCTCTAACTAAAACTAAATTTCCTATGTTAATTTCCTTACTAATATTTTTATGATATTTTAATAAAATTTTTATTTTTATTTTTTTTTATTTATTATTTTTGATAAATTTTGTAGCCTTTTGTAATATAATTAGGTATTTTTTGAGCTATAGGCCAGGGTTTGAATAAAACTTCTTTTTTATAGTATTATTCAAATTTTATTGAACGATATTTCGACTTCAATCTGAAGTCATCATCAGGCAGCTACGAAAAAGGAAACAATTAGCATATTTAAACATATTCCTATAAGCGGAAGAAACAAGACTTACACTTATGAATATGTATGATCGACTAATCGGACATATGACAAAATTACTTGATAAAGGCAAAATAGCGAAAAAAACATAAGTAAATTGAGATAAATCAAACTCCCGTAAATGTAAACAATTTAAAAATACCATAAGTGTAAACAAAAATATAAAAATGTATAAGTACAATGAGAGAAAAGTAAAGAGTTTAAAAATATATACATATATGGTATGTATGTATGTAATATGCTCTCTGCATCGTGAGAGTCGTTGATCCAGCATATGTTGAGTGAGCGTGCTTAGATGACCACCTTGTGATGTTGTTGTTGTAAAACTAAATTGCGGTAGCTTACAGCACATTTTTCTGAATCTTGCTTGAAATTCATCTTTGCTTCATTAGGGGTGTTCAGAATGTGTAAAGTTTCCAAAGTAAAGCGTTTATTATAGTGTGTTTCGTGTTCCAGAATGGTTGCATGTTCGAAATCTGGATAGTGTCCTGTGTCTTTGCAATGTGCTGCTAAGGCCGTTTTGCTTTCCGGAGTATTATTTCTTAGTCTTATGTTGGATTTGTGGGCGGAAATCCGTGTCTTAAGTTTGAGTTTAGTTGTCCCTACATATACTTGTTCGCATACGTGGGACCCGTCGCCGTTGCACGGAATTTTGTAAACTACGTCCGATTTTTCAGTATTAGGAATTTTGTCTTTCATATTGCTGTAGATTTGTCGTAGATTATTGTTATATTTAAACGCGATTTGGTATTTTTCCTTATCATATATATTTGATGTTTTGATTCTTTCAGAAACTCCTTGTATATATGCCATTGATTTATAAATTTTATCGCATTTCTCTGTGGTATTATTATTATTGGTGTTCGTGATATGGTATTGGTGAACCAGTTTTTTAATTAAGGGCATGGGGAATGAGTTCTGTTCCAAGGTTTTCTCAATTATTCTTATGTTCTTGTTATGAAACCTCCTGTCACTGATATTAAGAACCCTTCTGATAAAATTTTTAGCGGTATTTAAAATCGTTTTCGGTGCGTGTTTTGAATTGTAGTTGATAAGCCTACCGGAAGCTGTGGGTTTCTTATACCAATCAATGTATAATTTATTATTATTCCTAATTATAAGTGTGTCAAGGTAGGGGAGTCGGTTGTCTTTTTCTATTTCCATAGTGAAGCGTATAGATCTGTAATAGGTGTTCAGTAAATTCAGCATTGTTTCCATTTGATCTGTTTTAATGATGGCAAATAAGTCGTCGACGTATTTGGTTAAAAGCCGTGGCTTGCTTTTCGATTCTGTCTCGAATTTTGTTAGTAACTCCTCCAGAACTATATCTGCAATGACTGGGGAGGCCGGAGACCCCATTGGCATTCCTGATCTTTGTTCATAAATTTTGTTGTTGTATTTAAAGTATCTATTGTCCCTCACGCAAAATTTTACTAGGTTCATAAATAACTCTTTTGTCAAACGGGTATGTTCCTTGATATCGTCCCACCTCGAGGCAATGATGTCGATAGCTGCATCCACGGGAATACTGGGAAACAAAGAAATCACGTCAAACGATACCAAACTCTCATCATCGTAAATATACGTGTCCTTAACTTTTTCCTTAAACTCTGTGGCATCTTTGACATTGTATTTGGAAGATTTTGTAATGTTTTTTAATATACGTATGACATATCTGCATAGATTGTAGGAAGGGGAACCGATAGATGAGCATATTGGTCGCAAAGGTATGCCATCTTTATGGATTTTTGGTAAACCGTAGATCCTAGGCGGGTTTGCAACTTTGGAAATTAGAAAATTCTTCTCTTTTTCCTCAATGTGTCCGTTGTTGAACAATTTCGTAACTAATTCATTGTTTTTATCTTGTAACTTAGATGTAGGATCTCGTTTTAGGACCCTGTATTCAGAAATATTGTTTACTATAGTTTGCATCTTTCTCAAATAATCCGTTTTCTCCATTGTTACAGTGACATTGCCTTTGTCTGCATCGAGTACCAGAACATTTTTATTATTATTGAGAAACTTTTTTGTAGAATTTAAAGTCTCACACATGAATTTATCCAGAAATGAGTTCGTGCTCTTTTTCAAGTGCTCCCGTATCAGTGCCGTGAAATTGTTTCTTTCAATTTCTTGTCTTTCTTTGTTCTGCACTGTTTGAATAATGTTTTCCCCGTCGGCTATAAACTTAAAGAGTGGAAATTTTTCTTTTTCAAATGGCAAAACATGTTTAGGACCTAGAGATAAAAGCCATTGAATATCTTCAGGAATATCTACAGTTGTGGTGTTGCAAAAAAATTTTGGGACCACCCTAATGTTATACTTTTCTTTCTCTTTCTCTTTTAAGTTTTCGTATTTGTTGATTTGGAGTTTTCTTACTTTTTCGCTAAGGTTATTAGTTAGGAAATCTTCGCTCTCAAAAAATGTCGTTGCGTGATTAGAGTCGAGACTTAATGTTATTTGGGCTTTTAATCTACATTTCTCTTTTTCTTTTTGTCTTTTTAGATGATGTTTAATACTTATAATTAGGTTAAGGAGTTTTATCTGCCCATTCTCTATGTACCTTGACACAACTTTTTTGAACTTACTTGGAATTTTATTGTTGTTGATATTATTATTGATGGTGTATGTAATATTTTTTGTTGCATCTGTGATGAACTTAGGAACCAAACCGCTTCTTTTGCACCTCTCCAAAAATTTTGTCGATTCTGCTAGTCGAGTGATTTGCTGTGTGGTTTGTTGGTAACGTTTAATTGTTCTTTTCGTGTGAGTGTCATACTTGACTTTGATGGTTTTATACACTTTATGTACGTTGTTGTTGTTTCGGTGTGCTCTCCGATTTTCCATTATTTTTGATAAATTTTGTAGCCTTTTGTAATATAATTAGGTATTTTTTTTTTTTGAGCTATAGGCCAGGGTTTGAATAAAACTTCTTTTTTATAGTATTATTCAAATTTTATTGAACGATATTTCGACTTCAATCTGAAGTCATCATCAGGCAGCTACGAAAAAGGAAACAATTAGCATATTTAAACATATTCCTATAAGCGGAAGAAACAAGACTTACACTTATGAATATGTATGATCGACTAATCGGACATATGACAAAATTACTTGATAAAGGCAAAATAGCGAAAAAAACATAAGTAAATTGAGATAAATCAAACTCCCGTAAATGTAAACAATTTAAAAATACCATAAGTGTAAACAAAAATATAAAAATGTATAAGTACAATGAGAGAAAAGTAAAGAGTTTAAAAATATATACATATATGGTATGTATGTATGTAATATGCTCTCTGCATCGTGAGAGTCGTTGATCCAGCATATGTTGAGTGAGCGTGCTTAGATGACCACCTTGTGATGTTGTTGTTGTAAAACTAAATTGCGGTAGCTTACAGCACATTTTTCTGAATCTTGCTTGAAATTCATCTTTGCTTCATTAGGGGTGTTCAGAATGTGTAAAGTTTCCAAAGTAAAGCGTTTATTATAGTGTGTTTCGTGTTCCAGAATGGTTGCATGTTCGAAATCTGGATAGTGTCCTGTGTCTTTGCAATGTGCTGCTAAGGCCGTTTTGCTTTCCGGAGTATTATTTCTTAGTCTTATGTTGGATTTGTGGGCGGAAATCCGTGTCTTAAGTTTGAGTTTAGTTGTCCCTACATATACTTGTTCGCATACGTGGGACCCGTCGCCGTTGCACGGAATTTTGTAAACTACGTCCGATTTTTCAGTATTAGGAATTTTGTCTTTCATATTGCTGTAGATTTGTCGTAGATTATTGTTATATTTAAACGCGATTTGGTATTTTTCCTTATCATATATATTTGATGTTTTGATCAATATGCTCATCTATCGGTTCCCCTTCCTACAATCTATGCAGATATGTCATACGTATATTAAAAAACATTACAAAATCTTCCAAATACAATGTCAAAGATGCCACAGAGTTTAAGGAAAAAGTTAAGGACACGTATATTTACGATGATGAGAGTTTGGTATCGTTTGACGTGATTTCTTTGTTTCCCAGTATTCC